>CAWUFW010011728.1:0-593427 GCA_963921515.1 Calotriton arnoldi
CTTGGACGCATCCCCCACGTTGTTGGTGCAATTGATTGCACCCATGTTGGCCTTGTTGCACCACAGGCCATGGAGCACATCTATAGGAGCCGGAAACATTTCCACTCCCTGAATGTGCAAGTGGTGTGCCTGGCGGACATGATTATCACACACGTGTGTGCGACGTTTTCCGGATCCGCCCATGACTCGCACATCATGCGCCACAGCATCCTCCCACGAATGATGACCAATCTTCAACCGGACCGTGCATGGATTGTTGGTGAGTATGCATACTCGTGTAGCGTGCTGGGTGTGACATGCTGTCTTGTATCCTGTTGGAATTGCAATGATTCTCTGTGTTTCTCACACCCAGGTGACTCTGCATATCCTAACGGGCCTTGGCTGCTGAGCCCACTACGTAATCCTAGGACACCAGCTGATGTCAGATACAATGAGGCACATGGGAGGACCAGACGTGTGGTTGAGCGGACTTTTGGACTCCTGAAGTCCAGATTCAGATGCCTGGACCGCACCGGGGGTGCACTGGCATACTCCCCACAGAAGGTGCGCCAGATAGTTGTGGCATGCTGCATGCTGCACAATCTCGCGATTCGCAGGCAGATCCCCCTGATAGTGGATGACGGTGATCAGCCAGGGCCCCGCCTGCAGACCAAGCCGTGTCCAGTGACGAGGACAGTGGAGAGGAGGAAGCAGTGAATGAGCGTCAGCAGCTCATCGCCCGCTACTTCACTTGACGGTGAGTGACCATGTACGACGGCTGATGTTGCTGTAGTTGTGTAGGTGTATGTGTGCATTGTCACGGCCGCCTATTGTTCACTGTGTGCTGTGTGGCAATGGTCCATGTCCAGGGTAGTATGCCACTGACAGTGGCTGTAGCATTGTGCCCTGTTGCTCTGTGAGATGTGTGTACATTCCTTAAACTTGATGACAAGTACTGTGTGATGAGTGTGTGACACACACATTCAATGGACTCTTGTTCTGTTTTTCACCCCTAGGTCCCTACAGCCTCTCCTGGCCTATCGACATACCACACTCAAGATGCATTTCTGATCATGGTGACGGTTGCACATCCTTGATTAAACACAGAGTAGATACAACATAATGTGATCCAGGTGTATTTATTTTAAGCGGTGACATGTGATTGTGAGCAAGGTGATCCCAAAAGTGGTGCATGCTGAAACAATGAGTTGACGGTCATGTCCGCGTGATGGTCAAGGTGTACCCATGTTGTTCTGGGTCCACAGTCCGACAGACACATGCCATTCACATGGCAGTGTGGGGTAGGATAGTAGTCCAAGTGAATGCAGTAGATGGCCACCGTGGCTGGCTGACTCACTGGCATTTGGATCGTGCGAATTCATCTCTGGACACCTGTTTCCTCTTCGGACGACCCCTTCCACGTTTGAGAGGGGGGGGGTTGTGTTTGTGGGCTGCTGGTGGTGGCTGAGGATTGCCCACTCGCTGTGGACGCAGGGGAACTGGATGTTGCACGACTCTGCGCCCCAGCAGCTGGTGGCAGAGGTGGTGTGGTTGGCCTTGATTGGGCCCTCACCACCACCACTAGCTGGCCCATGAGGTCGACAAGTTGGCCCATACGGGTCACGAATTGGCCCATATGGGCGTCCATGGACCTCAACACCCCAAGGACTTCCCGCGTATCGGCAGCTGACCGGGCCCATTGTCCCTGGGCCTCTTCATAGGCCCCAAGGACTCTGGCGATTTGCGGCAGGGCTTGGCTCCCAGGCTCTGATGGCGTTGGCCTGACCCTGCTCCTCCCATCTGAACTGCTGCCACCAACCTGCCCACTCACCACATTGGTCACCCGGGGCCTCGTTCTGGCTCCCAGGATGGATGTCGACGTGCGTACCACCCCTTCCGCAGAGTGAGTGGTCAGGGAGGCCCTGGTGGTGGTGGTGGTGGTGGTTTCGGCGGTGGTGGTGGCCGCAATGACCGTGGCAGCAGGGGCCTGGGACTGGTCACCAGCCCTGGGAGATGGGTTGGTGGGTAGGAGGGGTCCTGGAGAGCGGTTACGCCCTGCCACACCAGATGTGCCTGGTCGGGAGTCCTCGTCCGAAGAGGTGTCCAGGTCTTCCACATCCGTGAGTCCGGGTGGAGGGCTTGTGGACTGACTGTTATGGCTGCTGTCTCCCTCTCCAGCATCATGCTGTTCGTCACCTGTGGCAAAAGACACACAATTGATGGACGGAATGCAGAACAAATCAAAACATTCACCCCCAGTCAAGAGATCTGGGTTAAATCCATCATTCTTTTGCTCACCATGCCACCCCAGTTTAGACCTGGCCATATGCAAATCAGTCTTGACCCTGTGCCTCATGGGAACAGTCCAGCCCGAACTGCCAAGCCAGGTCCTCCCTGGACCGGAAACAAGCATCCTAGGACCGGTTTCGGGGTTTCACCCTCTTCAGCCAGGATAGCTTGATTCCAGTGGCACAGTGAGCCCAGGACCCACGTCTGGGCATACCTGGCGCACTTAGGGCGAGAAAGCAAAAGACACACAATTGATGGACGGAATGCAGAACAAATCAAAACATTCACCCCCAGTCAAGAGATCTGGGTTAAATCCATCATTCTTTTGCTCACCATGCCACCCCAGTTTAGACCTGGCCATATGCAAATCAGTCTTGACCCTGTGCCTCATGGGAACAGTCCAGACCGAACTGCCAAGCCAGGTCCTCCCTGAACCGGAAACAAGCATCCTAGGACCGGTTTCGGGGTTTCACCCTCTTCAGCCAGGATAGCTTGATTCCAGTGGCACAGGACCCACGTCTGGGCATACCTGGCGCACTTAGGGCGAGAAAGCAAAAGACACACAATTGATGGACGGAATGCAGAACAAATCAAAACATTCACCCCCAGTCAAGAGATCTGGGTTAAATCCATCATTCTTTTGCTCACCATGCCACCCCAGTTTAGACCTGGCCATATGCAAATCAGTCTTGACCCTGTGCCTCATGGGAACAGTCCAGCCCGAACTGCCAAGCCAGGTCCTCCCTGGACCGGGAAACAAGCATCCTAGGACCGGTTTCGGGGTTTCACCCCTCTTCAGCCAGGATAGCTTGATTCCAGTGGCACAGTGAGCCCAGGACCCACGTCTGGGCATACCTGGCGCACTTAGGGCGAGAAAGCAAAAGACACACAATTGATGGACGGAATGCAGAACAAATCAAAACATTCACCCCCAGTCAAGAGATCTGGGTTAAATCCATCATTCTTTTGCTCACCATGCCACCCCAGTTTAGACCTGGCCATATGCAAATCAGTCTTGACCCTGTGCCTCATGGGAACAGTCCAGCCCGAACTGCCAAGCCAGGTCCTCCCTGGACCAGAAACAAGCATCCTAGGACCGGTTTCGGGGTTTCACCCCTCTTCAGCCAGGATAGCTTGATTCCAGTGGCACAGTGAGCCCAGGACCCACGTCTGGGCATACCTGGCGCACTTAGGGCGAGAAAGCAAAAGACACACAATTGATGGACGGAATGCAGAACAAATCAAAACATTCACCCCCAGTCAAGAGATCTGGGTTAAATCCATCATTCTTTTGCTCACCATGCCACCCCAGTTTAGACCTGGCCATATGCAAATCAGTCTTGACCCTGTGCCTCATGGGAACAGTCCAGCCCGAACTGCCAAGCCAGGTCCTCCCTGGACCGGAAACAAGCATCCTAGGACCGGTTTCGGGGTTTCACCCTCTTCAGCCAGGATAGCTTGATTCCAGTGGCACAGTGAGCCCAGGACCCACGTCTGGGCATACCTGGCGCACTTAGGGCGAGAAAGCAAAAGACACACAATTGATGGACGGAATGCAGAACAAATCAAAACATTCACCCCCAGTCAAGAGATCTGGGTTAAATCCATCATTCTTTTGCTCACCATGCCACCCCAGTTTAGACCTGGCCATATGCAAATCAGTCTTGACCCTGTGCCTCATGGGAACAGTCCAGCCGAACTGCCAAGCCAGGTCCTCCCTGGACCGGAAACAAGCATCCTAGGACCGGTTTCGGGTTTCACCCCTCTTCAGCCAGGATAGCTTGATTCCAGTGGCACAGTGAGCCCAGGACCCACGTCTGGGCATACCTGGCGCACTTAGGGTGAGAAAGCAAAGACACACAATTGATGGACGGAATGCAGAACAAATCAAAACATTCACCCCCAGTCAAGAGATCTGGGTTAAATCCATCATTCTTTTGCTCACCATGCCACCTCAGTTTAGACCTGGCCATATGCAAATCAGTCTTGACCCTGTGCCTCATGGGAACAGTCCAGCCCGAACTGCCAAGCCAGGTCCTCCCTGGACCGGAAACAAGCATCCTAGGACCGGTTTTGGGGTTTCACCCCTCTTCAGCCAGGATAGCTTGATTCCAGTGGCACAGTGAGCCCAGGACCCACGTCTGGGCATACCTGGCGCACTTAGGGCGAGAAAGTGGG
Source organism: Calotriton arnoldi (assembly GCA_963921515.1). Taxonomy (NCBI): domain Eukaryota; kingdom Metazoa; phylum Chordata; class Amphibia; order Caudata; family Salamandridae; genus Calotriton; species Calotriton arnoldi. The sequence goes on from CAWUFW010011728.1 coordinate 4,447, forward strand.
AAGGGTATGCCCAGACGTGGGTCCCGTGCTCACTACACCACTGGATTCAAGCTAGCCTGGCTGAAGAAGGGTGATGCCCTGAAACCGGTCCCAGGATGCTTGTTTCCGGTCCAGGGAGGACCTGGCTTGGCAGTTCGGGCTGGACTGTTCCCACAAGGAACAGGGTCAAGACTGATTTGCATATGGCTGGGTCCAAACTGGGGTGGTGTGGTGAGCAAAAGAATGATGGATTTAACCCAGATCCTTGTGACTGGGGGTGAATGTTTGCATTGTCCAGCATTCCGTCCATCAATTGTTTCTTTTGCGTTCGTCACCTGTGGGGCGGAGAATAAGGTTATTGTGTTGCACCTTGCAAGGTTTGTGTTAGATGTCTGACATTCACAGTTTGTGCACAGTTGTGCACTGATTTCCCAGATGCGTGTGTATGGTTCTACAATGTGTGTGCGTGATCAAGGCAATGGAATAGTGTGATGGGTGCCTGTGGCATGGGACGGATTTGGAATGCCAATCGGTGTGTGTTGCAGTACCCCTACATTTTGTGGCTTTGGTGGGAACGGGGTACAGCCCCATGAACGCTTTTGAGATGAAATATGTTTTTGGGGTTCAAATGAACCGCTTAGAAACGCAGATGGGAAAAGGAGTACAGCTCCATCAACGCTTTTGATATGAAATAAGGTTTTGTGGTACATACTGTGACATAAGGGTGCAGAAGGGGACATGTGTTTTGGCCACACGACACTACGGAGACAAAGGTGTGTGTATGTCTGACATACCCAGCATATCTGCTCACTGTTGTCATTTAGGGACATTACACTGCAAGCATTGTAGTGAGTGAGTAATGGTTGTGTGCCACACAACGTATTGCAGATGGGACAATTCCTTGGTGTGCGTGCTACCCTCAGCCATGTTCAGCAATGCAGTGCTCTTGGGGTGTTGACTATATTAGGTATGTTGTAAATCACAGTGTGACGTGCGCTTCAGACACTGCAGACACATTTTTGGTCATCGGCAGGTGTCTTTGCTGAACTACTGCATATGGGACAACTGTTTAGATGATATACCTTTCATGACACTGGGGCTGAAAGATGAGATGGCTGAGATTTTGAGTGTGCATTGTGTAGCTGTGTGGTTCATGGGTCCAGTGGTGTATGTGACATTACTTGGGTTCCACTCTGTTACATTGAGACAAGATAGACTTACATGGGTGATGTTGTACAATGTCAACGGAACAAGCAGACACGACTACATGGACAAGACTTCGATGGTGTTGCTGATGTGTGTGATGACTGGCACAGTGCACGCCATGTGGGTCAGTACTCCAGTGAGACTTGTGCATGCAGACGTGACTCCTTACGTGTTACTGTATTTGAGATGGCTCATGTGGGCTATGACTCTGTAATTCATGTCCATGTGCACATTAGTCACATGATTATGACAGGGAGCAGTGCTATCTGTTCCTCTGCTACGTGACATGTCCCAAATGTTAGTCGTAGTACAGTCCTCATGCCTTCAGACACCCTGCCCTGTATAGTAGTCTACCTACTTGTTGGTTTGGAGGGAGCAATGCAATGGCTACCACATGGTTATGAGAGGGAGGGGTGCTCCATCTTGTTCGTCTGTGGGAGTGGGGGCCGTGTTGTGAGTTGTGTTGATGGCTTACCACCCACAGACACCCCTCCATGTAGGGAAACATATCTACCTGTCGGGTGAAGGTGTGCACTGCAATGGCTGACACATGGGTGTGGGAAGTGCTCCATCTTGCTGCGCTGTAGGACTAGGGGCCTGGTGGGGGTTGAACTTCTGCAGTCCCCCCTCAGATACACGGACTTTGTGATAAGGCTACTTACCTGTTACTTGTTGGTTAGTGCAGCTATGGCTGACACATGTGTGTGGGTGTGGGGAGTGCTCCTTCCGGCGCATCTGGGGTACAAGGGGACCTGGTGGGAGTTGTGGTGCTGGCTGACTGTACACATGCCCCCATTGTTTTGTTTGTTGGTACCTTTGGGCTGAGTGTGTGTGAGTGTCTGTTGCATGTGTGAGAGGTGTCTTGTGGATTGTGTACTGGACATGGGGGTGTTTGGCCCTCAGAGCTAGGGCATTCTGGTAGTGCATGACAGTACATAGCGGTGTGCTGGTATACATTTGTTTGTACTTACCAGCATCCACTCCTCTGGTATTCCGGTGAGACTCTCCGGATGTAGAATGCCTCGCACCTTCTCCTCCCTCGCCTTGAAGGTCTTGAATGGCGCAGGATTTCCGCCGCCAGTCCTGTCAGCCAGCTCACGATTCTCGGCCTCCTTCTTCCTGACCACGCTTTTCAGGTCGTGCCACCTCTTTGTAATTTCACCCCGGTTGCGTGGCACGTTCCCAACTGCATTCACCTGGTCTACGATCCTGCTCCACATTCTGTTTCTGGTGGCTATTGGTGTCTGTTGGACCTGGTTCCCATAGATTTGTGGGTGCACCTTGATGATCTCGTCGACCATGACCATCAACTCAGTGGCAGTGTACTTAGGCATTCTTTGTGTTGCCATGGTGTGTGGTTTGGTATTTGTGGTGCTGGTGCGGTGGGTGGGTGGTGTGTGGTGTGTGATGTGCAGGGGGTTAGTGGTGCCGGTGTTGTTGGTGGTGATGGTGGTGGTGTTGTTGGTGATGGGTGTGATGTGTGCATGCGTGTGGTGTGCTGCTTTCCTTTGTGGCTCTCTGGGTTCTCTGCTGTCGTCTTCGCTTTGTAGTAGTGCAAGGGATTGTGGTCTGTGAAGAGGCTGCTTTTGTACTTACCTATGTGGGTGTGTCATGATGGGCTGTCGTTTTCAGGTGTGTTGTGCCTGGTGTTCTGGGATTTGTAGTTTTTTTGTTTTGCCAGGGGGGATGTGTCTTTGGGATGTGTTCTGTGTTTGGGCATTTGGGCGTAGTTTGCTGTGTGGACTTGTTGGCCATGTTGTGTGTGTTCCTTTGGTCCGCCAATGATTTCCGTGCACGGACGTGGCCGCCAGGGCTTCCGCCGTCTCAGTTTTCATCACTGTTGTTAACCGTGGCGGGCAGGATATATGTGGATTTTCCGCGCTCATGTCGGGGAGATCATAATTTCACGGCCGGTGTCTCGGTCGTCAGAGCGGACGGATTTGGGTTGTCGGGCGGTATTGCGTCCGTGGCGGACAGATTATCTTCTACTCTGACATGGCCGGGCGGAATTTTGTGTGTTTTTACCGCCGCGGGCAGAGGTTGCTTCGCGACATCATAATTGCCCGGTCGGTATTCCCATGGTGCAGGCGGGCGGTTTTTTCAGGCAATAGTAGATGGCGGATTTTTTACCGCCGGTTATCGTAATGGGCCCCTAAATTTTTTATAACATTAACTAACTATAATTAAACTATAAACAAACTATAAATACATTAAAAAATAGTACAAAAACAATATTTTAACATGACGATATTTTAACAGTCGATATTACATACTACGATATTTTAAACAACACTTAAAATGGATATTTTTAACATTGATATACACAACATCGATATTTTGTACTATCGATATACTAAAGTCGATATTTATGTATGTCGATATAAAGATTTCGATATTATGTCTACTTACCTTCCAAGACACAGTGCCAAATCTTTTTGCCTTTTGATGGTGGTTTTTGGACCTACCATTTAATTGAATAAAGAGGTTTAATAAAAGAAGTTGAATAGAATCACATCATGTGCAAACTAGATAACAGAATAGTTCTCAAGCCATTAAAATGATGAGAGGCAAATATTGCTATTAGTAAGACAGACATACAACTACACTTTAGTCTCCAAAGAGTACCAAACTGGTCTCTGTCCCTGTTCCATTTTATGCACCGTAAATCTTGTGTCCATATTTTCTGATTTGGATGGTGACCTCATGATCTGCCCGTACCTTTTCCCTGAACTTTTCCTAAAAAGTGCTCGCTTCATTGGCATTAAAGCAACCCCTTAATTGATTTTACACATAGTTTGATAAAATAAAACACACAAACACCTATAGATTGATGTTTGACATAATGCAAACTTTACACCATACACGATGGTACCAAAATTGAATTAAGTTTCTTTGATTTGGGATTCTTTAAGTGATAAGCACTTGAGTATGATGCATATACATATAGTAAATATGTGTTGGAATCACTTTGAATTATTACAGTGTTCACATATCCAAACATATAATGTGAATTTCATTGTTCTATAGGAGCAGTGATGATTCAACACAAGACTATTTGGCACTGTATCCTTTGTTTTTTTTTAAGATTCTTTTTATTGTATATTTGCTTAACTTGCAACAGTTCGGTTACAGAATACTAATTATACATACATGCTTCACATCACAAACAGTCTCTTCCGGAGGATTATACAATTATTACATTGAAATTATAATTAAGTGAATAACACTATTCCGCCTCCTTTATTCACTGATGTCCGTTTCTGACTCGTCAAGAGGTGGAGCACAAATATTCCCTCTAAAGTTGTTCCACTTTCCCCATACCCTCTTCCACTTCTTAGGGCACCCTCTAAGTGTATATACTGCCTTCTCCGCCACCATGGCTCCGTCCATATCGCCACACCATTCTCGATGTGTTGGAGTAGCTTGTGCTCCCCAGTGTTTAGCGATGTTGCGTTTGGCTAACATCATACCAAGCGTTGCCCAGTCTTGAGCCGTGTGGTTAAGATCTGTTGGTTCCCAAATGTTTAGGAGACATCTCTTGAGTTCTGGAGACACGGTGGCTCCGCTAACTTGTGTAATTGTATGCATAATTGCTCCCCAATATGTCGCTATCTCTGGGCATTCCCACAGTGTATGGTAAAAGGTGCCGATTGCCCCGCAATTCCTTAAGCAGAGTTGGTTATCAGTCTTCCTTATCTTCTGCAGGGTCACTCTCGTGTAGTAGATTTGATGGAGTACTTTTAACTGTACTAGCCTTAATTTTGAGGGTATCGCCACTTCCCGAGGGGACGCGAGTGCCTCCTGCCAATCTGTCTCGTCCAGCTCTCCCACATCGGCCTGCCATTTTTCTTGAAGAGTTTTTGTGGGGTCTGGTTGGTTGTTGATAATCTTACGGTAAGTTAGGGAAATGGCTTTCTTATCCATATATTCTGTTAGGAGCCTATCTTCTAATGGGGAGGCCTCTGGGAGTATAGTGCCTGATGGGATGGCCGTCTTGAGTGCATGTCTGATCTGAGTGTAGCAGAATATTTCTGTAGGCTCCATCTCATACTTATCTTGGAGTTGAGTAAAGGCGATGACCTCTCCCTTACTCCAGAGATCCCCAACTCTTGAGATTCCTATTAAGTCCCATTGTTTGAAGCCTTTACTACCGCTGGGCCGACCCAGCCTTTGGGTTTCCCAGAGCGGAGTCAATTGTGTTATAATACCATCCCAGCCTAGCTTTTTGAGCGCTATATGCCATATTCGAACTGTATGTGCGGTTGGTCCCATTAGGGGTGCCTTTCGGGATTTATTGTAGAGCGCTCTCATGACTCCTCCCTCTCCCAGGACATATCTATCCATGCAGAATGCCGGTTCCGTTTGAGGGGCGTGGAGCCACTGATTGAGCACGATCAGTTGGGAGGCCCAATAGTATGTTTGTATATTTGGGAGGGCGATTCCGCCATCATACCATCCCTTAACCAATTTGTGCATGGCTATGTGGGCTGGTTTCTGTCCCAGAGGAGGTTACATACTTCCGCTTCAATTGCCTTGAAATATGTGAGGGGAACCAGAAATGGGGTATTCTGCAGGGCGTAGAGAAATCTAGGGAGTGCCATCATCTTGAAGAGTGCAGCTCTTCCCAGCAGCGTCAATGGTAGGCATTGCCAGTGTTTTGTTTCGCGTCGAAGCCTTTTCAGGGGTTCTAGGAGATTTTTTTCCATAAATTCCCCAGGCAGTGGTGTAATATAGAGTCCTAGGTATTTGAAACTTCCCTCCATGAGACCTGCACTGCACATCCCCTCGGCAGCTGTGGCGGGGAGCTGCGAAGGACATATAAAACAGATTTAGTCCAGTTGATAGTGTATCCGGAGAACCTACCATATACCTCACAAATGTCCAGGAGCCTGCTGAGCGAGCGCCTGGGGATTCCATGTACAGCAGAACATCATCCGCATATAGGGAGATGCTGTCTTCCCATCCCTCCGTCCATTGGAGCCCACGAATAATCGGGTCTCTCCTTATCCAGGCTGCCAGCGGTTCAAGCACTAGGGCGAATAAGAGCGGTGACAGGGGGCAGCCTTGTCCTGTTCCACACCCTAGGGGGAAGTCAGCCGAGATTCGTCCGTTTACCACTACATGTGCCAAAGGCTTTGTATATAGCAACTGGACCCAGGCGCAAAACTTGGGGCCGAAGCCCATATGCTTAAGGATGGCAAAGAGGAAAGGCCACTTGACCATATCAAAGGCCATACGCATGTCCAAGGATAGGATGATAGCGTCCTCTTGGATGGTAGGTATACGGGCCATTACGCTATATAGGCGTCTCAGGTTGAGTGCTGTGTTTCTCCCCGGCATGAATCCGGATTGATCTGGGTGTACTAATTTTGTAAGATAGGGTTGCAATCTGGCAGCCAGTGTTTTAGCCAGTATTTTGGCCTCTGCATTAAGAAGTGATATTGGCCGGTAGGACGTGCAGTCCTGCGCCGGCTTTCCAGGTTTGTGAATAGCAACTATTATCGCCAGTCGCTGGTCCCTGGGGAGTTCCCCTGCGTCTAAGCTGGCTTCATACATGTTGAGCAAATGTGGTGTGAGTTTAGTTGATGCTTTTTTGTACAGTTCAATGGGTATGCCATTAGGTCCTAGAGCTTTCCCTGATTGTATGGTACCTATGGCCAATGCTAATTCTTCCGATGTAAGATCTGCCTCAAGCATCTGGGTGTCGTCAAATGCAAGCGTGGGCATCCGAATATCTTTGAGGAATGCTAGTGCCTCCTCGAGTGTGGCTGTGGCCGTCGCGGTGTATATCCTCTCATAGTGGAGTGCCAGTGTGTTTACTATCTTTTGCGGGTCTGTTATGGTGTCTCCATTGTCTAATTGCAACTGTGCCACCCAGCGACTAGCTCGCTCTCGTTTATCCAGCCAGGCCAGAAGCTTGCCCGCTTTATCCCCGACTTCGTAAACCTTATGCTGAGTGGCTATGAGCTTGGCTTTTGCTTCCTCCCACATGTAGTCTTTATACTCCTGCTTTTTCAAGTTTAACTTGTGGGCATTGGTTGCATTGGGAGTCTGGGAATGTGTGACCTCTGCCTGAATCACCTCTTGCTCAAGAGCCTCTACTTGTTTCTGTTTTTCTTTTTTGTGACCTGCAATTAACGAAATTGTCTGGCCTCGCAGAACTGACTTATATGCTTCCCATAAGATTGTCAGGGAGGTTACCGAGTGCTCATTTTCCTTAAAATACAGTTGTGTGGTTTTGGTTAGACCTTTCCAGATCCCAGGGTTTTTAAGAAATCCTGGATATATTGGGAATATACGTCGCTGGCCTGGAACATGTGACGTGTATGTGACAAAGACAGGGGAATGATCGGAGATGCCCCTAGGTAAGTGCGTTGCCCCCTCTAGCTTCCCCAAACTATCTGCCAGTGTAAGTATGTAATCTAATCTAGAGAGGCTGTTATGCGCCCCGGAATGAAAGGTGTACTGCTGTTCCTGCGGAAATCGGGAACGCCAAACATCTATGAGGCCGAGTGCGTCGAGAAATTCTGCAAATCGGGAGTTTGCACCGCGTTGGTCCCTGGGGGGCTTGCGGTCGAGAGTGTCATCTACCGTGGTGTTGAAGTCTCCACCTATGAGAAGTTCCCCCTGTGGAAGTGGAAGTAAGAAAGTGCTAAGGGCTGGGAGTGCCACCGAATGCAATGCTGGAGGAATATATACAGATACTATGTTAGCCCATTGGCATGAGATGGCTGCGAACCGCCCCTGGCCATCCGTCCATGTCTTGTTAATGATGAGCGGGAATTGCTTTCGCACCAAGATACCCACCCCTCGTGAACCTGAGGTGAATTCCGAGTGTGCCACCATCCGGAAACCCCACCTGTCCAGGCTCTTACATGCTGATCCCACTAAGTGCGACTCTTGGATCAGGGCCACCGCTGGTGCCTAACGTTTAAGATATTGCAGGACCGGTCCTCTCTATATTTTATCGCAGAGACCATTGACATTCTATGATAGAATTGAGAAAGGTGGTCCGGCTGCGGGGTGGGTCAGTGGCGTTGTGGTCGCCGTGTCAGTTGGTGTTGCTGCCCATGTCATATACTGTAATTATGGAAGGCAAGCCAGCTGGATATTGTGTCGGAAGCGTTGTGTGGAAGCATTGAATTCGTATCATGAACTGTTTCAAACATTCAAAATAAGGTAAATAAGGACCGTGTAACTCTACTCCCCTTCCCCCTTCCCACCCCCCTTGTTACGGGTGGACTGAACTCAGCAACAATTACACAAGGTTGGCATACGAGACGCAATTAATAACAGGGGTTAAGAGATGTTTCATACTGATTTACCAGAACAACGTGTGCTACATTCATTATGATGAGTATATGATAATATTTACAATGTATCAGCATGCTGTGCTTTCTCATTATATGTCTTGCAATACGTTAAAAATCATGTGCTCTTGAGTTTGCCAATGCTCATTGCCAAAACACTGTGCTTTCAATGTCGTTGCCTAAACGGTATGCTTTCTGAAGCACAGGTGGTGAGCTGATAACCGTTGGAACGTGCGCACGTATTAACTGTCTTTGCGTGCACACGTGGGATTAGAAACAGGAGTTGAGCACTCAAGTATTTAAGCCCTGCTCGCTCCTGTTCGGACGCTTCGCTTTTGGGATACTGGAACTCACCTGACTCCGGCCCGTCCCTTCCGCTCCAGCGTTTCTCCCTTCGTCTCCCTTCGTCCCTGCAGCTCTAGAGGAACTTCCGGTCTCCGGTCCTCCGCAGATTCAAGTCCTCCGGCGCTGCTTCAGTCCCCTACAAGAAAAGACAAGAAATCAAGAACCAGTTACTAGGCAACGGTAAACAAGATTGCGTATGCGCTTTCAAACATTGCGGTAAGACAATTACAGTAGTTCGAACCTTGCTAGAACATTTAAGTGCATTCTGACGTTCCTTGCTGTCGCAGTAAGCCTTTTTTTATTGTTTGAACCTAGTTTAGGATATTTAACAGGCACAGAAGCAATTCTTAAGCCAGACATCTTACCAGGGCTTAAAAACTTGTTTTGAACATTGTTCGTGTACTCAAGAGAGTCTGAAGTATACGGAAGAGACTTGAATACTGAAAGTCTTCTATTTATAGGAGGCTGACAACAAAGACACTTGTTATAAGTTGGAGTGATTTGGAAACTCCAATACAGTGTAAAGACAGATATTGTCAATAGACTTTGATACAATATTAAGAAGCTGTTAACGTTGCTCCATATTCTTATGTCCTAGATTGTATTTGGAAAGTTACACTTGAAATAGCAGGACGCTTCCTGTGAAGTTATGGACTCTGAGATTTTCACCAATGTGTAATTGGTAGGCATTCAAACAAAAGCACAGAATTGTATATGTAAAAGACTACTGTGATACATGTTAGACACTGTACACTGATAGTAAGTGCATTGTTTCTTTTCCCATAGTGTAACACAACAAACAAATACCCAGACTTCCAGTCATCCTTCCCGAGATCAGACTTCAGTACCCTCTCTTCCGAGAGACATCCCGAGAGAGAACCCAGCACATCAGAAGACCTCCTAGGACGAAGTCCAGTTTCTTGTTTCTCTTGTCTCCCATCCCCCTTCCCTGGGAAATTATTGGAGCAGTAAGCGTGCATTCCTTGCCATTCTAGTAGTTTCCAGAGGTATTTGGGAATAGTCAGCCTCAAGGAAGGAACAAACTGGAGCGCAGGTGAGTGGCCAGCTTAACAGAAAGCGAAGCCCTCCCAATATTTGTTCCTTCTTTGATTCTGGGATATGGAGGTAGAGCAAGACAAAATGGACCCTTCACAGTTGACCTCGCTAATTCACAAATTAACCGAGGAAATGCAAGAACTCAGACAGGAACATCAGGCACTTAGACAGGAAGTAGCTCGAACAAAATCTGATTTTACTAGTTGGAGGGATCCTCAGTTTGTAGAAAACCGGCCACTTCTTGCCCCCTCTAAATCTGGCCCTAGTACCCTTTATCCATCTACCTCATCAGCCTCCAATGCTGACCAGAACCTTCAGGTTACAGTGGTTTCTCCCAGTCCTGTTCCTTTGGCAAACCCTGAGCGGTTCATGGGAGATAGCAATCATTTTGCATCTTTTATGAGCCAATGTCAATTACATTTTTTGTGCAAGCCGCAGATTTTTACCACCGACACTACCAAGGTAGCTTTTAGCATCTCTTATTTAGGATGAGTAGCGGCTAACTGGGCTATGCCGTTAGTCAATACTAATGATCCTTTACTGCACAATTTAGTTGCATTTAAGGCAGCCATGTCACGTTTATTTGCAAAACATGTTTTCATCCAAGCCTCTGATAATGAGTTATTGAACTTACGTCAGGGGTCCAAAGATTTACTAACTTCAATAGATTGTTATCTGAGAAACACTGGCCCGAAGATAAAAGAATCTCTTTGTTTTATCGGGGTCTCAGAGATGACTTAAAGGATTCTTTGGTACATATTGTTGATCTACCTGATGATTACACTGAATTTCTAGATTTAGTGGTAAGGCTCGATCATAGGTTAGGTGAGAGAAAGAGTGAAAAACCCAGGGGTGATCCAAGAGTATTACATTTTAAATATGAGAAAAAAGAAATTGAAGATAAGGGTAACAGTGTAGAACCAATGCAAATTGGTGGCATAAAAGGTTCGCTTTCCTCTGAAGAGAAAGAAAGAAGACGCAAGGGAAATTTATGTTTATACTGTGGCAAAGCCGGTCACTTTGCCAAAGACTGTCCAGTAAAACCAAAGAAAAAGAAGGTTGCTGCCATCACTGACAAACCCTCAGATGGGTCGGAAAACTAATTGTCTCAAAGAAGAGCGAGATCGTCTCTTCGAGAAACAATTCCTTACAGATCTAACAATATGCCACAAATGTTATCAATCGCATTCCTAAGCATATGACAATTAGACTAACCTTCATCATTACTGCACAACAAAGACACAGCCTTGCTGTCTTAATTGATTCAGGCGCCACTGGCAACTTTTTTGATTTAGAATTGGCCAGAAAGCTAGGAATAGCTCAAATTCCGAAAAAAGATCCTGAGCCAGTCAGAGCCGTTGATGGCTCAGCACTTTCTGCTGGCTTAATTAAGTTCCACACGGTACCATTGACCTTAGTTGGTGAAAACGGACATACAGAAGACACTGTTTTTGATTTAATTGATACACCAACCTTCGAAGTTATACTCCGAGTTCCTTGGTTAGAACTACATAATCCAAAGATTGACTGGGTGAAAAGAACAGTAACGTTGGATTCCTCTTACTGCAGAACACATTGTTACATGGAAACTCAAGATCCAACAGTTGTCTTATTTTGTTCTGCCTTGCAGAGTAGCAGTAGCTCTCCACAATTGCCCACTGAATATCAAGATTATTCCGACGTCTTTCATCCTGTTCAAGCTACCCAACTACCACCTCACAGGGTGTATGACTGCAGAATAGATCTAATTCCAGGTGCAGTTCTACCCTGTAGCAGGATCTATGATTTAACCGAGCCTGAGAATCAATATTTAAAGACTTACTTAGACGAACTGTTAGAACTTGGGTTTATCAGACACTCAACCTCGCCCGTCTCCTCGCCACTTTATTTTGTGGCCATGGAGTCTGGCGATCTTAGGGCATGCATCAATTATCGAGCAATTAATAAAGCAACTATTAAAAATCCCTATCCACTGCCCTTAATTCCGGTTCTGTTAAATCAAATCAAAGGGTCTACCATCTACACAAAACTAGACTTACGGGGTGCATACCACCTTATCCGCATAAAGGAGAGAGACGAATGGAAGACCGCATTTTGCACGAAATACGGTCTATTTGAATATACGGTCATGCCGTTCGGTCTCTGCAACGTCCCGGCGGCGTTTCAATATTTCATAAACGAAGTGCTCCAAGATTTACTTGATATTTGCGTCATCGTTTACATCGATGATATACTAATTTTTCCAAAACAGATGAAGAACATACACAACATGTTCGCTCTGTTTTACAAAGGTTGAGAGATCATTCTTTGTACGCTAAGCTTGAAAAATGCGTCTTTAACACCCAAAGAGTAGAATTTTTAGGTTATTGGCTCTCACCTGAGGGCATTACCATGGACCCTAAGAAGGTAGAAGCTGTCTTGAATTGGCCTACACCAACCTCTGTCAAAGAAACACAGCGAGTGTTAGGATTCGCTAACTTCTACAGATGCTTCATATCCAAATTTTCCGACATAGTGACACCCATTACTCAACTTCTTCGGAAAGGTCAGCATTTTCAGTGGAATGCAGATGCAGAAAATGCGTTTAAGAAATTAAAACAGGCGTTCACTTCTGCACCCATCTTAATTCACCCTGATCCTGACAAACCGTTTTTTGTGGAAGCAGATGCCTCTCAAAATGAATTGGGAGGAGTGTTAATGCAGAAAGACTCCAATACAGGGCATTTGCATCCAATTGCCTTTTACTCTCGAAAGTTGTTACCAGCAGAGCAAAACTATACTGTGGCGGAAAGAGAACTGTTGGCAATTAAGGCAGTGTTTCTAGAATGGAGGCACCATCTACTAGGTGCAAAACACACCATAACCATATTCACAGACCACAAGAATCTGCATTTTTTTACCTCGGTGAAGGCGCTTACCCCCAGACAAATGCACTGGTTGCATTTCTTTAGCGAATTCGATTTTTTAATAACCTACCGTCCAGGACAAAAGCAACTAATATCGGACACCTTTCCAGAATGTCTTGTGAAAATCACTCAGAAGTAAACAATAACCCTCCGCACATCATTCCACCAGAAAAGGAAGTGGCAGTTACCCATGCAGACACTTTATTAAATAAGGTTAAACAGAGTGTTCAATCCTTGAATCAACTACGGTGGCTAGCAAATAAAAATAATGCCATTCATAACGACAAACTTTATGTTCCACAAGAATCCCTACAACAGTAGGTGCTTAAGTGGAATCATGATTCAGGTATTGCAGGGCATCCTGGTGTAAACGAAACATTAGAATTATGTTTACGAAATTTCTGGTGGGAAAATATTAGACAGGATGTTCAACAATATGTGAAAACTTGTTCAGTTTGTGCTAGGCATAAATCACTGCATGTTGCCCCCACTGGTCTTTTGCAACCTTTGCCCATACCGCCGCTTCCCTAGCACACCATCAGCCTAGATTTTATCACGGATTTACCTAAATCTAACAATTACACTACAATTCTGGTTGTCGTGGATTTACTGTCTAAAATGGGGCATTTCATTCCTTTAGAAAAGTTACCAACTGCTACCGAATTTAGTGAAATATTTATTAAAAATATTATGAAACTCCATGGTTTTCCAAGTAAAATTGTTTCCGATCGCGGACCTCAATTCGTTTCAAAATTTTGGAAACAATTATGCACTCATTTGGGAATAGAAATAGCTTTATCCTCAGCCTGTCATCCACAAACTGATGGCCAGACAGAAAAAGTGAATCAATATCTCGAACAAAGTCTACAATGTCTAACTGCCACAGTAACATCTCGATGGGACTTAGTTTTGCCATTAGCTGAATTTTCTTACAACAATAGTTCTCATTCAGCTTTAGGGTGTTCCCCCTTCTACTTTATGACTGGACTACATCCACGATCCCTCCCTACTACTCTTCCAGATTTGTTAGATACAATGCCTGCAAACAGTGAAAGATTAGTACTATTACAGAAGCTACAAGAAAAAGCCAAGAACAGTTTAGCCAAAAATAAACTTACCACTAAACTGATTGCGGACAAGCACAGAACACCAGAACCACTCTACAAAATAGGTGACCTAGTCTGGTTATCCACCAGAAATATCCAATTGGAAGTACCTAAAAAATTAAAACCAAGGTACATTGGACCTTTTCCCATTTGCAAAATCTTGAATCCGGTCTCGATGAAATGAGTTCTACCAGACGAGTATGCCATTCACCCTGTTTTCCATGTGTCCCTTCTTAAGCCTTATGATTCTTCAACACGAAAAGACAACCCACCTCCACCTGTGGTAGTAAGAGATCATGTTGAATATGAGGTACATCGTATCTTAGATGCCAAACGTATACGTGGTCGTTTGTATTACTTAATTGATTGGAAGGGTTATGACACCTCAGAAAGGTCCTGGGAACCTGAGACACATGTACATGCCCCAAGATTGGTTAGAATCTTCCATGCTCTGCACCCAGATAAACCCCGTCCCTTGAGAAGGCCTTTGGGGGGGGAGGGGGCTGTTACGGGTGGACTGAACTCAGCAACAATTACACAAGGTTGGCATACGAGACGCAATTAATAACAGGGGTTAAGAGATGTTTCATACTGATTTACCAGAACAACGTGTACTACATTCATTATGATGAGTATATGATAATATTTACAATGTATCAGCATGCTGTGCTTTCTCATTATATGTCTTGCAACACGTTAAAAATCATGTGCTCTTGAGTTTACCAATGCTCATTGCCAGAACACTGTGCTTTCAATGTCGTTGCCTAAACGGTACGCTTTCTGAAGCACAGGTGGTGAGCTGATAACCGTTGGAACCTGCGCATGTGTTAACTGTCTTGGCGTGCACATGTGGGATTAGAAACAGGAGTTGAGCATTCGAGTATTTAAGCCCCGCTCGCTCCTGTTTGGACGCTTCGCATTTGGGATACTGGAACTCACCTGACTCCGGCCAGTCCCTTCTGCTCCAGTGTTTCTCCCTTCGTCCCTGCAGCTCTAGAGGAACTTCCGGTCTCCGGTCCTCCGCAGATTCAAGTCCTCCAGCGCTGCTTCCGTCCCCTACAAGAAAAGACAAGAAATCAAGAAAAAGTTACTAGGCAATGGTAAACAAGATTGCGTATGCGCTTTCAAGCATTGCGGTAAGACAATTATAGTAGTTCGAACCTTGCCAGAACATTTAAGTGCATTCTAACGTTTCTTGCTATCGCGGTAAGCCTTTTTTTTTATTGTTTGAACCTAGTTTAGGATATTTAACAGGCACGGAAGCAATACTTGAGCCAGACATCTTACCAGGGCTTAAAAACTTGTTTTGAACATTGTTTGTGTACTCAAGAAAGTCGGAAGTACACGGAAGAGACTTGAATACTGAAAGTCTTCTATTTATACGAGGCTGACAACAAAGACACTTGTTATAAGTTGGAGTGATTTGGAAACTCCGATCCAGTGTAAAGACAGATATTGTCAATAGACTTTGATACAATATTAAGAAAACGCTAAATGATGATATTTGTATTGTATTAGTGCTTGTCTTCTCTTCTGTTCATTTCTATTTTAGTTATGGAATCTTTTTAAGAATAAGACAAGACATAAGCAGGTATGTTGACAACGTCTACAAATATGTATAGTTGGCCATAGGGTTAAATATAGGAGATGATGTTAACGTTGCTCCATATTCTTATGTCCTAGATTGTATTTGGAAAGTTACACTTGAAATAGCAAGACGTTTCATGTGAAGTTACGGACTCTGATATTTTCACCAATGTGTAATTGGTAGGCATTCAAACAAAAGCACAGAATTGTATATGTAAAAGACTACTGTGATACATGTTAGACACTGTACACTGATAGTAAGTGCATTGTTTCTTTTCCCATAGTGTAACTGAACAAACAAATACCCAGACTTCCAGTCATCCTTCCCGAGATCAGACTTCAGTACTCTCCCTTCCGAGAGGCATCCCGAGAGAGAACCCAGCATGTCAGAAGACCTCCTAGTACGAAGTCCAGTTTCTTGTTTCTCTTGTCTCTCACTCCCATCCCCCTTCCCCCGGGGAATTATTGGATCGGTAAGCGTGCATTCCTTGCCATTCTAGTAGTTTCCAGAGGTATTTGGGAATAGTCAGCATCAAGGAAGGAACAAACTAGAGCGCAGGTGAGTGGCCAGCTTAACACCCCTCCCTGCCTCCCTGCATGACGGACTTAGAACTACCCGCCTCCCCAACTGCACAGAGTGCTTATTTCCCATAGCAAATCACAGAAAATGGTAACGGTGGAATACAGGGTAGCACATCCGTTATATAACAGTATCTTTCTAACAGAAACTAATTTTTTTCTTATAATCACTTACCAGTGTTGGTGCCACTCAAGGTAATATGATACATCCCGCTACCACAGATGTGACCACATAGAAGTACCCAGGACTCCTATGTTAACTTAAACAACACGATTTTACCTTGGCACTCTACAAAAATATATACCATTCACATTGAATGGTGTAGCTAGTCTATATGAGTTTCTATGTAGCAATTCACAGGCAAGTAAACCAAATTAGTCAACTTGAGCAAAAAAGCATCATTTAATGTGTTGACAGTATTTCATTTCTTATTGTGGTGACTTCATATTTCATAACAACATCCAAATATACAATATGAAGCAATACAGGTGTCATTCATAATTTCACGGAGATTCTGTTCTTATAATCTGTACATTGTCTTTAATGGAAACAGCTGACACGTGTTTCGTTACGATTAGTAACTTCTTCAAGGCTTTAAAAATCCAAACGAAAAGTTCAAATCTCTAAAGATGTTCCCAAGTACAAAGGAGGCATCCGTATCTTGTATATCAATGTATTAAGGGACAAGTATGTGGCAATCCTACTTCATATGTATAGCTTAGGTTTGCAGAGTGTGCAAAATTCAACTGAAGGTCATATATGTGGCAATCCCACTTCATGTATTAGACGTAGGTTTGCAAAGTATACGTAATTCCAGGCAAGGTCTTGATAATGCTTAGTATGGCATCAAGGGCTATAATATGCCGTCCTCTTGCTAGCGCGGCGTGCCGTGTTTCTAGCGTGGTGTCCCCCGTCTTGTAGACGGGGGACACCACACGGGATTTTTAAAGCCTTGAAGAAGTTACTAATCGTAACGAAACACGTGTCGGCTGCTTCCATTAAAGACAACGTACAGATTATAAGAACATAATCTCCGTGAAATTATGAATGACACCTGTATTGCTTCATATTGTATATTTGGATGTTGTTATGAAATATGAAGTCACCACAATAAGAAATGAAATACTGTCAACACATTAAATGATGCTTTTTTGCTCAAATTGACTAATTTGGTTTACTTGCCTGTGAATTGCTACATAGAAACTTATATAGACTAGCTACACCATTCAATGTGAATGGTATATATTTTTGTAGAGTGCCGAGGTAAAATTGTGTTGCTTATTTCCCATACCCTGGTACCTGTGTGGGGGGAGAGCAGTCCAGTGACCCCTCCAGAACATCCCCTTACCAGTAGCGTAGTTTGTAGGCAAACTTCTCTTAGCTTATACAATGAACCTGTAGTGCAAAGAGCGCAAATTGGATCAAAGTTTACATTAGTCTGATACTTGTCTTTGTCGGCCTCGGCCTTCTTGACAGACGTGCGTGGTCCTCTGATTTTGGTTGATGTGGTCCCAAGGCGCGGTTCCATCACGGCAGCTCTATATGTACTTCTGTCGCGCCATTACATGCTGTGCTATTGATTATGTACTCCCAGTCTTAAGATCTAGTGATCGAGAGGGCCCTCTCACTCACCACCCCTCGCCAGCGCGGACCCGTCCACTGTTCATGCCTCTTCCGACTCCATTAGTGTCACTTCCTGTGATTGTTGATTAAATTTCCTGCCAGACCTTCCAGAGCTGGTGGTTTATCGCCATCCCTCCAGCCATTCTTCGACCTCCTCAGGTGTCGTAAAGAACCAAGTCTTTCCCTCAGCCTCTACTCTTAATTTCACCGGGAATAGCATGGAGTACTTGAGTGCACGGTTCCTCAGCTCTTTCTTAAGTTTGAGGAAGCTGCGGCATTGTTTTGTCACCGCCGCCGTATAGTCCGGAAAGAATGTCACTGTACTATGCTCGACTCGAGCTGTCTGGAGGATCAAGTCGCGATCGAGGAAGTTGACGATGTGAGCAAGAATGGGCCTGGGGGGGGGGGCCGGTCTGGGTCTGCCTCCTGGAACTCGGTGGGCCCTTTCCACTGAGAAGTAGTCGGACAGACCCCGTGGCTGCAGCTGGTTCTTGATGAGGTCTTCGACAAATAGGTCCAGTGCTTGTCTCCCCATCCCTTTCGGCACCCCAATAATTCTGATGATATTGTGTCTCGAGCGGCCTTCATGATCATCGAGTTTGGCGGCCATAAGCTTGTTATCTGCTTCTAGTTGTCATACTTGGCACTGAAGAGCAGTCGTGTCTTTGGAGAGGGTTGCTGTTATGGCTTCGACCTCCGTCACTCTCGTAGCCATTTTTTTTTTAATCTGCTCGGATTAGGGAGAGTTCTATGGAGATTTACCCTATTCGGGAGTCTAAGGAGATATGCACCTTGTTCAATGTAGTCATAATGTCCTGTAACGTGACCTCTGGTGCCTCCGAAGTTGTAGGGCTCGTTACCCGGGCAGTTTTGTGTTCTGGCAGTTCTGGTGGACCTTTGCCGCAGGCATATTTGTCCAGCTTCGTCTGATGTGTGCTGCCCTGGCCCCTTCCCCCCATCGCAACAGGTCTCAATTAGCGTCACGTTCAGTGGCGTGGGTAGGTGGTAGTACTCACCACTGCCTGCCTGTGTGGAGGGTAGCCACACGCGGCCTTTCAGGTTTACTACCTCCGACCGGTTGTGTCGTTATCTTGCCGCTGCTACGGAGAGTGGCCAGGGGGCGTCTCACCCAGTCTCACCCCACGATCTGTACACTGTTGCGGAGAGTCGTGCGTCCGGCTCGTCTTACAGAGGCGTTATTAGGCCTGGGCGCTGAAGGATCCTTCCACGCGTGTCCTTACTGCTGTGTTAAGATGGCTCCTGCCCCTCCCTAGGAGCCGGAGTGCGTGGCCTTATCTCTTTCCCTTTACTGTGTTCTCCGGTGGGGGGGGGAGTTACCGTTCAGTGGACTGTGCTCTAGGCCCCTCAGCAGGTGTGGGCTCTCTATCAGTCCTGAAACATTGCCCATTGGCTGCTCATGCCCAGTATGCCTGAGTCTCGTGCAATATCTCTCTCGTGATCACCTTATTTCAGGGGCTCATCGTTATGTGGTGCGCCTCGTGGGACCGTGCACGCCTTGACCATTAATTGTGCTCTGAGGGGGTTCCACAGTGCCTCAGAACCTATGCGGTCAGACTGAACTTTTCGTAGACTGCATCTGGCTGGCGCACGGTCGAGCCGGTTCACCTCGCCCCACAGGGACCCCGGTACGCCGCTCCGGGCTGCGCCGTGTCAGACGGATCAGGACACTGCCGCTGCTGAGCCCCGCTGGCCCGTCCGATCGTCTCCGACCTTCGCTGGGTGGCCGCCGCCTCTGGCCACGCTAGATCTTGCCTCTGGGCCCGGGGCTCACAGTCTCCACGCTGCTGGGCCACAGCTGCACTCGAGACCCCGGCTGCAGTTCATGGCTCAGGCCGCGCCTCTTCACTGCGATGCAGGTGTTCACTGTTCGAGGTCCACGGTAAGTGTGTCCGATTCTGAACCACTTCAATCAATCAATCAGGGGAATTGTAAGTGCGCTACTCACCCGTGAGGGTCTCAAGGCCCTGAAGGGGGCTGGGGGTCCGCAGCTCTGCTTAGCCGAAAAGCCAGGTCTTGAGAGTCTTCCTGAAGGTGTTCAGGGAGGGGGCGCGTCTGATGTCTGCAGGTAGCTCGTTCCAGGTCTTGGCTGCAATGTGAGAGAAGGATCTTCCGCCTGCTCTGGCTTTGTGGATCCGCAGGGTTTTGGCCAGAGTGAGGTTGCCTGATCGGAGGTTTCTTTTGGGTGCGTGGAAGTTGATTCTGTCGTTGAGGTATTTGGGTCCGTTGTTGTGTAGGCATATGTAGGCGTGAGTGAGGATTTTGAAAGTGACTCTTTTCTCCACGGGGAGCCAGTGGAGACTTCGTAGGTGTTGGCTGATGTGGTGTTGTCGTGGGATGCCGCGGACGAGTCTGGTGGTGGTGTTCTGTATTGTCTGGAATTTGTGGAGTAGGGACTTGTTGATGCCGGCGTAAAGTGCGTTTCCGTAGTCAAGTCTGCTGGTGATGAGTGCGTGGGTGACTGTCTTCCTTGACTCAGGGGGGATCCATTTGAAGGTCTTGCGAAGGATGCGGAGGGTGTTGAAACAGCTGGAGGTGACGGCGTTGATCTGTCGGTTCATGGTGAGTGATGAGTCGAGTGCGATGCTGAGGTTTTTGGCGTGGTCTGCGGGGGTAGGAGGGGTTACGAGGGCGGTCAGCCACCAGGTGTTATCCCATGCTGAAGGGGTGGTTCCGAGGACAAAGACTTCTGTCTTCTCGGCGTTGAGCTTCAGGCAGCTGTTGGTCATCCAGACCGCGACGTCTTGCATTCCTTTCTGGAAGGTGAGTTTGGCGGTGGTGGGGTCTCTGGTGAGGGAGAGGATGAGCTGGGTGTCGTCTGCATAGGATACAATGTTGAGACCATGTTGTCGGACGATGGCTGCGAGGGGGGCCATGTAGATGTTGAAGAGGGTCGGGCTCAGTGATGACCCTTGTGGGACTCCGCAGGTGATTTCCTTGGGATCGGAGCAGAAGGGTGGCAGTCTGATTCTTTGGCTTCTTCCGGTGAGGAACGGTCGGATCCAGTCCAGGGCTGTTCCTTGTATGCCGGCATTGTTCAGTCTGGCGATTAGTGTGCAGTGGGATACGGTGTCGAAGGCCGCTGACAGGTCGAGTAGGATGAGGGCTGCGGAGTGGCCTTGGTCCAGGAGGATGTGGATATCGTCTGTGGTGGCGAGTAGGGCGGTCTCGGTGCTGTGGTTGCTTCAGAATCCGGATTGAGATTGGGTCGAGGACGGCGTTCTCTTCGATGAATCGAGTCAGTTCCCTGTTGACTGTTTTCTCTGCAACTTTGGCTGCGAAGGGGAGGAGCGAGATGGGCCGATAGTTCTTGAGGTCAGTGGGGTCAGCTGGGGGGCTTCTTGAGCAGGGGCCTGATGTCTGCGCGCTTCCAGACGTCGGGGAAGGTGCCTGTTGTGAAGGTGGTGTTGATGGTGCGTTGTAGTTCGGGTGCGATGGTGTCCGTGGCTCTGTGGTAGATGTGGGGGGGGGCAGGGGTCGGTGGATGCTCCCGAGTGGATTCCTTTCATGGTCGAGGCGGTGTCTTCGGTTGTGATCGGAGTCCAGTTGGAGATAGTGGGCTGGCTGGTGTTTTTGCGGGGGCGGTTGTGGCGTCTGGTGGATGGTCGATGAAGTTGTCGTAGAGGGTTTTGATCTTGAGGTGGAAGTAGGTTCCAAACTTGTTGCAGAGGTCTTGGGACGGGGTGATGTCTGTGGCTTCGCTGCGAGGGTTGGTGAATTCCTGAATGACACTGAAGAGTTCCTTGGAGTTGGCGGAGTCAGCTTACCCTGACTTGCACCTCTGCACTGTAGATATGGCCTGAATCTTGAAACCCTGAGAGCACACCTCAGGAGGCTTTCTTCAGGACTCCTGAACCGAGTAAAATTAGCACTGCAAATCAATGAGTGTACTGGTATTCTTGCTGATGACCAGTGATGATCTCTGAGATCAGAATCAGCCCCTATGCCAGGTGTGTTTTCAGGTTTTCCAACTGTCAGTTGGCATAAGTGAAACAAGCACTATCAATTATTGATTGTATAAAATGGGGGTATTAGTTGAGGAGGGTAAGTCCCCACCTCAAGTAATAACCACAACCCTTGTCATTGAGAACCACTGAAGTCACTAAATAACCTCCTTGTAGCTATTTCACAGAGTGGACAAGCTTAACTAAGAAACATTGAGTAAAGTATTTATGTAGTACCAAAACAATAATAAAGCCAAAACACAATGCAAGAAAAATCCCAAACCAATTTAGAAAAATAGAGTAAATTGAAATCAATAAAACGACACCAAAACAACAAAATATTATATAAGGAAACCTAGAATTATGAGCTTTTAATGTTTAAATATAAAAATAGCACTGAAAAGAATTAAGCACCAACCACAGTTATCTGATTGTTCTTGACTGGTACTCAGACGCAAATTTTGAAATTCGGGTCGGGTACATAAATCAGGTTTGACCCAGTTGGAAATTTTACCTTCAGTCTTAGTGCCTGTTTTCGATCTTGGTGGACGGGTTACTCTGTCACAACGGTGATGGATATCCCATCTGCCGAAATATAAATCCCATTATATCCTATGGGATTTATATTTCGACGGATGGGATCTCCTTCACCGTTGTGACGGAGTAACCCGTCCGCCAAGAAAGAAATCAGGCCCTTAGTCTCTGAAATGGAAGTCAAAAATCCTCAGTAGTAAGGCAGCAGTCTATGGCTCCAAAGTCAATGGCTTCACTGGACGAGGTCACAGTGAAGCTGTTGACTTCAGGCTAGAAAGCTCAGAGCAGGAGAAATTTGAATTTCATACTCAAGGAAGGTTCCTCGTCAGCCCTTTTTTGGAGCTCGGATTCTTCCAGTGGGAAAAGGCTATATTCAAAGAGGGCTCCACGATGTCAGATACCTTCTCTGCAGAGTCCACCTGAACCAGATTTGCTGCTGCAGAAAATCTCAGGGTAGAGGTAACCTGAATCTTTGGCCCAGCTGTAACTCCTTCGTTGGATTGCCTTGGCAGGTTGGTCCTGGTCTTCCGGAGGTCTTTGGAGCCAAAATGTTTCTGTGTTCCAGATTTTCGGTTATGTTAGAAGTACATTTCAAGGGTCCAGGACCTTGGGAACAGCACTTGCAGGTCAAGATCCACTTCACCAGAGACCAGCATCAGGGTCCAGGGCAGGTCCAGCTAGAACTGGTCAGCTGTGCAGTTGCAGGATAGGCCTGTTGTTGCTTGTTTTGTCCGAGTAGCTTGAACAGGAGGTTAAACTTATGACCTTTGTCAGAGACCAATCCACTAACCTGAGTATCCAAGGAGTCTGCAGGAGTGAAGCAAGGACCACTGATTCCCCTTGAGGCAAGAAAAATGTTGACCTGCCCACACACTATTTTATGGGCTGAATAGGACCATTACTTCCACATTCAGCCACCCATTGCCTTATAATCATAACAAGAGAACCCACCTATTAAATTTAATTGTGTATCTCTTATCTAATTTTAAAACCACAAATTCACATTATGCCAATCTACACATAGAGCACCTATACCTCACATCGGCATCCCATGCTCAAAAGACCTCTGGCAAAGAGCCCCCTGGAGGGGCCTGTTGGGCATTGCAGCGCCAATCCAACGAGGAGCTGCCCAATGATGAAGCATGACACCCACATGGGCGTGAGAGGGCTTTTGCTTCTGAGCAATCAGATCCCCTGATCTGTTGTCTCAGTTTCCCTGACCTAGCTCCTCTATTCCTTCCCTCCCCCCAGGAGCTGCATACCTTTTGTATTACAACTTTCGAAAAGCACCTTTGACGAAATATGTATTACAAATCTAACTTCACTAATGAATTGGGCTTGTAATAAATGTACAAGAATGTCATTTGCAGTTGTTCCCTAGCTGGAGATAACATTATTGATTGTAATATTGTATCCAATGCTTTCCTATGGAACACCCATCCCTGCTACTGTGAAAATAGCTTTGGGAGCCTTTTTCACTGCGAGGACATGTGTAACTTTAAGCTTTTACATGTTCTACGTTTACATACCATGCGCCTTGCCTTATAAGCAATATGGCCTACTTAGGGGTGGCTTCTTAATATTTAAAAGGAAGGTATTGACTTTTCAAAAGGGTTTATTAGGACTAGTCACATTTACACTTTAAAAACTGCACAGCCAGGCTATAAATGATAGGCCTGCAGTCATGTTTGCACTATCGCTGCTGTGGGTGACACAATGTGTGCTGCAGCCCACTAATGACATTTAACTTACAGGCCCTTGGTACATTTTGTGCCACATACTAGTGACATATAGGTAAGCTAAATGTAACAATTAGGGGAATTACAATTTCATCATGTTAAAAGGGAGGCACTGGAACTTTTCCACTGGTTAGCAGAGGTAAGGTACACAGAGTTCTACTGCCACCAGAAACAGTCAAGGTAAACATCTGAAGGTGCGCCACTCAAAAGATGGTAATTTCCAACACTGGTCAGTAACGATCATATATTTGTTTCTTTCAGGCATAGCTTTTTTTGGGTTTCATTTATAAATCTTTCCAAGGTGGCGTGTAAAAAGAAAGTTTGACAGAACTATCTATCATACAACATCAAAACAGTGTGTGTGTGTGTGTGTGTGTGTATATAGTGGTGCCAGCTTAACCCCAGGTCATTAACATAGATAACAAACTAGGAACTGAAATAACTACTAGTCCCGTTGAAGAGACTGGCATGAGTCATGTGCATTACTAGGAACAAACATGGGCTGCAATCTTATGTGTATTTAAAAGGGTAAAGAGTAGATGTGCTGCTAAATTAAGAGATCCTGAGTTTGCTGTCAGAATGTATGTGATGCAGCAGAACTATGTCAGAGTGGCTTTGATTCAAAACTAAGGATTAAATTGTATTGTAGTAGCATTTATATAGCTCTTCCTATGTCATATTGAAATGTCAAAGCACATTACAAAGATGGGAAGCATGCTACACTGTGGAGGTTGGTTGTTGTATTGTTGTATTTGCTGTGAGCCTATGTGGGAAGCATTTTGGTGTTGTGCCTAAGTAATCAGGGAGGTGCTTGTATCTTATATTGCAACACCTGTTTTTGGTCTAATGGAAGAAGAGTATGAAAGGTAAATGCACTTAAGCTGTGATGATACTTAGGGGCATATTCTCAAGGACTTATCGCCGAGTTAGCAGCACTTTATCGCAGCCAAAGTGGTGATAAATCCATCGCACCATTCACAAGCTGGTGCTAACAGCCGATATCACCAGTTTACCTGCGATAGTAGCCGCAAACAACATCGCCATGGATGACACCGGCAACTAACGCTAATGAGATGCAGAGTAGGCGTTCCAGTGCAAAAACCCACAAAATCACCACTCTGCAACATTCTCAACGACCAGGCAGATCGGCGATAAGATTCAAAAACATGCGATAAGGCGCGTTAGCAGCAGGGATTCAACACCTGCTCCTACCTGGTGCTAAAGCGGACAACAACCTGCACCATAAAAGGGAGCCCAGCCCACAGCCACACCAGAAGAACAACAGATGCCATGGAGCTACTGATCATGCAGCTCGGAGCCCCAAGAGGGCCACAACACCCACCGCCACCACCCACAGGCACCCCTCCCCTAACACCCCACCCCCGGGGGCCTACCCCGGGCACCCCCCCCCGACAAAGAGATCTCACATCTACCTTACAAATACATGAACACAACAATTCGCCTGATGTCGCACAAGTACAACAATCAACATTCATATGTGGCCAGAAAAAGGAAAAACATCCATACACCTGAGAATTCCAAAAATAATAATTTAATCCAAATTTAACTCAACACCAATAAGTGGAAGAGTCATGGCAGGTCTCCTCTGGACAATCTGCAAGTCAAAACCTGCAAGACAAAATTGAAGATAAGAAGGTGTGTCATGCGCCCAAAAAGGGACAGGGAGAGAGAGAAAGAAATGTAGAGAGAGAGAGAGACCTTGAAAAAGAGGGAGAGAGAGAAAGAGAGAGAGAGAAAGGGGGAAAGAGGGAGAAGAAGAGAGAGCGCAGCAACAGAGGGAGAGAGAGACAGTGAAAGAAAGAGAGTGAGAGTGAGAAAGATAGAGAAAGAGAGGGAGAGAGAGAGACAGTGAAAGGAAGAGAGGGACAGGGAGAGACAGAGCCGACACTGCGCACACAGGCCTCACTGCTCACCTTCCGCCACCGGCGTGTCCCCAAGAGGGCCCACCACGTGCCGGTGCAAACTCCAAGCCCGGGGCCCGCGACCCTGGCAGCCTCCACATCATGCAGCCATGCACCGCGGTCCACCAGGTCGCACACTTGATTCTGGGTCTTGATATTGCAATGGCAGAGACCATATCAGTGCACACGGCATCATCGCAGGCTGCACACCCGCTCAGCACTTTAGGTGCCCCTACCTCAGTGCACAGAAAGTCACCGTCCCGTGGCGGTAGGCCCGTGCCAGTGTAACAGGTGCCACCGACTCCGTGCAACGCAAGTCATGGATCCTATCTGAGTGAGCCTCGTCGCAGCCATGTCACCTCAGGCATTGGGGAAGAACTGGGACACGTTGCGTCGTCGTCCCCCCCTTTATACGTAAGCCGAGTGGGCTAGCTCGGCGTACACCAGGCCAGCATAGGGGTGTGAACAAATATCCCTTGCGTCTGGGCGTGGTTCATATCTGGGCTGCCCAGGAAACCAACTAATGCGTGTGTCTCTGTTGCTGTGTCTGCGCCACATGGCCCGCTATCGACAATGTTGCACCCTGTGACGCAAGTCCCACGACATGAGCAACATGGACGTAAGGGGGAATCACTGACCCTACATTCATCCATACTTTCATACTTGAATGATCAAAGACATGACACATCTGTGTGAATCAGAATGTTTTATTCACATCCAATGGAGTGGTGCAGCTGGAGCAGTACAGGGCCATGCAAACCCCACTTCACATATTCGGCCCGTGGAGGGCCAAACAGAGTCCTTCAGGGAATGACAGGTACCACGGAAGAGGAAGAGTGCAGTCCGCAGTCGGATCGCTGTGTCATTGGCAACCAAACAGAATATGGCAGTCCATGTCGAGGTCCAAGGTGAGTGTCGCAGAGTGCATCGGGGGACAGTGGAAGTTGATGATGCAAAGGGCAGGACCAAGCAGGAACAGGCCATATGGCGGAGATGAATGCTACTGCCTCCTCCGTACCAGTAAGGTTGCGTCACCCGCATCTTCGTCCTCTGATGTCACATGTGCCTCACACGTGGGTGGTGGTGGTGACATTTCGGCCGCACAGTGTGCCACTGACACATCAGGGGGCGGAGATGTGGAGGTAGAAGCAGCAGCAGCATTCATCTGCGCAAGGCCTTGAGGCAGCAATGCCATGGCGATGTGCTGCAGGGCATGGAAGGTCCCAGCCACAACTCTCTGGTGTGCAGCCATGGCAGCCATTCTTTCCGCCGTCATCCGCTCCATGTTCTCCATGTTCCCCCACATCTGTACCAACTCCCGGCTGATAAAGCTGGAGCCACTCTGAATGGACAGTTGTTCTTGTCTCAGTATCATGACTCCAGTGATGTCAGCCATGGATCGTTGGAGGGCATGGAGCGGACTGTGGGAGTCCGTCAGGGACTGTATGTGGTCCCTGATGGGAATCAGACACCCATGTATGGCATCAAGTTTGGCTGCCATGAGGTCGAACCCCACCCGCACCTGATCGGCCATCTTCTCCTGGGCCTCCAACACACAACGTTGGAAGGCCATGTGTTGTTCGTGGGGGTCCTGGGAGACGGCCGGGGTGGTAGGTGCGTCCTGCTGTGTGGTCTGTGCAGGGGGTGGGATCTCCTCAATGCAGCTGGGCTGCCCTACTCCTGGAGATGGGGTGCCGAGGCAGTCGATGAGGTCTTGGAGGGCGTCGGTGTCGATGTCGGAGGTGTCCTCCCCGTCATCGGTGATGAGTTGGTGGGGCTGCTCTGCAGGAGGTGTTGATGCTCCCTCTGCAATGTGAAGGGGAGATGCAGTATTACATAGTGTTCACATGTGTGTTGACGCATTGTACAAGTTCACATACAGACTGCATGGCAATGTACATTGTGGCTGTCCAGGAGGTGCTGCCTATTAAATGCGGGACAGTGGACATTTCGACAACATCAAGGATATGTGTTTGTGCCTGTACATTGACATCTCACATTTCCCTGCTATGCCAAATGTGATTGGCAAGTTTCTACACACAGGCAGCACCTGTGGTGTCCTCTGTCCTGTTTGTAGGAAGGTGGAATCTGACTATATGGTTGCCCCCACTTTTTTCCTGTTGTTTTGCTGGTTTATGACTTAGTTGGACTGGGATCCTGCTATTCAGGGCCCCAGTCTATCTGCTTTCTCTGTAAAATGGTTTCCATGTGCCTTAGGCACATCTCTGATTGGAATCTGGAGTGCCCTTATAAGTCCCTAGTATATGGTATACTATGTACCCAGGGCATAGGTACCTCAGAGGCCTACCAGGGGCTGCAGCATGTATTGTGCCACCCCTGGAAGGCCATCCAAACTGGCACCACAGGTCTGCTACTGCAGCCTGGGTAAGGTGGTGCATGCACCCCTTACTGTGATATAGGCTACCTATATCACTATATACATACACACATATAAACCTATAAGTCACTCCTATGGCAGGCCTTATCAATCCTGAAGGCAGAGTGCGTGGTTCCTATGTGAGAGGGTGCCCCTGCATGAGCAGGGCCCCTCTGCAGCGTTCGGAGACCCTTCTCTGATGCTGTTTGTAGTGCAGCCTGACCATATACTCTTAAGTGCATTATAACCTCGCGTTAAATGCTAACTTTGGGATGGCTGCACGGAAACATGTCGTGTTTGGTGTCAAACATCTTGGAATACTACCCCCCGCCAGTTCTGGCGGCGGGGGTAGCATTCCACCCTTCTAGAGGGAAAGACAGGTACACACCGGTATGCCCGGTACTGACTTTCCAAGCCCTGGCATCACAAAATGGATGCCGCTGCCACAGACACGAGTCTGGCCTCCTGCTGCTGACCGAAACTCCGGCAGGGGAGGCCTGGACAATAGGTTTCCTGTCCCAGGGAGGTGTGACCACCTCCCCAGACAGGATAGTGTGTATTGGGGCTGGGCGGGAGCACTCTCGGGTGCTTTGAAGTCCTGCACTGGGGGCACATTTGGTGTCCCTGTGCATACCCCAGTTCAAACCGGATCAGGGGCTTCCAGCCCCTGCTTTGGCGCGAACTGGACAAAGGGAAAGGGGTGTAGCCACCCCTCTGCCCTGACCCACCCATAGGTGGGACCACAGAGTAAGTCCAACCCCTAAACTTAGTATAAGTATGGGACCCCAGTCCTTAGGACTTTAGATTATCCCTGGACGAAACTCTGACACAGAATCCTGGACCTTCGACGCTCTACCTAAAGATTCGAGGACAGAAGAATCTCCCTTGGGGTCAAGGAGTCACTCCCCTGCTTGGCAGGCACCAAAGAAGCAATTGTCCGGTCTGCATCGCTGAAGCTCCCGTTGGACACCGAAGTCTTTGCATCACCAGAGGTAGATTTTCTGACTTCCCCGAGGCTGCCCTGAGTCCCCAGCAAAGCTGAGGCCCGTAGCTGTCATTGGTAACGTGGAACCGTGACCCCTAGACACCGCACACATTTGCAAGTGCATCCTCTTCTGGGTCTCCCATGAGGTCGTGCTTTGGGCTTCGAGTAGCCCCAGTCTCCAGCACTAACTGCACCGAAGATCACTGGCCTCCACTCCACGAGTGTCCTGTGAGCCAGCTCCACGTGCACCATCTCGAGGCTCCTTCGCGGTTGCTAGCCCATTGGCTAGTAGCCCTTCACGAAGGCCAATCTTTTTCTACTTGGGCTCTCTGGTTGCTCCAGGCTTGCCCTCACTTACCCTTGCTGGGTGAGTTCCTCAGACCTTGCTGGTCTGCACCATCGTCAATCTTCATCTTCATCAAGACTTGCCGTTGCCAAGGCCTGTTGGGTCCAATCTGGTCGCCGACACCTCAGCACTCGACAGACATTGTGTACCAGCCCGAATCCTGCTCCTGGTTGCCGACAATGCCTCCTGGACCTCGTGGCTGAAGAGTCAAGATGACTGTCAACCTACCTGAAGCACTCGACATCGGTGGGCATCTGCTCATCGCCTTCCTGGTCACTGGCTAGTGACCCAGACTCTGTCCCCTCTGCTTTCAGGTTCTTCAGATCTCCGATCCACCCTTGGATCCACCCGGACACTTTTCACTTGGTCGCCAGCAGCACTTTGCAGCAGATCGCCATTCAAATCGACGACGAAACCCGACCCCGAAAGGCACCTATGCACCCGGTTTCCCTGGGTGAGGTAACAAGAGTACTCCGGTGCTCCCATGGGTAGAGACTCTAGAACGACCTAGTTCTCAAAGGGTTTGCTCCAAGTCCTTCTTTAAGTGTCCCTTTTCTTTAAATTCCAAACCGCGACTTTCTCCATAGAAGTTAACGGCGATTCGCGGCTGTGTTACTACACTGCACGCGTCCCCCGTGGGTCCCCTGTGTCACTACCTTGGGTGGTTCCTTGTGGTCCAAGCACTTCTACAGGCTCTAGGCCTAGTGTCTAGCTCAGTCGTGGTTCTTATACCACTTTATTGGTATATGGTTTGGTACGCCCCTAGGGCCCAAACGTGTATGTGTGCTATTACTGTGTTTAAATAACTTATAACTTATGTACTTCGAACTCTAGCCTCATAAAGAGACTAGAGGGGTGTGTTTAGTAATAAATACATATATTTTGAATATATACCTGGTGTGGTGCTCTTTCATTTGGTCACTCAAGAGATTATAGACTGGTAAAACAAGCTGCTTTACATTCCTTCAAGACTTAGCCTGAAGGCTGCTCTCCATAGCTACCACTAGGATAGCTTTCAATAAAGGTTGTCTTTAACCTATCTCCAATAAGGGGTTGTTTGGACTGGTGCAAGGTGCCCACTATAATTAGTGGACAGCATATGCCAGGCCAACTTCTCACACTGTTGTTAACGTGTTGCAGTCTGTACCACATTGTTGTCAATGCTGATGTGCTCTGAATGTCATGTGTGTGTGCTGCATTTTGGGGGGGTCGCCCCTGCAGCTCGGATTTAGCTGCCCCTTGTCCCTTTCAGGCGGTGTGCCTTTGACATCTGTGCCCATACAGTGCTGAGATGTTGCAGACTGGGGTGGATTTGGGTCTTGGTGGCAGTTGGGACTCTGGAGCATGGTTTGTCCGCAGATGTGTAGTTGACGTCAGAGGTTGTCTGTGCAGGTGGATGTGGCAGAGTGTGACCTGCTCCTTTACAGATGTGGTCCACACTCCGCCACCACAGTGTGGTGGCGTGCACCATGTCATGGTGATCAGACTGCAGCCGCTAATCGTCATGCGGTGTCACTTGCATTGTCAGTGTGGCTCACGGACCCGCAGCTTTGCTGGGTTCAGCACATGTGCATGGGTTGGTAGTGTGATGAGTGATGTGTGGGAGGGACTCGTCTGGGCACATAGTCGACGGGGGCCTACATTAAGTTGCTATGTGTGCCAAGGGGTTCAGGGACATGATCCAGAGTCATTTGGGTGTGCAGTGTGCTGTACTCCATTGTGCATGTGTGCCATTGTGCCCATCTCCCCCCGTCCCCCCAGTCCCTGGTCGTTACTCACCCTGTTGCTGTAGTGTTGGGTCATGTTCAGCAGTATCCGGTCCCCGACTCCTGCCACCACCTCCCCACTGATGACTGTGGACACCATTTCCTCCATCTCATCCAGCTCCTCCTGTGGCGCTGGACTCCCACCTCCAGTCTGCATTGCTGCCTTCTGGTTGTTGGCGAGTTTCTGCTTGGTCTTGCGCTTCACGTCATTCCAGCGCCTCTTGACCTCGTCCATTGTCCTCCTCCGCACTCCGACTGCATTCACCTTGTCCACGATGGACTGCCACATTCCATTTCTTGTTGCCAATGACACAGTGGAGGTGACGAACAGATGTTGATGGTGTTCCACCACCTCCGTGATCAGGATCCTGTTTTCCTGCGGACTGAACCGCGTCTTCCTCTTCTTCTTTTCCTTGCCCTTCCCTGTCCCTGAGGTACCAGCCTGCTCCTCCGGTGGGCTTGTGGGATTCTGGATGTCCTCTGTCACTGCTCCGGCTGCCTCCATTGTGCGTCGCTGTAGTATGTTTTTTGTTTGTGTAATTTTTTGGTGCTTTTGTAGTGGTTTTTCCCGCCTGACGTGTGTGAATTGCAGGCCTGGCGCTGCTTTTCGCTGATTGTCTTATCGTGGTTGGGCCCATCGCAACTTTTTTCGCGTTCGGGTTTTCACGCCATCCCGGTAATGTTTTCGTGGACATTTTGCGTGTTGACGTGAGACTATTGCATGGTACCACCGTGTTGGGAATACAACGTTAACACGGCGTTATTTTCCCGCGATAGACTGCAATGTGCAAAGTTGCGTTAAGCGGATTTTGCGATGATTATCACTCGTTCTTGAGAATATCCCCCTTAGTTGGCAGCTATTTCTTTATCCTGCTTTTTCTTCTCAGTCTACGTAAGATCTGTGTAGTATGCCATCAGTGAGCCTCACACCCTGTATGTCATGTAAGTAAGGAGAGGAGAAGAGATGAGTAAAGAGGGACAGAGAGATATACAAGTAACTTGTGCCTTGAAATGAGCACAGGAGGATTGGTGCAATTAAGGTGTGTATTCTTGTGCTTTTAGTGTGGGCTCGTTGGTGGGCATCTTTAATCTGCACAGTGGTTTCAGATTATGTCAATAACATGTAATGTGTATTGTTACTTTAAGTGTCTATAGTCAAAGGTTATGATATTACCTCATGTATCTTTTTATATTCTCCTTGAATAAAAAGGACTCCACAGTGAGCACCTGTTATGTGTACATTTAAACGTTTAGGGTAAGAGGCCACTAAAATTAGAAATAGAAAGATGACTACTGGGCAAAGCATCTGATCACATGCTTTTCCCAAGACTGGTAAGGAAGCACTGGGTTAGAGATTGCTCTGACTTTAAAGACAGGATTCAAAGAATGTCTTCCTTCATGCTTCAAAAAAACAGTCTTATTGTAACTAGTACGTAACTTTGATGGAGAAAAACATGCCTGTAAAGTGCAAAATATAGATTCTCCTCTATGGAAGTAGTAAACTGCAAGCATTTGCCTTTATGCTTACTATTTAACATGTTCGAATGTTTTTAACATTGATTAAGCATACAAAAAATGAAAGCTTCTCTGCATGTAACTCCAAAACCACTGATTAGAGGCCCTTCAAATGTTTCCCATTAAATGTTTCTAGCATGACAGCCTTTCTGCCATTAGGTGCCTTTTCTTGGCTTGGCAAAACTTCATTGAGGCGTTTTCAATATATTAACAAAGATATTGCTGTCTGCTGTGCTTGCGCCAGTTATGTATATATCTATAAATGTTCCAGGTCACTGGAAAAACAGATATATGAAAATGCAGGTGCTGCACATGGGCTAGAAAAAACAATATCTATGCATCAGAAGATAGTAAACAATTGATAAAACAGACAAAAAAGAACATATAAAAGACGGGAAACATCGGTTACATCGCGGTGTTTACACCGCAATACCTTTACAACGTGGGTATTACAACGCAAGTCATTACAATGACTTGCGCTGGATGGCGCTCTAAGCTAAGGAATAGTATGATTTACTATTCCAACACCTTCCCTACTGTAATGTAGGCTGGAGTTGGAATAGTAAATCATACTATTCCTAAGTCCAGTGCCCTCCAACGCAAGTCGTTGTAATGACTTGCGTTGTAATGCCTGCGTTGTAAAGGTATTGCGGTGTAAACACCGCGATGTAACATCGTATATTCATAAAAGACACATACACATATGAGGTCGTCGTAACAAGAGCCCATGCCTTTGCAGATCTTAATGTAACATGCCTTCCAACACACATATCTAGTAATACTGTTGTTGACAATTCACACATTAAACCATGTTCACGAACATTTACAAAACTACAAAAA
Organism: Calotriton arnoldi; assembly: GCA_963921515.1. Classification (NCBI taxonomy): domain Eukaryota; kingdom Metazoa; phylum Chordata; class Amphibia; order Caudata; family Salamandridae; genus Calotriton; species Calotriton arnoldi. The sequence continues at coordinate 38,131 of CAWUFW010011728.1, forward strand.
TATATACACTCGCCAGGTTGGGATGTGTGAAGTCCATGTCTTAGTGGGCCTCAATCAATCCTCTACCCAACTCTTCTCACATATCACATATTATTGATTACAATAAACACAACAATTTATGTTTGCAACATTTAAAAAACACACATTAACACTCACCCACACACATGCAAGTTTGCAGTGCCGAACTCATTCATTTCAACACACAAATCGTGCAATAAAATGGCTCACACTAAATTGAACACTAACTAATCATGAGCATTCAAAAATACCTGGTTGTAAATGTTCAGGAACATTGCTGAGCCAACCACAGAGATTTCACACAGTTAATCAATCTTTTGAACAAATACTGGGCATGAGGGTGACTTTGAAACGAACCGTTGCATTATGATCAGTTGTAAACACTATGGGGGATATTAGCAACAAATGGCGATATTTATCGCTAACCGCGTTTAGCGCAAGATTTTCTATCGCCGCCGAATGCCGGAATCTATCGCCGTGTCAGAGGCGTATTAGCAACACGCCGCTAACAGGCGATAGCTTCCCTTTCCGGCGGAAATGGACGGCGATAGATTTAGCGTGACGGCGATAAAAAGCCTCACGTTAACATTAATAAAGTGGTGATGGGCCAATTAGCGACAGAATCGGATCCCTAATTGGCACCAGGCCTGCATTTCTCACGTTCAGCGGGATAATGCACTACAAAAGGCCCGCCAAGCAGAAATAAAAAAAAGAAAAGAAATGGAAAATCGCATAGGAGCTATAGGAGTTGTTTGTGTGCAGAGGCCACAAACAACCCCACAAATCCCCAGGAGGACCAGCCAGAGACCCATGTGAAGGCCAAGAGGAAGAGGAATCCCAAGTTCAGCCAGCAGGAAAACCAGGTCCTGATTGCGGAGGTGACTGAACACCAACAAGAACTATTTGTCACCTCCACAGTGACATTGGCAAGAAAAAAAGAAATATGGGAGGACATTGTGTCCAAGGTGAATGCTGTCGGAGAGAGGAGGAGGAGGACAGTGGATGACTGCAAGAAGCGCTGGCTTGATACTAAGCGCAAGACCAAGGAGAAACTAGCAGCCAACCTGAAAGCAGCAAAGCAGACTGGAGGTGGGAGTCCAACGCCACAGGAGGAGCTGGATGAGTTGGAGGAGCAGGTGTCCCGAGTCATCAGTGATGCGACGGTGGTCGGAGTTGCGGGCCAGGATACTGCTGAACGTGACCAGACACAACAATAACAGGGTGAGTAACAACCAGGGACTGGGAGTACGGGGGTGGATGGGCCCAATGGCACTCATGCACAATTAAATATATTGCAGTGCATACCCACAATTACTGTGGATCATGTCCCGGATACCCTTGTCCATGGTGGCATAGACACATATCACCCTACTCAAACAATACATTGCAAGACACATATTGGCGGGCACACAGACTTGGAAATGTGTACAGAAAAGTAAGCCCAATATAGTCCAAGATCAACATCAGACCAGAAAATAAGTGCAACATCAAATGGCAAAGTGGCACATTAACTTGAGATGCGGCAGGGTGGCAAAATGGCCCCCTTGCCTCATTACCACGCATATACAAATCGGCTGCACAAGGACGCATCTCTCTCTGACGCCAAAATGAGGATGCACTGTGAATGTGACTGATCATGTGCACGAAGAGGCATGCCACCACCAATGTCAGCACACCTGCAATATTGTGCACGTGTGTCTGAGTTGTGTGCAAGTTTGTGTATGTGCAGTAAAGTCCACCTATATGCACATGCACATCCCTGCACACAACTCAGACACACGTGCACAATGTTGCAGGTGTGCTGACATTGGTGGTGGCATGCCTACTCGTGCACATGATCAGTCACATTCACAGTGCATCCTCATTTTTCCGTCAGAGAGATGTGGCCATGTGCAGATGAATTGGATATGCGTGGTGATGATGCAAGGGGGAAATTCTGACATCCTCCCGCATCTCCAGGCAATGTGCCCCCTTGCCTGTACATGAGATGCAGTCCTGTGTACACCAAGTTGGGAAGCATCTAGTGAGTCTTCATACCAGAGACACATGCAATGACACAACAAAGTGACCATGCAGGCCGCTGGATAAAACATGCACATCCAAAAATGCACACAAACAGCAGACTTCACTCAAAGGGCGATGGAATACAATAAGCAGGGGGGCTATGCCTACAACACCACAGTACGTGGACAATGCAGATCAGGAATGTGTCACACAAATATGTACTGCATGCCTTGTCTGTGTGACATACTCACAGAACCACAATGTGCCTGTAAAGCAGTATGACAATCAAAGTATGACAACAAGCAAGGATAGCAAAGTAGCAACAAATAATGACAAAGGGCCAAATGGCACCCTCAACCCTTAGGTCAAATTGCACTCCTCCACCCCCAAGTGTACACATATGCCATAAACAGCATTCCACATCAGTCCTGATGTGAGTTGCCCATCACACCATCATGTGCAATTAAACCTAACTGTTTGGTAAGTCAACTGTGCCAGTGAACAAATATGCTGTCAGGTAGTTATCACCAACACGCTAAACCAGGCATTGAATACCAGAACCAGGACAGCATGTATCATCCATGTCAGCAGCTGCGTGGCACATACACAAACACACATCACTCTGCCATTTGCATCTCTTGTGAGGGTGGCGGTGACAAGGCCTGAGCACCATAAATAGGCATTAGGAAATGCACATACATCAAATCACGGACCACTTACACACCACACGTGGGGTCAACGTTCAGACAGCAACAACAATTGAAACTCACGCTGCACCATACTCACAATGGGTAAGCCAACAGGAGGGCAGTAAGCAATGCATGCAAGATAAAACATGAAGGACGACATGCACACAAGACTAATCACAATAGACAAAGCTACCTGGATGCCCATGTGTACTACATAGTGCAGCACACGTTGAAACAGCAAGTAGGCTCTCATTGCTAATGTGCCTAAAGGGGGCCCTCCTCACACATAACTAATCTCGCACAAAACACATGCACATGTGCAGTACCCTGCAAAGCTGTGTGTCCGTGAGCCACACTGACAAGGCAAGTGACAGTGCATGATGAATAGCATACCTGCAGGCCCGACATATTAACATGGTGCAGGCCACCTCACTGAGGTGGCTGAGTGTGGACCACATCCTTAAAGGAGCAGGTCACACTCTGACACATCCTCGTGTACATACAACCACTGACATAAACAAGACATTTGATGACAAACAATGCACAAGTCTCCCAACTCTAACCAAGACCCATATTCCCCCCAGCTTGCAACATCTTAGCATTGTAAATGCACAGAAGTGAAAGGCTCACTGCCTGAAAGGTATAACGGGCAGTAAAACCAAAGCTGCATGTGCCACTATCACACAATGCAGTGCACACACATACAAATCTGAGCTCATCAACATTGACTACTATGTGGTACAAACTGCATTACTCACACAACTGAACAGAGGACACAACTGGTGCCGCTTGTGTGTAGAAATTGTACAATCACATTTGTCATAGCTGTAAACTGTGAGATGACAATGTACAACAACAACCTCACATCCGTGAAGTTCTCAAAATAATCACTATCCGCAACAAATAGGCATCTCCTCAAAAACAGTCAGAATGTACACTGTCCTGCAGTCTGCTTGTAAACTCATCCAATGCGTGACCACACATGAAACACATTGTTAAACTGTATCTCCCCTTCACATTGCAGAGGGAGAGACATCACCTCCTGGACAGCAGACTGGCCCAACCTTTACTGATGACGAGGATGATTACCCCACCATAAATCAGGATGAACTTCAAAATCTGCTAGACTCCTTCAGCACCCCACTTCCAGAAGCAGGGTAACCCAGCAGCATCGCAGCAACTCCACCCCCTGCACAAACCAACCAGCAGCAAGCACCTCCCACCACAGCTGTCTCCCAGGACCTCGAGGACCCACATCTGGCCTTCCAAGGCCGTGTGCTAGAGGTCCAGCGGGACATGGCTGATCAGGTGCGGGTGGGGTTTGACAGGCTGGCGGCCAAACTTGATGCCATACGTGGGTGTCTGAGTCCCATCCGGGACCACATACAGAAGATCACGGACACCCACAGCCCGCTCGATGCTCTCCAATGGTCCATGGCTGACATTGCTGGAGTCATGATTCTGAGACAACAACAACTGTCTGGTCAGAGTGGCTCCAGCAATGTCAGCCAGGATTTGGGCAACATCCGTCAGATAATGGAGAGCATGGAGTGGATGCAGGCACAACAAATGGCTGCCAGGGCTGCATACCAGCGCGAAGTAGCTGGAATCTATCATGCCCTGCAGCTGCTCATCACTGCATTGCTGCCCCAAGGTCCGGCGCTGATGAATGCTGCTGCTGCTTCCACATCCTCAGCTCCACCCCCTGATGTGTCAGTGCCTCACAGTGCTGCACCCACTACACCACCACCCACATGTGAGGCTCATAACAGATCAGAGGACGAGGAGGAGGATGATAGTGCATTTGTGCTAAGGAGAAAGCGGTAGCATTCATCGACGCCAAAAGGCCTGTTACTTCTTGGTTCTGGGCTTAGTATCATGCCACGGAACATCATCTTCCACTGTCTTCCACTGTCCCCCGACACTCACCTTGGACCTCCACATGGACTGCCATATCATTTTTTCTTACCAATGACACTGCAATCAGCCTGCGGACTGAACTCTGCCTCTTCCCTTGGACCTGTTACCACCAAAGGACTCTGTCTGGCCCTCTAACGGGCATCTATGCAATGTGTGCTTGTATGGCCAAGTACTGGTCCAGTCTTCATCCTTTTAATGTAAATAAAAACCTTTAACTCACACAGATGTGTGTTGCCTATGACCAATCAAGTATAGAAGTCTGCAAAAAGGTTAGGGACAGTGAATCCACCAGAAGGTACACCAAGGGAAATACGAGCAATGTACATGTTTTACCTGACACAGATAGGCAGTGAGATGACCGGGTATGTGTGAACTAGCTGTGCCCTCATTGCTCCAATACAACAATCTAGCAATATCCCAACTTAGCCCCACGTCCATTAAGGAAATAGGCATGTGTGCTAAAATGTCCAAGTCTGTTGCAGGCCACAAGTAGTGTCCCCCTTAACAATTGCAAGCAATTATCTCTTGGCATATCTACTCACACTCTACGAGGTGGACAAAGCCTGTTGTGATGGTGCGCATTGCATGTCACATCCCAAGATGGTGCACACCATATTCACATTGATGAAGTGACGTAAGGGCACATGTCTACCATCCACATATGGAACCACAATGTCTGCCTCAGTGAAGTAGAGTTGCCAATAGGGACTCACCCCAAAGTGCAAGGCATCAGTCAGTCCCTTCCTGTGGACAAACAATGCATACCAACTTTGGACCCCTCTCATGCTGTGACCACTCTGAGCGTATCGGGCAATGTGTCTAGGGATGTGTGGCGCACTGCACTTAGCATATAGTCAGATGCAAGGCCAACATTTCAAGGGTGGCATCACTATGAGCCAATGCCAGAAGTAACAGCTGGGACAAGTGGCTATGACACTGTCACTACGGGGAGCAATGCAACATTTCCCCCTTGTGTGCAGCAGAACAGTGTGCCCGCACCAAAACGTTAGCTGGGACAAAATCATAACTTTACAAATTAAGGGAGTCACGAAAGGCATTTAGGAGAAGTGAAGTCAGTATACCTAACTGTACTACTCCTAAATGCCATTTGTGAATACCGTAAAATGTAAAGTCATTATTTAATCTCATATGGCTTTTGTGAATCAGGAACACTGTTGTGCCATGTGCCGTTCACAATGGACAGACAAATTTACAAAATCATGCATGGCCCGGAGATTGAGCGTCCATGCACAGGAACATATAATTCAAAGGAAGCTGACACACTGGCACTACGCAGCAAGTGTGCCAAGGTCTGTGCAATGTAGATGGACTCAGCGCCAGGAGCATCTGATATGCAGGTGTTTGACGGAATCTGTGGTACCCGGCACATACATCCATCTCCATGATGGATAACAGAAGCAAATTCAATATCCTCTCAAAGCCATGTCCCTAGGTTGTGTTGTAAATGGGTAACAATGTGCTGTCCAACTCCGTGAGTCACACTTAAGATGTAGAACGTCACAAACGACTGTCCCTAGACTAGGCCGTAAATCCTACTTGCCACCCTGTCATCCATGCAAGTTTACTGTGCTCACATCTAAGGTATCCTGACACAATACATCCTGCAAAGGAACATGTCATGACCAGACTTACACATTCCATGGATTGTCCAGTGATGGTATGAGTTGCATACAAGGGAATAAGCCACACTCCCCCACATCATCCCTGACATAAGTGCAAGCAGAAATCCAAAATAGTAAACATTTATTAGAACAGTAAAAAGAATGAACTACCCTAAACTAACACTGATCACTAGAACTACTACTAAAATCTAAACTAACTAGAAACTTATATTACTAACCCTGGGCAGCAAATTCCGCTCCGCTCGCGGAATTTGCGGAATTTAGGCAATTTTGCGTTCTGCGGAGAACGTGGAATTGCCAACAATTCCACGATCCGCGGCGTAGAGGAATTATTTTCTTGTTCGCGCTTTAAAAATGCGTTCTAGCGCGCGCGATAGCGACTTACCGGGATTCCAGCATTCGCCGACGGGTTTTCCTATCCGTTCGCGTGCGCCACGAGATTTCGGTAGCCGGGCGCGCGATCCCGCGAGAGTTTGCGATCGCGAACACGTCATTCGCCGCGCCATCGGACAACGCGTGAGTGTGCGATCGCGAACACGTCATTCGCTGCGCCATCGTGCACCACGAGAGAGATTGCGATCGCGAACACGTCATTCGGGCGCGCCATCGGACATCCGGCGGAATGTTGGTAAAGCTTGCGATCCCGAACACGCAAAATTTTCAATCCGGAGAAGAAGAATATCGCGAGCAGCATAAAACCTTCTATAAACTGATGATTTGGATGAAAAAAAAACTCAGATTGATATTTGGCTGTCCTTTTTGTCAAATTTGTTTGGGGGGAGAGGGAGGAAGTGCCACAGAGTCTCCTACTTCCTGTTCCTGTCCAGCAGGCTCCTCCCAGTGCTTTGTCCATCTCCTGTTCATTTTCCACTTGGATTTGAGCTGGAAGGATCACTCTTTGTGTCTGCTGCATCATTATCATTGGATTTGAGGATTTTTGGATTTTTGGATTTGAGATTTTACAAGTAAGTTGGTGTTGTTTGATTGGGGCATTGCAGTAGCAGCAACTACAATTTTTGTACTTTTCATCATTTTAAAAATAAATAGTTGTGGGTAGCCACTAGTAGGCCCAGAGCTAGTCATGGGTGGGTGCATGATGAAACATGATGAAACAACTGTTCCTTTGCTGTGTGATGTATTTATTAATTTCAAACATCATTTAGGGGGCGTGGATGGCATTGGATTGAATTGCAAAATGTGTATTTTTGGGTGTATTTCAGTTTGTGGGGCTGTGTGTTAAATACATGCGTTAGTTGTGTGTGGTGTGCTGCAGGCCTTGTTTAGCCCTGTGGATTTTCATTTTTGCATTTTATTGCATTACAGGCAAAGCAGTGTGGTTTAGCATGCAACCTTTGCCTGGCTATTATAGGCCTGTTTTCAGTACATTGTTTTCCAGGCCTCCTGCTTGTTGCTTGTGATTTGTGAGTGTCCATGTGGCTGGTAGCCATTTCTGGTGGGAGTTATAAGTGTGCTGCTTTTGCCATATAGGCCTGCATGTGTTTCCTTTGTGGCCTAGGCTTCTTGTTGTGGGCCTGGCTATGAGGCTGGTGGCCATTTTGAAGCCAGGCAGTGTGCTTTTTGCCATAGGCCTGCATTGTCTGTCTTCAGTTTCTTGTTGTTGTGGGCCTGGTCATGAGGCTGGCGGCCATTTTGAAGCCAGGCAGTGTGCTTTTTGCCATAGGCCTGCATTGTCTGTCTTCAGTTTCTTGTTGTTGTGGGCCTGGCCATGAGGCTGGAGGCCATTTTGAAGCCAGGCAGTGTGCTTTTTGCCATAGGCCTGCATTGTCTGTCTTCAGTTTCTTGTTGTTGTGGGCCTGGCCATTTTGAAGCCCAGTAGTGTGCTTTTATCCATAGTCCTGCAAGCTTGTGGCCTAGTCTGCCAACAGGCCTTGCATCCAGTAGGCGTAGAGGTAGTCAGGGGTGCATGAAACAACTGTTTCTGTGTGTTCTGTTGAATTTATCATTTAGGGGGCATGGATGTCATTGGATTGAATTGCAAAATGTGTATTTTTGGGTGTATTTCAGTTTTTTGGGCTGTGTGTTCAATACATGCCTTAGTTGTGTGTGGTGTGCTGCAGGCCTTGTTTAGCCCTGTGGATTTTCGTTTTTGCATTTTATTGCATTACAGGCAAAGCAGACAGCAGTGTGGTTTAGCATCCAGCCTTTGCCTGGCTATTATAGGCCTGTTTTCAGTACATTGTTTTCCAGGCCTCCTGCTTGTTGCTTGTGATTTGTGAGTGTCCATGTGCTGGTAGCCATTTCTGGTGGGAGTTATAAGTGTGCTGCTTTTGTCATATAGGCCTGCATGTGTTTCCTTTGTGGCCTAGGCTTCTTGTTGTGGGCCTGGCCATGAGGCTGGTGGCCATTTTGAAGCCAGGCAGTGTGCTTTTTGCCATAGGCCTGCATTGTCTGTCTTCAGTTTCTTGTTGTTGTGGGCCTGGCCATGAGGCTGGCGGCCATTTTGAAGCCAGGCAGTGTGCTTTTTGCCATAGGCCTGCATTGTCTGTCTTCAGTTTCTTGTTGTTGTGGGCCTGGCCATGAGGCTGGCGGCCATTTTGAAGCCAGGCAGTGTGCTTTTTGCCATAGGCCTGCATTGTCTGTCTTCAGTTTCTTGTTGTTGTGGGCCTGGCCATGAGGCTGGCGGCCATTTTGAAGCCAGGCAGTGTGCTTTTTGCCATAGGCCTGCATTGTCTGTCTTCAGTTTTGTTGTTGTTGTGGGCCTGGCTATGAGCTAGCGGCCATTTTGAAGCCAGGCAGTGTGCTTTTTGCCATAGGCCTGCATGGTTTTCCTCTTGGCTTACTGCTTGCATCCATCCCCTTTTCCAGCTGCAGCTCCCTGAATGATGTGATGAGCAAATAATTTAATGCCAAACAGGGTCCACTTCTATTACATTTGTATTTTTGTTGTTGTTCCTCTTCTTTCCTATCCTTCCTGACAGTGTACACAGTATACCATGAAAGCCCTTGTTGACAGTCTCACAAATGGCTACACTAATTTATATCTTTTATTTGTTTGTTTGTACTACTAGTAATTGAACCACAACAACAAATGCAACATTTCACTGATGTTCTTCTCCTGACTTCTTTGCTTTTAGGTGCACAAAAAGACAGAGGAGGAGGTGTCATCATCATCATCATCACCCGTTGTACTGCCAGGCAGAAGTCCTGCTGCGCGTCACGTCCACGTGTGACCACAGACATCTCTGCAACTTGTGCACCTGCGTCCTGCTGACATCTGAAGAAGATGGCCCCAAAGAAAGGTACCAGGTCCTCCAGTACCAAGAAAGTTGCCAGTGAGAAGAAGAAGGAATAGAAGAAGGAAGTGGCACTTGCCAAGACTGGTGTGCCAGCCAATGTGTTTTTTGGTAAAAAAAAACTTATGCCTGCAGCAGCGGTGTCCGGCGGGGACCAAGCTGGGAGCAGCACCTCCGCATCAGCGGGCCCACCCCAGCAACCTAGGCCCAAGCCCATGACTGTGGCAGAGGTAGCCAGTCTACTAACGACCAGTGATGTTGAAATGTCATTATCGCAAAGTAGTACCCAATCCACGCACTCGCAGGCGGAAACTCAGCAGATAAGTGGGCAACCACAGCCGCAACCCCAGCTGCAGCCGCAACCACAGCCGCAACCACAGCCACAGCCGCAACCCCAGCCGCAACCGCAGCCGCAACCCCAGCCGCAACCGCAGCCGCAACCCCAGCTGCAGCCGCAACCACAGCCGCAGCCGCAACCACAGCTGCAGCCGCAACCCCAGCCGCAACCCCAGCCGCAGCCGCAACCACAGCCGGAACCACAGCCGCAACCACAGCCGCAGCCGGAACCACAGCCGGAACCACAGCCCACAATAGTAGTTGTTCCACCTGAAGTAGGGGCAGTTCAGGAAATCGAGCTTTTTGCAGACGAAGAGGAGCAAGCCACTGTTCCAGAAGATCCATTGTCTTCCAGACCCCAGCAAGGAAAAGGAGGGTTAGTCCATCAACTTCTTCTTCAAGCCCCGCTTCTGATGATCTAGATGCCACCTGGAAGCCACCAGCTCAGCCTGAGAATGATGCACGCCACAAGACAAGGCTAGTGAAAAGGAAGGTTCCAGAAAGCCTTAGAGTTATGTAGACGAGGGGGGTGATGATGATGATGATGAAGAGCCAGTCATCATGAACATCACTCCTGGGCCTGCGGAGATGGAGACCAACATTATTAGACTATCCAAAATCGCTGCGAGGGATGTAGCACGGATACCACCAACACAGGTAACGCCAACATGACCTCCAGCTTCCATATTTGCCTTTGCAAAGGCCTGGCAGGGACCTACATCCAGCTCAACCACCACCTCAGTAGGTGGTGGTAATGTAAGTGCACAGAGTCAAATTCCAGGCACACCCTCCAGTTCATCTGGTATTGAAAGTAGCACCTCCAGCAGCGCCAGAAAGTTCTCCTCCCCAGTTTGGGACTTCTTTTCGGTTAGCAGCAAGGAGGAGAACATTGCTATATGCTCAATTTGTCGCCAGGCTGTTAGGGGGGGTAAGCTTGGTACAAACTATGATACCGGAGGACAAACAAGTCATCTAAAAAAACACCACAGTATCAAGTGGGAGGCTCACCTACTTCACTTAGAAAAAAGTAAAACTGGACCCATTGCTGTTGTTGGGGATGAAGAAGTAGGGGAAGATATGATCGCGGTGGAAGGTCAACAAGAGGGAGACATTTCTAGCCCTACCCCCAGCAGTGTAGTGGTAACGCCCACATCCTCAGCAACATCTCAGTGGCACCATACTAAGAGTCAGCCTGAGACACCAACGCAACCGGGCACTGCAATGAGCAAAAGTGCAGCGTCGTTGAGCCTAGCTGGGTTCAAGAAGAAAGGTACACCACAAAGGAAAATATTCCAGCCTACCATTGACAGCATGCTTAGGTCGGAGGGGCAGTACCAACGCAACCACCCAACGGCACGGTTGTACAATGCGAAGCTGGCTAAAATGTTAGCGCTGGACCTTTTCCCTTTTTCATTTGTGGAAGGGGTGGGGTTCCTTGAATTTGTGTCAGCCATCTGCCCTAAATGGAAGGTTCCCAGCCGGTCCTATTTCGCCCGAGTTGCTGTTCCAGCACTACATCACGATGTGCTGGAATTGGTTGGACAAGCTTTGCAGCAGAGTGCTGTTCACAAAATCCACCTGACAACAGACATGTGGACCAGTTGCCAAGCCACTGATTACATGTGCATCACTGCACACTGGGTCTCTTTTGTGGGGGTTAGAGAAAAGCTATCTGAAGTAGGTGCTATTGACACAGCTGAGATTTTTAATGCTTCTCGGAAACATGCAACTGTAGCCATGTTCGCCATGGAGAAATCTCATACTGCTGCAAACATTTTGGAAGAGTTTAACAGCAAGGTCTTTGAATGGCTGCGCCCCAGAGGGCTTCACATTGGTTTTGTTGCCACGGATAATGGCAGTAATATACTTAAGGCCATGGAGCTTGGTGCCTATTTCAGGGTCCCGTGTTTGGCGCACTGCATTAACATTATAGTTCAAGACTTTCTGAAAAAAGAACCCATAGTCAGCAACTTACTGACCACCTGCCGCAGAATATGCACACATTTCAGCCATTCTTTTAAAGCCCGGAAGCAGCTGAGGATCATTCAACGTGACTATAGAATGCCAGTCAAAGCACTCATCCAGGAGGTGGCAACACGTTGGAACTCAACGTATTACATGCTTGACCGTCTGTTTGAGCAGTACAGACCAATCAATGAATATGTCATGCGAAGGGCGGATGCTACTGTGAAAGGCATGACCCTTCAGATGGACCAATGGTGCCTAGTTAAATCTCTTACAGAGATGCTTCTTCCTTTCGAGGTCTTCACACGTGAAGTCAGCAAGGAGGACTGTACTATGGGCCAAGCTATCCCATTGTTGCACATGCTAGAGCAACAGCTGAAGGAGGTGTCTGAAGCATACATAGGTGTGGAGGAAAAAAAGAAGCATATGAGTTGGTGGAGAGCTTATCATGTCGCTTAAGTGAAAATGCAAGGGTGCAAAATAAGATTCTGTCACAAGAACATTACATTTGTGCCACAATTCTGGATCCACGGTACAAATCGGCACTGCACAGTAAGACATTACTCCCTTTTTCAGAAGTGGATGTTGCCCGGTACAAAACTTGGATAGCTGAGGCAGCCAGTACATTGGAAAATGAACGGCTGGTAATTAAAGGCCTCAAACCCACGTCAAGTACTGCAGCAGGGCATCTGGCGTCAAGTTCAACTTCAGAGCCTGTGGGCAGTGCATTTGGTTCACAGCTGTCACCAACACCAACACTATCGACAACAGCAAGAACCGGATCATCAGCCCCAGTACAAACGGCACAGGATTGGTATTTACAGCAAGGACTTGCTAGGTCCAGTGCTGATGCAAAGACAAAAGAGGCCGAACAAAGTGTAGCACCCCTGAACATTGACCGAATGGTCCAGGCCTACATGGATGACCCAACAGAGGTCTACATTGATCAAAACCCATTGCGGTATTGGTATGGCAAAAGGGGCCAATGGCCAGTTCTCAGCAGGCTGGCGATAAACAATCTGGCTTGCCCTGTCGCAAGTGTCTCTTCTGAACGTGTTTTCAGTGCTGCTGGTTCCATTGTAACAGTGAAAAGGACCAGTCTCTCACCCAAAAACGTGGAGAGGTTAACCATGATCAAAATGAATCAGCAATTTATACCACCGAATTACACAATACATGAATCAACGCAGGAAGATGAGGACAGCGGCTCAGGTGACGGAAGTAGCGTGTTGGATGCTGATTACCTACTTCTGGTTGAACCCCCAGAGTTTGAGGCCGAGCTATACTTCCCTGACAACTAGGCTTCCACTTCTTACTGTGGTTCTCCCTTATTTACTTCTATTTGTGTGTCTGTCTTTCTGTTTGAAAACTTCAAATCACAACAAATCCATCACCACCGTCTTCGTATTTTATTGCCTTATATGAGTTTCAGCTGTCTGCATTTCAGTCCACTCCTCCGAGTCCTGCTCCTCCATCCTCCTGAATTGACCTAAATCTATTGCCCTCAAGCCAGATGATGATTGGATGTAGCATAATTGAAGAAAAACTAAAATCTTGCCTCGTTGAGTCTCTCCAAAAGAAGTGGAACATGATGATGACTACTATAGCTATCCTCCTTTCCGAGCCGATACAGACTGCCCATTAACTGAAGATGAGAAGGAACAGGTAATGAATGATGACATGCATTGGACGCTGACTGAGTGATTTGTGTTGTTGTTGTTTGTAGTGCATGAAGGTAATTCATTGTGTACTATTATCTAATCTACACACTAAAAGTAACTCAATGCAATGTTTGTTTCCATTCTTGTTTTTTAATAACAATTTTATACTTCTACTGCAGGCCGATCCATTGCATTTTGAATATGGAAAGGGGACTCAATCTGTACACTACTGCACACTGAGTTGGACAACACACCATGATGATGACCACAGTGACATAATATCTTCGCAGTCACTCAGTACGATCCGAGATAATTGATGGAATAACTCAGGGCGTTTCATGAGTGCATTAAAAGGTAACCAAGTCAACAACAACCACTGCAGACCTACATGTCTGTGTAGTGGTGGAGTCGAGTGTGGTGGTATGACTGACAGCGGGGCATTGATTTAGTCACTTAAATTGTAAAATGCTATGTTGCTGTATATCTGCTTTGTCTGCCTCTGTCAAAAAAGGTACGCTAAATGGAGGATGGGTCACGGGTGCCGTGGGCCTGCTCTGTCCTATTGTTGTTGGAGGTTAATGCTGGAAACAGACTACAGTAGACATGATGTATCCATGCCGCCTCTGAAAGTGTTCTTGTTGCACTCCACAATAATTTAGGCATTTTTTTTCAACTTGATTTTTCAATATCCCTTTTGTTTTCCCATCTGCAATTACAGGCCGGCCCTTACCCTGTGCTACACTGGGAAAAACAACTCTCACTTACCTTACCAATTAATCTACATCTGCCACGCAGGCAGTGGCATCACCCAAGATTGATGGCCGGAGCGTCCATGGAAGGGAGGACCATGACGAATGCCGAGATGCAACTCCCCATTTTGACCAGGATAACATACAGTAACAGTATCAACTTTCATCATCTTTTAAATTTGATTCATTTTTTGTCTTCAATCATTACTACTGTGTGTTGTTGTTGTTGTTATGTTTGCTCTCTGCTTATAATTCAATTCATCCCTACAGCTATTTTTGACTTTTCTTTGCTATCTTTAAGCCCGGGCCGGTACAACAGAACAGAAACTGAATGTAATTCGGGTCTCTCTGAGGGCAGACAGGCAAGGCAAATTGCATAATATACTTCTGCCCTGTACTGTCTAATTGTCTAGTAGTAGTAGTTAGTAAGTACTATCATTAACCATCAAGTTATCATCATCATGCATGCATTTCCTTTTTCTCCCTTAACAGATTTATGGATATGGTTGTCTGCCAAGATTGTGTTTTGTTGTTGTCCATGCGTACTGTTTTTCTTTGTCAAACCTTTCCCAAAACCCCCTTCCCAACCATTCATCAAACCCTAACCCTCTTCCCCCGGGCTGTGTGACTTATTGAGGTGTGACTAAATTGAATGTACACCAATAATTTATCACACGCTTACTGGGGCAGATGTGGCTAAAGCAACAACAATTAATTTTCAAGGCAGGGCGAGGATCTTCTTCTGCTTGCCCACCCATGAGCAGTATATTTGCGAGAATTTTTTTACCAAAGGAACCTAATCCATCAGCATTAATTGCCAGCATAGATTGGATTTGTTGTCATCCTCCGAAACAGCACTAACGGTTACGCTTGTGTCGAGTGTACTGTAGGCCTCGTCGAGTGACTCGACACAGCTAGAGTTTGTAACTCTATGTACTAGGCTATCCCCGCCACCATTATGTTTCCTTGTATTTTGGCATATTATTGTTTGGCAGTAAGTTCCGTACTGTACTTCGTTCTACTACTCCTCCCACAGTCTCTCTCAGGCGACTGACTGTCTCATTTTCTTTTTTTTGCAAATGCTACTGCCAGGGTCTACTACTACTACCACCACAACCATGGCATGTTGGGAAAGAAAACCATAATCACCATGCACCCATCGCCGTGCCCAAGTTAAACATCAAGCACAGGTAAGAGAAGAAGTTTGGGGGAGGCATAATTAATAACGGAATTTTTTTCATTGATTCTATTTCACACACCCCTTTGAGTCCAGTTGCAGAATGCATAGATTAGGAGGAGAGACTGACAGTACTAGTAGGACAAGTCCCTCAGTGAGGGGTACCGCATCTGTCTGTTTGTGTCTTAGTAACTCAGCCAATTATTTAAATCAAACACTGGCTGTGGCACTGCACCAGCAAGGAAACAGTGTGACGTAAAACAGTAACCCCACCCACAAAACAATAACAACATCGTATATAAAGTCTAAATATGTAATTTAATACCCTAACAAAAATAAACTATGTAAAAAAAATCCCACAACACCTGACCCACCCCTCTCCCTAACCCCAACCAATGTCCATGTCCCGGAACGAAAAAGTCCAACAAATGTCCAATAGTCCAAAACCCAACGCCCGATTCCCACCCACCAAAATAAGCTATAAAAAAGGGGCAATAAATAAACGGGGTCTCAGCGGGCTCGCCTCTCCAGGACACGGATGCGCTCCTCTAGGCGGGCCACGCGGCGCTTCACCGGTCGGCAGTTGCATCCATGGGGGGGCATTAGTGCTTCTTGCAGTGTGGCGGCGGGCGGCTGCCAGGCAGTGGCGCCGTAACACTGGAGGGGGGTGTCTGGGGCCCGGGGCATTGGAGGAAGCTGCAGCTGCTGCAGCCTACTCCTCCTCCTCCTCTAGAACCACCAGCCGCTGGTATTCAGCCTGTATGGCCTCCAGCTTCCGGCGCCGGGCCTTGGCTGCCAACTCCTTCCTGTCGACTTTACCTTTGGAAGGAGTAGCTATATCAAGAAGAAAAAACAAGACTATTGTAAAATATACTCTTAGCAAAGCAGTCAGACAAATTCATTCTACACATAGTGGCACAGTAGCACTAGCAAGCACAGTACGTAACATTTGTGGTATGTATCTATCCTCCCACTACCTCGGCCTCGAACATTTGTGGGAGTTTCAGGCATTCCACCACCCATGCATCTGATTCCTATCAGACACCTATGCATGCATCCCACGTATCCTTCTCTGCCAGTCATAAATATAAAATCTCGCCCGTCCTTCCTCCTTCCACCCTTCTTTCCCTTTTCGTTCAACTCATCCATCAATGTCAACTGATCTGACTTTTAGTCTTCTCCATAAAACTTTCACAGCTGAGTTGAAGTCCGATAGAAGAGGCCATTGGTTACTCAGTACACTCCCGTGGCTAATGCTATTGCTAATGCTAAGTAAAGGGTGTCTTCTTCAACCGTTCACAACAACTTCTTACTTAAGTCTCAACAGTACAGTATACATTACACCCTTGCAGCGAGTGTAATGTCAATAAGTAAGGATTAGGAATATAACTTACCACCGCCCGCCACTGCTGCTGGCTCACCCCCTGCAGCTCCTCCTACAACTGCCGCATCGCCTGCACCCTCAGCGGCCGCGTCACCTTCGCCGCTGGCCCCGGTACTGGTGGTCGGTAGTACGCCTAGAAAAAACATTACACATCTTTCAGATGCCATATACACCTCCCTCTATTTTTCACTAGCAAGATTGAAAAAAAAGTTAATACATACATAATACATATACAACATACATCACTAGTACAAATCAGGTAGTAGAGTAGACACTAGTAGTGTTATATGGTCCCTAGGGTCATTCTAGTCTTTGCTAAGTTACCCCGAGCCATGCAACAATTTTAGCTTTGTGTCTTTTATTTTTGCGCAAGTTACCTCGCAGCTTGTTGTGAAAGACGCCTTTGAGCCCACATGAGCTCATACTGCTACTGTCTGAGCGTTGCGTACAAGGTCGAAAAACAAGCCACTTTGTTATGGAGTTCTGGTGTTAGTCCATATTGCTTATCCATAAAAATACTACACTTTTTGGCACGACTGAGAAATGTTTGCACTATACTAACGCGCACCATTTTTCTCCTAACAGACGGAAGATTCCCTTATACGAAGAACCAGAGCTTTGCAGAGCTTATGATGTAACCAGTACTAGGTTCTTCTAAGGTGAGGGGTCCCCAGAATTCTCAGATCTCCATTTATAATTTTATATAAACTAGATTCCTACCAAGGGAGGGTGGTTCTTCCACCACTATTCAGTTATCATGATCTCGCCTTTTGGCTTCTATGGACTTGTAGTTGTAAGTGTAACTAAGTGTAACAATGTTTATTGTTTTAATCTTATGCATTTTGCTGTTGCTGCTGCATTATAGAACAACGTACAGAGCTTGTCAGTTGGAAATAAACCTTTTGAACTTACATAGACTCGGTGGTATTTGGTGTGGACTTACACGAGAGAGTGAGCGAAAGGGTGTGCATTGCTTCCGCGACAGAGGTCGGGAGTGTTATGTTCTGGGTTGTCTACTCATTGGGTATCTTGGGGGGGGTTTCGGAGACCTAATGAGACACTATAACTAGTCGGTCATGGGATTGTGGTGGCTTCTGATTGAGGTGTGAGGAAGGTCCAACCTCCCATCACCAACGTCCTATTTTCTTGTGCAAAGTTCTGTATGTGCAGAATCCCTACAACAGTAGTAGTATGTCCTATCCTATCAAAAATTGTAAAATGTAATTGTGCATTTTCTTGGTGAGAATTGTCGAAAAGCCTCAAGATTAAGAAGACTAGAAGTAGTAGAAAAGGACAATCCAA
This sequence comes from Calotriton arnoldi, assembly GCA_963921515.1. Classification (NCBI taxonomy): domain Eukaryota; kingdom Metazoa; phylum Chordata; class Amphibia; order Caudata; family Salamandridae; genus Calotriton; species Calotriton arnoldi. Next base: position 56,233 of record CAWUFW010011728.1, read on the forward strand.
AGGACTGGACTCAATGGCTAGAGCTATTGGTGAATCTGAGTTTTATTTAAAATATTTTAAATAAAGAGTGGCCAACTGGGCAAGCTTAGCTACAGACAGACTAATAGTAGTAGTACAGAGAGTCATAGCAGACGCAGTTAGAGGCAGGGATAACAAGAATTTAGAAACAGATAGTATAGATCAAAGAAGAATTTGTAAAAATTAGAATTAGGATACCGAAATAATAGTTCGGAAAAAATAAGGTGCAGGAAAAGTTTGGGAAATATAATTATTAATATTTACCACTGGAGGACTTACTGGGGCCAGCAGCAGAGCCCTCGATAGAGGAGCGGTCCTGTCCCTGGGAGGCATCTTGGAGATCTTCTTGGCCCGCCGCCTGTGACCCCGTCTTCTTGCCCCTGGGTGCTGATCATGTAAGATTTCATAAAGAAAGAGACAAAAATTAAAGTTTGGTGTGAAATAAATAAAATATTTTCAAATACGCACAAAAAACATTTTTGGTAACAACAATTGCAATAAAATTGACCTATCTAATCTGATCGACTGGTAGTATTGCGAGATTCAAGGACCGTCTAGCAAGCCTAACTACCACCTGACCTAGCCCACCTATTCCAATCCAGACGGGCCAATTGTTCAGTAAGTCTGCATTTCCATTTATTTTAGTCCTCAAAAATGCATAGATGGAGGACACATGCATACATTTTTGCATACACCAAATTGTTGGCTGGTTGCTGCTGATGTTATGCTGGTGATGATATAAGCCTATTAACACTCAGTAAACAAACTACAAAGGGTTCTACTAAGGACTGGGGTAAGCAGCACTCAGCAGCACGTGACGTGACAGAGGATGCGTCACGCACACCACTTAAAAATTACCAACTAATAAGTAACTAAACCTATCAATCCACCACTATCCCTTCTTAGTGGCAGGAGGACAAAGGAAGGACTACTCTCTCTAGCATTACGTCACTTAAGTTCTCTAAAGTAAACTCTTACTTAATCATCAGGCCAAGCGAGCGCAAAGTTGCAAACAAGTAAGATTAGTAGCGCCGAGCGCCTGTGTCATAACAATCACAGATTTTTAAACGTAATTTACCTGCAATGTAAGCAGCAGCATTCTTGCTGGTCGGAAAAAAAAAATATTCGCAATATATAACACAGAGCAGAAGAACACAAAGTAGTAATATTAAATAGCTACTCACCAAGCCCCGGGACCTCCACTCCAAGCAGGTCCAGCAGGTCCTGCTCCCGGTCCAGAATATCGGACCACCGGTGCGTCAGCTGATTATTGGTGCGCCGGACACCAGAGCAGCGAAACACTGCCCGACGCACCTTGCCCCATCGCTGCCGACGCTCCCGGAGCCCGTACCCGGACCCTGGCCTGCCGCCTGCTGCCAGGGTTAAGGGGCGGTGGCGCTGAACAAAAAAAAACAGTGCGGCCACCTCCGCCTCACTGAATAAGGCCCGTGCCTGCACCCCTCTTTGGCGCCACCTTCCGCAAGGAAGGCGGTCACGGCTCTGGCTACAACTCCGAGCCCTGTGGCTGTGGCCCTTTGCCATGGTTCTGGGTAGGCGGGGGCGGAAAAGAAAAGGTAGGAATTAAAAAAAGTAAGTAAAAGAAATTAAAAAGCAGGTAATAGAAAAAGTGTGAAAAAGTAGTTAAAAACACACAAAAAGTAGAAAAAATATAGAATCAGGAAAATAGAGAGATAGATAATAAATAAAAAAGACCAAAAAAAAGTTTACAGAAACAAAGGATTGAAAAGATAGAGGGAGGATTCAAAAGCAGGCCCAGAACCATAGCAATAGAGTGAAAAACAACATGGCCGCGCCCATTGCGACCGCATGGGCAAGTTTGCGCGATATTTCCCCCCGAGCACGCAAAAAGCGTTGCTAACACGTAATGCGCGTTCCCGAACAGGAAATACTTATCGTGAACGGCGGGAGCATGCAATACGCGACCCGGAACTGGAAATAAGCATCGCGAGCGGGCGGGAGCATGCAATACGCGACCCGGAACAGGAAATAACCATCGCGAGCGGGCGGGACAAGTGAAAAATAAGATGGCCGCGCCCGTTAGCGAGCACATGGGCAAGTTAGCAATATATTTCCCCACAAGCACGCAAAAACACATCGCGAACGGGCGGAACCAGCAATTCCGCGACTTCGCGGAATTTCTACGTGCTCGCGGAGATTTTTAACAATTTCGCTGAGATTTGCGTAACGCGACTACGCAAATTCCGCCCACCCCTACTTATTACTTACCTAAACTGTCTACCCTAACTAATCCTAAACACGCAACAACATATCTTAGACATCAACCCCCCTCCCACCCTTAAGGCACACCACGAGACAGGACAAAGACATCTAAGCTATACATAAACTAACTACACATGTGACCTACACAAAGATATATTTTTTTGTATATTTTTTTTTAATTTCTTTAAAAACAAAGACATCAACCCCCCACCCAAAGGAAAAGGAAACTTATCCCCAAATACTGCATAAGAATACATATCTAAAAACTACCTTAAAATCTAACACTAACTATAACCTACGCTAAAACTACACTACCTAACAATTAAAAGAACGCCCCTAACATGACCTATTATCACAAGTTAAAACATTGGGGGAAGGGAGAAGAGGGGTGTTAGAAACGGGGTAGCGTGGTGCGGAGCGGGAAGGCTAAAACAGGAGCATTGTGTAAAGCATCCGCGCAGCACACACAGGCGACCCACCAGGCACACTACAAAAAGGAGACCACACCAGTTTAAGTAAGAAAAATAGCATCTGTATTAGGCAACAGCTTAGCAGATGGTAACCACAGCGGTAACACGGCGCCAACGGGCACCCGGTATACATAAACAGTGGGGACTATGTACAGGGCAGCGCCAATCGGGCCGCTGCCAGAATCATTATAAGCACACAATGCAGAACATTAACACCCTATTGGCAGGAAACAGTAGGCATGGATCTTATCCTAAAACACAGGCCTGTTGGCATAAAAGCAGGTTAGGCACATCACAAGGCATAAACCTCCTTGGCATATATCAACATAAAAGCGTTAGGTCAGGCATAGGACATAATATGCATAATCCTAGTAGCATTGCGCAAACCCATTAGCAGTGTAGGCAGTATGGGGAAGGCCGCAGGCATACAGTACATCAACAATAGGGCATCACGCCTGACATCAGCAGGGCACACATGGTAATACCTAGACTCAATGCCCAAAGTTGTTGCAGATTAGTCTCTGGCGCCTCTGCTTCTAGGGAGCCCCTCTCCTGGGACCCTGAAATTATTAATAAGCCCAAACGTGGCACAGGGGAGCCCAACTCCAGGGCTCCTGAAAGACAATGCCCCTCAATGTTGCAACTGTCCACTATCCGGTGGGGCAGTTGTGAAGACTCAGGTCAACACGGGTCCCATTTTAAAAGTGACAGTGACACCATTACACAGTATTCCCCATTCACATTTGCGACACAACATGTAAATACATAGGCCAGGGGGGAAAAGCGAAATATTTTGGGAACATAAGGGCCAAGTCCAACAAGGGGGATGGGGTCCAACATGTCCAGGCATCATGGCAGTCCAAGGTTTTTTTGTATGTCTGTGAGATGTCTGGTCTGCTTCGCCATTTCTCGCCTGATCTCTGCCAGCAAAACATTGTTGTCATGCAGTATCCTCCTGTCCCTCACTGTGAATGGCACCACCTGATCGGCAGGTGCAGGTGGGACTGTCCCTTGGGGGGGGGATGTGGCCGTAGGGGGATGGGACATCTGTCCAGGCTGGGACCCACCACTGACGCCAGAGGGGCCTGGGATGGCCTGTGTGCCAGTTGTTGCAAGCTCGGGCACCGCCTTCCATGTACCTGCTTTGCGTTCCTCCTGGTACCTCTTCGCCATGTTGCGGTACCCTTTTGCCAACTTCTTGACATGCTTGAAGCGGTCCTTCCTCACCTGGAACGCATGTTGTTCGGCTGGCGTCATGTTGTCTGTAAAATATCAACAATGGCAATTTTGAGTCCTTTAGACTATGTAAATGTTCTCCATTCAAATCTGTAATACAAGATCACTTCAACATGGGAGCCTACACTCCAGCGTAACTATGTGAAGTCAGAGAGTGACCTGGACAACAAAATGTTGAATCCTGGATCAGTGACTACATGCTGGGGAGACTGACATGACAGTGCATGGCATGGGACATGTACTGTCACAACCAAATGAGACTGACAGTGTCAAATGATGGTGCCATGACATACCCTGAATGAGGGTGACAGGTACAAGGAATCTGTCACCCTTAGCCCTCTGTGTGTAGCACCACCCTCATCCTTTCCTGTGACACAGTGCTGCATCATATGTACAATGCTCATATGCAGCCCTGTGTGTCCCCCAGCAACTGTGTGCAGTTCATCAAGTCAGCGCCAACACAGGCACTCTTGCACAAGAGTGCAAGTGTGTCTGTGTGCAGGGGGGCTTGTTAATGTTTTTGAAGGTTACCCTACCTGCACAGAAGCAATCCTGGGACAGCCCTAGTCACACTTTCAACTATGCTGCATCATGCAGCACACATGGAAACCCGTTGTGTGGCTGAACGCTGACTTATACATGAGGCGCTGTCCCGCTCTCCACCACTACTACACAATATGTGAGGCGTTGCCGCTGAGAGGGGGAAACATCGTTTCCTCTAAATTGTCACTCATGCATGTCTTGTATCCGCTAATTTCACTCCGTAGTAAATCAAATTACGCAGGTCTTTACAACGCAAACTGTCACAATGCATTCCCCATTGTAACGGCAGCCAGGAGTCATGATGGTTATAGTGTTGTTATGGGTAATGCTTTCTCACAGATAGCGTTGTAGAGCCTTGCATTGTAAAATATATGGCACAGCAATGAATGCAGAGCTAAAGCATGCAGGGTAAATGCGTGCGGAGTAATGTCACCAATTGGGACAGAGGAGTTCATACACCTGATCCAGAGTCAATCAGGAAATGACCCCAAGGAGACAGCTTGACAACACCATTGCAGTGGCCAAACATGCCAATGAGATTCATAGGGCCATGTTTGCTATGTGTTTGGGGAACGTGCCATTGATATGCTTGGCTCAAACATACGCACTGCCACTTCTGTGAAGCTGGTATGCAGCATACCTACAAATTCACAGTGCCAACCTGTGTCTGAGCACTTACGGACTGAAAAGCACTGCCTCCTTGTGCATCATCGGGCACACTTGCACAGCCATCTCAGTCAAGGATGTACATGCATTCCATGTCATCTGATAGTCATCAGCAACCCCACTTACATGTCTCCTCTCCTATCAGTTCGCTCTGTAATACACATGCATGTGCTGTGGTGACAGAACCCATAGACCTAGGGGCATATTGACAAGGAAGTGGCGGAGAGAGGCGTTAGCCTTCTTGGCTTAACACCTCTCTCCGCCACTTCAGAAACGCAAGGCTGCACCATATTATCAAGGATATGGTGCAGACTTGCATTTCCCCCTGCGATGAGGCACCCTTGCACCAGAGTGCAAGGGTGTATGTGTGCAGGGGAGGGTTGTTTATGTACAGGAAGGTGCCCCTTCCTGCACATAATCAATCCTAGAATACCATGTTGTAACTTTCATGTGTGCTGCTTCGTGCAGCACACAGGAAAGTTACAATATGGAATATTAAAAAATGTTTATGTATGTACAGGAAGGGCCACCTTCCTGTACATATACAAACCATGTCATTTTGCTTTTTCCATGTGTGCTGCACAAGACAGCACACATGGAAAAAGCAAAAACGATGAGAAAAAAGCATTCATCCTCGTTTCGCCAAATTAAGACCAGGATTTCACTGGTGTTAAATTGTGCGCTGCTACCTATCAACGCCGCCCTTGTTAATAGGTGGCAGCGTCTAATACAATGGGTGTTGCGGTGGAACGCCCACCGCAACACCCACTGCACGCCCCTTTCACGCTAAACACAGCGTGAAAGGGTGCCTTATTAACAAGGCAACGTTAATACACGTGAAGTGGCTTAACGCTGCTGCAGTAATAATGCGAGGCCCCTATCGCCAACACAACGTCACTGAAAGTGACGTTGTGTTGGCGATAGGGGCTTGATGATATGCACCTTAATTCCAATGTGTATCACTGACTGGGGATAGGCAAAGTTACAACAGTGAGACAAATGCATTGCTCCACCTTCACTTACCGATTTGTACACACTTCTGACTTCCACAATACATCATCACACTGTAGGCATGGGACATGTGATACACACCCATACTGCATACGGCAACGTTCATCATTTGACCCAGACATCCATGACACCGCACTATGCCAATATATGATGTCCAAACTCACCAGTGGCATGTGGGTCCTTGAAGATGTTGATGTCCCCCTGTGTGATTGGTGGCCGACCATCTGTGAGACAACAAAATAAATATGTGTTGGTATCAGACGTTAAATCATATGTGTCATATTCCTCATACAAATCATCACCATAACTGAAAATGCTAAGTAACTGTAGTGTTGTGTTTCATGTTGGCTACATGATTGGGTCCACTTTGACTGCCATTCACACAAGACCTGTGAATGCTGAGTCGGGACAAACAAGACAATAATGCTAGCTAACATGCACATAATAGTTGTGTGACACATTCACAAGGCCCCATTTCTACATGCAACATGATGTTATACATGCTCTGTGTACGATTGCATCGCTGCAGATCGCACAAGGCAGTTTCACAGATGTTGTTGGTGTATGACAATCTGGAGATGTCCTATTTCCTTTGAGCAATTGTTCCTATCAAATACATTGTCACACAGTTACTATGTACAAGGCCAGCGTAGGTAACGTACCACAATTTATGAGGACAGCATTTTTACACTACCTTTTGGCCAGCACACCGCTCCCATAAGCAATGCCTTGGATTGTTCATGTACAGTCACCCTTCCTGTACACAAACAATCTTTATCCTGCACGCAGTTTTTGCGCAAGTGTGCCAGCTTTGGCACTACAGGGCTAAGTGTTGCTCCAGCGCAGTGGGTAACACAAACTAGCACCCTATGCTTGTCAATATGATGCAGAGTTGGGTCTCGGATGTGCCAACATTAGGCGTGAACGCATTACGTCTCCCACCTCACTCAGCAACCTTTTTTCACTTGGACACCAGTGTCACACACGGCATATTTTTATTTCGTTACAGTATTCACGATTAAATGTGGAGTTTGTACTTACCACCCTGTAGGCCAGTCATGACTCCCGTGTAGTCCAGGAGATCAGCTTCACGGGCCAGCAGATCCTGCGAGCGGTGCTTCCACTGGCGCACGCTACAGTCCACTCCAAAGCACCGGAGCATCTGCACCCCCACACGCTCCCACTTCAGCTTCCGCACACTTACATTGTATCCTGCAAGGATACGGCCTCCCATCTCCAACATCAAGGGCAGGTAGAATTTGACCATCCACAGGAAGCCCCCCAATGCCCCCTCGGACATCCTGCCCTCCCTGCCCACAGCCGGCATCTCCCTGCTCACCTGTGACCCCACTGCAAAAAGAAATGAACCCTCAATAATATCCCCAACAACAACAAAGAAAGTTAACTACCCCAAGACAAGCACCCGACAAGATTGGGGACAGGAGACAAGAAAGCACGTAAAAACCAGTACACAACACTTCACAGACACAACCAACAGGACACAGGACACAGCAACACTCTCCAAATCTCAGAACTGCAGCACACACCACCAAACACCTCCAACACTCTCCACGATCACCAGCAATGTGCTCAAAAGAGAAAGTGAAAGTGCATAACACTCCTCCAGTAGAGAGGAAACATGCAGACATCACTTCCTGTGTGTTTGCGGCCCGTTTTTGACAAAGCGGTGAAAATCTGCACGCAAATAGGCTCTAGAGTAATATTTTGTATTGTACAATGTGTTTAGCGATGTATTTTCCATCGAGCGTATGAAATAAGCATTGCGTTATCGATTTAGCGGTCAGATCTTCACGCTAAGAGCAAGTTCATACACAGATGTACAGTCTTAGAGCAAAATTCATTTCAGAGCCCAATAACACCATGAAAAGCTTGTTTAGCACACAAATGACACCCTAAATGTAATATTTCACCCCAGATGACACCCTAAATAGCATCTTTTACCCCATTTCACACCCATTTTTCATCTTTTACCCCATTTCACACCCATTTTTCATCTTTTACCCCATTTCACACCCTAAATTTAATTATTTGACACAACGGACACACTCAAATAAATTATTTACCACAAACGACACCCTACTATTATTAATTTTGCACAGAGGACACCCTATAATTCATGATTTACACATAATGACACGCAAAATAATTGAATTTGGTACCACAATTTACACCATGAAAACTCTACTTTTGCACTATTGACACACTAAAAAGCATATCTGTACTGAGGAGACATACCCACCATGATTTGACTATTGTGATATTATTTGCACTTATTGTGCAACGTACACTTTTCAGTGTGATGTACTTATGCAGGAGAGTAACATGCAGACAGGGTATGTGTGTTGTGTTTTTTATTGGCACAAACTGTGATTGGGGTCATTTTGCACTGATATACATTTGATAAGGACTGTCACAATGTGACGTGCTCAGGTGAAGAAATTGTTTATTATTCGGTTCCTTCGGGCAGTACCTGCTGCATTAACTGTGGGGTGTGCTCCACCTGCCTCATCTTCATCATCATCCTGGTCATCGTCCGGTGCAGCAGGCACTTGGATCCATGGGGCATTGGTGTGCACACATATATTGTTCAATACACAACATGCTATGATGATTTTGTTCACCATTTCGGGGCTGTACAGCAGTCTGCCACCTGTGATGTCCAGGCAACGAAAACGTGACTAGCACGCCAAATGTGCACTCCACAATGGACCGGGTGCGTTTGTGGGCCGCATTATACTGCCTCTGGGCCTGGGTGGTGGGGTTTCGGAGGGGTGTCATCATCCACGGGCAGAGTGCATATCCTTGATCACCTGTAACATGTGATGGAGATATGTGTCCATTAGTGGTTATGCATGCTGTGTTGGTAGTGTTGATAGTTTTGTGGTGTGTGATTAGTGCTATTTTGGAATTCATGTTAGCCAAGTGTCGCTTCGGACTATTTACCAGCATCAATGCTAATTACATTGCTTCACAGTTGATCCTCCCTCCACCGAGCCGATTTGATTGTGTGCGCTGCGCGGTTGCATCACTGGCACTCCTACTGTGCAACAATGTTAAGGCCATCTGCGCATAACCGCAGGCCTAACACGAACACCAGCAGGCACCCTGGCTCTCCTACCGTCTAGCGATAGCACTCATCCGCCCTCTTCGCAGTCAACGCCATGAGAACATTTAACTGCCAATAGGCCACACCAGACACGGCTCACGTTCAGTTCTGCTGCTGCCACCAGACCTGCCCCACTGCACAACATATGCAGTTTCATATCCAGGCCTGCCACAAAGCAACACTCAGCAGCCCCCTCGCCTGCAGGGCCCACTGAGGTCAGGAACGCTTCACCCACACCATCAACATCATCAGACGCCACACTGTCCACTCCCTGGACTATGTACTCATTCCTGAGCGGAGCCTCCAACTCACATACCACGACTACTCAAAATCCATTACACTCTGGGAAATGTTTGCTGACATCAGACTGTCCTAAATCTTCACCACACTGAGCCACAAGGCAGGGCACACCTTTGACCCCTTCTTCGCATGTGTGAACTTTGTTCACTTCATCAACCCCACTAAATGCACATGTAGTGACCACCAACGCATACACTTCCTCGTCGGTCAACCCCAAGCCACCCTAAACCACATCTGGAACCACACAAAGATAGTGGAGCTGAGTCACTGAGGAGATGCTACACACCACCATCAACAGCAACACCCACGACGCTGCAGTCGACACCAATAGCGCTAGACCGCGATTTCCAGATATGTATCTCCAAATGCGCATGCACACTTGCCCCACTATGCAACTCCAACATACAGCGTGCAATAAATGCCACCTCGGTCACCAACAACCTCAAAGTTGGCAGATGCATCTGCTGACACATGGAGAAGAACTGGTGCAACATTGAGGATACCATTAAACATCACCACCTACAAGGACACCAAGCTCATAATCTCCCTCAACAATACGCCCACACACCAGACTGGGCTTCCAGGAAGGATTTCTGGAAGTTGCAACATGGATGATCAACAGCTGGGGGGTGCTATACGCAGAGGAGACATGAGTCCTCATCCTCGTAACCAACCCATCAGCATGTGACATCACCTGGTGGGCCAACGCCTTCTGCAGACCCCCCCCGACTCTAGGTACCTAGGGACCGTATTTGACTCCTCCCTCTCCATAAACCAACAGGTCTACGCAGTGGCCTGCAGCTGCTTCAACTGCCTCTGCACCCTCCATGCAACCTTCACATGAATCCCCCCATTGTCAGGTAAGACAGTCACCCACACAGTCATTGCCATCAGGCTGGACAACGGAAACACACTATATGCCCACATGGGCAGGTCTGCGCTCAGCTTAGTTCCGACTGTCCAGTACAAAACCAACACACTGGGCCTTGTGTACATACTTTCCTTATGGGTCGAGTCCCTCCGTCGCACATACTTGGTTCCCACCTCTCCCCGCATTTGCAAATGAGTGGCGGAGGGGCTAGGCCTTTGGGGATGGTTTGTCTACATAGCTAGCCCCAGTTCCCATAGTTACTTGTGTTGTTGTGTCTGGTAAGTGGGCATGTTGATTGACATGTTGTATGTGAGATTGTAACATGTACATTCTCACAATTGTGAGTTGCATGTATGTGGAGCTGAGGCGTGTGGTGTGTTCAGTTAGTACTTAACAACAAGAACTGCATTTCCATATGTGCCATCCTGGAAGCGCTGGTTTATGATGGACTGTCGGAAGATGTAGGAATCATGCACACTCCCTGGGAACTTGGCTATGACATTGGTGTACAGTCCCCGGTGGTCCACTATTGCCTGCACATTCATGGAATGCATGTGCTTTCTGTTGCGGTATATGTGTGTGCTGTCCGCAGGGGGCACAAATAGGACATGTGTGCAGTCAATTGCCCCCAACACCTGCGGGAATCCGGCTATGGTGTGAAAGCCTTGCTTGGTCTCAATCTGTTCCTGCACAGTGTTGGGGAAGTGAAGGTGCTGGGGTATCAGGCTGAGTATGCCATCCAAGACAGTCGGGAGGAAGATTGAAAAGGCTGCCTGTGAAACTCCTCCGACTCTGGCCATTGTTGGTTGAAAGGTCCCGGAGGCCAACATGTGCAGCACAGCCAGCAGCTTTGTCTGCGGAGGGATGTTGGTTCTCCACTGTGTTGGTGGCGTCAGCCTGTGGGCTATCAGGTTCAGGATGTGTTGGATGGATGTCCTTTTGAGCCTGTAGTGGGCAATGGCATCCTCTGGCATTAGGTCTGCGAGGCTGAGACGTCTGCGCAGGGCCTGCTGTCTTCTTTGGCGCTGCCTCGGTGGTGGTCCTGGGGGAGGTGGCAGTGGCAGTGGTGGTTGTTGCCTTTGTGGTGCTCCAAGCTGAATGATTAGTACCTCCATGGCGTCAGTGGGTCTTCAGATGGGGCTCTGAGCTAGTCTCCCTTATATACCTGCCTTTATCACCATTTTTAGACCAGCTTTTTTCTGGTCTCAAGTTCCTGCAGCTAACGGGCCTTAGCGAAACTTTTTTTATGGCTTCGCGGGTCCGGGCCATCATTGCTAATAGTGCGATGTGGTGTTAGCGACAGTTTTCCAGAAATTTTGAGAAGGAACGCCTACTTTGCATGTCATCTGCAGCACACATACAAAGAGGAAATTGCCTGAATTGATTGATTTTGTGCAGGAAGGTGTCCCTTCTTGCACAAAATGCTGCAAGGTTGCCTGTATTGGTGCATGGCAGCCCATTGTGCGCCGGCGCAGGAGAAAAGGACAGGAATGCGCATTCCTGCCCTTTTGTTTTGACGCAGGGCAGCGCAGCAAGATTCCTTGAGGCACAGCCCTGCGCCCAAACCTCATAAATGAGGCCCTTGATTCATAATAAGCAGTGGTAAACTGTTTGTGTTTCCACCGTCCAAACATAGTACAATTGTTAGACACCTGAGTGGTACATATACATTACTACCCTAGTATACTCTATGTACCCAGGGCCTGTAAATTTAAAACTACTAGTGGGTCTGCAGAACTCATTGTGCTACCCACTTAAGTAGCCCTCTAAAACATGTCTCAGGCCTGCCATTACAGCCTGTTGTGCAGTTTTAAACTGCCCATTCGACCCTGCAAAATAAATCTCTTACCAGACCTTACTTTTTAAAAGATACATGTCACCCCAAAGGTAGACCGTAAACCGCCCATATAACAGGTTGCATTGTATTTAAAAAGTTGGACAAGGGGGGGCGTGGAACAGTGGTCCAACTTGGCGGACGCACTTTAGGCAAGCTCCGGCAGCCATCAACAAAATCCTGCAGAATCCTGGCGGATTACTGGCCAACTTCCCCTTCTCGGCCTCGCCCTGGCCCAGGGAACACAACAGCACTATCAGACGTGGTGCATGAAGTGAGGAGCGTGTGGGGCGGCACCCGTGGATTGGTCCAAAGACTTTGGGCCGAGCGACCTGTGGCATGGTGGGAGTCGGCAGCCGTGTCGGGCTGCAGAGTCGATGCTGGGTCTACTGCAGTCGGGGTGCCTCGAGGGCCTTGGGCCGGCGCCTGACCGCCCAATCGTGTGGGAGTCCCGCCTGAGACCTTCGGCTGACATAGTAGGATGGGTGGATACATGGCAGGATCATCACCCCACCGAGGCAGGCTATACCTTCTATTCTTCAGGACATGGGTCATTCCCCCGGCTAGATTACACAATCGTGCCTATGGGCCACGTTCATAGTTTCTGAGGTTGAGATATTGCCCAGGGGACTCTCCGATCACTCTCCAGTGGCGCTGTGGCTTCTGGTGGGCAGTGTCGTCCATCGTTTTGCTGGCGACTCTCCCCCAGGGAATTTGCAGAACCAGACATATAGAACACATGGACACCATGCTATGACTGAATATGTCTCCCTTAACAAGGCAACTGCCTCTTCCAAGAGTATCCCATGGGAGGCAATGAAGCCCACTATCCATGGAGTTGATATCAGTTTCTGCGCTGCGGAGAGCAAACAGCGCAGAAATAAACTCTTGCAGATTGAGGCTCAAATTCTGGAGCTGGAGAGACAAGGGAGGGAGGAAGAGGGGGATAGGCGGCATACAGTTGGGCCTTGCACAGCAGCAGTACCAGGGGGTGCTACTGGAGGAGGCCAGATGGGCGTGACTGGCCTCTCATAGCAGGATCTATCAATGAAGAGACAACTCTGGGAAATTATTACACTGGCTGTGTCAGAACGCCCTGATGCCGGTCCAGATCCCCACGATTCGCGATGATGGCGGTGCGGTCCTCACTGATCCAAATGCAATGGCCAACAGCTTTGCCGGCTTTTATCAGGCCCTATATGCAAATAGAGATGTCTTGACTGACGCACAGATCGCGAAGTTCATAGACTATCTACCCCCAAAGGCATTATCGGCCATGGCAAGAGCATCACTAGATGTTCCCCTCACAGTCAAGGGATTGGCAACAGCCTGTCTGGGCTGCGCCCAGGAAAGGCCCCAGGTGCAAATGGGTTTCCCAGCGAATTTTTAAGAGCATAAATGCTGCTGCTGGGCACGCCTTACCTAGATAAAATCCAGGCCACGCTGGAAGACACCCACATGCCCCCGGACTGGCGACATGCTGAGATAGGGGTGTTTCTAAAGTCGGGTTGCCCCTCCCAGATCGGTAAAAACCGCCTGAACTCCCTCTCAAATATAGAGGCCAAGCTGCTGGTGAATGCCCTAGCCAATAGATTGATGCCCCATTTGGCCAACCTGGTACATCTGGATCAGGTGTGCTTCATGCCGCATCATGCTCCTCACCACAACTACCATTGGGCTCACAACGCAATAGCTGCCGTAGATCGCCTGGGACGTCCAGCTACGTTACTCTTAGCCGATATAGATAAGGCATTTGATTCTGTTAGTTGGACCTATCTATTTGCACTTCTGCGACAACTTAACATGAGTCCTCGTTTTCTTTCCTACATCCATCTGCTGTACACAGACTTGACGGCTTCTGTACACGTGGCTGGCTCGGTCTCCTCCCCATTACCAATCAGACGTGGCACCAGGCAGGGCTGCCCCCTGTCCCCTCTCTTATTTGCACTGGCCATGGAGCCACTGGCTGCATGGGTTAGAATTGATTCCTTAGTCTGGGGCTTTGAATGGTCACGGGAGGTCTCGAACCACATTGCGCTGTATGCCGATTATGTCCTGTTCTTCCTCACAGACCAGCATACGTCCGGCCCCAGGACCCTTCGAATAATGCAGGTATTTGTGGAAACAACAGGATTATATATGAACATCGGCAAGTCAATATTATGTATGGCCGCTGCGGGATTCGACAGGGGACAGTGCATGGGCAGCGGACCTGACCGCAGTGGTGGATGGCCTGCAATACCTGGGCATCTTCTTGTCTGGCTGTCAGTCTATCTCCTGGGATCGCAATTTGGCCCCTTTGACGGAACGTGTGAGGACAGAGATTAGATCATGGTCTCATTTGCCCGTGTGGCTCTATGGCCGCTCCACCATCTTTAAGATGGTATCCCTTCCTCACCTCCTTTATCAATTGCAGAACCACCCCTAACCAAATCCCTCAGTGTGGTTTCGTCAGATTAATGTAATGCTGAGTTAGTTCCCGAGGGGAGGGGGGTGGTGCCTCCCGAATGGCTTTGAAAACCTGCTTTCAATCTACATACTGTGGAGGTATCGCAGCCGCAGATGTCCAGTAACAAGTGGTGGTACAGTCCCAGGGACGACCCAGCATATGCGGTTGAACGCTGGGTGATGGGAGACCTACCCCTTCATGAGTATCTATATAGCAGATTAGATGTGAGAGCTCTTCCTCCGGCTGCAATGATAATGGGAAGCACCTGCTGCAGTGTTCCTCCGTGCTTGGGGGTGTATGTTTTTGTGTGCTGTATCATTGGTATTACATTTAGAGTACTAGACCGCTGTTTTGGTACATATCTCGAGTGACAAGCTCTTGCTGGTCCCTTCTCTTGTTTCTTTTCATAAGCAGGCTCTGTCGCTGTTTTATAAACTTGAGCCCTGCAGGATAGTCAGAGTTAATTGCTTTGTTTGGCGAATCTAGGCAGGTCAGCAATTGCTCTGTTTGACCTATATGTTTAATGTTTTAAAGACAAGGGAATTTTCACTATGAGCTTTTGATGATCCTTAGAGGATGGTTGAGATGATTTAAACTCATTTGCAACCCAGTACTTATTCCCATTTTGTGATAACGGTACTATTAATAATATTAAAAGAGCAATTGTTTTATTAGATTATGTAGTTGCACTCAGCAGCTCCTGACGCCTTAATTATGAAAATATAAAATAACAACTATAATTTCTTGACAACTGAATATCATGTTAAGCAAAAAGCTGGTGAAAATTAAAATTACTCTGAATGGGGGAAAAGTTACCCGGCATGCAAAGTGGAATGAAAGGGGGGTTCTCTATGGAGCGAAGCACCGTGAATTTAGTTTTACTAAGGTCTGTGTAATTGATCATAGTCTTCGAAGTACTTCAGTCACTCCCATTTCTCCCTTTCACACCACTTTTCTCTGCATTCTCACTCTGTTGGAAACGTGCACCCATTTCTCTCCACACATTTTTCCTGGAATCCAGCATCTGCATATTTCTCACATACTCATTTTTCTCTTCAACACAGTTTACGCTCTCCACCTTTTTGCTCATACTTCCTTCCATCTCCTCCACTTCTCTACCTCCTGTGCTCAGACAACATACCAACTCCACTCAACTGTGAGCATCAAATTTCTTTTCTTTTTTTGCTGTACATATTTGACCTCCTTTATGTGCTTTCACAAAATTGGCACATTACGATTTTCAAGGTGCTTTGCAGAGAGGCTAAGGATTAAATGTGTCTGTAGTGTGAACACCTTTATGACACACAGAGGAACGCTCAGCACCAGAGTTATCAATACTGGCTTGTCATAATCAACCCAGACAACTTGAACTCATCCAGGTAGAACATGTTGAGGCAGGATGTAGTAAGATATGGGGCATTCTTTAATGGTTTGACTTATTTCAAGACCACACATTAAGAATTGTTTTATAAGTGCTTACCTTTCACAAAATTATTTCTTGAAATTAGCTTTAAAATACACACGTCCATGTGTGTGTGCCACATGGCACTTAGAAAAATGCAAAAATGTGCATTTTTCTAGGAATGTGCAAATTACCACCAACTTGAAGTTGGTGGTAATTTGCGATTCCTAAAGCCAGGTTGCAATTTTTCTTGCTTCCTGCATTGCATTTAAGGAACCGCAAATTGCGATTCCCTAAATGCATTCGCAAAATAGGTAATCGCAAAATTGCGATTCCCTATTTTGCGAATGCCTTTTGGGATGATACATCCCAAAAGGCTTTTTACAGTTCGCAAACGGGCCAATTCTGCAAATTGGCCCATTTGCGAACGGTAAAACGCTTTATACATCTGGCCCTATATCACAAAAAACAAATCATCAAAAGTTGAGAAAAGAAAATACTGATACCTGTGTACAATTAAAAAATATATACAACTTTTACTACTACCATAATATAAAAAGATAATAAAATCTTCAAATAATGGTGCTCACACAGTTACACAAAAAATATCAAAAGACAATTAACAATGTAAACAAAAGCACAGTGGCAGAGGCAAATAAATTCACAAGAAACACTGATCGGACAAAACACAGAACCAGGAGAGGCAATTAATGCATCTCCTTGATTAGGTGCCAAAGCTAAGCGTCGATGGCGTTTCGACCAAATTAAAGTGGTATGGTCATCATCAGGACAGACACTCTAATTGACAGAGCATCCAACAAAGAATTTTGTTCAAAATCTCATAAAAAAATATAGGCCTATGAGTTTTCGGCCCATAGAAGAACAAATCGCATCCAGTAGGTTCCAAATGAGAACGGAGTCCAGTCATAAAAGTACTGGGAGAAAAGAAGAGGAAGGCTTTGGAACAAATCTCAACCGTCACATGAATGCCGGTACAGACTCAAAAGCTGGCCCAAAGAGAATAATTAATATCAACCCGGAACTATGGGCCTGCATCAATTTTGGATGCCGTACAAACACAAAGCACTGATTTACCCCCCAGGGTAGCCTGGCAGACAACAGAACTGGGTTGAACTGGATCCTTATGCACTTCAGAGAGTTCTTTTGAAGTCACCCCCTACATCAAAGGAACTTTTGGGTACAAGTACAGGGTATCTGACCCTCCTAAAATCAGACATGTGTGGATCTTGAACTGAACCTCTGTCAGAAGGACTTCTGTGCTGCTTAAAGGACTCAACTGGGCTGCTTTTCTGCTTGTTGCCCTTCTGCTCCCTGACTCTGCTGGAAGGAGAGATTGACTTTGCTTCCCTCCAAGTGATCTCCAAGGGATTGCTGGCTTGCCTTCTGTTTTCTGAAGTCACAGGGATACAAAAGACTTCCTACAATTCTGCTAGTGCTGCTGGACTCTGCCTTCAGTGAATCCTACCCTTGCCTGTGTGGCCCCCTCCAAGCTCTGGGACTCATAAGTGGGTTATGCAGCTGCTTCATCACCTACAGCTCTTAGGCCCCTGAAATCAAGTGTTTGGGCTCTTCATGATTGCGAACAAGCCCGTTCACACTGGGACTTTACTGCTCACTCGAAGAATTAGTGAGCGCTACAGCAGCATTGTGTACTCACACAGCAAGCATTGCTGCCCACGATTGCGAGGCCCTGTGTGCCGTTTGTAATGTCTAACCTTCACTTCGCACCCGCAAGACCATCACTAGCAGCGCTCTACTTGCTCGCAGCGACCGTCTACCCCGCAAATGGGGTACTTCGCTCAACTTGTGATGGTAAAACTTAAGCGGGACCTGTTTAGACCCACGGTCCATCGCAGTTGGCCTGAACTTTGGATTTAGTGCGCCCTAGTGCTATTCGTTTCTAAACACTGTTTTTGGTTTAATCTTTGAAAATTTATAACTCAGGTTCTACTTATTGGATTTTTGTTATTTCGGTCTTATTTTATTCATAGAAATATAATCTATATTTTTTAACCTGTGCAGAGTATTTTTGTGGTGTATTCATTGTGTTACAGTGTGTGTATGTGTTGCACAAATACTTTACACATTGCCTTTGTAGATAACCTTGACTGCTCTGTGCCAAGCTACAAAAGGGTGAGCACAGGTTATCTTATTGTGTATCTAGCTTACCCTGATTAGAGTGGTAGTTGCTTCCTGGCCTGGGGACATACCTCAGCCAACCAGGAACCTCATTTTTTACAATGAACTTTACATAAATCTGGGCCATAGTTTATTGTGGTAACTGGATAAATACTCATCCTTTATCTATTTTGCCTCAGGAACCAGTACCTTCTCCACCATATTCAACTAAAGTGAGGAATTTAGGGGTGATCATGAACTTTAAAGTTGCATGCCTTTTAATACTGTGAAAGCTATAAAGAATTTAGAATGTGACCATTAGACAACTTCTTAATCTACTGATGTGGACTACCATCAGATCAGGTTCCTTTCCCTACACTTGCTCCAAATAGCTAGAAGGATCACAGTTTAATCAATATTCAGACTGAAATGCCACTTCAACAAGTACTCCATACTTACCATCAAACAAGATCTCTGCCTTCAAAGCTGGTCTCTAGATTGATTGATCCTCCGTACAAAAATACTCAAATGGCCAGAAACCTCCCTCTCTTTCCGGACAACCAACCTTTTGAAATTAAAGCCTGCCTGAAGCAGATATTTTTGTTAATCAGCTCCTCTGCTGAAAACAATAAATACATGGCTCTTCCCATTATTATAAATACAGGATGAAGTCTATCATCTATGCAAAATGGTAAGTAGGTGTGCACTGCTGTGCCTACTCTGACACTCTGCAGCAATTATCCATATGTGCAGTGCCTCATGATGCACCATGTTTAAAGCACATAAACCTCATGCAAATCGTCCATCATCTCTTACGTAAAGCATACTACATCCAACATTCTTCCAGCTGTCCACTTCTGAAAGAGCTTCAAGGAGCTTTTCAAAGCACACAAAATAAAAAAAAACACTTTAAAGTTGAAACTCATTACGAAAAACACTACTGTGACACATTTAACAGTAAATAATTTCATTCATTTAAAAGAATTAGCAATATTTTATAACCAAACAAACTCAAATCCTATCTACACATAGGTGTTGGCTTGTAAAGCAAAATTGTGTGCGTGTCCTAAAAATAGGGAAAAGAAAACAAAACTGGCTGCGCACTCAGCCTTTGTCAGTTGATAAGACTTACAGAATTGTTGAACATTTACATTCAGTCTGACTCCCAAACCTACAAAATAGACACTCGTTTCAGGGAATCGCAACAAGGAAAAGTCTAAATCTCAAAGGTAAGTGGGCACGGCATTACATTTTCATTCATATATTTTTTAAATAAAATGTTTTTATTAAAAATGTTTTACATGTATAACCCCATGCATTTAACCAGTAGATGGAATGTTTACTGAGAACACAATAGCATGTCTTCCCTTCAAGGTCTTGTAACATAGCAACAGTCTCAACTCTATCGATACACACCCTTAATCTAGGCTCTTGCTTCATTAATTCACTCAGATCTTCACCAACAATTACTCTGTTCACCTTCATAAACACATAGGGCCTGATTCCGATGCGGTTAGGAAAGCATTCCCACCTAGGGCCCGATTCCGATGCGGTTAGGAAGGCCTCCTAATGGCATTTGCTCCTTCCGAATCGGATCGGGAACATGTCTTCCCATTCGAGGGCCAGATTACGATGCGGTTAGGAACATAGGCTCTCATAGAAGTCAATGGGAGTCCAACCAAATCGTATCTGGAAGCATCCGGATGCATCATACTCGGTCGGTCGGACTCTCCCGATCCGAGTCGGTCGGAAACCATTTCCAAACCGATTCGATCGGGAAGATTTCCTAACCGCATCAGAATCGGGCCCTCACTCTCTAGGTGTGCTTGGACCTATACCTCCCTTCAGATGTGAAACACCTCCTTCGGAAACTTAACACTCCTACATAAATCTCCATCACCCACACTGACCTGCATCACCCCTGATTTTTTTCACACTCTTTCAGTACTTTTTTCCCAGTGTAAAATTCTACACGTTGCCACATGCCATGATGCACATATCTGGCTTGCAAAGAATGTTCCGAGGGTCTGTAGCACACCCACAAGCCACTTCCATCAGCAGGCCCTTGCTCTTTTCTCCTGCGGTACTGATTCGCCCACACTTTCACTCACAATCAACAGCACTCCCAGTTATAATATCCAAGTTTCAACAGCATTCCTTATTTTTACTTTCTGTTCCATTCCAGTGGTTTTTGAGGGGCAACAAGGGCAATACCAGAGATATCAAGGAGCAAACGTGCTATACCAGCTGCCTCTAAATGGCATCCACGTATGAGTGCCAGGGGTTCAGGTGTTTGGGGTGTTACACCCCTCTAAACAATGTATTCTGTATAAAATAGTTGGGTACAGGTGCTTTCAGTCAGGTGTGGTGAGCTATTTGTCGGATTTCAGCCTGGATTTTTACATGCTTATTCTGACACAAAAAACACACACTCTCTCTTTCCTCTCTGTCTTAAAACTTGGTTAGTTTAAAAACTATTGGGCCTCATTTATGAGGCCCCTTGCGCTGCCGGAACGTCACTTTTTGTGATGTTCCGTGGCGCAGGAGCCTGCTCCATATTTACAGATGCAGCACTAAGCCTATTATTTTGGCTTAATGCTGCCTCGTAAATATTGTTCCCTTTAATGCAGTTTTCTGCGTTAACCCGTTCCGTGCGCGCGTCGGCCAACGGCCGTCGCGAGCACTACCTGTCTAGTGCTGCGCACGTCCGTTGGCCGACGCAACCCCGCCCACTCATTAAAACTCCCGCGGCGGAATTCGCGCCGTGGTTAAGGAGTTAAAGGGGTGTGCAATGTGTTCCCAGCAACATCTATGGCTTTTTCACACTACCGCAGATTTACGATAAATCGTGACTCTGAGGCAGCGCCACAAATTTGGGCAGAAGCCTTGTGATTGTTTTTGTGCAGGAATGTTTCCCAAAAATAATCATCCCTGCAACACAGGCACCCTTGCACCATGGTGCAAAGGTGCCTGCGTTGGCCCATGGCAGCCCATTGTGCACCAGCTCAGGGTAAAAGGACAGGAATGCGGCATATCTGATAGATATGTCGCATTCAGGCCCTTTTCTTTTGAAGTAGGGCAGCGCAGCAGGAAGGCCTGTGGCTCTGCCCTACGGCAAAACCTCATAAATGAGACCCTATTGTGTTTTAATTACCCCTAACAATGCGCACACCAATCTCTTTCGACTGCCTCTTAAGCTTCAGGCTTCTCATGGTAAGTAGACATAATATCGAAATCTTTATATCGACATACATAAATATCGACTTTAGTATATTGATAGTACAAAATATCGATGTTGTGTATATCGATGTTAAAAATATCGATTTTAAGTGTTTTTTAAAATATCGAAGTATGTAATATCGACTGTTAAAATATCGTTTGTGTACTATTTTTTAATGTATTTATAGTTTGTTTGAAGTTTAATTATAGTTAGTTAATGTTATGAAAAATTAAATTTGTAAGATATTTTTTAGGAGCGGGATGTTGGGTTTATAGGGGATAAGGGTGGGGAGTGTTTTAAAATAATTCATTTAAATTTATAATAAATTTGAAATTAAATTTTAAATTTAGAAAATATAATTTCGAATTTTGACAAAAAATATTTAGGAGTGGGATGTTGGGTTTATAGGGGATAAGGGTGGGGAGTGTTTCATAAATTATTAAATGAAATGTAAAATAAAATTGCAGTTTATATATTCAAAATTGGTTATATTTTATTTGTATATTGCACGTATTGTTTTATAATTTTGTAGTTGTGGTTATAGATTGTAATGTTTGTTACTGTTTTATACATTTATTAAAAATATTTAAAAAGTTACAAAAAAATTATTATTATTTACAAAAATTTCGAAAAATAATGTGTTTACAGTGTAAATTTTTAATCAATTAATATTTATCTTTATTTAAATATTAATAATTGATACAAGAAGTTAAAAAATGTAGTATTGTAATTGAAAATTATTTAATATTTCATTTGTTAAGAATTACAAATTTTAAATTTTAAATAAAGTGAAAATGTTTGTAATATTCAATGAATTTTTAAATTACAATTTAACGTTGAAATATTTATATTTAGGTATTTAATGTAGATATTATATTATTTATATGTGAAATTAAAAGTTTAGTAAAATATATTATTTTTAAAAATTACCAAAAAAATTTATATTTTATATTTATACCATATAAAAAATGTATAATGTATTCAATTATATAGTATAGTAATTTATTATAGATGTTGTCAAATATTTGTAATTTTATGTATAGTGTAGTCATATTATATTAATTTTAATATCAAAACAAAAATATATATGTAAAAGGTCTGGCAACTCCTTTTAATTTACAGTAATTTCTGTGGGTATAGTTGATTAATTAATTTTAGTGTCCAGCACCTACTTGTAATTAATAATAAATGGAGTGGGAATAGTAAATTAATAAAGTTTAGTGTGCAGCACCTACCCCTAATTAATTTTAACTGAAGTGGGAACAGTAAATTAATTAAGTTTAGTGTCCAGCACCTACCCCTAATTAATACTAACTTGAGTGGGAATAGTAAATTAAATAATTTTAGTGTCCAGCACTTACCCTGAATTAATACTAACTGGAGTGGGAATATTACATTAATTAAGTTTAGTGTCCAGCACCTACCCCTAATTAATACTAACTGGAGTTGGAATAGTAAATTAATTAAGTATAGTGTCCAGCACCTAACCTGAATTAATACTAACTGGAGTGGGAATAGTAAATTAATTAAGATTACTGTCCAGCACCTATCCTGTATTTATGGTAACTGAAGTGGGAATAATAATTTAGCTAAATGTGTTTTAATATGTAATTTAAAAAAATATATTATAGTTTAAAGTAGTGTAATATTATTTTTATACGAGAGCTGTGCATGTAAAAATTAACATTGTATATATACTTAATGAAAAGATAATATTTTACACAGTATATTTATTAAAAATAAAATTAATATGTAACATTAAATGTAACATTAATAAAATGGTAGACAATAAATTAGACATTTTAATTTCTTTATTGATGTTTATTTATTGTAAAATATTTTGAAAAGAATAAGAAATATATTTTTTATTAACAATATGTAAGATAAACAAATACATAGAGATAGGAAATCATATATATTTTATAAAAATAACATAGGAGGTCATTACGATGGCGGACGGAAAAACAACCGACCGCCATGGTAGCGGGAAAATACCGCCCGCCGCAACCGCGGGAAAACCGACGGCTAGATTAGGATCCTCTGCGGTAAAACTCCAACCGCGGCGGAAAGGAGACCCGAGAATCCGCCGTACGCCTGCGGAAAAGGCCCAAACCCGTCCGCGGTGGTCGGTTTCGCAGCGGAAACAGCCCAAACGCCCGCAACCACAGCGGAGACACCGCCATCAAAATGATGATATTCCCGACATCCCCGCGGTGCAGTGCGTGGTTCCGACCGCCGCGGTCGACAACATTGAAGAATCAGTGAGACGGCGGAAGCGCCATAGCCGAGCCACCACTGCGGATGCTCCGTTAAAAAAATGGCGGTCGCTAGAAAAACACACAACATGGCCACAAAGTGCACCAACCATACAAGGCATGCACCCAAAAATAGCTAACACAGCCCAGACACACCCCCATGGGAAACTCCAAAACTACAAATCCCAGGTTCACACATACACCACACCTGCTACCAATACCCCATCCTGACACACCCACAGACACCAGTATAAATCCAGCCCCCAACAGACCACAATCCTTTGCAAAACTCCACAACTGAGGGGACATCCACGACAGATGACAGGAGAGGCAAATCTGCACAACACACACACATCACCACCACCACCACCACTTCCACACCTGCACCTCTAACACCTTTGCACAGCACACACCATACACATCACAACCACCACTACCACTCCCAAACCTGCACCCTAAACACCTTGACACATCACACACCATGTCACCACAGAGAATGCCCAAATTCACTGAGAGTGAGTTGAGGGTCATGGTCGATGAGATAATCAGGGTAGAACCACAATTGTTTGGTAACCAGGTCCAACAGACACCACTAGCAACAAGGACACAAATGTGGAGAAGGATAGTAGAGAAGGTCAATGCAGTAGGGACCGTGCCACGCAATAGAGATGAAATCGTGAAGAGGTGGCACGATCTGAAGGCAGTGGTCAAAAGAAGAGAGCCAAGAACCATGAGCTGGCTCACAGGACAGGCAGTGGCCCTCCCGTTCCACTCAAAACATTCACTGAATGGGAGGAGAAGGTGCTTGGCATTCTACATCCAGAGAGTCTCTCAGGAATACCCGGGGAGTGGAGGCTGGTAAGTACAAACAAATGCCTAACATCACACAAATGTACTGTCTTGCACTATTACAAAATAATACATCCTAGGTACAAATTCATTCATGTGCACAACACTCCCCCAACACATCTCTCACAGATACAACAGACACTCCCCCTGAAGCCCCCAAAGGTAGTTAGCAACATCACCATGGGTACATGTGTACATGCTGCCAGCACTACAACTCCCACCAGGCCCCCTTGTCCCACAGCTGAGCAGGATGTAGCCCTCCCCCACCCAGAAGCATGCCTCAGCCATTGTGTGCTACACCCTCACCTAACAGGTAGGTAGCCATCTTTACAGGGAGGTGGGTGGGTGTTTGGGAGGCCTGCACTACAACTCCCACCAGGCCCCCTTGGCCCACAGCTGAGCAGGATGGAGCACTGCCCCCACCCAGAAGCATGCCTCAGCCATTGTGTGCTACACCCTCACCTAACAGGTAGGTAGCCATCTTTATAGGGAGGTGGGTGGGTGTTTGGGAGGCCTGCACTACAACTCCCACCAGGCCCCCTTGGCCCACAGCTGAGCAGGATGGAGCACTGCCCCCACCCAGAAGCATGCCTCAGCCATTGTGTGCTTCACCCTCACCTAACAGGTCGGTAGCCATCTTCACAGGGAGGTGGGTGGGTGTTTGGGAGGCCTGCACTACAACTCCCACCAGGCCCCCTTGGCCCACAGCTGAGCAGGATGGAGCACTGCCCCCACCCAGAAGCATGCCTCAGCCATTGTGTGCTTCACCCTCACCTAACAGGTCGGTAGCCATCTTCACAGGGAGGTGGGTGGGTGTTTGGGAGGCCTGCACTACAACTCCCACCAGGCCCCCTTGGCCCACAGCTGAGCAGGATGGAGCACTGCCCCAACCCAGAAGCATGCCTCAGCCATTGTGTGCTTCACCCTCACCTAACAGGTAGGTAGCCATCTTCACAGGGAGGTGGGCGGGTGTTTGGGAGGCCTGCACTTCAACTCCCACCAGGCCCCCTTGGCCCACAGCTGAGCAGGATGGAGCACTGCCCCCACCCAGAAGCATGCCTCAGCCATTGTGTGCTACACCCTCACCTAACAGGTAGGTAGCCATCTTTACAGGGAGGTGGGTGGGTGTTTGGGAGGCCTGCACTACAACTCCCACCAGGCCCCCTTGGCCCACAGCTGAGCAGGATGGAGCACTGCCCCCACCCAGAAGCATGCCTCAGCCATTGTGTGCTTCACCCTCACCTAACAGGTAGGTAGCCATCTTCACAGGGAGGTGGGTGGGTGTTTGGGAGGCCTGCACTACAACTCCCACCAGGCCCACTTGGCCCACATCTGAGCAGGATGGAGCACTAGTCCCACTCATAGGCATGTGACGTCTGTGCAGCCACACATGACACCATGCCACTTAGTCCACAGTCACCAACACAAATAATGCAAAACAGTTGTGTTGTAGTCACCATGCACAAGTCTCTGTTCAAAATTGACCCACATTGTGTACACTGTGCCAGGCATCACACACTGCAACACTAACAACGATCATGCTGCCCTGCAGCAGTGTCTGGCCATTTGTATGGCAAAGTGCAAATCACCCATGTCATACCACAGTGTTGCAATGTAAACAGTGGAAGTGCAGTGCACCCAAAAACTACACTGCAGCTGGGACTCACAATGCTAAACTAAGCACATCCCAAATGTCCTGCAACACACCCAGCTACCACAGTGCTGCACTGAATGCAGAACAGCACCTTGTCTGAATTAAATTGTCAAAGGTGTCTTGTTTGGACCACCAATGTGTGTATGCATTGACAATGTTCACATCTCACACTGTCTGTCTATACAGTGCTGGTATAGTCTGGCCCCAAAACCACACATTGTCTGCACAGGGCTGAGTACATCTCACACACACACCACTGTTGACCACAACATGTCAGTGTATGGATGCCCTGGAACAACTCTTTCACCAGTACTGGGCTCATGTTCTCAGGTCCACAAATACCATGAAACCATGACAGTGTGGAAATGTATGCTGGGTGAGATCTTCACCCTGCTGTATGTCACCACTGTGCTACGAGACCATACCCCTTGCCCTATTGTGCCTTCAAATGTCGGGAGTGAACCCCACAGCCAGATAGCTGGGACAACAGTGATGGGGGCTATACCCCATGACCAAATGTAATCTGAAATCAATGGGTACAAAAAGCCACACACACATCATTCTCACCACACGCACATTCCATCCAAAGATTTCTACCAAGTCACATAGCCATGTCATTGCTCACCTTCACCTCAAACGGTAGTTAGCCATCTTCACAGTGAGACGGTGTAGTATGTTTGGCTATCCGTCCCACAAAATGAAACATGCATGCTGTTCCACCACTATGGAGGATGGGACACTACACCCCCAATAAGAAGCATGTGGCAGGCAATGTATGCTACCCACCCAACTCACAGGTAGGTAACCGCATCTCACAGGTCGGGGTGTGTGGGGCTGGGAAGCTTGCACAACAACTCACACGGGCCCACCTGACCGCCAGCACACAAGACCCATTACTTCCTGGCACCAACATGCATGTGTCAGTCATTGCAATGTACACTTCAAAAGAACTGGCATGTGGACATATCATGCTGACTTGTCCCACACTGGACCAAGATGGAAGCCCTCATCCTACACACACAGAGAGGTCTCACAAATACAAGGAAAACACAGCAAACACAACATATCAACAGCCACAACATGCAGCCAGATATGCATTTAAAAAAACATGTTGGCATAGGACACCAGGCCTCTCAATGCACAACTGCACACCCAGATAGCATTGGCAACTATAGTGTGCACACACCTAAGAAAATGAAACTGTGACAGCAACCAAAGTGTGAATGACTGAAACACATGTCGATGGAACTCCGAGCACAACCATGCACACCACTACATGCCATCTGACAGTAGCAGTGGTCCAGACCACCTAGGATCTAATTAAAGCAAACTTAAGCATGTCTGGAATTGCAAATACAGATATCTACACCACATTGAAAAGGTATGCATGAAACTACAATGCTCACTCACTGTGCAGAGAGAACTGCTGCAAGGGCTCTACAAGTGACACATACGCGTAAATGGATGACATATGATTGATCAATAACAGGATGCCAACATGAGACTGTCAATGTCAAAAAATTATATTGTGCATGTCATGTCTTGACAACTCCCAATATGGACAAGTAATGTATGTACCACAACAGCTTGTAATGTATCACTGGATGTCGGTCAATGCTAATTTGTACAGTGAACAACTGCTGGATGTACAAACAGTTGATGTAACACTGCTAACACAAACTTTGATGGGTGCAACACAATGACCATTTCTCATCTGACCCACAGGTGACCAAGAACTCACTGCAGAGGATGACACCACCCTGCAGAGCCAGTCCCCCCGGAACAGAGACAACTGGATGAGGACTCCTGGATTCCGTGGATGAGGAGCTCCACGCTGGCCCATCTGGTGTGGCAGGCCGCAACCAGTCCCAGGCACCCATTGTCCCCCAACCACATCAGCTGCAGCCCCTGACCATCCTCTGACAGCTGCTGTCACGGCCTGTGTGTCAACCACTACTACCACCATCACCACCACCACAGCTGTCCGCAACACCCTCCCTGCCCCAGGGGTTGAGCAGCCCACCACATCGACTGCGGAGGCCAGGGAGAGGATGCAGCGGGCCAATGTGAGGACCGGACAGGACCGTGGCAGCAGTGCAGCTGGTCGGGACAGGGTCATGCAGAGGGGGACTGATCCTGGGACGGAAGCCCTGGGCCACATCGACAGAGTCCTTGGGGCATACCAACAGGCCCAGGGATGAATGGGCCGGTTAGAGGAAGAATCTCGGGAGCACCTCCTGCTACTGAGGTCCATGGACACACGCATGGGACAGATTGTGGACCTCTTGGGGCAGCTAGTGGCGGTTCTGAGGGACAGGCAAGTGCAACATCCTACCCCTCCGCCTCCCCCTGTTGGGCAGCAGGATGACACTTCATCATCCTCCCCTGTGTCCACAGAGGGGGGTGAGTCCTCAGACACCACTGCCCCTGCAGCAGTGGCCCCTCCAGTGAAGCGCAAGAGGGGCCGTCCAAGGAAAGGCCAGGGGGACTCACGTGCCAAAGCACCTGCTAAACGCTAGTCCCCGAACCAGCCATGATGGCAGACCACTGCACCACTGCATTGACCTTTTGGACTATCCTTCACCACACTGCCATGTGAATGGCATCCATCTGTTGGACTGGGTCTCCACATCATTGTGGGGACTACTCAAGTATCTCATTTACCATGACTGTCAACTCACTTCTTCAATTCCCCCTTCACATTTTCTCCACCCTCGCATGTCACAGTTGTAAATAAATACACCTTACACACATGTTGTTGTGTCTGCTCCGTCTTTAATACAGGATGTGCAACCTTCACCGTGTAGGACATGGTCCAGGGGAATGGAATGTAGGTAACAAGTGAGATGCTGAAGGGACCTAGGGAAAACCGCAGAACAAGAGTCACTTGTATGGGTGTGGCATTGCACACATCACACAACACTTGTCAACAAGGTACTCAGATCTACAAACTTTACACAGAGCAACAGTCACCATAGAGACAATCTGTATCACACTAACCAATCACACATACATTGGCAGGCAGCAATGAGTCAACACCAAGCTGCAGTCAGCAAGCTCACATACACCCACACAGCAACAGCAACACCATCAGACCATTTCGTCCCTTCTACATCGTCACTCACCTTCAAGTGAAGTAGCGGGTGATGAGCTGTCGACGCATGTCGACCCCTTCCTCCTCTCCACTGCCCTCGTCACTGGATCCGGCTTGATTTGCAGGCGGCGGCCTTGGCTGCTCATCATCGTCATCCAGGATCAGGGGTATTGCCTTGCGAATGGCCAGGTTGTGGAGCATGCAGCATGCCACCACTATCTGACACACCTTCCCTGGCGAGTACATAAGGGCACCCCCAGTACGGTCCAGGCACCGAAATCTTGATTTTAGGATACCAAATGTCCGTTCTATCACATGCCGTGTCCTCCCATGGGCATCATTGTATCGCACATCAGCTGGCGTGACGGGGTTCCGCAATGGGCTCAGCAACCACGGGCGGTTTGGATATGCCGAGTCACCTGGGTGTGAGAGACACAGATTAACCTTGCAGTCCCAAAATGCAACACAACAGCATGTCACACACACACACCACTCTAATCCACTATGCATACTCACCCACAAGCCATGCACGCTCAGGAAGCAGATTGGCCATCAACTGAGGAACGATGCTGCTGCGCAAGATGTGGGCATCATGGGCTGAACCGGGAAACTTGGAAGACACGTGTGAGATGATCATGTCCGCCAGGCACACCACTTGAACATTTACTGAGTGTGAATGCTTCCTATTGCGGTAAACCTGTTCACGTGCCTGTGGTGGCACAAGCCCAACATGTGTGCAATCAATTGCACCTATGACATGGGGGATATGTCCAAGGGCATAGAAATCGCCCTTCACAGCCACCAACTCAGGCCCCCTGGGAAAATGGATATATCTGTCTTTGTACAGCATCATGGCCGACAGGACATCCCTCAGCACCATGCTGAACATCGGCTGTGACATCCCGCCTGCACTTGCGACCGTGTGCTGGAATGAGCCTGTTGCAAAGAAATGCAGCATGCCATCACCTTAGATGTTGCGGTAAAAGCTGTTGGATATGTCCGACGTGGCTGCAGGTGGGGCTCAAACATGGCACATAGGTTCTGCAGGGTTTGTCGGTCCAGCCTGAATTTGCGGATTATATCCTCATTCTCCATGTCTGCCAGGACTGTGAACGGACAATGGATATTGGGCCTTCTCCTCCTAGGACAGATCAAAGTGCACAGATGTCAATGCAGAAGACCATGAAATGTGCATCACATCAATTTTTTCTACAGACACATTCCCAAGTCTTACAACATGCACCATTAACCGACAGGGCACTTCATAAGTAGGTACACATCAGGCACACTACTCGTACACCTGTCCCCTTACCAGC
Source organism: Calotriton arnoldi (assembly GCA_963921515.1). Classification (NCBI taxonomy): domain Eukaryota; kingdom Metazoa; phylum Chordata; class Amphibia; order Caudata; family Salamandridae; genus Calotriton; species Calotriton arnoldi. Next base: position 86,928 of record CAWUFW010011728.1, read on the forward strand.
AGCAATCATCTGTGCACCCCTCCGGCTCATTCGCATGCACAGTGTGATGTACTAACAGAAATGTGTGCATACCTGTGAGAATGACCCCCAGCATATGTCACTAATTGCAATACTACCCGAACACACCATGTTGCTAGCCCTGATACACCTACCAAAACAGGTTGCACATGGCACACTTCAACTACACACTGACCACCAGCTGAGCATGGGGGACACGTGTGTGCATGTGCATTGGACAATGTGCCAGTTGCTGATGCCCCTAGTTCAGTAAATGAGACGACAGTGTGCGTTACATTGCACACACAGACATTGACCATTATCTACATATGCTATGCAACACATTAACTGGACAGTCTACATTTCATTACACAGCAAATGTGACATGTGCGAGTGTATGTGACCTTGCAATGTACTGGCGACCCATATATGGTATGTGTTGGTGACATGGAGTGACATGTCCCTTTTGTGCATTTGCCCTCATGAGGACCCTTTAATTGTTGAGACACTGGGCACTGTACATGTTGGCCTATGCAGAGAGCTGGAGGACACGTTAGGTGCAGCACAGCTACTCCACAACTCCATTAACGCTCACTCCAGGCACTGTCTGGCAGATATATGGCGGTGCCTACCGCCTGGCCCCTGTGGTGTGGCAGTGCCCATAACCCAGGCACGATCGCGGGTGACACCGCCAGATTTGTATGTGACAATGGCGGTCACCATGCACCGCAACCCAAATCACGGTCCCTCCAGGCACTGTCTGGCAGATATATGGTGGTGCCTACCGCCTGGCCCCTGTGGTGTGGCACCGCCCATAACCCAGGCACGATCGCGGGTGACACCACCAGATTTGTAGGTGACAATGGCGGTCACCATGCACCGCAACCCAAATCACGGTCCCTCCAGGCACTGTCTGGCAGATATATGGCAGTGCCTACTGCCTGGCCCCTGTGGTGTGGCACCGCCCATAACCCAGGCACGATCGCGGGTGACACCACCAGATTTGTATGTGACAATGGCGGTCACCATGCACCGCAACCCAAATCACGGTCACTCCAGGCACTGTCTGGCAGATATATGGCGGTGCCTACCGCCTGGCCCCTGTGGTGTGGCACTGCCCATAACCCAGGCACGATCGCGGGTGACACTGCCAGATTTGTATGTGACAATGGCGGTCACCATGCACCGCAACCCAAATCACGGTCCCTCCAGGCACTGTCTGGCAGATATATGGCGGTGCCTACCACCTGGCCCCTGTGGTGTGGCACCGGCATGGACCATGCCCTTGCAGCCAATGGGAAGCAGCCTCGCGGTAGCCTGATGCGAGTTTGAAAATCGCGGTACGCGTGCACCACCCCCGCGGAGGCGGTCACTGGAGGCATTCAAAAGATGCACCACCTCGGTAGCGCGCACATGCACCCTACGGTGTGTCACCGGCATGGACCATGCCCCTGCAGCCAATGGGAAGCAGCCTCGCGGTAGCCTGATGCAAGTTTGAAAATCGCGGTAGGCGTGCACCGCCACCGCGGAGGCGGACATTGGATGTATTTGAATGAGGCAGACCTGGTACACCAATTGCAGCACCCTGGGACCACTGACACAGCCCCAGGGGCCTATATATGTGTGGGAGGGCGCACCACATTCCCACAGCTACCAGGGACTGCTGACTGACAACCCTCCACCTGCTGCTGCTGCCTCAAGGGACTGCTGGCTGCCACCCTCCACCTGCTGCCTCAAGGGACTGCTGGCTGCCACCCTGCACCTGCTGCTGCTGCCTCAAGGGACTGCTGGCTGCAACCCTCCACCTGCTGCCTCAAGGGACTGCTGGCTGCCACCCTGCACCTGCTGCTGCTGCCTCAAGGGACTGCTGGCAGCCACCCTCCACCTGCTGCCTCAAGGGACTGCTGGCTGCCACCCTGCACCTGCTGCTGCCTCAAGGGACTGCTGGCTGCCACCCTCCACCTGCTGCCTCAAGGGTCTGCTGGCTGCCACCTGCTGGCTGCCACCCTCCACCTGCTGCCTCAAGGGACTGCTGGCTGCCACCCTGCACCTGCTGCTGCTGCCTCAAGGGACTGCTGACTACCACCCTCAACGTGCTGCTGCTGCCACATATCCATTGTGATGTTGAGGACTCAGAAGATCCATGCCAGTCCCTTCACCAGTGAGGAGCTTGGGGTCCTGGTAGACGGGGTGCTTGTACAGTACACAAGGCTTTATGGCGGCCCTAATGTCGTGGTAAGTCTCCCAGACTGTGAGTGAGAGTGCAGGGTGTGCACACGTGGGGTGGAGGTGCTTCGGTATGTGTCAGTGGTTGTGGGGCTCTGACATGCACTGCCTATCATGTTTACTACAGCGGGAAGGGCTTGGTGGGCTCTTTCACACGTTACCCTGCATGCCTATCCTGAGTAGAGGGACATGTCCTGTAGTGTCAGCCATACAGTGCAGCTGCATTTTGGTGATGCAGGAGTCTGGCCAGTTAGCGTTTGTGTGAATGGCTGTGTTGCTCCCAATTAACCCACTCAGTGACAGTCCACCTGCCCTGCACAGTCCCCACCGAATGCCACATGTCCACATCACTGCATGTACAGTGTGTACCATGTGTGTTTGGCTCACGCCTCTTCATCTAAGTCCCATCTCTGCCATGTAGATTGCACAGGAGCAGGCGTGGGAGAAGGGTGTGTGTATGACAGTTGTTGTCACTCTATGTGAGTTCCAGGACACAGTGAGGCTTTCACAGGGCTAGGACACTTAGGTCTGCGCAGTGTTGGACACATTGAGTCCAACAACATGACACATGTTTTGCTATCTTCTCTATGTGTAGTTGTAGGTAACTGCAGACAGTAGCTGCAGGCAGACTACACGTTGCTTGCTGTGTTGGTATCCTGCATGTGAATGGGATGTGGAGGTACTGTGTCCACCATCGAACATGCATGCCTGTACGTCTGATTGACCAATCACATTGCACCATGTTCAGAGCAATTGTTGGCTATGTGACAGTTGTAGCTGGAGTTTTGGATGAGTCACTGTCGTGCTACTGCATTTTCGTTGTGTTGTTATTGTGCACTGTGTCACTGGAACCTCACCCCTCTTGTCTCCCATGCCTGCAGCTGAAGGTCCACCAGCGTAAAGCCGTGTGGAGGGCCATTGCCTCCAGAGTCCGGGATCTGGGTGTGTCAAACCGAAGGCGCACCCACTGTCATAAAAGGTGGGACGACATCTGCCGGCTGAGCAAGAACGTGGCCGAGATGACGCTGGGGCTGCTCCCTCGGACTGGCAGGTTGGCTATGTGCAGCATGACACCACTAATGGCCCGCATCCTGGCTGTCACACAACCTGAGCTGGACAGACGACTGAAGGAGCATCAGAAGCGTGCCAGGGGTGAGTATGTGTTGCAGGCTGCCTTTGGCTGGGAGTGGGTGCATGTGTCTACAGAGTGTGCAAATTGTCAGCTGTGTGACGTTGGTTGTGTGGTGCAATGTTTTGTGAGTGGCCTCTGTGCTGGGTGTATGTGCCATGCTTTTGCCCAAACGGCGCTTCATGAAGTGAGTTTTAGCACTGTGCATCTCTCTTACATTTGGAGTTGTGGCCTTCAGGTACCTTCTGCTGTGGGGTAGTGTGTGAATTCTGATGGATGGGAATGCCAGTGTGCCAACTGTGAATGCGTTTCAATGAATGCGTGCAATTCCAGACCTCAGATGTCTGCCAGTCAGACATCTGAGGCCAATGTGCAACAGTAGATGTGCCCATGGACTTGATATGGTGGATGGCATGTGTGCAGGGTCATTGTGGGCTGGTATGTTGTAGTCTGTGTGGTCCCCTACTGCTCCACACATGTAGGTGATGTGCACCATGTCGTGGTGTTCATCCTTGCCAACATCGGGACAGTGTGTGTGCACAGGCCATTTTGGGGCTGTGTCTGATGTGACCCAACTGCAGGATGGTGTGCTGTGTGAATCACCTGGGGCACTTATGGCAGGACGTGTGGCGGACATGCAGCGTTGTGTAGAAATTTTGGGTGGCAAGATATATGTGTGCACAGGGTGGCATGCAATGTGCTGCACACCTCTTTCTAGGATGCAGATGTATTGGCACGTGTTAGTTCTGTTGATGCCACTCATCTCACAGTACTTCTCTCTCCTATGCAGCAGCTCCCGTATGTGCAGAGGGAGAGGGGACGGACACCAGTGGTGAGGCTTCCACTGCAACAGCCGCACCGGAGCTGACTGACACAGATGTGACTAGCGCCGAGGAGGGGGACAGGAGTCTGCTAGAGGATTCACAGCTGGAGACACAAAGCTCTACCTCATCTGACGCCAGCGGTGACACATCCATGTTGGGGGGTACAGGGAATGGGGACTCTGCCTCCTCTTCCGCCACACAGAGTCCAGTGTCCAGTCTCCCTTCAACCTCCACTGGTGCTGCCCGTGTCCGCACGAGTAGGAAGGGAAGAGTCACCTTCACCCCTGGCACAGCTGCCCCAGCCCATGTCAGCCCTGCTGCCCTCAGTGCAGAAGCAGTCGAGCTATTGCGCCAGCTGTGTGTGGGGCAGACAGCACTTCTCAATGCCTTCCAAGAGCACGACAAAAAGTTGGGGCAGGTTATAGCTTTCATGGAGGGCTTACATTCTGACGTAGGTGGGCTACACCGGACTGTGCAGTCCTTGTCATCAACTGTGACAGCAGCCCTGCAACAGGCACATAGTCAGGGAGCGGCTCCCAGCACTCGGTCCGGCCCCGTGTCACTGTGCACCTCTGACGACAGTGACAATGCCCAACGGACCCCAAAGTCCTGATACAGAACCCGCAGCACGCAGGAGCAGCAGCAACCCAAGCATACTAGGGCGCAGACACCATCCCCACATAAGAGTAAGGCCACCCCAGAGCGCAGAGAGAAAAACCCATCAGGCGACAGCAAGGGCCACAAAGCAAAGAAAAAAGCATCAGGGTCACAGGCCTCACCTTCCTCCCCTGCCAAAGACTCCCCTGTCCCAAAGACGTCTCGCAGAGGCAAAAAGACAGTTTCCACACACACTGAGAAGGTGTTGCCTGCAAACATTACACAGGATGAGGGCCCCATGGATAATCCATCCTTGACCTCCACTCCCATCCCAAGCCCTGTGAAGCCAGCACGGGAGGACACTGTAGGGGGCAAAGCTGGTGGACAGAGGGAGGCAGGGCGGCGGCAAACACCAGGCAAGTGCACAGCAGGTTCCAGCATGTCCCCAGAGGGGGGGTCACCATCCACACCAGAATCAGCTTTGTTGTTGGGGTCACCTGTTGTGTCTGCCCCAGTTCCCCTCAATCCCCAGACAGGTAAGCCTTTCAGGATCCCCAAGAAGTGGAGAGGCACCCCTCCACAATCTCCGGCACACACTGCGTCTCACCAGGGCATGAGTCCACCTCCCCGGGCCACCACCCCACCTGGTCCAAGCAGCCCCCCAGCTACCACATGCACAGTTGGCTCTTCCACAGTTGTTACTCCCACTGTCCAGGGCAGTCCTCCAACTGACCCCAACACACAGTCAGCTCCAAGTCCGACAGACAGTCCCATCTGAGTGGTGGTCACCCTCACATACCTGTCTGTCCACAGGGGTGCGTGTGATGCCCATTGTCAGGCCCATTACTCTGTTGCTGGGCATGGCATGGTAGAGTTGCATACATTCCCTGTGTAGCTTCTGATGTAACTACTCTGCACATTGTACTTGCCTTGTGTTTCACTGCTGTTTGCCCCTTGCCTGTGCAGCTTCTCATGGACTTCATCTGCACATTGTACTGGCCAATGGCCTTGTTGTTCACTGCTGTTTGCCCCTTGCCTGTGCAGCTTCTCATGTACCTCACCTGCACTGTGTCCTCGCCACTGGCCTTGTTGTTCACTGCTGTTTGCCCCTTGCCTGTGCAGCTTCTCATGTAACTACTCTGCACATTGTACTTGCTTTGTGGTTCACTGCTGTTTGCCCCGTGCCTGTGCAGCTTCTCATGGACTCACTCTGCACTTTGTCCTGCCCACTGGCCTTGTTGTTCACTGCTGTGTGCCCCCTGCCTGTGCAGCTTCTCATGTAACTACTCTGCACATTGTACTTGCCTTGTGGTTCACTGCTGTTTGCCCCCTGCCTGTGCAGCTTCTCATGTAAATACTGTGCATATTGAAATGCCCACTGGCTTTGCTGTTGCCCAAATTTGTTGTCTCAATATGCAAATTGTGAATAAACACAGTTGGTCCTGCAGTGAGTTGTGTCAGTGTCCTTCCTGAATAAAGTTGTTTCTGTGTGTGCATGGTTTACTGTGTCACAGGCTCAGTATGCCACTTCGACATTGCCAATGGGTTGTGTCACATTTCATTTTTTTGCAGGGGTGGGAGGCACTTCATTTCTACATGACTGTGATACTTATGGGTGCAGTGCAGGTGGTTGGCAATTAAATCTTGTAGTCATCTTCCTTCTTGGCTCATGTTATCTATGGTGGACACATGTCAGGTTTGTGGGCAATGGCAGCACAGGGTGGGAGTTTGGGCACAGGCTTACAGGCAGGCAGGCCAGGGTCATGGGGTCTGTGTGAGCTTCCTTTCTGTGTGCCAATCAGTGTCGGTGTATGGACATCTTGTGGTGATGAGTTAACCAGGTCCCATGGCTTACTTCCAATGTGTGCACTTGGGTGGTGGAGAAGTGTATGGTGTGAAGGGGTGACTTTGTTGTGACTGTGGATGTATGTGCACCTGCATTGTCAACTACTGCCATGTGTGAGCCTGGAGTGGTGTGCCTGTATGTGTACTTGTTTAGCCCTGTGGTTGTGTTTTGTGCACATGGCAGTATTGTGTGTTGCTGTTGTGGGAGGAGGTATGTGTGACATATCCTACTTGTGCTTGGCTGTCATGTAGTGTGTCACTGGGCCCTGTGTGTTGTGCAGCAGACATTGTCTTGTCCAGTATTTGGATGCCTATGTGTGGCTGGTCAGTGTTTGAGTTCAGGGCCTTCCTTACATCCCTGTGCCTATACATGGGTGTCCTTGCTGTCTCCAGGAGTTGTTGCATTGGGGTGACCGTGGTTTGTGTTGACTGACTGTGTCAGCCATGTGTGCTGTGATGGGCTGTGTGTGTTCTCACATGTGTCTTGTCTTGCATGTGCATCACACATGCTTGATGGTTGTGTCACTGCTCTTCCATTTGTGGGCACCTCACTTTGGCTTTCCTATATGTTGTCCTCCATTACTGCTGGCATGTGGTGTGTGTATGTAGCTGTGAGTCAGGGTGGTGTGTGTGTGTGTGACTTGTCAGGTAGTGTGTGCAGTGAAGTGTTTGGTCCTCATCTGTGTGTGTGTACATTTTGTGCCTGGCCTCAGTGTTCTTGGCTTGTGTGTGATGTTGTTGTGGTGTGTGTGTTGGCTGGGGCCTGGGCTTCTGTGCTATGTGTTCCTTTGCAAAGGGTCCTGCTGTGGCTGTATATGCAGTTGTTGGGACGTGGGGCATGGTGTGGCTGTAGTTGTGTGGTTGTTGTGCAGGAGTGGCACTTGTGAGGCACATGTTGTGTCCCTTCAGGGAGGTAGCTGGTGTGTTGTGGATGGAGTTGTGGCTCTGTGCGATTTGTACGGTGCCCTTGGCATGCGCTGGCCCTGTGCTCTGCGTTGTGTGCATGGTTTCATGCACACTGACCGCGGCGGTGACGTGACCGGGACATTTGTTCATGAATGCGGTACAAGGGTGGGCAATATGTGGCGAGATGTTTTTGTGACAGGTGGGACATGTGTGTATGCAGTGATGGCTGTGTGCCTGTCCCCACAGGGGTGTGTGGTGTTCCCATGCGATGTTTTTCCACCCTGGAGCTGTGTATTGTGTTACTTGCACTGTTGTGTCTGTACGTACCTGCCGAGGCGTCCACGGCGGTGGATAACTTTGCAGGTGGTGGATCATGTACAGCACCGGGAAGGTGTGTAGGGCAGGATCCATCGCGGTGTGTCCCGGGTGTTTCTTTTCTGTCTCCGCTGTGATGTCTCTGCCGTCTTTCGCTGTGCGGTTTCTCCGTCGCGGTGCGCTGCCCTGTTTCCGGCATCGTGATATCATCGGCGTACGGGACGTCATTCCGCACGGCGGTGTGTGGTGATTGGCTCACTCCGCCACGGTGGCGGGCGCACTTTGATGGCGGTCGGCGTCGCACCGCAGCGGGCGGGAAATGTGGAATGTGTGGCCATCCTAATATGGCGGGCGTGAAGACCGCTGGCGGCATGCAGTAAATGGGTGTTAAGGCCACCGCCGGCACCGCGGTCGTGTCTCCGCCAAGCATCGTAATAGGCCCCATAATTTGTACATATGTAAATTTTTACATGTAATAATTACTGAAAAAACATTTTATAACATTTGTACTTTTTATTTAAACAGTTGTGTAAACTTTGTAATATCAGATAATGTAGTTTCACATATTTTAATATACATTTGAAAACTAATATATTTATTTGCAACAGTTGTTAATTTTAGTTTGGTATTGTTAACATTTTTTAATATATAACATATATTCGTAACATTTTACAAATATAACAGTTTTAACAATTTTATAATACAATTATTATATATACATTTAGTTACATTTTTCAAAGAAATAATAATTTTTAATTAATAATATTAATATATGAAATATTAATATTAATAATTATCACATTGTTTAATTTGTATACATTTGTTTTATAAAGTAAACAGTTTTTAATATAAAAAAATAAAAAATAAAAATACATGTATGTCACATTTAAATATATGGAATTATAATATTAAATATTATTTGTTTAATAATATTTATTATTATAATTTTACGTAAAAAATAATATATTTAAACAAATAATATAATAATTGTAGTATTTTAATTAAACGTAATTAATTTTGAGATAATGTTATAACCTTTTTTTAAATAAATTGCATTTAATTTCTATGTTTAAAGCTGCCATATTTGTTTTGGGCCTTGTATTTTGTAACCGGTCGCGGTTGTTTTGGGTTATTTCGAAGGGGAGAAGGTCGCTGTCGGGAGCTGCTTCGCGTCGAGGAAGGTAAGATTAATTTTATTTATTTAAACTACATTTTTAATTACATTTGAAGGTAGTTAGGTTGTAGTTAGTGTGTCTAGAGTTAGGATTGTGGAGTTTTGGCCTTTTTTATGTGTATGTTATGTTTTGACGATTTATATATCGTTAGGTTTTGAGGCCTAGTTTAGAAATGTTAAAGTATGGTACAATATGTCTTATTTTCGTGTATGTAATGTTTGTAATACTGTTATATCAACTTATATGGTGTAATATGTGTATATTTGTGAGGGTGGGAATGTTTGTGTTTTTTTACAGGTTTTGTTCGACAAAAGTTGCCGTTACCGGAAGATTGCGTTTTTAAAAATTAAGGAAGTGTACATTAGTTTTAGTAACTAATGGTTATTTTACACTTTCTTAATTTTTCGGGTTTTCATGGAGCGTTTCTTTTTTTAAAACAGTTTTTCGGGATTTTTATGGTTGACGGATTGTGGATTTATGGACCGAGGATTACTTTTTGAAACAGTTGTATTTTTCATTTTTTTTGGGAAACTTTTCATTCTATTTGGATTATGATCTACCTGGATTGTTTTGCAAGATGTGGAATTTTCTGTCTACATCTACGGAAAAAGTAAGGAGCTGATTACGATGGCGGGCGGAAAACCATCCCAACCGCTGTGTTAGCGGAAATTAACCGTCCGCATGTACCGCCGGAACACTGGTGGCCAGATTAGTATGAACCGCCAGAAAACTACGACCGCGGCGGACAGATTCCACGAAAGACCGCAGGGAGCATGCGGAGCAGGTGAAAATCCATCCGCAGCGGTCGGATTTGCTGCGGAAAGACCCAAAACCGCCGCACGGCCAACGGATTTACCGCACGTTAAATTAGGATACCATTGCGGCGATCGCAACTATATATGAATGGGAGAGCCGGCGGAAGGGCTGGTGTATTCTGACCGCCGCGGTCTCTCCGGAACAGTAATGGCGGTCGACAAAAAGGCTACCAAGTGTACCCATTAACCTGGCTCAGCCTCAAAAAACACCTAACACACCCCAATGACACATCCCCATGGCAAGTAAAAAAATACAAATCCCAGGTCAACCCACACTACACACCTGACATCAATACTCCATTTAGACACACCCACATAGCTGAGTATAAAACCAGCCCCTTCCCTGACCAGAATCCTTTGCTCAACTCCACTACTGAAGGAACCAACCCCACAGCACAAAGGAGAGGCAAATCACTACACATCTCACCAGCACAACCACACACACACACCACACACATCACCACCACCACCTTCACAACTGCACCTTTCACACATTTGCACAACATGTCACAGAAGAAAATGCCCAAATTCACTGACAATGAGTTGTCAGTGATGGTAGATGAGGTAATCAGAGTAGAACCACATTTGTTTGGAAACCTGGTCCAACAGACACCATTAGCCACCAGAACGCAAATGTGGGCAAGGATAGTCAGCAAGGTCAATGCAGTAGGGACTATCCCGCGCTCCAAGAAGGAGATCATGAAGCGGTGGCATGACCTCAAGAGCAAGGTGAAAGAGAAGAACAACAAGAACCATGAGCTGGCTCAGAGGACTGGCGGTGGCCCTCCTATTCCACCACGAACATTCACCGTATGGGAGGAGAAGGTGCTTGGCATACTGCATCCAGAGAGTCTCACAGGAATACCCGGGGGAGTGGAGGCTGGTAAGTACCAACAAGTGTCTACCATTACAATGCCATGTACTGTCTTGCACAACTACAAAGCAACACCTCCTAGGCCCAAATGCATTCATGTGCACCACACTCTCCCCAACAGTTGTCTCACAGAACCAACATTCACTCCCTCTGATTTACCCCAAAGGTAGCTAGCAACATTACCATGGGGGCATGTGTACAGGCAGCCAGCACTACAACTCCACCAGGCCCCCCTGTCCCAAAGCTGAGCCGGATGGTACACTCCACCCCACACCCACAACCATGTGGCAGACATTGTATTTCACTCATCAAACTTACAGGTAGGTAGCCATCTTATGCTCTATTGTCCCACCCCTGAGCAGGATGGAACACTCCCCCATCCAAGAGCCATGTGTAGCCATTCCCTTCCTCTGTTCCACTTCACAGGGAGGCAGCCATCTCAACAGGTAGGGGTGTTTGTGGATAGGCAGCCAGCACTACAACTGTCACCAGGCACCCTTGTCCCACAGCCCAGCAGGATGGAACACTCCCCCAACCATGTGGCAGCCATTGCATTCCACTCATCAAATTTACAGCTAGGTAGACATCTTAACAGGGGGGGGGGTTGCTCACAACAAACTCACAGGGAGCCAGCCATCTTAACAGGGAGGGGGTTTGTGGGTGGGAAGCCTGCACTACAACTTCCACCAGGCACCCTTGTCCCACAGCTGAGCACGATGGAGCACTCCACACACCCAAAACCATGTGACAGACATTGCATTGCTCTCTTCAAACTTACAGGTAGGTAGCCATCTCAACAGGGAGGGGGGTTTGCACACAACAAACTAACAGGTAGGTAGCCATCTCATCAGGGAGGGGGGTTTGCACACAACAAACTAACAGTTAGGTAGCCATCTCAACAGGGAGGGGTGTTTGTGGACAGGCAGCCAGCACTACAACTCCCACCAGGCACCCTTGTCCCACAGCCCAGCAGGATGGAACACTCCCCCCTAACCATGTGGCAGCCATTGCATTTCACTCATCAAACTAACAGGTAGGTAGCCATCTCAACAGGGAGGGGGGTTTGCTCACAACAAACTTACAGGTAGGTAGACATTTTGACAGGGAGAGGGGTTGCTCACAACAAACTCACAGGGAGGCAGCCATCTTAACAGGGAGGGGGTATGTGGGTAGGAAGCCAGCACTACAACTCCCACCAGGCCCCTCTGTCCCACAGCTGAGCAGGATGGAGCACTCCCCACACCCACAACCATGTGGCAGCCATTGCATAGCCCCATCAAACTCACAGGTAGGTAGCCATCTTATGCTCTCTTGTCCCACCCCTGAGCAGGATGGAACACTCCCCCATCCAAAAGCCATGTGCAGCCTATTCCTTTCCTCTGCTCCACTTCACAGGGAGGCAGCCATCTTAACAGGGAGGGGGGTTTGTGCGTGGGAAGCCAGCACTACAACTCCTACCAGGCCCTCTTGTCCCACAGCAGAGCAGTGTGAAACACCCCCCCCCCAAACATGTGGCAGCAATTCCCCTCAACTGTGTCACAGAACAGGTAGGTAGACAGTGCATGCACCCTGCCATTACTTTCAAAAAGCATGGAGCAAATTACCACTCTAGCCCTCACATGTCAGCCAACTTGGCATATATCCAATAGCCACTTCCAGTATGCAGACAGAAATGTGTATGTAACTGTCACAGAAATTTCAGTTGGACTCACCAAATCACATGTTGAAGAAATTCAGGGCACAATCATGCACAGCACTGAATGCTATGTGTAAGTGCCATGGGGGCAGAGCATCAAGTCACATATGAACACAAAACATGCATGGTCAGTTGTAAAAAGACAGTAAAGTACATGCAATAACAAAGGTATGCTTTAGATTACAATGGCTAGTTCATGCTCAGATGTAACGTCTTCCATGCAGAGCAAACCGAAAAGACGCTTCACATAAAGTTGTTGTGCTTCTAGTTGTCAGATGAGGACATGTCCTTGTAATGACACAATCTGTACTTGGAACATGGGATCCATTGACATGTCACACCATGGACAAGTAATGTATGTACATCAACATCATGTCATGATGCTCAGTATCTTGCAGCCATACCATGTGATTGCAATGTAAACTGTGTGGTGTATCACATGTAACATCCAAACGTCTAATACCCAGTGTGTGGGGTGCCCTTCAATGACCATTTCACCTCTGTTCAACAGGAGATCAACAATTGACAGCTGCAGATGACAACACCGACCTGCAGAGCCAGTCTCCCCCCCGGAACATGGACCCTCGGATGCAGACTCACAAAGTTCATCGGATGCGGAGGCCGAACCTGGCCCATCAGGACTGCCAGGGCGCACCACGTCCCAGGCCCACACTGTCCCCACCACCACTACCTCAGCAACAACAACCACGCTTTCCCCTGCTGCAACAACCTGTGCTGCCTCAACCACCACCACCACCAGTGCTGCCTGCAACACTCTCCCTGCCTCAGAGGATACCAATACCACCCCACAATCAGAGGAGGGCAGGGAAAGTCTGCGGGTGCGTGAGCGGTAACGCCACAGGTCCGGGACAGCAGGGCAGGTGGTAGGTCAACTGGGGGACAAAATCGACAGGACACTGGGACCGAAGACATGGCCAACATTGCCAGAGTCCTTGGGGCATATGAACAAACCCAGAGATCCATGGGCCAGGGTCTGGAAGATCTGCATGAGCTCCGCCTGCTGGTGAGGTCCTTGGACACACATATGGGCCAAATCGTGGACCTCATGGGCCAGCTTGTGAGGGTTCTGAGGGACAGTCTTGTGGCCCAAAGGACAGATCAACCTCCCTCCAGTGGCCCGCAGGTTGATACTCCCACCACCTCATCTGCGGCCACAGAGAGGGGTGAGCTGGAACTGAAAGACTCCTCAGACCCCGCTGAGCCCGCAGCAGAGGCCCCTCCTGGAAAAGGCAAAATGGGCCATCCGAGAAACACCACGGGAGGATCCCGTGGCAGACCACCAGCCAAACGCAGGTCAAAGAGACAGCCATGTTGGCACCTCTCTTCACCTTGACATTGACTATGTGGAGTGGGCTATCCTTACCCACACTGCCATGTTGATGGCAGGTGTCTGTTGGACTGTGTCACCTCATCAATGTGGTGACTACTCTTTTGTCTCGTTTACCATCACTGACAACTCATTAATTCACCTAGCACCATTTGCTCACACATCACTTGTCTGTCACAAACACCCTTTGTAAATAAACACTTCTTACACACCTATGTCTTTGTGTCAGCTCCATGTTTATCACTGGATGTACAATGTTGACTCTGATTCCAATGTACCAGAAGCTCTGATTGTGACGAGGCATTGAGAGGGTGAAGGGACCTAGAAAGACACAAGAGAACGACATTAACTTGTCAGGTGATGCCATCACAGCCAGTACACAACACTAGTCATCAAGCTACAAAATCCAGCACACATTACAATGAGAAACAACACCAACATAGACGTCATGTGGCTGGTCATGACTACGCTGTATTATAAATACAACAAAATCCTTGGGTCTGAACTGTCTATACACAAAAAATCAACAAGACTCACAAACAAGGACAAGGGCACTGAACTACCAACCTATCTGAGGGAAGGATCCCATCAGGACGAAATCCCTCACCCACCTATGGTGGCATGCTTCATCATTTGGGATTCTCCTCCCAGAGGAAGACCTAGTTCCTCTGGGGGCTACAACCCCCTCTCTGAGAGGGAGGAGCTCAGGGATGTTTTTAATTCCTACTCTATCTGGATTAGTAAATTCACCAAATGAGAACACTAGAGAGGGTGAGGGTGCAGCGCAAAAGAAAAGAACAAGCGAAGTCATGATAAAACTAACTAGGGAGAGTAGAATTAAAGTTTTATTCGGAAACTCTCGCTGTTAGGGTTAAAAACAGTGCACCTGTGGTATGGATTTAAACCACATGTTGAGGTGAAAATAGGTGGTCGACATGTTTCAGCCGTTACGCCCCTATATAGGGCATGGCTTTCTTCAGGACCTCATAGATGCTGCTGCTGCAAAAAAAGTGAAACTCAAATGTATAAGAAAACAAAAAGAAGGAACCAGATATACTTGCGGTTCCTGCTGTGTGAAAAATGCCAATACCTATTGTGGATAGATACAAAGGACAAAAATCAGTGACCTTGGACAAACAATCAAACACACAAAAACACAACAAAACAGACAGCGAAGTAGGCTGGGGAAGCCTCTGCCCACTGGTTGTACCAGTTAAGTGTACACATTTAACAGGAAACCAAAGAAAGTACTCCATGCTTACCCGTCACAACTGGGTATGTCGCTCCACCTCAACCTGGCGACAGCTCAGGGGAGGGGCACCGCTCTACAAAGAGAAATTTGTGACATCTTTAGCGTGTGCCAGTTTAAAGACACCATCTAAACATAAATTGCAGGGAAAGTTAAAAACCAACCACTAGGTGGCAAAAAAAGGGCCCAAAGCTCACTCATGAAGGAGACATATAATCATGCATCTAGTTGCGAAGTGAGGGAGACACAGCGCATCTATGTATACATGTCAACCTGAGAGAGTTGGTGCAACAGGTGGACGATAAACTGTAAAAACAATGGCCCCGATCAGCCAGGATATTTCAATGGTGACCATCAGGGGTGTGTGTCTGTTTAAACATAAACGAGTGCATCCGGGGGATCCCATGGTGTCAAAAGGCAAAGGCATTGTCACATGATGGCAAGGGTGGTCCCCTAACTCAAAAATGGATGCAAACACATCTGAAGATGTAAGTTACCACACGAGTGACAATATTGGTAATCATGTGCTGTCACCACATGTTGAGAAGGCCTCAGAACACTACGCTGTGCCATAAACATCAGCCATCAGCACAGAGCCAACAGGCAGCAGTTAAAAAGGTGCCCTAGGCATTTTCACTGCCATCAAAGACAGCAGACAATGGCACTGTTGTACAATGTCACTCACACTCAAGGGAAGTAGCGGTTGATGAGCTGTTGACGCAGGTCAACACCTTCCTCCTCTCCACTATCCTCCTCACTGGACATGTGTGGGTTTGCAGGCGGGGGTATCTGCTGCTCATCATCGGCCAGGATCAGGGGGATCTCCTTGCGCAATGCCACGTTGTGGAGCATGCAGCATGCAACTACGATCTGACACACCTTTTGGGGAGAGTACATCAGTGCCCCTCCGGTCCTGTCCAGGCACCGAAATCGAGACTTCAGAAGCCCAAAAGTACGCTCCACCACACGACGTGTCCTCCCACGGGCCTCATTGTAGCGGACTTCACCCGGGGTCCTGGGATTCCTCAGTGGGCTCAGCAACCAAGGCCGGTTGGGATATGCAGAGTCACCTAGGTGTGAGATACACAGACCAACTTAGTAATATAACTGTGGCAGATGACAGCATGTCACACATACAGCACGCTACTTGACTCTGCGTACTCACCCACAAGCCATGCACGCTCCGGATGCAGATTTGCCATCAGCTGTGGTACGATGCTGTTACGCAGGATGTAAGAGTCATGGGCTGATCCCGGGAATTTGGCACAGACATGGGAGATTATCATATCCGCCTGGCATACCACTTGCACATTTATGGAATGGGAATGCTTCCTGTTCCTGAAGATGTGCTCACGTTCCTGTGGTGGAACCAGGCCAACATGTGTGCAGTCAATGGCACCAACAACATTAGGGATGTGGGCAAGGTCATAAAAATCCCCCTTCACAGCTGCCAGTTCATGTCTCCTGGGAAATGGATGTAGCTGTCCTTGTAGGTCATCATAGCGGACAGGACATCACGTAGCACCATGCTGAACATTGGTTGAGACATCCCACCTGCGCTGGCCACCGTGTACTGGAATGAACCAGTTGCAAAAAAATGCAGGGCGCGCCATCACCTTACATGTTGCTGTCAAAGCAGTTGGATAGGTTCTGCGAGGCCTCAGATGGGGCTCCAACTGAGCACATAGGTCCTGAAGGGTAGGTTGATCCAAACGGAATTTCCGTATGATGTCCTCATCCTCCATGTCCGCAAGCAATGTGAATGGACGATGCACATTTGGTCGCCTCCTAGGTAGGATGAAAGGGGACACATGTCAATTCAATTCCCCTCTGAGATGCATCCAACATCTTACGTTTTGACTGACACAGCTCCAACAATGAATGGCCTGAAACTACAGCTTACAGCACAAGTCACATGTAGAGACACCTTGATCTAAAGTAGTAGTACACGTGTCCAGTATTTACTCAGTGAGTACCCCAAAACAGATTCAGACTATGTGAATGCCAAAAAGTACATTCCTACATCTTGTGTCACCAGCCCTGAGAGTAGTTGACACAGTACATGTCTGAAACAGCAACACTGCTGGCTTCTACGTAGCTGCTGTACCTACCTTCTTGCATAATTCGGACAGGGCACACATTACCAACACAATGAGCACAGTGTGTGCATAAAGATCAAGTATCAACATGAGTTCAGCAATCTACACAGTGAAATATGCACATTATGTAGTCAGTCCTTCATTACTGTGGGTTGCTCAGCCATCTCACACATTGACATGTGTACATATTTGAGAGTCCATCACACAACAGATCTGTGTACATGCACAACAACATCATAAGTGACATGTGAGGGAGTACATGCCAATGCTTGTAATCCTGTGCACTGTCATGGCATGTGTAGTCATCAGTGAGTTAAATGTCACACTAGCATTGAATTACACTATCTGGTGGCATGATTCATAGTAAGTGTCTACTGTTCAATGCTGAGAACTGGCCATTGCCATTGCTACAGCACGATGTGTCCATAGGTGCCGTAAGCGTGCACCGCCACCGCAATCACTGCCATAGGCACCAAGGTAAAGATGCCAAATCGCGGTAGCAACTGCCTGGCCCCTGCGGTGTGGCACCGCCGATGCCCATGCCCCTACAGCTAATGGGAACCGCAATCGCGGTAGAGAAATGCACTTTTAAAACCCGCGGTAGGCGTGTACCGCCACCGCAATCACAGCCATTGGCACCAATGTAAAGATGACAATTCGCGGTAGCAACCGCCTGGCCCCTGTGGTGTGGCACCGCCAATGCCCATGCCCTTTCAGCCAATGAGACCCGCAATCGCGGTAGACAAATGCATTTCTGAAAATCGCGGTAGGCGTGCTCAGCTACCGCGGGCCGGTCATTGGATGCAATTGAAAGATGCACGATCGCAGTAGCAATCACCTGGCCCCTGCAGTGTGGCACCGCCAATGCCCATGCCCTTTCAGCCAATTGGACCCCAATCGCGGTAGGCAAATGCATTTTTGAAAATTGCGATAGGCGTTCTCCGCTACTGCGGGGCCGGTCATTGGATGCAATTGAAAGATGCACGATTGCGGTAGCGACCGCCTGGGCCCCGCGGTGTGACACCGCCAATGCCCATGCCCATTCAGCCAATGGGAACCGCATTCGCGGTAGTGAAATACAATTTCGAAAATCGCGGTATGCGTGCTCCGCTACCGCGGGCCGGTCATTGGTTACATTTGGAAAAAGCTGATCTGGAACACCAATTGCAGCATCTGACTACCACTGAAACAACCCCAGGGGGCTATATATGTCTGTGAGAGAGCCACACATTTCCACTGCATCCAGACACTGCTGCCTGTCTTTCTTCATCCCCAACTGCTGCTGTTCCTGTTTCCTGGACCCAGTGATGGCGAGAACTGAGAACATCAGGGCCCGTCCCTTCACCACAGAGGAGCTGGCGGTCCTTGTGGACGAGGTGCTTTCACAGTATGGGAGGCTATATGGTGCTCCTGATGTAATGGTAAGTGTTTCAGAGTGAAAGTTGGTGAGTGCAAAGAGTGCACACATGAAGTTGATCTGCTGAAGTATGTGCCTGTGAGTGCAAGTTTGTGTGATACACTGCCAAACATGCTGACTTCATGTCAATGTATTTTGTAGCCTATTTTCCCCAGATCCATGGCTGCAATTCAGGATGGGAGGGACATGCAGTGTTTTGCAGCCATACAGTCACACTGCTGGTTTGGAAAGTGCAAGTCAGAACAGACATTGCCTGTGCTAATGGATGTCAGAGTCCATGAGCTTTTCACATGTTCATTTGTGACATTACAAATGTGTTTTGTCCAGAGGGTACTGAAGGATGTGTGTCCATTTTTAATATTGCCACCATGGATATGTCAGCATCATGCACAAGATTGAAATGCCTGAGGGTGACACTCTTGGTGGAAATGCACCTATGACACATCATATTAATGTACTCCTGAAACATCCTCCTTCCCTTGTTTTCATTATGTGTACTGACTTGCATGTGTAGGCACTGTTTGCCCTCTCATATTGTACATGCATATGAATGTTCTGATGGCCCACGTTTAACCTCAGTGTGAGTCCCCCTGGCCTGCACAGATACTGCCCAATTTTCCTGTGACACATCAGTAAATGGACAGAGTGAGACATATGTGTTGTCTGCCACCCCATTCATCAATGTTCTGTCTTAGGCCTGGGGATTGCACAAGACAGACCTTATGAGAAAGGTGTGAGAATGTAAGATCATGTCCCTAATTGTGACCTCCATGACACAGTGATCTGAACACATCTGTATAGCTCTGCTAAGTTTGTGCATGCTCCTGTTCTGAGACACAGTGGTACATAACCCAGTGACACTGAAACTTCCTCTTCTTGTCTCCCATGCCTGCAGCTTAAAGTCCGCCAGCGTAAGGCCTTATGGAGGGCCATTGCACGCAAGGTGAGGGCTCTGGGTGTCTCCAACCGACGGCACACACACTGTCACAAGAGGTGGGATGACATCTGCTGGCTGAGCAAAAACGTGGCAGAGATGATGCTGGGGCTGCTCCCTCGGACTGGCAGGTTGGCGCGCAGGAGCATGACACCACTAATGGCCCGCATCTTGGCAGTGACACAGCCAGAGCTGGATGGACGTTTGAGGGCCCATCAGCAGAAAGTTGGGGGTGAGTATTCTGCTAAGGGTGACTTTGTGAGTGACTGCATGTATCCCAACCCTGAGCCAGTGCGGAGCTCTGTGATGTTTCTAGTGTGATGCAATGGCTTGTAAGTGGCCTCTGTGTTGAGTGCAGCTGTCATGCATTTTTGCTACGTGCACTTTCTCATGTGTTTTGGATAATGGCCCTTGTCATTGCAAGATGAGATGTGGCCTCTTGACATCTGCTGCATTATGGGTGTCATAGACATCACCGGGAAGTGTACAGCAGTGTGCCTCATCTTAGTGTGCTTTCTTCGATCTGTGCAGTGCCTGACTTCGAAATTGTGAGGACTACACACCTGACACCAATGTGCAACGGTCGTTGTGCTTCAAAGCACAACATGGTGGACATCTGTAGCTCATGGCCATAGTATGAGGACATTCTTGAGTCAGTATCTGTGTTGGCCCCTTAAAGTGACTCCGTATGTGACTGTGACAACATGTTGAGATGTACATCTATCTCACCTACAGACACGTAGGTGTGCTTGCAGTAATCAGTATGTCAGGTTACCAGTAGGCACAGGCCAGCTATTTGGCTGTGTGAACATCACCTGGGTCATTGATGCCAACTATGCATGTTTCCATGCATCTTCTGAGTTTTGCATTAAGGTTGCACCTGCAGACTGCACAGGGTGGTGTGCAACATGGGGGTATCATGTCCTAGTTTTGTGCTTTGCTTGAATGTGATGTTTGTGAGTATGGCACCATACTGAACCTACGTCTCTGTCTTTTGCAGCATCTACAGAGGGCACAGAAGGACAGGGGACAGACACCAGTGGTGAGGCATCTGGCACGACTGCTACACATGAGCACACTGACACTGATGTGACCAGCACCTCGGAGGGGGACAGGAGTGCCATTGAAGAATCACGGCCAGAAACACCAACCTCAACATCACCTGACTCCAGCGGTGACTCCTCGATGTAGGGAGTGGGAAATCGGCCTCTTCTTCCACCACACATCGTCCAGTGCCCACCCTCCCGGCTACTACCACTAGTGCTGCCCGTGCCCGCAGCAGTAAGAAGGGTAGAGTGTCCTTCCCCCCAGGCACTGCTGCCCCTGCCCCTGTCTCCCCTGCTGCCCTCAGTGCTGAGGCGGTGGACCTTTTGCGCCAGCTGTGTGTGGGTCAAACTACTCTCCTGAATGCATTCCAGGATCATGACAAGAAGTTGGCACAGGTAGTTGCCTTCATGGAGGGGATTCATTCTGATGTGGGTGGGCTACACAGAACTGTCCAGTCTTTGTCCCCCACAGTGACGGCAGCCATTCAGTTGTCACAGGCTCAGAGTCCAGCTCCAGTCCCTTCGGCAACCACCCTGCCAGTGGCAACATCTGACGAGAGTGACCACACACCACAGCCCTCAGGCTCCAAGTACTCAACACGCAGCACACAACAGCAGCACTCCAAGCGGACCAGAGCACAGACACCAGCCCCAAAACAAAAACCAGGCACACAGGAGCGCAGAGGCAAAAGCCCTTCAGGTGACACTCCGGGCCATCAAGCCAAGAAGCAGGCCTCAGGCTCACATGCATCCAAATCAGCCCCATCCAAGGACACTCCCGTCCCCAAACCTGCTCCCAAAGACAAACACACAGTTGCCCTGCCTGCTGTGAAGCTGGTGCCTGCAAAGAGTCAGCAGAAACAGATCTCAAAGGCAGATTCACCCACAACCTCAACTCCCACCCACACCCCTGTGAAGCTGGGACAGGAGAGCAATGATGGGGGTTCACCTGGTCAACAAGAGATGGAGGGGAAAAGGCAAGGCCAGCCCAAGCGTAACACCAGATCCAGCAAATCCCCACAGGGAGCGCCACCTGCATGTGATGCACCTTTGGTGGGGAGTGAGTCTGTTGTGCCCGCCCCACTTCCCACTCCTACCAAGACAATTCTTACCTATCGAATCCCCAAGAAGTGGAAAGGAAGCCCTCCACATTCTCCCTCACACACTGTGTCTCACGGCAGCATGTCTCTGCCTCCCTGTGCCACCATGCCACCCGGTCCAAGCAGCCCTCCCGCTCACAAAGCCACTGATGCCTCTACCTCAGCTGCTCCTCTCTCTCCCAGGTCTAGTCCTCCAACTGGCCCCGACAATCAGCCACCTCCCAGTTCAACTGACAGCCAGGTCTGAGGCAAAGTCCCCCTCCCAAACCCATCTCTCCCACAGCGGTGCCTGGACTGCCCATTTGTGTCCCCCGAGCTGTGGTGAGTCCCATGGCAGTGTACGGTGTTACCCATTCCCTGTGCAGGTTCTCATGCACACATGTACATACTTTGAACTATGGACTGGCCACTGGCCTTGCTGTTTGTCACTTTGGATGCCCATTCCCTGAGCAGGTTCTCATGCACACATGTACATGCTTTGAACTATGGACTGGCCACTGGCCTTGCTGTTTGTCACTTTGGATGCCCATTCCCTGTGCAGGTTCTCATGCACACATGTACATACTTTGAACTATGGACTGGCCTTGCTGTTTTATAATTGTGATGCCTATCTGGGTAATATGTAATAAAGACAGTTACTCCTGTTGTCTGTTTTGTCAGTGTCCTTGCTAAATGAAATGTGTTCTGGATGCGTATGGTTGCATGTGACACATGCTCTGTATGCCACTTTAACATTGCAAATTGACTGTTTGCCAGAGGTGACAGGCACTTTTGTTCTTGTTGACTCTGAGGATTGAGGGTGCAATGATGGGTGTTTGTGATGATCTACTGTTATCCTAATCATTCTAGGGTCATGTTTTCTAAATCGTACACATGTCATGTTATGCTGCAATACCACAACAGAGGTGAATCCTATCCACAGGATTACTTGCGGGGTGGCCAGGGTCCATCATATCAGTGTGATCTTTCTTGATGTGTGTACAGCAGTGTTGATGTGTGGTCATCTTGTGTAGGCCTGTCTTCCTAGTCACATGGCTACATTTGGATATGTGAACTTGAGTGGTCATACAGTGTGTATGGGCTGTCATTGTCAGTAGTGTTGATATGTGTGTGCCCCTGCTATGCCAACTGCACACATGTATGAGCCACGTAATGAGTGTCTGTTTGTTTCAATTGTCTGCCATGTGCTTCAGATTGTGGGCACATGTAGGAATTGTAGTTTGGGCACTGTGCCATGTGTTGGTGTGTCCTTGCACTCCTAGGGGACACCTACTTGTTGTTGCTGCCAGTTGTGAGTATGCAGAGTGTGTGACTGCCAAGTATGTGTTGTGTTTTGTTGATCAGCCATGTGTCTTGTTACTGTTTGTGCTCACTGTGCAGACCTGCTCAGCCACACTGACATTATTTGTGAGTTTTCTCATGCATTGCTGTCACTTGACCCATTTTTGGCTCCATGATGGTATGTGGTATGTGGAGTCATGCCATCCCCCATATGTGCTTCTGATGCCTACACATTGTGGGTAACTCCTCTATGTGTTTGTGTTCTGTGCACTCCTCACCTGTCCACTACTGACGTACACACCACTTCAATCTCATGTCTTCCACCCCATGGCTTGCCAGTGTGTGAGCCTCCCCACCACTTCATAGTGTGACACTATGCTGTGTGAGGCTGAACTGTGTACAGGACTAATGTGACACTCAGGACAGTTTCCAAATTAGTTATGTGCCATTTTCTTCTACTGGTTTGCTGTCATGGTTGCTCATGTGCAGTGCATATGTTTGAGCAGCACAGTCCTCTAGTCATGTTGTTTGCATCTTGGTTTCCTTGAGTTGTGCATCTGTGGGTGATGGGTAAGCTGTATGTGTGTTTGCTGAGGTTCTGCTACCCTTCCTGAGTGTGATGTTATGTTTGTGCTGTGATGATTTGTGTTGTGGGAGTTAATGGTGTGGCACTCAGATATGTGTGCTACTGGTTTGGTTGTTGTGCACACACTGCTTGGTTTGCATGCAGTGCTGTCAGTGTATGTTGCCTTGTATCTGCCTGGTGTGCATCCCCCTGATGTCCAGCTGAGTTTGCAATGTGATGGCTTGGTCTGTGCATCTGTTGTGTGTTTGTTGTGGATGTATGCAGTGTTTGGCCTGTGTTGGCTCTTTCTACTGGCAGATGCTATGTGTGTGTGAGGTTCTATTTGCATGACATTGTGTGTAAGTAGTTGTTGCTGTGTGATACATTCAGATATGTGTTGCAGGTGTAGTGTGCATTACTTGTGTGTCTGTCACATGTAGCAAGGTGGATTCTTGTTCCTGAGCTTGTTTGGAGTGCACACTAGTGGTTTGTCCTCCTATTTTGGGCCGGTCACTTGTCAGGATTGTGCATGTGCAAGCTTGTGGTACACTGTGACACCATGTTCACTGGATGTGTGGTGTGGTGTCTCTGTCTGTGTTAGCTGATTGTCCCATTGATCCCAGTTGGTGTTCATGTGTGTTTTTTGATGATGCAATTCTTGTTTGTGTTGGGGTATGGTGTCTGTGCATTGGCCCTGAGTGGCAATGTTGTGTATTCCTGTTCTGTCTAGGGTCACATTGCCTTTCCACTGTTGGACTGCTGTGGATGTGGTTTGTGAGCTTTGTGTTTGACAGTTGTTTTTGTGTCAGCATTGGTTCAGGCATCCCTAAGTGTGAGTGTGATGTTTGTGGATGCAGCACAGGGTGTGTGATTAGTTGTCAGTGAACTCACAGGACCTTATTTGCACCATTAAGTGTGTTTCTCACAGGTGTGGACTGTTGCAGGTGTGAGGTGCTTGGGTGAGGGGCATGTGTGAAGGTCCTACTTGTGTTTGACAGTCAGGGAGTGTGACAATGAGCCATGTGTGTTGTGCTGATGACATACACATGTCAAGTAAGTTGACACAGATGTGTGGCTGGTAACTGTATGACTTCAGACACTTCCTATCATTCCTGTGCCTGTGCATGGCTTGCCTTGATGTATCCCTGAGTTGTTCCCCTGTGGTCACTTTGGTTTAATTTCACTCACTGTGCCACCCATGTCTGATTTGTTGGCCTAAGGGTGGTGTGAAATGTTCCTTCTCTTGCATGTGATGTACAGATGCTACGTGGCTTGCTCCATGGTTTTCCTGCACTAAACACTTCCCTTTTGGCTGGGCCATTTCTGGTCCTCCATTGCAGCTGACCTATGGTTTGAGTATTTGGCTGGGTGTCATTGTTGGGTGTTTGTGTGTGACTTGACAGGCAGTGTGGACAGTTCAGTGGATGTTCATAGGCAGTGTGAGTCTTCATTTTTTGATCATGCTCAGTTTGCTACACATGAGTGGGAGGTGGGTGTGAGGAGGAGGGTTGTCCAGCCTCTGAGCTTCTGTGCAGGGTGTTCCTCTTCATCCCCACCTTCCAAGTCAGGCTCCCTTGTCCTTTGGTGTGTGGGCTGCAAGGTCTGGCTACACCTGGCAGATTGATTGTGCAGGGGGGCACAGGAGGAGCACACAGCATGTTCACAGATGGTTGTGGGCGGCCTAGTGTGGGTAGGGTATAGGTGGAGCCCTGGAAACCTGCCAAGACTGCCCATGCCTGGCGCCGGCCCTGCCTACTACATTGTGAGCAGGTTTTCCCGCGTCTTCACCGCTGCGGTGACGTGACCGGGACATTGCAGTGATTTCGCGGTTGATGGGTGACCCAGATGCGGAGGGGTGAGTTTCTATCAGGTGGGACATGTGTGTGTACACTGGGGGATATGTTCCTGTCCCCACCAGAGTGTCTGATGTGGACAGGAATAGTATGTCAGCACAGGAGTTGTGTGTTGTGGTTGTGTGCGGAGTTGTGTATTTGCGTACCTGTGGCGTTGTCCGCGATGGTGCATTATTTGCTGGTAGTGGATGAGGTACAGCGCCGGAAAGGCTTGTAGAGCTGGATTCATTGCGATCAGGACCGGGTGGAGGGGACCGGGAGTCTGGTTTCGAGCTCCGCTGTCGTGGTTCCGCCGTCTCTAGGTGGGTGGATTCTCCGCTGCGGTGTGATGGGCTGTTTGAGGCATCGTAATTTGTACGGCGGACGGGACGTCATTCCGCACGGCGGTGTGTCTCTATTGGCTGCCTCCGCCGCGGTGGCGGGTGCAAATTTCTGGCGGTTCGCGTCACTCCGCAGCGGACGGAAAATGGGCTATGTTTGCCCATCGTAATATGGCGGGCGCGAGGACCGCTGCTGGTGTGCGGAAAAAGGCATTTTCCGCCAGCACCGCCCGCCATCGTAATGAGCCCCTTAGTGTTGATTTCTGTAGGTGTCTCCATAGACACTGATTGAAATGATAGTAACATCCCTGAATTGATGTATGTGGGTAGCATTTTAGAATTGCATTTATCATGGCCTGCTCAAAATCTATAATTATTTTCTGTGGAAAATAATTATTTGTTTCTTGTTTAATTTTAGTTAGTACTTCCATATATGTGGAGTTTTGTTTATTGGGTAGCAAGGCATAGATAAAGGGGATGTTGGTATTCTGGTATAGGGCATGGACAGTGTATAGTTGATTGAATGGCTTGGGACAGATTTTAAAAGTCCCGTCCATCATCCATGTTTGTGATTGTTGAAGCTTTATTAAATTGTTTGCCGTAGCAAACATTATTATTCTTTTGTCTTTGCATTTGTTGTCATAGAGAACATAGGGTTCTTCATTATGAGTTATAGATAGTTCTGGGGGAATTACCACCTCTTCAAATGTTTTGGGAGTAGGTGTAGTAGTTGTTGTGGCTTTTTTTGTGCGAGCTATAGTTCTTTTTAATGAAGAAATAGAGGGCATTTGACCAGTAGCATGTTTGGGTACTCTTGGCAGCATTGCTTTAAGTATTTGACTGGTAGGTTTTTGTGAGCTAGTGCTAGCTTATCTAATGTCATCAAGGGCATTTCTAACATCTATTTCAGTAACATTTGGAGGGTGGTTATGCTCCCTTGTATACAAAACAGTTGTTTCTCTAGTTGTTGATCGACCATAACACTTATTTGAATAGTACTTGTTGCATTTCCAATTGATTTTTAGTCCAATTTACTTTTCCTGGGTATAGACATACCCCATGTAACAAAGCAAACATTTTCATTTTTGGGATGTTATAAATTGGGCCCCTTCTGTCATTGTGATGTGTTAAGTTCTACAACAAATGTATATCAAATTATTAAAATGAATATTATACATGTTTATTTCTTTATAAATACACTTTGTTATTAATATACTTACAATGTTGGTTTTCAGCTACTTTTCTATGGAGATGTTCTTTCTTTGTTTGTTGAATCCTGTTCAGTTGTTTATTTTTCTGTTGGAAGAGTAAAACACATTCTTACTTATTTTGTTACATTTGTTCATGGGCTGGGGTGGGTGTTTGGGATGGAGTTGGGGTTTGGTTGGGCGTTTTACATGATTTTGAAAAGGCATTTTGCAAAATACTTACATTACTTGTTAGATGGTTTTAGGAGCTAGTCTGTACTTTTGTGATGCTTTGAGAAAAATCTGTAGATAGGACAAAAATTAGAAAAATATATATATTAATTATTTGAATAAGATAAATAGTTGTTTTTTTAAGATTAGCATTATTGTTATTTTATAGATAGTAATTTACTTACTTTTTGAAGGATGCTATAGCTTTTTCTTTGATAAAGTCCTTGCTTCTGGTAGAAATCCGGCAGAGTTTCAGCTTCCTTATTGTTTTTGGTTTAAGGTGTTGAATAAGACTAAGGGGGTCATTATGATAGCGGGTGGATCGCCACCGCCCGTATGGCGGTGGCGATCCGCCTGCTATTCTCCACCGCCCGCCTAACATTGCCCCACCGCCATATTACGATGGCGGTGGGGACCCAGGCGGACGGAAAGACCGTCTGCCAGTTTTTCGCCGGTAGGCAATCCGCCCTATTGCCTACCGGGCGGAAAAGCCTGCAATATCATCCATATTACGATGGGCGGCGGTGCAGGGCTTTCCATGGCGGTGACTCCGCCATGGAAAGCCAGGCGGATTCCACTTTCGGGGGCCCGTTGCGGGCCCCCAAGATGTTGGGGGGGTGTGGGGTGCACATGGAGGGTACCTATGGTACCCCCCTGCATTGTCATGGACAAGGTGACAGGCACCTCGCGGTGCCGGTCACCTTGTGCATGACAATGCACACAGTGCATTCCCAGCATTGTGGCGGGCGCTGCTGTGAGCACCGCCCGCCACAATGCTGGGAATGGAGGATGCCACCGCCACGGTGGCGGTGGCATCCTAATCGCCAGTGCGGGACCGCCGCACCACTGGGGGCCGGTCCCAGCACCGCTAGGGTAGCGGGCGGACGAAAGTCCGCCCGCCATCCTAATAGGCCCCTAAGTTTTCCTTCCTTATATAGTGTTTATTTAATTGTTTGCTTAACCTCATTGGTTTATTTTAACATTGTGTATTTTTATTGGTTGATCTTTATTGTTTTAATTGTTTTGGTAGTTGTTTTCCATATATGGAAAACGCTAAATAAGAGTCAGTTACTTTTTTTTTTTTTTCCACATGTTGAATTATTTAAATGTGTATTATATTATATGTGATGTTAAATAAACTTTGTAGTTAATGTAAATATAAAATTAAAATGGTTATTAATAGTGTATTTATTATTTAATGTTTTAAGATATGTTTTACTGTGTTCTAAAAATATGTTTTTGATTTTATTTTATATGCCATGTATGTTTATTTATTTTACTATATTTATGGTGTTTAATTTTGTGTGTTTTATCTATTTTTTACTTGTCGATATTTTTACAAAAATGATAATAATGTTGTCTATATTATTGTGATCGATATTTTGGACATGTATATTTTTAAAGGATGTTCGATATTTTAAGTAACGATATTTATGTGTTCGATATTACTGTGATCGATAATATTGTTTTACGATATTTTGGGTTCGATATTAGTGTATTTTTTAAATTAAGTATAGGGTATCGATATTAGTGTCGTCAATATTTTTGTGTCGATAAAAATGTAGGTCGATATTATGTCTGTCGAGGTTATGTCAGTGATTCGCTTCTCATAATGTATTTTAACAAGATACTCCAGCGTGATTGTTGGGAAATCTGAAGCTTACGCCCCATCAATCTTACTGACCAACCTACACGCCTGATGAGTGCTGAAACTGAGGAGGAGCGGGCATGCATGGTACTAAGGTTTGGCTTTACCTTCTTATTTAACCTCTTCCATGCGTCGGACGGCCCCGGCCGTCCGACGTCACTGTGGGCATGTGCGGAGGACGGCCGGGGGCCGTCCGGTCCGCGCACGCGTGGAATTCTCCCGCACAGCGGGGGAATTCCAGCCGCGTAGAAGGGGTTAATCAGCGTTCTAGTAATTAAGAACCTGAGAAAGAACATCTTAAGGAAAAATATGTAATTGCTTGGTGACTTACATGTTTATGCCTACGTACTTCATGCAAGCACCCTGGATGCAACACATTCCACCCATAACACTGTAGGTGTCGGTTTGGAATGCTGTCCTTGCGTCCCATACTGCCTTGGCCGACGCATGGGGAGACCTGCAGAAGGCTCTTGGACAAGGCGGTCTTTCCAGGCCACTGTGCAGGTGCAAATATGCCTTATTGATGGCGGCGAGGCAGAGCTCTGTCACTGTGCGCAGTTAAACACAATGAGGCCTGTTCTGCTGTTTCGTGATAAACATTAGCGCCGCAGTGAACCAGCTCCTGCCGATCCGCCGAGGCGCTCCCACATGAGGAATGCGCAGCCGCTCACGTTTGCAGTTTCAGCAGGACTTCTCAGCTGCGGGGTAATTAAAAGGCATAATTACATCCGGAAAAAAAGCAGAATTGTCTTTTCTGTCTCCATGCTTTGTAATCAGGCTTGCCTGTTCTCTTTTAGCATGCAGATGATAGAGTAATTATGCGAAACAATGCCCTGTTGTTAGCAGATGCACCCCGGCTCCGTGGCAGCAAGACTCGCTGCTGCATCAGTCATTCTGCAAGAGAGGGCCGATATCCTTCCTCCTCAAAGAAGCAATGAATACAGTGGGGCCTGCCCTCGCTGCCACAGAATGTCTTCCGGGTCTGAGCTGGTTTTAAAGCTCACAGCAACTTCTAACATTCTGAATCAAGCATGACACTCTACAACAAAGAGGGTTTATAAATTAAGTAACATAAATCATTGTAAACAATTTATGGCAGGCTGTTCGTCTGCCTCTTTGCCTCTGACTCATGCTAGGCAGGCCTGGTTCTTAGTCCTGAGAATAACCTAAGCGCTCTCCATGCTCCATTAATCTCGAAAGAGTGCAAAGGTCCATGCTGTAACGTGCACCGCTCATCTCGCTTGAATTACTATTCAGTTGTTGAATTTATTTTGCTGTAAGGGATTAACCAAGTATGCCCAAGATGGCATGAGATAATAGTTTTTATATTAGCCATTCACAAGAGTTAGCACAGAAAAATATGTCACAATGAAAAGCATTGGGCTAATTCAGGCTGGTTTGATGTTAAATCATGCTGGTATTTTAGTTTTTATGACTATCTATTTATAAGCATTGGCAAAGCTAGTAGGTATATCCTTTATAATGCAAGTGCTAAGCGTTTGGCTTTGCCAGTGCTTTTTGTAGAGCATTGTTAAAAAGTAAATTAAAAAAATATTTCAAACTACAGGAAGGAAAGCACACATATCTCAAAACTGAACATTTAATTCAATTTTTTCAATCTTTATAAACAGCTTGGTTTATTTTTTACGTTTCTTACAGAAAACTCTGAACAGAGTTTAAAAAGCCCGTTGCAACTTAGGATTATCACAGAAGACTGATGCAGGCATTTCAAAGAACATAACAGTTGTTTGAGGAGTTGTCAATGTCATATACCTTGACTAGGGAATGGCACAAATTCTTCTGCCAATTGGTGCACAATACTAGCCCAGTGAGCAGATTTATGGGCCTCCAGAAGAGACCTGTTTGAGTCACTCTTATGCCTCAAATGCAAGCTGAGAGCAGCAGGATGCTCCTCACCCAAACACCTCATAAATGCTGCCTTTGTGTGCCAAGACCTGGACTTTGTTGTGACATCTGGACAGCAAAAGGAAAAAGAACACCAACCTGATAAATGTTGCTCTTTTGTCAAACCTCCCAAACATATACCTGTTGCTTTGCTTTTAATAATATGGATGTGAGGTGGGAAGCCATATTTGAGAGAGAGAGCAAGAAACTACATGCACCCCATAGAGACTTCAAAGAAAACAAAAAGAAGTTCCATGAATCTAAGCAGTGGAAGGATAAGCGTTATCCCGTCAAAATGACAGTCAAAAAACTATGCTTCAGGGAGTGAAAAACACAAGAACAGGAGTGAATAAGAAACAAGCAAATGCAATTTACAAGAAAGCCAAAAATTGATAAGTAATGGACTTACAAAAATTCCTTGCTTAATATTTCTACGGTATGTAATAGGCCTTTCGACAAGAGCTCTCGGCTGTCTGTAGACAAGGCTTAACAAGCATTGGCAATTTAAGCTGTGGATTTGCAGATTTGGCTGCTTCATCAGCCAGTGATTTTCCCACAGCATGTGCTCCCACATGTTGATGATTCAATGTATGTATAACATGAGTTTGTGGCAAACTATCCTTAAGATTTGCCACTTTCACCCAAAGAAGCTTGTGCTTGATTTTGCTACCCTTGGAATCTTTGAAATCATTTAGTTTCCATAAATGTAATTTATGATTAAAGGATTGTAAACAATAATATGAATCACACACAATAAGTATGGGAAATGTAGGATCCGTATTTTCAAATGCAAGAAGTAAAGCCTTCAGTTCAGCCAACTGCGCAGTGCAGTCCCCAAGAGTCAGTGTGTGAGTAGTTTGAGAGTGAAAAACGCCATCTGAGATAGTTCCAAGAACGATGGCACATGTGGCAGAATATTGCTGCTCAGAACCTATAGCAGGTTGTGCAGAACCATCAGTATAAGTGAAGGACCTATAGTGGTAAACAGGCAGAATCGAAGAAGGCAAAGGATGAACATGTTCATATTGCAAAAATTCTTGAGTTTGCAAAGAAGTGTCAAAAACGAAGTCTACATCCACAGCTGTTAAGAAAGTAGCTCATTGTATCCAACGAGGGTGGAGGGCTTTTGTGTCAGGAACGCTGGCTTTTGTGACAGCCTCTAAGGCAGGCACTGGAGAAACGACAATAATGCTTTCACCTTGAGCAAGTGGCCGTTCCTTTAGAATTGCCATTTGTACAGCATTCAGATTTTTTTCTGTAGAAGCAAAACACATTTACACAGGTGAATACAAATGGGATTTATAAGCAATAGGTACTGTTTCACCTTCGTTGAAGGTGACATATGTAAATCCAATTGAACCAGGTAAAATTAGAATGACTAAGTTCGTAGTGTTGACAAGTGTATGTAAATGGCGTGTTTCAAGCCAGACTGTAAAGATCTGAGTGTTTCACTATGTTCCGAATTTCAGTAGGAAGCGGAAAAATCTGGGCATATTAAGGCATAAAGAGGTTTAATACGTTGGGCATAATCAGGTATATGAGTCCTACCAAAATTAAAAAATCCCAGCAGAGACTGCAATTTTTTAAGTGTACTTGTAGTCTGCAATTGAGCACGCTTTTCCAGAAAATGAAGGGCAAGGCTGTTCCTCTCATGCGTAAGCTCATATCCTAAGAAAAAAGACACTGAGAAAAGCTATGTAAGATTTTTGAAGTTGAATTTGTAACCTAGGTTTGCAAATCACAATATTATGCGATCCACTCTTGCTAAATGGGAGTTCAATCCATCATCAGTCAAGTAGACAGAGCATCAGGGTCGATTTCATGAAGAATCGACATCATTCTTGCTGCAAAAACTCCTGGGCCGTTCTTATAGCCCATAAGAAGTTGAGAGTAGCGCATCTGGAATCCCAATTCTCTAAAAGCGGACCATCATGGCTCTTAGGAGCCAAATTGTGACCGAAAAAGCCATTAGAGATATACAAAGTGGCTTTATAGTTTTTACAAACCACATTATTAATGAGCCCAATACTCTGGGTATTTTGTACCGCAAAAGTGTATGCATGGCTGTTCAAATGCCTATAATCTAAGACAATGCAATATGAAGGACCTGGTTTCAGAACAGGAAAAAGAGGATTGTTCTTCAGAGATACACAGGGTTCAATCACACCCTGGTACCCCAGCTGGGAAAAAAGTTCTTTAACGGGCGCTTTTGCATTCCGTTTGATAGGATACTGCGTCTGTACTTGAGACGTGGACCGTAAAGGAACAACACAATAAGGAGAATCCTTATCTCAACCACTATAATTATGATAAAGTGCGGGGGCCAGTGCAAGGGCCCATTCAGATGCATAAGCTTGTTTGACCTCGTCAGGGACAAGATTCGAGAAAGTAGGAAGTATGACATCCTCCCCCGTGGGGCATGCAAGAACAAAAGGTGGGGGCCAGTTGACCTCTGCCAAGAGAATGTCATAAGACATAGCTAAATTGTCCCAAAAGATTGCTTTAATAGTGCACTTGACATCACCTTCAATTTGAATATCCAAGTGATATAGTTATTCTGGTGGGGCCACGCGTGTGTCCACAGTATCAACTGCAATAAATGTTTCAGTTGCTTTCGATACCAGAAATTGGTGGTGATTCCAGCGTACTATGGTGACTTCTGCTGCGCTGTTGAGGAGAGCCACTGCCCAACTCCTGTTCTCACCGTCTGCGGCATATTTAGCTGTTAGTGCCGCAACTTTCTACTTCTGAAAAGGGGCTTTATAAGGAGGAGGTCTAGCCTCTTTCTTTATCTTCACGTCAGAAGAGTGTTGTGTCTCCCTTTTCGGTTTCACATACTCTTCTTGTCTAAGGTCAGATCGCTCTCATCTGTCATGTTGATGGTCAGACGAGTCCTGAAAGGAACGAGGAGAATGGGGATCAGGAATCTGATACCTGTCAAGAGTCTTCATTTTAGTGCGATCATGAAAATTGTATCGCCTTTCAGAGGACTCTGATCCGCGTGGTCTAGTTTTCTGCTGTTGTGGTTGAGATTTTTCCCAGGGTTTCTCAGGAACTAGGCTTGCCAAGTGGTGATACGGAAGGTCTGGTTCCCAAACGATTACATCCTAAAGACGTATACACATTAGCAATAATGACAGGCAACTCGTGTTGTTCAGTCGGCAACTGCCACCGTGCAATTCGCTGATGTATAGCCAAAGATGCTGGTTCACCTTTAACATTAGAAAGAATCATTTTGGCGGCAATGGGAAAATTTCCCAGAAGTTTCATCCCCAAATCGAGGGCAGGACCTGTCCCTTGCTCATTCGGTATTTGTTTGAGGACGTTCAGTAGAACGGCCATTGAGGGAGTGCCATGACAATGAGTGTAAACAGTGGCAAAAATAGTCCACCAGATTTTGCTGTCTGTTAGTGGGGGAGCCAGGCCATTTGGTAAGCACATAGTTAAAATTCTGTGTTTGTCTTGTGGTCACGTAAGGGGAAACACAGCTTCAAGTTGATCTATTTTTTGGGCAATCCAAAAGGGTATTTCTTCACAATTTATGGGTTGTTTGCCCATAACTGAATGAGCAATTACAGGACTTATAACATGAGCTGTAGGCACTTGAGGTTGTTCTAGCAAGGTAACTCTGGCTGGTCCAGCCAGCAAGGCACATGCATCAATTTGGGTCATGCGTCTATATAAGACAACAAGGACATTGTAAAAAACGCATGTCTGCACTATATTTATATTTGCCAAATCTAGACACGCGGTATAGCCCGCTAGTGCTGACCATGTAGCCCCATCAATAAGTAAGTGACCCATTCAGACAGTGCCAAGCACGTGGGGAAGGGCACCTTTCAACCAATTCTGGTGCCCCAAGACGGTAGGAGGAATTTCTGTAAGTGCATATGGTCAATAGGCATTGGGAACTGGGGGTATGGTATATTCATGAAAAGTATTATTATTAGCGTCGACAACCGGGAATGTGGCCCAAGAGTCTGCTGCAATTACAAAAATAATGGCAGCTCCAGCATTAGCAACTCCATGTTGCATTAAATGCTGAGTTACCGCTGGGCGGAAATTAACAGCAATAGCTACGGATTGAGCCATAACCAAGTCAAAAGGATTCAAAGTGTAGCACAATCAGGGCGTATAACCTTTTAATATTCAAGCTTGAAAAACCAAAAGTACTAGGTGCTCCCTAAAAACTGTGGAGGAAAAATCGCTAACACCACGGACGTCTCCTGAAAAAGGTGTAGGTATATTGTGGACAAGCACAAGTACTACTCAGGGTTCCCACAAGTAAGTACCTGACCAAAACGTTGGTGGCGCCATGTTGCAGGGATTATGCTCAAGAGCAGAACTATGCTTGGGACCATAGAACATCAGTATGTAGGGACTGAGTCACCAAACCACCTCAGTATCCATGAGCCAGAGTCTGAATTAGCTATAGTGCCTCACTTTGCCCTCCTATCCTTACCAGAGAAGCAAGTGAATTGGCACCCCTGAACACAACCCTCTCAGCCCTCTCAGGAATCACGGTAACAGGACACACCCTTTCACTGTCTCACTTGCACTCGTCCACAATAAGATAAACAGGAGACACAAATGAAGTTTAGAATATTTATTTAAACTATCGTTCTTTGAAATGCAGTGTTCGTGCCACAATTAGAAAACAAATGCATACTAAAAATATTGTTAGCATGGTTAATAAACCATATACCATGAAAAGCCTTGTCATTATATAGGACAGAGTAGCTTAAAACCCCCTCCCCTGCTACTGAAGCTAAATGATTTTATATATATACTAATTCCAGAGATCTTAACTATATATGTATATATCTATATATATTTATATAGATATATACATATATATATATATATATATTCACTGAAAAAACCATAGGTTTCAAGGACGTTATAGTTAGAAATTAGCATTTAAAAAACCTTAGAAATACACTGAAAAAACCATAGTAGTCGCGTTTGCAGAGTGGTACAGAAAGGGGCTTGGGCCTCCGACCAACGCTCAGGTATTCCGCTGCGTAGGACTTACAGGAGGTACCAGGAGGGCTACTTGGCCCCCAAAGTCCCTCAGGAGTAAAGTGGACTTCATCCCCCAACCAGTACTGTGCCATGAGGCTCGTTTGCAGAGTGGTGGAGAAAGGTGAGCATGGCCTCCGAAGACCTCTTAGCAATCCCACTGCGTGGGACTTACTGGAGGTAACAGGAGGGGTAGTTGGCCCCCAAGGACAACCTTGGAGGCCAACAACCCCTCCTATTAGTTCCAGTAAGTCCCACACAGCAGGATTAGTAATTTGTCATAGCAGGCCATGCCCCCTTTGCCCACTACTCTGCAAACGCGCTCCCTGGCGTGCTCTTGGATGGGGATTAAAGTTTCCTTCACTGCTGGGGGTCCTTAGGGGCCAACTAGATTACCTGATACCTCCAGTATGCCCCAGATAGTGGGATTGCTGAGAGGTGGACCCAGCCACGCCCCCTTTCTCCACCACTCTGCAAATGCGCCTCCTGGTGCACTCTTGGTTGGGTCCCCATGCACGAGGGAGCAAAGGCGTGTTGTGCGCTGACGTGCCTGACAGCTTCCCTATGATTAGGGAGCAGCAGCTCCGAAACGCGTCAGGGATTACAATTCGGAAAATCATATATATATATATATATATATGGAACGCTCGCCTGCTATTCCTCTCAAAGAGAAAAACAAGAGTGGACCCAATTTGGTGCGATGAAGTGTTTATTCAGCACTCTACCATTCCACCATAACACGTTTCGGCCGTTGCCGGCCTTGATCACATGACAACGCTAGAGGGCAGGATCTCCCCTTTTAAAGTGACAGTGCTCAATAGCTGTGGTGCTAGACATAAAAGACATACTGTTGTACATATAAATATCAGCATAAATGCAATAACAATAGCAAGTATAAAAACATTGTTAAAAAGTTGTTAAAAAAGTCATATTGCATATTTGAAAAAACCTGTTTTGAAAATTTCATTTTGTACAGATTTTCATGAGGTGAAACACCACGTAAACTGGTATTGTTTTGATTGTCCATACACATTCAGCTATTAAAATTTTTAAAGTGACCCATGCTTAGATCCCCATAAAAGTGCAAGTCTGTATAAAGTGCATAGTGCTAAAATATGTGCAAAATATTTTCTGTTAATCTCAGCAACATGAATCCAGTATTTGAAGTTACTATAATATAACAATATTACACATGGGTCAATCCATATTGACTTATCCTGATGATTTCTTGAGGGGGGCCTAAAAGATGCCATCACATTATTCAATTCTGCTTAGGCAGTTGGTTCCCACAATGTAGATATAAATACATAAATGTATAAATTTGTAAAACATAATATATACATATCTTTATAAAATGCATTCCCACTGCCCAAAGCTTTTTTAAATAAAATTCATTATGACTATTACATGATCGTTTTGATTTCTATTGTATTTCTGAAATACTCGGATGACTCCATACCTATATGCTTGTAACCATATCATGAAGAGGTACCAATAGTATTAAAACGTAATGTCATCCAATTTCTACAGTTGCTTCCCACTAATAAATAAATAAATATATAAATATATAGTATAAATATTATTATAAATTCATTCCAACTGCATAAAATTAGATAAAATTTGCTCAAATACGATTGGTAAGACATTATCCAGTGTTAGTCAAACTGTATGGATCTATAGGTATGTATATATGTCCTCACTCGTGTTTAATCCCCCTGGCTGCTTAGTATCTAGTTCCAATATGTATCTAGTCTCCAGGGGTCTAAGTTTGGCCTCCCTGTTGCCTCCTCTTTTCTGTGGCGGTATTGTATCTAAAACAAAATATTTAAAATGTTTAAGACTACTATTGTGTGTTTCCTTAAAATGCCTGGCAACAGGGTAACTAGGGTCATTGTTTACAATGGCCCTAGTATGTTGCAGAATGCTTTTGTGTACAGCCAATTTAGTACTGCCTATATAATACAAATTGCAGCTACATATTAGAACATATACAGCATATTCTGTCTTACAGGATAGGTGCTGGTTAATCATGTATGTGTGGTCGCTGAAGGCCGTCTGGTATGAAGTCTTGTTAATACCATACTGACAGGCCTTACAGCTAGAGCATTTATAAAACCCCTTTCTAGCTGTTAATCACGTACCAGCTTCTTGGTCCTCAGGGCTGTTCCTGACCAATGCGTTGCCCATTGACACAGTTTTTCTATATGTTATAGCTGGCTTCTTGGGAAGGAGACCTCCTATAATTGGATCCCCCAATATTATAGGCCAGTTGCGTCTTATGATAGATCTAATCTGTCATTCTTGTCTTGAATATGACAGTATCAGTCTTGTTGGCTCGTCTGGTCTTTTGTCTTTTATACCCTGGGGTTTAGATTTAGACTTATACTGAAGTAAATCCTGTCTAGCTCGCCTTTTTGATTTCAGAATTGCTGCACCGATAGTTCTAGAACTGTATCCCCTCTCCAAAAATCTTGTCTTTCATTCAGATTGCTTGGCAAGTGTATCACTGTCTTCACTGCAGATACGCCTTATCCTCAGCATCTCCCCATAGGGGATGCTTTGTACAAGGTGAGGGGGGTGTGAGCTAGATGCATGCAATACTGCATTGCCCGCGGTTTGTTTACGAAAGAGAGATGTTGACAATCTATTGTTTGCTGTATATACCTGTACATCCAAAAAAGTTATGCTCTCATTACTGATAGATGAAGTAAAACTCAAATTAACATTATTATCATTGATTTGTCTGATAAAATCATGAGCACTTTGTTGAGAACCATTCCACACAATAAATAAATCGTCGATAAATCTCAGCCATGATATTACCCTTTCATTGTAAGTGTGTTCATATTGCTTCATGAGGACCAGCTCCTCCCACCAGCCCATGAATAGACATGCGTAGCTGGGAGAGAAGCTGGCCCCCATGGCCACACCCTGTATCTGCTGGTACATTTGATTTTTATACAGGAACAAATTATTCTCTAAGCAAAACAACAACATGTCGATCAATATTTTGTTGTGTTGGGCAAATTTCATTGGCCTATTGGCCAGGAAGTACTCCACAGCTTTGATGCCATCTTGATTCTTGATACATGTATACAGTGCAGATACATCTAATGCTATCAATTGATAACCAGTTTGCCATTGTATAGCTTCTATTTTCCGTAAAAAATCACTTG
The DNA here is from genome assembly GCA_963921515.1 of Calotriton arnoldi. Lineage (NCBI taxonomy): Eukaryota > Metazoa > Chordata > Amphibia > Caudata > Salamandridae > Calotriton > Calotriton arnoldi. The sequence goes on from CAWUFW010011728.1 coordinate 125,708, forward strand.
TATCTTGCACATATGATTTTAAGTTTCTAACATGCTCTTGTAAGAAAAAATCTATATATATAGACATATTTTCAAGTGGCCCATCACACGCAGATATGATAGGTCTACCTGGTGGCTTGTTTTGGCACTTATGAATTTTTGGAACAAAATATATTACAGTTATAGTTGGATGTTCCTTTTTTAAGTACTTATATTCCTCCAAATTCAAAAGGCCCAAGCTCTTCCATGCCAATAGTTTCGTGAAGAACAGGTCCTGTGTGCTTTTAAACCTTTGCAATGAACTTTTTCTATAGCAGTCAGGATTGTTTAGCTGAGAAGCTGCTTCTTCCATATAGTCTCTCAGGGGCCACAACACAATATTCCCCCCCTTATCAGCGCTCCTGACCACTACTTCCTTTTCTTTTTTGAGTTGCTCTATCAGTTGGTAATACTTTCTTTATTGGTTGGAGATTTTTCTACTGAGTTTGCTGGTGTCAATGTACAGTTTTTTCACTTGCGCCACCACTTGTTCATTAAATAAGTCAAGCGAGTCTCTTGGCATGATGGGAACAAATTTCGATCGTACCTTAAACGACCTATCAGGCTTTGCGCAAGTTTCGTGTGATGGCGACATGAGGCTTTGGGAAATTCCTTCGAGCTCCAGACCGATATCCACCCCCCCACTGCTCCTTGATCTTGTTCCAAGTTGTGAAGATCCCTTAGTAAGCCCAGATCCGCTACTGTTAAATTTGATGTCATGGGGTTACTTGGTGTTGAAATTGGGGTGGGAGTGTCCCGTACTTGCTCACTAGGACTAACTTGAAGCTGATGGAATTTTTTAAGCTTCAATTTCCTAATGAACTTGTATATATCTGCCCGTGTGTTGGTGTAATCAAAATTAGTTTCAGGGCAGTAAGAAAGCCCCAAAGAGAGTAACTGTCGTTCTGCTGCATCCAGATTCACATTGGCCAGATTTATAATGGTATTATCTTTTGAAACGGTCTTAGGGGATCGGGATGCCGTTTCTATTTGCGTCTCCATTGCCCCCATCCCCTCGCTGGTCTTGAGTTGCCACTGCTGCCCGCGTTATATATATATATATATATATATATATATATATTCACTGAAAAAACCATAGGTTTCAGGGACGTTATAGTTAGAAACTAACATTTAAAAAACCTTAGAAATTCACTGAAAAAACCATAGTAGTCGCGTTTGCAGAGTGGTACAGAAAGGGACTTGGGCCTCCGACCAGCGCTCAGGAATTCCGCTGCGTAGGACTTACAGTGCCAGGAGGGCTACTTGGCCCCCAAAGACCCTCAGGAGTAAAGTGGACTTCATCCCCCAACCAGTACTGTGCCATGAGGCTCGTTTACAGAGTGGTGGAGAAAGGTGAACATGGCCTCCGAAGACCTCTTAGCAATCCCACTGCGTGGGACTAACTGGAGGTAACAGGAGGGGTAGTTGGCCCCCAAGGACAACCTTGGAGGCCAACAACCCCTCCTGTTACCTCCAGTAATTCCCACACAGCAGGATTGGTAATTTGTCATAGCAGGCCACGCCCCCTTTGCCCACCACTCTGCAAACGCGCTCCCTGGCGCGCCCTTGGATGGGGATTAAAGTCCCCTTCGCTGCTGGGGGTCCTTAGGGGCCAACTAGACTACCTGATACCTCCAGTATGCCCCAGATAGTGGGATTGCTGAGAGGTGGACCCAGCCACGCCCCCTTTCTCCACCACTCTGCAAATGCGCCTCCTGGTGCACTCTTGGTTGGGTCCCCAACCCAGAACGAGCCAGGAGGCGCACTTGCAGAGTGGTGCAGGGAGGGGACGGAGCCTCCGGCGAGATGCCGGCTTTTCATTTTTTTTTGTTAGAAGGGGGGCTGTGTGGCCCCCCTTCTCTTAATTTTTGTGGGCCCTGGGGACCCCATCCCCCAGGGCCTGAGCCATTTTTTTTTTTTTTAAATGGGAAGAGAACCGCGCAGCCCCCCTCCATAGGCCGATTTCGGCCCCGGGGAACCCATCCCCTGGGGCTTTGCCTCTTTATATATATATATATATATATATATTTATTTATTTTTTTTAAAATTATTTTATTACGGGAGGGGGGCCCCCCCTTCCCTGGGCCACTTCTGGCCACTTCTGGCCCCAGGGACCCCATGCCCCGGGGCCTGGCCTCAACGTTGGGGGCCGCAGGGAGCCCCAATGCCCCCGCAGTCCCTGCCAGCTCCCCGCCTCCTGCGGGAGCCGGCATTGCTTTTGGACAAGGAGAGCTGCTAACATGCACCTCCCCTTGTCCGAAAGCAATTCTGCTTTGCTTCATGGAAGCGAGAGCAGCTCCCTGCTCTCGCTTCCATGAAGCAAAGTAGTGTTTGCAATGACAGGGCAGGGCATTGCTGGAGCCGTCCCTGGGGGGTGGCGGTCCCCAGGGCCAAGGAGGGCTCCACGAGGGGGACCGCGTGGCCCCCCTCCAACAGATTTAAAGCCCCAGGGAGGTGGTGGTCCCCGGGGCCGGGGGGCCGCTACGGACCCCCGTATTTAATTTTCTGAAGACTCTGGGGAGGTGGTGGTCCCCGGGGCAGTGTGGGGGGACCCCCCACACTTGTTTATTAAAATTGAAGCCCCGGGGAGGTGGCGGTCCCCTGGACTTAGGGGGGTCCGCAAGGCCCCCGCACGTAATTTGTAATGCTCCGGGGAGGTGGCGGTCCCCGGGTAGCATGGGGGGGCAGGAGCCACCCCCACGCATTTTTCTATTGAAGCCCCAGGGAGGTGGCAGATCCCAGGCTGCGGGGGGCCACGTGCCCCCGCACATTTTTGATAAAGCCCCAAGGAGGGACTTTAAAAAAACGTGCTTCGTTTTAAAAAAACTTTCGACCGAATTAGTGCACCCGGCGCGACTATGGCCGAATTTTATTTCAAAAAATGCTTTTTTTGGCCCCCTCACAAGGCCTACGGGGTCAGGGTGTTTTTACCCTGCCCCCTTTTCTTGTGTTTTAATGTTTTTCTTACCTTTTTGCTTGTGACTCAGTGCCGAGTCACAAGATGGCTGCCAACACTTCCTGGTTTGAAGTGTTGGCAGCCAATCAGAAACAAGCTCATGATCGGGAGGGTTCAGCCAATCAGATCTCACAATTCTTAAATATTGATATCTGTAAATCTTTAAATATCTCAAAAACTACTGAACGGATTTACACCATTTAAAGCGAAGCGTACTTTCCGGACCAAAAGCTACCTTTTTAACCAAATTTGGTGTAATTCCGTTCAGCAGTTCAGGCTGTAGCCGTGTCTAAAGTTTCCTATGGAAATTAACATGGAGAAAACACGTTTTGGGACCCCCCTTTTTTCTCGTCCCCCGCTTGACGAATCACCCCAAAACTTTCAAGACAGCAGCTGACCTGAGCGGGCCATTAGTTTTGAAAATTTCATGAAGATTCATCAAACGGCACCAAAGTTATTGGCAAATAAAAAAACGCTTTTCCTACGAAAACTAGGTCCTAACTATAACTACCTACTGGCCACCGCCAGTAGGTAATATATATAGATACATATATATATACATATATATATCTACATATATATGTATGTATGCATAAATAAGATCTCTTGAATTAGTGGCGGAACCCTTACCTTAGCATACTTAGATGGACGCTCTACATCTCAGCAGATGCAGGGGTCTTGTCTCAGAACTCTCGTTCCATATGTGTGTGTTTTTGGTTCTTGTGCTCATCTATAAGACAAGACATGTGGGAGAAGTTAGCACAAATTTAGAAAACAGACTTACTCACTGAGTTAGAATTGCACTTTAAAAATGCTTTAAAAGCTATAGAAATTTTTATGTTAGAAAATGACTCGTAGGAAAAATGCATAATGTTTAGAGTCCTAGGAAACAAAGTGTGAAAATACATTAGTTAATCACATGTAGGATTGAGAATGTTCTTAAAATATTTGTAAAGTGTGTTTCCAAAATGTTTGCACTAGGCAACCATTTCTTGATGTGTATATTAACAAGGCCCAAAAGTCTTTTCACTCAACTCTTGCTCACAGACACATCAATAAGATATTTGGCAAAACTGCTTAGCACTAGTGAGATCTTTCATAAATGTGCTTACTATAACACAGCAGCGGCCCATGCAAGTAAGAGCGGTAGGGCAGTGGGGCCGGCTTGGGGGGGGGGGATTCGACAGACAACCAAGAGGGAAAATTAAATAAATAATTAATTTTCCTTTGTTGCCGTTTGTCGAAAACCTCCCCACCCGGCCCCACCGCCCCACGGCTCTTACCTGCACAGGCCGCTGCTGCTATACCATCGTGTTCATCCAGCTCCTCACCCCATGTTAGATCATGTGTTAGAATACAAAGAGCTTATTAAAACTGCTTATGTTAAATGATGACTTAGAGACTTTTATAATTGTGGTTTCCGGATTACGATGATAGATGCTTTCATATTACTGACTAGTCATTGTTCACACATCAAGCTCATAGTGTATTCTTTAGCTTAGGTAAGAGGGCTCTCATGAGAACCTTCCCTCATGTAACAAAATGCTGTAACAATTGTGTCAATCATGGCGACGAGGGTACAGACGGGAATCCAAAGAAGAAGCATTATATGACTTATGATACCACCTCGTGAACTATTCACATTGGATATCGATGGAGGACGCCTACAGAATTGTATTGAAAGTATGAATCTATATTAACGAGTATTCCTAGATAGTTAACACACTCACTTTTTACCGAATCCTCATTCGCTGAGACTTACCCTTACTCTTACCCATTATTTCTCTTAACGTTTCCAGTAGTCCTGCTGCTGAATCTCTCCTTGTCTTGAGACCCTTCTTTATGGAGAGTTGATTTCTTTGGCTGTTTCCCTGAGGGGACGACTTTTGGATTGTTTGTAATCAATTCTACTGCAAGGATTGTACTTTTACTTACAGTTGGTACTGCAGCTGAAGGGAACTCGGATGAGTTTCCAGAACTACTCTTTATGAGAAGTTAATTTCCTACTCACTCTTCTTCAGCGGAGCTCTTCATGAGTTCTATTTTAGAATAGGTTCTTTAGTTAGTTCACGGGTTTCTTTATGGAACAATGTGTACTTTTCTAATGTTGACTACTAACCACATGTATTTTATATTTCTTTAAAATTGCTAAACTGAATAAAGATATTTAGAGATTCTAACTTTATGATAAATAAAGGTTTTGAAACCTTCACCAACCTCTCATCATTGACTGAGTGCCAATTCTAAATGTCATTGATGTTTTGATTATTTTGAAAGAGCTCTAATTCACATACAGTGAAAAAGGTCGGTCGACCTCTCCGGAGCTGTAAGGATTCTCCATTGTGAGATTTGTAAGTGGGTGTATATTAAGACTGGACCATCTTGGTGAATCTTTGGGCCCTCGCAGTTTCTGGTAGAGGATGGTTTACCCAGTTAAAGTTAGTACCCATCAAATATTTATAATTATTCCTGATTCCAGTGAGCAAATCTGTATAGAGTGATGAATAATTACAATCTTCGCAGTCGCGGTTTGGAGTTGTGAGTATCAATAGGGAGAATAATGTTGTGAGAGCAGAGTGAATGTGCTTTCTTTGTAGAGGAATAGAATATCACAAGAATAGTATTAAGAAGTTGTTGTAGTGGCAAAGTTGATTTCAGGCTCCAAGAAGCCGAAAGATCCCAGAATATTAATCTTGTTTTGCAAAGAGATCAGTAGATGTGGAGTGTGAGGTACCATCACTTTTATCAGTAACTATAGGGACAAATGTTGGTGATTGATTAACTTTGTTAATGTTGGTGAAACCTTATTTTGCGCTAGGGTGAAGCTGCATTGATTGTAGTGGATTTTTGCTGGTCGAAAAGTTACTTGCGATTGTGGAATCCTCTTGAGTGAATGTAAATCTAAAGATTTCCTTAGAGAAAAAGAGTAAGGAAACAAGATTACTCAGAAAAGTGTTTAAATAGCGAAGAAGAAGAAAAATTGTAAAGGAGGGTGGATGCTGCGAGGAGTGAAAAGTTGACATCATTGTGTTTCACGCTGGGATTGGCTGGTTGGTGTGTTTCGGGCTGTCATTTGTTGATTGGTGATCTGTGCCAAACTGCATATTGGTTATTTTTCAATTTGAGCTCTGTTCGTAGATAGGATAAATGAGTTACAAAAATGTAAGTTGTTATTTGATTAGCAATTGAGAATTCTCACGGATAGGGAACAAAATCAAAACATTCGGTTTCATAAAACAAATCAATAAATTGTGTTATTAAAATTAAATGTTTCAAGGATTTTGAAAAATTTGTGAAGGGGGATGTTACTATTCCTGTTTGAAAAGGTGAGTAATCACCTCCTGCGGGTATTCCAGCTTATATATTGACTACTGATCTTGGCTTAAATACTTATTTATGGCTAAAACAATGGATGGGGATTACGGAGGATGAGGGTGCATTTTGTTTTCCTGGATTTGTAACTTTTAATACCAGGATTCTAGATCATTTGAGGGGAAATTGTATGAAATGAAGCCACCGCCTTGACCCATGCAATATGAAGCTTTACAGATTTGGGAAAAGGTTGTGAAAGAGAAGGAAAGGGAAAAATATCAGAGGAGAGCAGGTAGAGCAATGAACAATTATGCAAATGAATATGGGATGAAGAGCAGCGTAGGCGGAGAAAAGGAATTATCGAGGGAACCAGACTGTACCCAGTAATTGCATCAGGGATTAAAGAGAAGGATAAGGACACAGCAAAGCGTGAAGGAGAGGATTCATATACTGATTCAGGAGATGATATATTGGAGGAAATGCTCTCATCCCGTCCACCGCCTGTAACCTGTACAGATCCAGGAGAAATAAGTGTTAGTGCTAGTCAGACTGTGTCTACTGCTCCAGTACTTCCAGATCCACATTCCATTGAATGACCTTTACAGGGTTTGTAAATTTCCCCAACCATAGTGAGACAGCCAATAGCTGTGGGCCCAATTGATACACATCCAGTTGTATCGCCAGTGGTTCCTATTGCACCGCCTCAAATTGAGAGAAGCCCAGAGGTCACAACAACTCCAGTTGTTGATGTGCCGCCAACTCAGAAAATACAGTTAGTACTGTTGACGCCTCAACAGAATTTGCAAGCTTTAATAGACGGGGAGGGACTTTAGTCTTTACGACTCCTTTAGGCTCTAATGAATTACCTGGAAGTGGAGATGGCGGATTACCAGCTTGGATTGAGGAACTGACTAAGGAAAGAAGGGCAGAGGCTACAGAACCTCCGAAAGATGCAGAAATCAAAAGGGAGAAACCTCTAGATATTCCAAAATTGAACATTGATCTGGAGGAATTAATTAGAGGGTGCTTACATTTTGATCATTTGGATCAATATTAAAAACCTGAACTTATCTATCTGTAAAGAGATTACTCGAAGAGCAGCTACTACACACAATCATTTGGCAAAGTGGCAAGAAAATCCAATTTCGATCTTACTAATAATGTGAACTTAAATCGAAATTACAGGGTAGAATTAGATGATCAAGCGACTGAAAAGTTGCAGGGATGCGGGTGCACATCATAGAATTAATTAAGTGCACTCGCAGATGGAAGGATGTGGAGTAGTAGGAACTTAGATGGGCAAGAAAACATGAACAGAAAAATAAGGAAACCAAGGGAAAGCAGAATGAAGTGAAAGAAGTGTCAGAATATCCCCTGAGGGAAGTAGTAGGAGGTGCTTATGTACATATTCCATGGAATAGAGGTGACTTTACTGCATTTACAAACAATTTCCCAAAGCTGAGAGACAAGCCAGTTCAGTGGTATGACCAGGTGGAAAGATTCATTAAGATTTCAAAAGTGTTATGGAAAGACCTGAATACATTCTTTGACATTGTATTTCCAGCAGACTTGTAGTAAAAGTGTAAGATATCCGTACAGTGGCCGAAAGCTGATCCTCAGAGAGAAAAGGGAACGGGTGCTCCATCACTAATAGTAATGGAAAAGTGCGAGGCAGTAATGCATTTTCTGAAACTGAAGATTCCTCTGAAGGATATTGATTGGCTGAAAATTAAAAGACCGACCCAGGAGCCGAAGGAAATGGTTCATGAATATTACGAAAGGTTGTTGCAGGTTTTCAAACAGCACAGTGGAAGCAAATATCCTGAAGAGAAGGATATGGGGATATTTATGTCACAGTTTGTTCTAGGATTGAAATCTGAAATTAGTTCGCAAATTACGTAGAATGTTATCTGTTGGCAAACAAAATCAATGGATGAGATTCGGCATTATGCTAAATATTGCAGTGATGAATTAGACATGAAACACAGGAAAATAAGGGAAAAATTCAAGTTGGCTCAAATGGGGTTAGCTCAGAAAGGGTTTCAAACTCCGTCATTGGCTGGAAGTCAGGGTATGATGCAGGGAGTTGTTTCTCCCCAAGCTGGGCTTACAGCGAATCCAAATGGCATGTGAATGTCTCATGGAAGAGGTAGAGGTGTTCCTGCAGGTGTGGGATCTAGGAACAGATGTTGCTGCCTTACAGAAAGTTACTGTCTGTCACATTTGCAATAGGTTGGGACATTGAAAACGAGAATGTCAATTTAATCCTGATAATATTTCAGGACAAGCACAAAATTCTCATGGAATGACAGGTCAGAGAATGCACATACGACAAATGCAAAATCTAATGCAGAATCAAAATCAAATGATACCCGTTATACCAGGTCAAATGGGGAATCCCAGAATGTACATAAATCAGTTGCCGAAATTAAATCCAAATTAAGGTCAAAATGCAATGTCACAAATTCAGAATATGAGTCAGGATGTGTTAGGACAATTTCCTTTGTTTGAATTTGATGAGTTCAGCTCTAATAATTCACAATGACGGTTCCTGAGAGAGGAAGAGGATTGTGTACTTGGCACAGTCCTAGAGGTAGACCAAAGCGGCCCATATGTAGACGCTAACGTCATGATGTGTCATTTTTAATCGACACAGTAGCTACCAGATCCACAGTTAGAACAGTGGAAGTTCCAGATGTACCGCTCTTGGGAAGAACGATCCAAGTTGTTGGGGTTACCAATAAACAGATATCAAACCATATTTCAGAAGAAGTTCCAGTCAGAATAGGTGCTTACGAAGATTAACATCAATTGTGGTTTGTGATTTATGCCCAGTAAATGTGTTAGGAAGGGTCTTGTTATGTAAACTAAATTGAAGAATTGGACAGTGTTTTCTTTCAAACTCATGATGAGGATGTGGATTTTAAATTGATTAAACAAAATGCTAACACAGGAATGTTTACGTTGAATTTCCAGAAGGACTAAAATGTTGAAGTCTGGGATTTTATAGGAAACGGTATCAGACTCATAAAAGGTGTAGAACCAGTGCGGGTCCAAATAAAGCTGAAAGCAATTTTTCTGAGAACGCCACCTTATCCATTGTCAGCAGAGATAATTGCTAGGATACAACCCGTCATTGAAGACATGCTTCAGAAAGGCATTTTAAGAGAACTAATTGGCAGTTCTTGCAATTTACCGATAATGGGTATCCAAAAGCCAAATGGAAAATATAGAATAGTGCAAGACCTGAGGAAAATAAATGATATTGGAGTTCCTTGTTGTTCCATTGTGCCAAATCCTGCTACTGTGCTTTTTTAAATTTCTTGGACTGCAGAATGGTTTGCAGTCATTGATTTGTGACCGGCTTTCTTCTCAGTGACTCTACATGAAGATAGCCAGTTCTTATTCTCATTTGTGTTCCAACAGAGAACAATCATGTTGTGTTGTGTTGTGTCCCTCAAGGGCATACAGAGAGTCCTTCTATTTTCAATCAGATTCTAAAGAAAAATATTGAGTCTCTACAAATGCCATGTGACTCATCTTTAATCCAGTATATTGACGATTTGTTGGTAGCTTCAGATATGCAAGAAGCTTGCAAAAATGACACTATTGCATTATTGAATCACCTTGCAGAAAATGGACAGGTAAACTGCGGTACTGTCAAAAAGAGTTTCATTATTTGGGACACATCATCATGAAAGGAGAAAGGAACGTGTCACCAGAAAGAGTGGAAGCCATTTTACAAATTAATCCACCATGAACATAGAGAGAGCTCAAGATGTTTTTGGGAATGGTTGGCTATTGTCGGCAATGAATACCAAATCTTTCACTAACAGCGAAGCCCCTATTGAGGCTGACACATCGGGATGTGGTTGATCCAATCCCTTGGGTCAATGAATGCACCAAAGCCTTCTTAGAGCTGAAAAATAAATTGTGTTGCGCACAAGCTCTAGGAATGCCAGACTATACAAAATAATTTACTTTATTTTGCAGTAAAAGAGATGGGTGCGCACTCTCAGTGTTAACACAAATGCATGGAGAAGTCCGAAGACCTGTTGTTTGCTTTTCTACTACCCTTGATCCTGTAGCGTCAGGACTCCCCGGCTGCTTGAAGGCAGTGGCTGCGGTGAGTGTGTCTGGAAAGGAACAAAAATATAGTGATGGGACATCCTTTAGTGGTAATGGTACCACATTCTGTTGAATTATTGCTTACCAGTGGTGGTTTCTGAGAACGGGCGGAGGGGCCATGCCCTCTTAATTACATGGGTTATGGATGGTAATTGCACAAAGCAATTACCATCCAATTAAAATTATATTATGTGCATTCACTGCCTTCACCTACCTAGACTAGGCTAGTCCGTTCTCCGATGGATGCCAGGCAGTTTTAATTGGGCACCTGTGCTAGTGCGCATGTGCCTGTTTATGGTGGCAGCAGTGAATATTAAACAGCCTACAGACTGATATGCTGCCAGTCTGGGTGTGCAATGCTAGGGGTCTCGAGGGACCTCCCACTAATGATGCGGTAAAGCATCACATTCTGAAGCAGCTCCAGGCGTGTACAGTTTCAGCCTTGTACTCCTGAGGCTGCTTGTCAGTTATTTACAGCTGCCTCTCACCACCCCTCTCTTTCCTAAGTCATCACAGGGTGATGAGTTGGAAAGGGGAGGGGTTGCAGCCTTCGGAAGAGGGCCTGACAGAGGCCAGGACACAAGCTGTAAACAGACACACTACCCATGCTTCTGAGTCTTTTGTGCTGTTTACAGCATTCCAGCAAATAGGGGATTTCACAAGCTGCTAGCCCATGGAGAAGAACAGCTGTGAACTGTTAGTGTGTAGTATGTCCAGCGCAGTGCAAAACCAACCGGACAGCAACAAGACTGTAGAGGTAAGAGGTTTTGACTTGTTGTAATATTTGGGTTCACGTCTCCTTTCCCATCTTTTCCTCCCTTTCTCTCTTCATTCTCCGTCATTTTTTTTCTCTGTCTGTCCTTGTCAAGTCACTCTCTTCTCCTTTTCTCACTATTTGCTGTATCTCTCTTTCTCTCTAGTAGCAGAAGCAGTGCTGATACTAAGAGAAAGACAGGAAGAGCAACTCACAGCAGGCAATAAATTAGGTACTTGCCGGGCCTTTGGCGCATAAGCATTCTAAATTCTGCCTGGCTGAGAATGCTTCTTAAAGTCGTTTATCCCAGATGTACATTCTGAGTCTGCAAAGCAAGTCACCTAATTAAATTCCACAACTTGCTTTCTAGACATAGAATGTACGTATTTCTAAAATGTATTTATTCCGAAGTATGTTTTATGTCTAGAAAGAAAGTTTCCAAATGAATTAGGCTACTTAGTTTCTAGACACAAAACGTATGCACTGGATAAACAACCACTTTTTAATAATATGATCTTGGTTGCTTCTCAATCTTGCAGAATTTAAAATGCTGCCTTGGTACCTTCTAGCGTCATCACAGCTCTGTGCGCTATACTGAGAGGCCAAGACAAGGACAATGGATGACAATGTAGTCAAACAGTCTTTGACCCACGGGCAGCCCATGAAAAATGTGCACTGCCTGCAGTCTGAACGCCTGAGCTCTCAATCCTGACCTGCTAGAAACACTGGCAAACCACTCATTTGAAAGTAGATATGGCATATGGGTGAGCCAAGAAATTAAGCAGAGCCAAGGGTCTGGCTCGGCTCTTAGAGCCCTGCTTGAGCTGAGCCCTTAAATGTTTGCTTTTTAAATCCTAAAACAAACATTGTGTAAAATATTATGATGTCTCTTCAAAATTCAAAAATCTGTATTTCTTTAGCACGTGGAAGCTTTGACATTTAATACGTCACATTATAGCACTGCACTGAGAAGTGCTTTTCAAAAGTGATCGTTTTTAGACATGAATCACTACTGAACTAAGAGGCAAGAAACAAAGGGGCCCATTAGGATGGCGGGTGGAAGCACCACCGCCGTGCTGGCGGATGCAAAAAGCACCAGTTACCGTCCGCCCACCACAGCACACACGCCCGTCCAATTAGGATGTGAAAAGTCAGCCAAACACCGCCCGTAAGCCAGCTACGCCCTCCGCCATCAAAGTGCGCCCGTTCACGGAGCGGCGCGGCCTAATGGTGACACACCGCCCGACGAAATCACGTCCCGCCCGGCGTACAAATTACGATGCCAGAACCAAACAGTTCCCCCGGCTAAGAGTCACCGCACGTGAAAGCAAGGCGGAAAACCGAACGCACAGTACGGATAGCAAAGAGGCGGACCCCCGAGCATGAATCCAGCACTGCAGGCCCTCCCCATGCTCTACCTGATGCAGCACCCAGGAGTCAACGCACCGCGGCGACGCAGGTAGGCAGACACACAACAGGGGCACGCAAACAGCGCACACAGTGCAAGGGCGGGAAAACTGTATATGGCCCCCCCGACACCCCTGCATGGACACGACACATCCACCACTGCACCCACACATGCGCACAACGCAGAGGCCAACGGCAGCGCAATGCATGCGCCGCACACAAACAACACAGGGTCACAACCAAACACCACACACACCAGCACCACCCAGAACGCACATGTCACGTGACAGCCCTGCCACAGTCATGTCCCCAACCGGCAATTCACTGTTGCCAACCTGACGTCACACAAGTGACCCGAACATGTCAGTGACGTCACGCCAAATTAGGACACACCCCTGTGTGCAAAACACGGCGAAGCACACAGCGGCGGCAACATCACCCAGCAGAATATGGACCCCGTCGGAAAAAGGTACGCCAGTACCACACAGAAACACCGATGCCACCCTGCACCCAATAACAAGACATGCAATACGTAACATCAAAGATACCGGGTACAGACAACAGGTGGTACCAATTATAACACAAGGCCCAACGTATAGCGGAAACGCAGCTTGCCGCCCACACACGGGAGAGGAGACAGCACTGAATGACCTTCCATTCCCACTCCGAAACCACATCCCGACTAAACAAGCCGGAGACAACAATCATTGCACCAAAAAAGCCCAACACAGGCATGCAGAGGGAAGCGGCCACAGGGCAGATAGCGCATAACACCAAAGAACATTCAGAACGGAAAAAGAAATGATAACACTCCCCCATGTGGCTCACATGCAAGTTATCTGGAAGGAGTCAGACACCACTGACCTTGACCATTCAGAGAAGCATGTGGGATGAGGGCCCGTGTCCTCCGCACAAGCCAACATAACACAAGTCCTGCCTCCCTACGACCATTACAGAATTCCCAGCAACGTCGGAGGTTGCACCCTGCAGACTGCACAGACAGCCGGAGCGCGCCACCACAGCGCCCTGCAGCAAAATGGCACTTGCACCACACCTACCCAACTACGCCGGACAGATTAAGCTGTACAAACATAACCTGATACAGATATTGGGATGTGACAATCTGGCCTTGCTGAACGTAAGTTACCGACTAACTTACCGCATCGCATTGTTCAGCTGCGTCATCCCCGTCTTCTACTGTCGGAGGTGTCCCTTCTACTATCCTGTGGATTTATGTCTCTCCAACCCGGCATGTCCAAGGGCGGACCTGCTACAACTATTCAACCCCCTGGACGTCCACGACAGGGTCTGTTCAGCCTATGGGGGCATTGCGTATGTGGCTACTATCGGACCCACACTGCAATGGGACCACTGTGCCTCCACACGACGGATAATGGATCACAGTTACATCGAATGTCATCCAACATGTCCCATCATGCTCCTACAAGGGACAACTCACGACCAACACCTTGACAGCCACCATCCGCTACATTGGATGGCATCCATGTCCACCACCAATGCCATGGAAGCCCTGCTGGAAGGTATTGCATACCTGACAACCTGTCAATTCGTCGGGCCCCGCCGCCATACCCCCAATTGAGCAATGATGTCCCACACCGTACCCATGCATGGCCTCCGCACGGACTGGGCAGTTACCAGTACAACAACTATACCATACAACCTGCAACTGACACCACACCATCAACTACACTGCAATGACATCGGATATATTCGGGACATGCACTCTGTTCCTCATCACATCCAGTAACTCTGCATGAACAGGGGGAGGCAGAGGCATGGGATTCGTGAATGGCAACCACATGGACAGAACTGCACGTACAACCATGCCATAATATGCATCCTGCGCCCATGAACATATGCACCGGTCAGTGGACAGTAATCGTCCGGCTGTAGTATGTGAGAGCTGTCACCTCACCTCCCCTGAACTTCCGTGCCAGGAGCTTTGCATGGACAACAAGTGCATCCACCAACAACATGACCCCAGCGACTGTGACATGTCCAGTAGCCACCACATCGCAACAACAAGTGGGACGCCGTTGCATGCACATAAGTCCATGCCCTGATGCCACCTCCACGCACGTGTGTATGAGTAACTATCACAGCAAACCTGTAACATGGAACTGAGATGCACTGTGCCCATGATGACAAGCGGACTGGTAGGCTAAATGTGTACTGTCTGTGTCAAAGTCAGCAGCACCTCAGTAAGTAGCAAATGTACATTAGCACAGCAACGGCTAAGCAGTCGTAACTCTGAAGCCCACATCCCACAGTCAACAACTAATCACATCTACCCCTACACCCTATGCCATGTGTAATCATGCTGAGTATATCCTCCACATGCATTTTGCTGCCAGTAGTGTCCACTATACTGCATCACAGAGGACATAAGTACCAATACATGTCTAGAAGCAAAAATGTGTCTCTGCTGATTCATTTCACAAGTACGAATGAGAGAGGATGAGAGTGTGAGAAGTACACGGCAGTTGTGAGATGACCATGTAGTCCACTGTAATTGGATGTCAACGCAAATGAGTAGCACAATTGTGGAAGACACACATGTGTCATGTGAAGCGGGAGTCACGCATGGCTCAGGTGGGTGGGTGTGATGGGTAGGTGCGCACATGCAATGTTGAAACACGCTGTGTTGGGAGGATACAGGAACAGTACATTGGCGCTCTCCTGGGAATTTGTGAAGACCACCTGTCTGGGGATGAATGTGAACTCGTGTGTGCACAACAGGCGGGCACACGATCAATGCTGCATCAAGTGTAGACGTCAGCCCACACTCCTTGGACATGCTGGATACTGCTGTGCGTCCGCAAGGCTCTTGCCAAGGCACTCACATCCCCTGTCGACCAGGTGTATCCACAACATAGTCCACCTGCACAGGCAATCCAGGACACAGGATGGCAGTGGAGCATGGTGGGTGAGAGGTCATGGCGCGCTCCTCCTGGTCACATCACGCAGGCAACACATCCCCAATGTGTAGTATGGCACAAGTCATATGGAAGTAGTGGGGGACGCACACATCACGAGCAGTAGTGACGTCACGGAAGGTGGCTCGCACCATCCCACCCATTGCCTAGATCTCCACACACGTCACATGCCATTGCAACAGAGAAGCCAGCGCGTGCACAAGCAGCTCCGAGCTCGCCCCAGAGAGGCCAAAGAGTGAATGTGTGGGTCCATGAGCTCCAGTTGGACGCGGCCTGGGCCGCTAGGGCAGCTACAGCCTCTGTGTGTTGCAGGTGGTGTATCCGGACTGCGGAGCCTGTCATGCATTGTCAATGTTGCCCGGGTCTCGAGTCGGGGCACCACGCAGGTGGACGGCGTCCCGCCACATATCATACCGTGAGACAGACCACTTGCTCAACTGGACCCACACATACACTCCTTGGCCTCTCTGGGGCGAGCTTGGAGCTGCTTGTGCATGCGCTAGCTTCTCATGTGCAAATGCATATTGGTGTGAGCGAGGGGAGGCCATGAGGACAGTGTAAAAGATAACTGTTTGACTTTCAGTTAGTTTAAGGAATGCCCCTGATGTGGTCAGAAAAAGACATGTCTCGTGTGTATTGCAACTAGTAGATAAGCCGATGACCTTCCCATGTCTTGCATGTAGCCCCGCACCTAGCCCCGCACACTCGACACATCAAAATGAGTACCAGCACCACATTCTTCCCATTCGAAGCACTGACTGGTGGTGACAACCATTGGACAGTCTTGTGTAGTCCACCCACGCGTACATGTGGGCCCTCCATGATCCATGTCACCTGCGGCAAAGTGATGTCATGGACAATGACGGTAGTGAGCAGAGCTGTCTGCCCCACGCACAGATGGTGCATCAGCTCAACAGACCCAGCACTGAGGGCAGCAGGGGTCACATGTGCAGGGGCAGCTGTGCCTGGTGTGAAGGCACATGCATATAGACAGCACATCGTCCAATGTGTAGTCTGCCCACATCTACAGTCCAATGTCAGGCGGACCTAGCAAAAGATCACAAGACAACACATCTGTGTGGGTGTACCCACTGTGACCAACACTGCGCAACAATCAACGTACCCGCACTGTGCATGGCCCACCCCGCAACGGAGGTCACATTCAGTGCCACTATCTCACACACACATCCCTGTCACGAGGCATGGTGTGTCCAATAGACAGGACTGAGTGAGCGCCCATCCGGAGGGTCCTGAACAGGAGACACATGTAACCCACTAGGCAGTCTGTGTTGTCACCTACTGGCATTGTGCAGTCAATGTGCAGGCCAGACCTGCTGGGACTGAGAAGGGCAGCATGGCCCCAGCCTGACATGCACATGACCAACAAGTGCACTGAGACCTGCATTGCCAATTGGCTGGGTCACTGGATGTCTGACATGAAGTTGCCATGTACCACCACTCGGGAGGGACAGACAGGTCAAAGCGCCCGAGAGCACACATACCCATGCCACCTGCAGTCAGCATGGTGAGCAGTGGATGTTTGAACACCACAGGCTCTGACTCATAGTGCTGCGGATCAACGACATGTGTGTCACCCACATGCACCCACACACACACTGCAGCTGTCTCCCACACACAACTTTCGCAAGGAATAGCCATGTGCAGTGTGCGTGGAGCTCGGAATCCAGGATCTCCAGCTCCTCGCTGGTGAGTGGACCTGGACATGTCCTCAGCGTCATCGACGTGTAGGTGGAGAGGTGGCAGCAGCATGTGTTCTCGAGGGGTGCCAGGCTGCAGTTCCAGGTAGATGTGGTAATGCCTGTCCCACTCACACACACATATAACCCCCTGGGTCAGTTACAGTGGGTCCAAGCTGCTGCAATCCGTGTACCATGTCTGGCAGCTTCAATTGCAGACGTAGGCCTGCTCCCAGCTGGCCCGGGACGCTTACCTCCATAGTGGAACACGCAGGGTGCAACCGCGAGGGACATTGGAGTTGGCCGTAAGGGCCTGGACCATGGCGGGTACAGTCCGCTGATGCCATGTGTACCACACAGTATGATGTGCGCACTGCATCTGCAGGTGTGGCCATGATTTGTGTGTGGGTGCAGGTGCACAATGGACGGGGCCACAACATGCTGTGTGCATAGGCAGGAACGGCCAGTGGCCAGCCTCCACATGTCTGTTGGCACATCATCATGTACACATTGGCATGGGTGCATGGGATATGCATATGCACACACATGCCATCTTTCACTATGTACATCTGCCACTTGGCACGTGCAATGTTACGTGTCACTTGTGATGTGTATTTGCAAGCACACAGCCGTGTTGGCATGGGGCTGTCAATGTGTACACCTGTCAATGTGTCTGGAGGTGTGATCCGTACAGTGCTGTACATAGGGTGCAGTGGTGACACCAATGACTGTCTCATATCCCCCCGTGCCACAGGCCCCACTTGTTTTGGCCGCTCAGCCTGTGTCCATAGCGTTGTTGGTGTGTGCCATACTCACCCAGCCTCGGAAGCAGTGTGATGCACAGCAGCAAGTCATGTTGCCGCGGTGTTGCCGCGGTGTTGCCGCTTGCCGAATATGCAGTCTGTTACCATCAGCATGCCTTACAAGTCATTGAGGCCTAGATCCCCATGTGCATGCTCATAGCAATGGTGTGTGTCACTGCCCATTGCTATTGGTAGGGGACCTGTGTAAGTGTATTGTGGCTGTGCTGTCCCTACTTGTCAGCTGTTCTGTGATTCAAGTGCTTGTTCAGTCATTTGTGTTTTGTGTATGTGAATATGCCATGTGGCGTCTTGCTTTGACATGTGTCCACTTCCAACCTTCCTAGGCGGAGACCAAACATTCATCGCCCCTACCAATTGCTGTCAGACATGGAGGATGTAGAGGTCATCCGTAAATATCGTCTGGACCGACCCACCCTGCATCGTCTATGTGCCATGTTGGAACCCCACCTCCGTCCTCGCAGGGTGTATCCAACAGCATTCACCCCCACGGCTAAGGTGATGGCTGCACTGCATTTCTTCGCCACTGGGTCATTCCAACACACAGTGGGCAGTGGAGGTGGGATGTCCCAGCCCATGTTCAGCATGGTGCTGAGGGATGTACTGTCAGCTATGATGCTGTACAGGAACAGATACGTCCGATTCCCCAGGGCTCGTGAATTGGCGGCAGTGAAGGGTGCTTTCTATGCCCTTGGACGGATCCCCCACGTCGTTGGTGCTATAGATTGCACCCATGTTGGCCTTGTTCCACCACAGGCCACTGAGCAGCTCTACCACAACCGGAAGCACACGCACTCCCTGAATGTGCAAGTGGTGTGCCTTGCGGACATGGTGATTTCCCACGTGTGTGCCAAGTTCCCAGGATCGGCACATGACGCGCACATCATGCTCAACAGCATCCTACCACGACTGATGGCCAATCTGCAACCAGACCGTGGCTGGATTGTCGGTGAGTATGTGGAGTAGTGTAGCGTGCTGGCTGTGCGATGCTGTCTTGTGTCCAGTTGGAATTGCAACGGTTCTCTGTGTCCCTCACACCCAGGTGACTCTGCTTACCCGAATGGACCCTGGCTGCTCAGCCCATTGCGACGTCCTGGGGGCCCAGCTGATGTCCGCTACAATGAGGCACATGGGAGGACCAGACGTGTGGTTGAGCGTACCTTTGGCCTCCTCAAGTCCAGGTTCAGATGCCTGGACCGCACCGGGGGTGCACTGGCGTACTCCCCACAGAAGGTGTGCCAGATAATAGTGGCTTGCTGCATGCTGCACAATCTGGCTATTCGCAAGCAGATCCCCCTAATTGTGGATGACGGAGATCAGCCAGGGCCCCAGCCTGCAGACCAGGACAGCTCGAGTGAAGTGGACAGTGGAGAGGAGGAAGCTGTGAATGTGCGTCAGCAGCTCATCGCCCGCTACTTCACTTGACGGTGAGTGTCCATGTACGACGGCTGATGTAGCTGTAGCTGTGCAGGTGTATGTGTGCTCTGTCACGGGGGCCTTTTGTTCACTGAGTGCTGTGTGTCAATGGTCCATGTCCAGGTTGGTATGCCACTGGCAGCGGCTGTAGCAGTGTGCCCTGTTGCTCTGTGAGATGTGTGTACATTGCTTGTAGTTGGTGACAAGTAGTGTGTGATGAGTGTGTGACACACTCATTGAATGTACTCTTGTTCTGTTTTTCACCCCTAGGTCCCTACAGCCTCTCCTGTCCCATCGACATACCACACAGCAGATGCATTTCTGCTCATGGTGGCGATTGCACATCGTTGAATAAACCCAGGACACATGAAGCAGATTGTGTTCAAGGTGTATTTATTTACAGAGGTGACATGTGATTGTGTGCAAGGTGATGACAAACGTGGTGCATGCTGTGACAATTAGTTGACGGTCATGGCTGCGTGATGGTCAGGGTGTACCCATGAAGTTCCATGTCCACAGTCCAACAGACACATGCCATTCACATGGCAGTGTGGGGTAGGATCGTAGTACAAGTCAATGCAGTAGGTGGTCAAGGTGGCTGGCTGACTCACTGGCGTTTGGTGCGTGCGAAGTCCTCTCTGGACACCTGTTTCCTCTTCGGACGGCCCCTTCCACGTTTGGTAGGGGGGGGTGTGTTGATGTGCCGCTGGTGGTGGCTGAGGAGTGCTCACTCGCTGTGGACGCAGGGGAACGCGATGCTGCACGACCCAGCGCCACAGCAGGTGGCGGCGGAGGTGGTGTTGCTGGCCTTGCTTGTGCCCTCCCCCCCACCACCAGCTGGCCCATGAGGGCCACGATTTGGCCCATATGGGCGTCCATGGACCTCAACACCCCAAGGACCTCCCGCGTGTCGGTAGCCGAACTGGCCCATTGTCCTTGGGCCTCTTCATAGGCCCCAAGGACTCTGGCGATTTGTGGCAGGGCTTGGCTCCCAGGCTCAGATGGCGTTGGCCTGGCCCTGCTCCTCCTACCAGTATTGCTGCCACCGACCTGCCCACTAGCCACATTGCTCACCACAGTCCTCGCTCTGGCTCCCAGGGTGGAGCCCGACGGCCGTGCCACCGCTTGCGCAGGGGCTGTGGCCAGGGATGGCGTGGTGGTGGTGGTTGCGGCGGTGGTGGTGGCCGCAACGACCGTGGCAGCAGGGATCTGTGACTGGTCAGCAGCCCTGGGTGATGGGTTGGTGGGCA
Source organism: Calotriton arnoldi (assembly GCA_963921515.1). NCBI lineage: Eukaryota > Metazoa > Chordata > Amphibia > Caudata > Salamandridae > Calotriton > Calotriton arnoldi. Next base: position 146,424 of record CAWUFW010011728.1, read on the forward strand.
GGAGGGGCCCTGGGGAGCGGGTGTGCCCTGCCACTCCAGATGGGCCTGCTGGGTGGTCCATGTCCGGAGAGGTGTCCAGCTCCTCTACATCCGTGAGTCCGGGTCAGGCGCTTGCGGACTGGCTGTGCTGGCTGCTGTCACCCTCTCCAGCATCCAGCAGTTCGGCACCTGTGGGGAGAATGAGATGGGTCATTGTGTTGCACCTAGCAAAGTATGTATTGGTTGTCTGACATTCACAGTTCGTGCACTGTCGTGCACAGGTTTCTCAGTGGCGTGTGTGTGGATGTACGATGTGTGTATGCGTGGGCTAGGCAATGGGACTGTGTGATGTGGACATGTGGCATGGGACGGATTAGCAATGCCGATGGGTGTGTGTTGCTATGCTCCTACATTTTGTGGCTCGGGTGTATGCGTGCTCCAGGACCATAGACGATGTTGGGTTGAACGATGGTTTAGGGGGAAGGATGGAACGCTTAGGTACGCTGATGCCATAAGGGGGTACAGCCCCCTAAACGCTCTTGGGTTGAAATATGCTTTTGGGGTACATGCTGTGGGTAATGGGTGCAGAACGTGACATGTGTTCTGGCAACATGACAGTGCATAGACGAAGGTGTGTGTCTGTCTCACATGCCCGGAATATCTGCTGACTGTTATCATTCATGGACATCACATTGGTAGCATTGTTGTGAGTTCGTGCTTGTTGTGTGCCACGACGTATTGCAGATGGGCCAAATCCTTTGTGTGCGTGCTGCCCTGGTACATGTGCATCAGTGCTGTGCTCTTGGGGTGTTGACTATATTATGTGTGTTGTTACTCGCAGTGTGACGTGCGCTTCAGTCACTGCAGGCACTTGATTTGTCATGGGCAGGTATCTTTGCATGACTACTGTATGAGGGCCAGCTGTTCGGATGACATACCTTTCATGACACTGTGGCTGAGAGATGAGATGGATGATATGTTGAATGTGCATTGTGTGCCTGTGTGTTTCATGGGTCCAGTTGTTTTTGTGTGCAATATTGTGGTTCCAAGCTGTTACTTCTAGTACGGTCTGTCTTACGTGGGCGTTGTTGTATGATGTGTGGGTGACAGGCAGTGAGGACTACATGGACAGGACTTCGATGGTGTTGCTGATGTGTGTGATGGGTGGCACAGTGCCTGCCGTGTGGGTCTGTGCTCCAGTGGGACTTGTGCATGCAGACGTGGCTCCTTAGGTGTTGCTGTATCTGTGATGGGTCATGTGGGGTTTGACTCTGTTGAACATGTCCGTGTGCACATTGGTCTCATGATTGGGACTGGGAGCAGTGCTGCGTGTTCCTCTGCTACGTGACATGTCCCATGTGTCAGTCGTAGTACAGTCCTCATGCCTACAGACGCCCCGCCCTGTACATTTTCCCACCTACAGGTTGTTTCTGAGTGCGCAATGCAATGGATGCCACATGGTACTGGGAGGGAGGGGTGCTCCACCTTGCTGGTCTGTGGGAGTGGGAGCCTGGTGGGTGTTTTACTTCAGCTGTCCCCCCTCCGGCCCACTGTCTTTGTGTTCCGGCTACTTACCTGTTACTTGTCGGTCAGTGCAGCTATGGCGGACACATGGATGTGGGGTGTGCTCCACCTTGCTGGTCTGTGGGAGTGGGAGCCTGGTGGGTGTTTTACTTCAGCTGTCCCCCCTCCGACCCACTGTCTTTGTGTTCCGGCTACTTACCTGTTACTTGTCGGTCAGTGCAGCTATGGCGGACACATGGATGTGGGGTGTGCTCCACCTTGCTGGTCTGTGGGAGTGGGAGCCTGGTGGGTGTTTTACTTCAGCTGTCCCCCCTCCGACCCACTGTCTTTGTGTTCCGGCTACTTACCTGTTACTTGTCGGTCAGTGCAGCTATGGCGGACACTTGGATGTGGGTGTGGGGAGTGCTCCTTCTGGCGCATCTGGAGTACAAGGGGACCTGGTGGAAGTTGCAGTGCTGGCTGACTGTACACATGCCCCCATGGTTTTGTTAGTTGGTAGCTTTGGGCTGAGTGTGTGTGAGTGTCTGTTGCATGTGTGGGTGATGTCTTGTGTATTGTGTACTGGACATGGGGGTGTTTGTCCCTAGGAGCTATGGCATGGTGGTAGTGCATGTGATTACATAGCGGTGTGCTGGTATACGTTTGTTTGTACTTACCAGCCTCCACTCCCCCTGGTAATCCGGTGAGGATCTCCGGATGTATGATGACTCGCACCTTCTTCTCCCACGCCTTGAAGGTCTTGAATAGCGCGGGATTCCCTCCGCCAGTCCTGGCAGCCAGCTCTCGATTTTTGCTCTCCTTCTTCTTGACCACGCTTTTGAGGTCGTTCCACCTTTTGTTAATTTCTCCTCTGTTGCGTGGAACGTTCCCGACTGCATTGACCTGGTCTACGATCCTGCTCCACAACCGGTTTCTGGTGGATAGTGGTGTCTGTTGGACCTGGTTGCCATAGATTTGTGGGTGCACCTTGACGATCTCGTCGACCATGACCGTCAGCTCGGTGGAAGTGAACTTGGGCATTCTGTGTGATGCCATGGTGTGTGTTTTGGTGTTTGTGGTGCTGGTACGGTGTGTGGTGTGTGATGTGCAGGGGGTTTGTGGGTCAGGTGTTTGGTGGTGGTGGTGGTGGTGGTGATGGGTGTGATAGGTGCGTGTCTGTGGTGTGCTGCTGTCCTTTCTGTCTCGCTGTGTTGTGTGCTTTCGTCCTCAGTTTGTAATGTTGCAGGGGGTTGTGGTCTGTGAAGGGGCTGGTTTTGTACTTACCTATGTGGGTGTGTCATGATGGTCTGTTGTTTTCAGGTGTGTTGTGGCTGGTGTTCTGGGATTTGTTGTTGATTTTTTTGTCCAGGGGGGGGTGTTTCCGGGATGTGTACTGTGTTTGGGTATTTGTGCGTGGGTTGCTGTGTGGACTTGTTGGCCATGTTGTGTGTGTTTGTTTTCGTCAGCGGATGGTTTCTGTGCATGGACGTGGCCGCCAGGGCTTCCGCCGTGTCCATTTTCGTCACTGTTGTTTGCGCTGGCGGGCGGTGTATTTGTGGATTTTCCGCGCTCATGTCGGTATGATCCTAATTTCACGGGCGGTGTCTCGGTCGTCAGGGCGGGCGGTTTTGGCTTGTCGTGCGTCTTTCCGTCCGTGGCGGGCGGATGGACTTAGACTCGGACATGGGCGGGCGGTATTTTCTGTTTATTTTCCGCCTCCGGCGGTTTACGGTTCGCGGCATCGTAATTGCTCGGTCGGTATTCAGACGGTGTAGGCGGGCGGATTTTTAACACTGTGGTAGATGGCGGATTTTTTACCGTCCGACATCGTAATGGACACCAAAGTCATCTAAATCCTGTAAGTGGCCTATATTATTATAGAGGAACATTATAGTCTATTAAAACAAACACAATAGGTTTTTATACAGCTGGTATTCTGAACTCACATTATTTTAGAAAGTGCTTTCATACTTTATAATGTAGAAAATGGAGTTTTGGTGAAATAAAACATGCCCCTAAGATCACATAATTTAAGTGGGAAACCATGATTTATCCAGATTTTCTGGTTTCATTTTGTACAAATCAGCCACTAAAGGGGTATCTATTTCGCTTGTATTATGTTAAGGCTTTATTTTTACCCTCTTTGCGCAGTTTTTATAAAGCGCAAATGCAACCTGAAGGTTTTGATGCCCTTTACATGCATGCCAATTACATTATACAAGGCCACATAATTTATTTTAGGCACAGGAGAGATTAACTGATTTGCCTAGAATCAGAGGACTTTGAGCCAATGCCCAGAGTTGAACTTAGTTCCTCAGTTCCAGAGTCCGCAGACCTGGCCGTATCACCACATCCTTGGTAGAGGGGTGGTGGTCGCCTGAATCCAGTATAAGAACCGTATTGTTGGTCCATTTATCACAGAAATATTATTGAAAACTGTACCAAATGACACCAATTTTTTAAAAAGTTCTCTGGGGGAATATGGCTCTCCGGACCCTCCTCATAAACATCAGGCTCGATCCATTCGCTCTTTCACGCTATAATTCATACATTGCTCTTACGTCCCACCGCTTTCAAATTCCACCAGCCACCACTGTTGCTTACCAGATCACAAACACAGTATTTGACTCACAACAGACTCAGCAAATATGAACAGAGTCTGCTTGCACCAGATAATGTTACAATCAGGTGTAGTAATGTGCTAAATGTTTCGACTCTATTACCTGTGGTTGAATCAGAAGGCAGAAATGATGATTTTGATCATGCGTGCCTAAGTGTCACTGAACTATGCACACAACCATGACCAGACATCAAGGATGAACATCTAATTGAGCCCGGCAATGTCCTATTTGCTGATGGTTCATGCATGCGAAGTAATGAAGACACACATTACTATAAATGATGTGATTGAAGCATCCAGGCTCCAATCTATTTTCTCTGGACAAGTTGCAGAATTAATTGCCCTTACCCGAGCCTGCAGTTTAACTGCTCAATTGAGAGTCACTATCTTTACTGACAGTCAATATGATTTTGGTGCAGTCCATGATTTTGGGCAAATATGGATGCAGAGAGGATTTTTAGCTTCCGGAGGTTCCCCAATTAGGAATGGGCAAAAGGTGAAGGATTTGCTCAAAGCATTGCAGCTTCCCAAAGTAATTGCTCTGGTGAAATGCCCAGGACAGCAAACAGTCAGTGGATACGTCGCCATAGGCAATAGATACTCTGACTCTGTAGTGAGGTATTACGCCTTGTTAGCATACACAATAAATGGAGGTTTTCCAGTAAATGATGGTTTCACTTGCAGATCTGATGAAGAAAGCGCTTTCGCAATGATGATGGAAGTAGCTAACACTTGGGAAGAATTAAAAAGAGTACAGGAAAGAGTGATAGAAGCTGAACAGAATGGGTGGATCAGAGCAGGTTGCATGAACAATGCAAATTATATTTGAATGTTGGGGATGGGAGACCAGTGTTACCAATGGCTAGGTACCACAACAGATTCTCACATTTAGGGAGGGTTGCGATGGTGAGGCTTTTCAGACAGAGTTGGTTTAATCCAAGATTTAGAATGATTGCTGATGAGAATTGTAGGAGATGTGTCACATGTCAACAACTGAATGTAGAGAAAAAGAGACCAGTCAGAAGCACCCACTTAGGAAGATCAGGTGGTTCTTTCAATAGACTACAGATGGATTTTATCGAGATGCCTGTTCAAAATGGGCTGAGATATATCCTTGTGATTATCTGTGTATTCTCCCGATGGGTGGAAACCTACCCAAAAAGGAGAAATGACAGAATCACTGTAGCAAAACTGCTCTTGCGAAAAAACATATCTAGGTTCGGAACACCGGTCCTTCTTGAATCAGATAGAGGAACACACTTCAATAACAAAGTGATGAACATGCTATGTGCTGCATTACAGATCGCAAAAAAGTTACACGGCAGTTACAGAACAGAAGCATCAGGCATTATTGAACAAATGAACAGAACAATAAAGTCCAGGTTGGCAAAAGTATGTGCTTCGACATCACTGAAATGGGCAGATGCATTACCATTGGTACTGATGAGTGTTTGATGGATTCCAGATAGGAAGTCAGGATTATCCCCACATGAATTACTCATCAGCTGTCCGCTGCTACACCAGATCCTCATCACGAACAGTTCCATGACCTCAACCCTGTAGATTGGGTTGTTGTCAAGAAGCACATTCGGAAGACTTGTCTTGAACCCAGATGGAAAGGCCCCTACTAAGTTCTGCTCACAACAAACACTGCTGTTAAATGTCCCAGAGTTCCAAGTTGGAGTCACGCCTCACGCACCAGAAGAGTGAGCAATCCAGAAGAAGCGTCACTGGTCTATGATCCTGAAGAAAAGAACACTAGTGGTTGCACCACTGGTGGAGAGACCAGTCCAACCTATAGCACCTGCAGGAGAGCAAGCAGGAATTCAAGCAGAAGCACAAGGAGAAGTAAGGGGTGCAGACGAAAGACAAGAAAAAGTACCTGAAATAACGCAAAGTGGGATCGAAGTTTCCAGTGAGGAAGAAGAAAAGACTGAGTTAACAGAACAAGGAGAAGAACAAAATACAACTGCAGTAACAAGCTCCAGAACGAAAAGATGATGTCAACAAATTGAGTGGCCAAAAAGTTCAAAGAAAGACCAAAGAAAAGTCTGTCAAAAGCATGAATTCCAGATGTTGTGCCTGAAGAAAGTGAGACAGAAGAAAAAAACTCACTAGATCCAAATCATCAAGTCCTGAGAAGATCTAAAAGAACTTGGGTACCTAATAGAAGATATTCTGCACCTGAATGGTCCTACCACGTGAATACTGCCCTGAATGTGACTTTGGAAGATTTGTGCAAGGTGAATCCTGAACTATTAGAACCTCCCTGAAAACAAAGAATTCAGGTTTACATTTTACATTGGAAAAAAAGGTGAAAACCAAAGATAAAGAAGACAGTTTTGAGCTGTGACTATTAGTGGTTGTTATTTTGGTTATTTGTTTTACAGATGACTAACCTAGGCCTGAGAAGAAAGTTACAGAAGAGATAGGTTTTACCTTTTAGAAGAACACAGAGTAGAGTTAAGGATTGTCTAATAGGGAATTTCCAAAGAAGAGGAAAAAAAGAAAACAACAAGCAAATGATTTGTGGCATAAGCTAACTACTGGCTCAGAAAGATGTGTTGCATTAGAAGGCATTGTAAAAACCTTGTGTGTGTGATTTTTGTAATAACAGTTATCATGATTTCTATTGTATTACTAGGTTTTTATCTAACACCAGATCCAGAAACTTCTAGAATTAACACTCCAAATTTATATGCTCAGAATCTTAGATATGACACATTTACTAGAACTTTCACAAATTTCCTTGGGCTCCCGCACATGTATGCTTATAAACAACAACTGCATTTATGTGTTGCATCTAGGTGCTAGTGCCTGGCCAGAAAAAATAACAAGGGACATTGTTGTTTGACCTTGTCTATGATGTTCAGACTAAATCTTAGGAAAAGAACAGAACGCAAAAACATATGCAGGTTCCGTGTGAAAGCATGATGTGGCACAAAAGCCAGCGCATTGATAGTAATGTGTGCTAAAATAAAATGAGGCTTCCAACGTGCACAGCTAGGCCAACAAAGGGAAAGCCCACAATGGCCCACCAGGAAACACACGACAATATTGCTTCTGACCTTGCACTTTTCATAACTTCTCTATGGATTTTCTGTGTACCAATTAGAATGAGAAATTCCATTCAGAACTAAGTGCAGGAAGTAATTGTACATGTATAATAGTATTTTAATGTGATGTTAGTCATAATTTGGTCAATGTTTGTGCTCCCTGGAAGATATAAAGTAAAAGATGTGGCAGCTATCATGAATGTGAGTTGAAGAAATATCTCACTGTGATTGCATTAATGATGCTTGAAAGTATAATTTTTTTACCTGTACCATTAGAAGCAATGCATTGTTTAAATAATGTTTGCATCACTCCAAAAAGTGTCTTTTTCTCGATGTTGACTATGTAAAAACTATGAAACACTGTCTTTATCTCTTTGTTTATGTTTATATGGGGACACAGGTGCATGCTTGTGCAGATTCAAGTGCTTGTGTACACAACTATGGGGCCACTTATGATTATTCAGGTATTCTGTATACAGTTTCTGGGTGACCAGAATTACCAGATATCCTCATTATATTTCTGCAAGGAATGGGGATTAAATGTGTGAAATCGGTTTTCCTGGTCGGTATTCTGCATGTAATTCTCTATTCTGTGGACTTATTGCAGACCGTTATCGCTTGCTCTGAGAAGGTGGTAAATATCTACGAGGGATCCTGTGTGGGAGCAAAAAGAGGGATGGGAAAGATGGTGGAGGGAAGGGAAGATGTCCCCTGGCAGGAAGAGGGGGCATTACATGCTTCCCTGTGCCTCGGCTGAGGGTTGGGCAACAAAATGGGTCCTGGTTGCAATGTAGCCCTTTCTCAAAGCAATTTTTCCAGTTCTGCTATCTGGCTGGTAAAATTGGGTCCAAAGTTCCCTTACCTGGGAAATCCTGGTGCGGGAACACTGGCCAATGAAAAATTCTGTGGAGTAGTATTCAACACTGGAAATCTGCTCCACACTATTATTTATAGCCTTAGGACTCGATTCACAAAGAACCTCCTCACTTGTGGCGGAGACCCCACACTCGTGGCGGAGGGCCCGCACTTGTGGCGGGACCTCTGCAATGAGAAACTACAAAGTGGAGGTCCTGCCACGAGTGCAGGGTCCCCACCACGACTGTGGGGCCTCCTCCACGAGTGCGAAGGCCCTTTATGAATCAGGCCCGGTGTATCTCTATTGCTTTAGTCAAAGTCTGGTTAAGAGTTATAAAAGTTACAATTAAAGTTATCAGTTAGTTCCATTTTATCAAGGTGCGACATTCTAGCCTGGGTCTTGTCTTTCACAGACAAATGCAATCTGGTAGTTTAGTCTAATCTGGTAGTTTGACCCGATTGATTTAATACTACAACTATCAGAATACATTAACGCCTCCATTCTGTAATAGTGCAATGTTAAAACTCATGCAGTAATTTCACACCCAGAATTACTAATGCCGAAGGTAGCAACAATTTTGGTTTATGAAATTACCACGCAATTCCAAGCTTTCCCGTGTAGAATGGAGATCGATAAGGGAATTTTATGCCTTGCACCAATTTCTGCATTTAAATCCTGGGTTTGGTGCTTTTTGCAAAAATGTATTACTGCAGGTCTGTCCTGGTGAAATGTCTCAGGATTGACCCACTGCAATTTTGCATGCAGTAATTCCACATGTAAAATTAGCGCATTTCTCAAAATGTCACTTGGGTCATAACTACTGCTTATGAACAAATCAGTTTTAGAACTCAGAATGAGTTTCTAAATTAAATCCAAGGACTGTAGAATTGAATTCTTGGTGACATCTTCTGACTTAAGGTGCAATTGCCGCTCCCTGCTTGGAATAATATTTGTTGAACTTCAACAGAAGTTGACATCATGAATTGTAGCTTCAAAAGGCAGCTGAAAGCTTTCTACAGATTAGTGAAATCATAGTTATTAAAATACTTAAACTGGCATTTCTGTTTGCTAGTACCACATAAATGCAGTCATAGGGCATGAGTATATTTAAAGCTGTACAGGTTCATAGTACATATATAGAAGTTCTAACCCAGGGTATTCCACCTTTTCTGTAATAAGAGCTACTTTTGTTAAATAAATATCATCCTGAGTTACTAGTATTAGAGCTGTAATAGTAACCAACTCAGACAAGATTACCTTAGTGGCCATCCTAGGCAGGATTACTAGCAGTGATCACATCTTTGCATCAGGCAGGGTAGCCATCAGTAATGGTAAAAGGGACATTTCAATTTGGAATGCCGTTACATGGTTAATATATAACAGCTATGCCTACAATGCCCCGCTCTCCAGGGTAATAATATTAGTAACACCTCTCACAAATGCCACATAATTTATCACTCAAATATTAACTTTAAATATATTTTGGAATTTCATCCATTTTTCACCATTCCTCAGCTTATGAGTTCTGAAAATACACACCTTTTCTTCTCAAAAACACTTTTCAATGTTGGTATACATATATTAATTCAATCAAGCAAATGCTTATACATTAGTAGACTGGGCTGCACACAATTACGGATAGTTGGAGAGATACTGGCAGGTTACGAGGCTACTCATTGGAGAAGTCTGTTCTAGCTCCTCCTGGATACTGGATTTTATTCACTTAACACTCACTCAACATGATGTGAATCATTATGTTTCGGGCTAAAAGACCTGCCGAAGGTTTTTCCTGTGACAGAGTGTAAAACATGAATGCCCCAATGTGCCAAATAGCATACTTTGTATCTCTAGCTGGAAGCTAACATATCTAGCTTTAAATAATAAGTGAACGCTAACTTGTTTGTATCGTTTGATGCATTTATTCAGTTTGATCCTCTTTATAGCAATCTAATTCTAAGCTATTTGATTTTAGGTATTATAAGAGCTACACTAACTGATCTTTGTTCAATGAATCTTCGTGATTTATTACTTAAATGTAAGAAATTGGGCTATTGGTTGAGGGGGGTGGAAGCCCTACTCAGGCAACAACCGCAATCCTTGTCCGGGTGAAGCACAATCAGTCACTAAATTAACCTGTGCTGAACCTTCTGGTAGCTTGCCACAAAGCAGTCATGCCATGGGAAAGGAAGATTTTGAAACAATGAACAATGGAGAAAGATTGATGGAAATTTGCACTACAAACGATCAGGTCATTGGAGGGACTATCTTCCCCCACCGTGATATTTACAAACTAACTTGGTGCTCACCCAATGGCAGAGACAGAATCCTTATTGACCACCTGATGACAAGGGTTACCTGGAGACGCTCTCTGCATGATGTCAGAGTGAGGAGTAGAGAGGACGTCGGCAGTGAGCACTATCTAGTGACCGCTCTTGTGAAGCTGAAGCTCAGAAAAACAGATTGCAAAACATGACAGTGATAGCACTTCCATGTCACTAAATTACAGAACACCAAGACTAAGAAGGCATTCATCTTACAAATCAAAAACAGGTTTCAATTCCTAGCAGACAAGGAAGATCTGTCTGAGGCAGCTGCAGACATCCTGCATGCCTCCTGAATATATGTGAGGAGCAGTGAAACAAATCTGGAGACCAAGACCAGTAAGAGAAAATTTTAAAGTTTGTAGATTTATATAGCGCAGCGTATCACCCGTCCAGGCGCATGAATATGAATGAGTAAGACAAGGCACATGGCAAGCTATTGAAGATAGGAAGGCAACAAAAAGAAACTCATGAAGGCCAAATCTGAAAAGCTGCTGGAGAAGTACAAGCAACAGTACATAGAAGCAAACAGAGCAAGCAAAAGAATGACAAGAACAGACAAGCAGTTGTATGTGGATAACCTTGCCAGCCAAGCAGAGGAGGCAGCCAGTAGAGGAGAAAGAGGGAAGGTCTTCAAGATCACGAAGATAGCCAGTGGTAAATACTGTGCAACATACAACACCCCTATCATGGACAAGCAACGCAGACTACTCACAAAAGTGGAGAAGCAGGAAGCACACTAGTCTGAGCACTTCAAAGAAGTCTTGAACAGACCAGTACCAACAAGCGAAGTGGACATTAAATAAGCAGAGACAGACTTGGATATAAACACCACCCCACCACTAAAAGAAGACATTGTCTCTGCCATCCGATGGCTCTAGAATGGAAAAACTCATGGCCAAGGCAACTTGAATCGTCAGCCAAGATCTTCCAACCACTGTTTACATAGATTTGGGTGGGTAAGAAAGTACTAGATGACTGGAACCAAGGCAACATTGTCAAGATTTTAAACAAGAGAGCATTAACCAACTGTGACCACTGGTGTGGAATCAACCTTTTGTCACTCCCGACTAAAATCCTGGCAAAAATCATTATACTGTGCATTGCTGATGCTGTGGATAAGCAGTAAAGAAAATAACAGGCTGAGTTCTGCAAGGGCAGAGGTTGTGTTAACTAGATCCTTAAGCTACACAACATCATAGAGCAGTGCATAGAGAGGCAGAGACAACTATACATCAATTTCATTGATTTTGAGAAAGTCTTTGACAATATCCACGGTGACAGCGTCTGGCGTATACTGAGAGCCTATTGCATACAGCAGCAGATAGGTCTCCTCATCAAGAGCTTTTTTAATAATTTTACCTGTAAGGTGGGAGATAGTGAGTGTAGCTTCGAAGTCAAGACTGATGTGAGACAAGTATGCATGATGTCAGTGTTGTTCTTCAACCTAGTCATCGATTGGGTGATGTGGCTCACATCTGAAGACCAATGCAAAGGCATGAGATGGACCTTATTTTCTACACTGGAGGACCTTGACAAAATAAATTGACCTAGCCGTGCTCTCTCTCACAAACAGCAACAAAAGCAGGAAAATACATCTCGCCTCAACATCTACGCACATCAAGTGGGCCAGAAGATCAACACGAATAAATCAGAAGTCATGACACTTGATATCCCAAACCCTCTACCAATCAAAGTAGATGGAGAGGACCTAGCTATAACTGAAATGTTCACCTTCCTAGGCAGTACTATCAGACATCAAGAACAGACTGAACAATGCCAGGAATGCCTTGAGGATACTGATCAATGTGTGAAGCCCATCTCAATACAGCACTAACACCAAGCTGAGGCTTTACCAGAGCTGCGTCTGTCCACCCACACTCTAGTATGCATCAGAATACTGGCGGATAATGAAAAGCGACATCACCAAACTGTCAGCCTTCTTATCCAGTAACCTGAGAAGAATCTTGTGCATCTTCTGTCTGTGAACTATTTCCAAACAGGAACTGCTCAGCAGATGCAAGCAAGAGAGCTTGGACACTACCATTATAAGAAAAAGATGAAGACAGACACATCATCAGAAGAGAACAAGACTCCATCACAAGAACACCTCTCCACTGGACCCCAGAAGGAAAACAGAAGAGAGGCAGGCCAAAGAACACTTGGAGACGAACTGTGGAAAAAGAAATGAAGACTCTGAACATAGGTAGGGCATTGTACTGAAACTCGACCAAGACAGACAGAAGTGGAGGCCCTTCATTGCTGTCCTACATGCCAGTCGGCATAACATGCAGTAAGTAAGTATTTGAATAAGTCTCTGCCTAGTACACCCCAAATTAATGGAGCATATGTAAGGAGCTTGAACTATATATCTATTGAAAATAGAAGTGAAGACGCAGCACGATACAACAACTGTGTTAAAATTGTTCCTACATCATTAGTTGGGGAATTGGGGGCATCCCTTCCTAATACCGGATCGCATCAGTATGTAGGAATGTTTTGTGACCAAAATGTGGTCGCAAAACATTCACATTTTACCACCTACTTCAAGTAGGTGGTAACCCGTTCGCAAATGGGAAGGGGTCCTCAAGGGAGATCTTCCCCTTTGTGAATGTTTGTTACAGCATTTTTTAAGAGCAGGCAGTGGTACCATGGACCACTGCCTACTCTTAAAAAATGAAAAGAAAACTTTTCATTTTTGTTTTTGAAATGCATCCCGTTTACCTTTAGGGAAAACGGACTGCATTTCAAAACAAAAGATTGCTTTATTTAAAAGCAATCACGGATATGGGTCTGCTGACCCCAGCAGGCCACCATTCCCGTGATTTTAGCGATTCATAGGGGGTCGCAAATTACGATCTACCTCATTAATATTAATGAGGTAGAGCGATTTGTGACCCCAGGAATCGTTATATGAAACTCTTTGAGTTTCATACATTGTAAATTACGATTACCTAATTGCAATTCTCAGAAATTCGCAATTAGGTATTCACAATTTACAATTTTGATACATGTAGCCCTAAGTCCTTTGCGCTGGATGTTTCTCATCAACCTGTGTCCCATATCCTGTAAAACACTGCTCTCATTGTACTACACTGCAAAATGTGCCCTGTGGGAAATTGACATTCCTAATCAGATCGCAAAACCCTTGAAGGGACCCACCCTCATAAAGAGCGCCTATTAGTTTCAGCCCTTTCTCCTCCCATGTTCCTAGTCTCCTCCAATTCCAAATGTTCTGGAAGGCAAGCAGGCCCATCAGAGGGAGCTCTAGTGCTTATGGTGTAAGTGTGCGCGTCCTCCGTGGGCTTCATGCCCAGCAGTAACTGTGTTCATCTAGATATCTGGAGTTCCCTCACCCCATCTCTGAATATAAGAAATATAACCACCAGATCCTTCTATGGAGAGTTTTCAATTTTCCCTCTTTTGCGTCCTCTCGCCTGTTCATTCATTAATTGTGCCGCCCATTGAAACTGGGATGCTGTGCTGCATAACGCAGTTCGTCATTGGCGATAGCCACTTCACCTTCAGCTGTGGGGAGGTGGAGTTTAGCTAATGCTACCCTGTGTCTGCCTAACCCCTCTCTAGCAATACATCTAGTTCTTGAAAGACGTCCCTCAGACCAGCAATGCAGCAAAATAGTACAGCTACTGTGGCAAAGCCACCATCCTTGTTAGGGCTATTTTCCCTCCACCAGTAGCGTCAGTATTTTCCTAAAAGCTAATCCCTTCCACCGGTCTGCCATTGCTGACCTTATATTCCCATAGTGGTCCGTTTCACAGCAGTTAATCTGTACCCCAAATGTCATTGTTGAATGAAAGGGCTTGTGCAGCTGTGGCTTCTGTGATACCTGCCTGGCGATCATTCAGGAACTAGAGTGAATGCTGTACTTTCTCAAGTGAAGTCTCCAGGTGCACAGGCTTACGTTGCCTTAAATGACCATTTTAAACCAAATAAACAAACTTGTCTCCAAAGCGGTCTGTCATTGATTTTCGTTTATTTAATATATTTTTTACTTCAGTTGATTATAAAGCATTAGAATTCCTTTTTTGACCATGCATTCACAAATTGGGTTATCCTTAGTGTTAATTCATACTCATTTTTATGTGAATATATCCATGAGTCATGAACCCAAATGCATTTTGGACCTTTGTATTCCTTCATCTGGTGGACAAACCACCATACTCCTCCAGCGGCAAGCCCCTGTGCTGGGCGCCATACTTCCATGGTTTTATGCAACGATTATAGGGGCACATGCATCAAGCATTTTTGTCTTCTGTGAATCGGCCCGTTTGCGAACGCAAAAAATGTTTCTCAGATGCAGCAAACCCTATTTTGCGATTCGGTAACCTGTCACCGAATCGCAAAATGGGTTTGCGATTTGCTACTAGGAAGGGGTGTGTTTAGGGAGTCCCTTCCTAATACCGAATCGCATCGGTATGTAGGAATGTTTTGTGACCGAAATGCGGTCACAAAACATTCGCATTTTACCACCTACTTTAAGTAGGTGGTAACCCATTCGCAAATGGGAAGGGGTCCACAAGGGACCCCTTCCCCTTTGTGAATGTTTGTTACACTGTTTTTTAAGAGCAGGCAGGGGTGTCACGGACCACTGCCTACTCTAAAATATGAAAAGAAAACTTTTCAGTTTTGTTTTAGAAACGCATCCCGTTTTCCTTTAAGGAAAACGGGCTGCATTTAAAATAAAAATTGCTTTATTTAAAAGCAATCACAGACATGGTGGTCTGCTGACCCCAGCAGGCCACCTTCCCTGTGATTTTTGCGATTCTTAGGGGATCGCAAATTGCGACCTACCTTATTAATATTCATGAGGTAGGTCATTTGCGATCCCCTAGGAATCGCAAAAGGTGTTCAACACACTTTCATGCATGCCGGTTTGCGATTTTCTAATTGCGAATCGCAAGGATTTGCAATTAGGAAATCGCAAAACGGTTTCTTTATGCATCTGGCCCATAGTGTCTTTGTTGCTGAGCAGAAATAAACGAAAATCAATGACAGATCACTTTGGAGACAAGTTTGTTTATTTGGTTTAAAGTGCCCATGGAAGGCAACATTAGCCTTTGCACCTGGAAACTGCACTTGGGAGAGTACAGAGATCATTCAAGTACATGTTGTGTCAGTTGGTTGGAGGATACACCCAGGGAGCACGACCAAATAAAGAATAGACTGTTTATAATAAATATTTAGGTGTCCAGGCTTTTGATTGTCCAAGTGTCCCTGATGGGAGCTGGGAAGGACACAAGTGAGTAGGTGGAATCTGAGGGTCCCTTTAGCTCATGTTGCAGATGGGGCGGGGACAGTTTCCTAGTGCATTAGACAGTTTTACTGCTAGCCAGGAATGTGCCCTCAGTAATTGGAAACAGTTTTGTCGGTAGTCAACACTTTAATTTAAAATGCTTTTTTTGCAGTCAGAAATCATTTAACATGCGCAGATATTTCCCAGTGGGATGAGCAAAGAATGTTAGATTGCACTATTTATGGCCACATTTGTTAAGGCATTTTTAAATAAAATAACTCACATTTGATGACAGTGGACTTCCTTTGGAGCATAATGGCTTCCTGTCTCATTTCCTCTTGCTAATTGCAGGCGAACGCCGTTGTCATGCAAGCACAAGAGAGCGGCGGCGAATCTAGCGACTCAGCACAACTGGAGGCATAGTGCAACAGGGAAGCAGGGAGTAGTGGCTTCAGGTAGAGGTGACAGCTGAGCTAACAATGTCAGCGGCTCTGGTCACCCGAACTAGAAACCTGTGATGACATGATGGAGAAGCAGAGGCGATGGGAGGAACACATGGTAGCACTGAAGCAAAGGTTTTCTATATTGTCCAAAAACATGTTTTCTAAACATATTCACCGTGGACTAAAACAAAGTTAAATGGATATAAATTTGGGAGTATATCGGTATACAATTATTTGATTTGAACTGTACTAAGACTATGCAGCTGTTTTGATAACCCCCTCCAGGATGCGAGTTGCCCCCCCCCTCCCTTGCTTCAAACTGCGTCCATATTAACCCTCAAATCACACCACTGGCAACGTGCTTTGGTGCCTTAAAAGGTCGCAATTTATTCAAACATAACATGTTTATACATTTTGCAATATTCACGGTCATAACAATTGCCCTTTTAATATCCATGTTAACACATTTCATTGTCTTTGCAATCATTTGGTCGCTGAGGGATCCCCCTGTCTGGGCCTCTGATTCACGGGTCTAGGCTTCAACTTGCTACCGACTTGGAGGGTGTCTGTCCGGACCTGCCCGGGCTGCAAGTGCCGTCCCGCTTGCCCTGGACCCTTTCATGGGCCCTCCCTGCTCTCAGGGGTCCCTGCCGTGTGGCATCCCAAGGACCTTGCTTGAGCATCTACTCTATCTTTCCTGAGGCTGAGTCCTTGCATTTCACTCCCTCGATACCCCTGCCGTGAGGCATTCCAAGGGTCCTGCGGGAGCATCACATCTACTCTTTCTATGGCGGTATGCCGCTCTTGGCTCCTTCAGTGCCCCTGCCATGAGGCATTCCAAGGACACTGTGTGAGCCTTCCATCTACCTTTAGTAATTTCTCTCTTTTTTCTACCTTTCTTTTGTTCCTTCCGCTTCACCTACACCCTCGAAGCTGCGACGCCCGCTTCTTCCGGTGTGGGTGGGATTCTTTCTTCCTTCTGCGAGGGGGGTTTGTGTTTTTTTTGGGCCTGTTGCCCCTATTTATCCCCCCTCGTCCTAGTCAGCTCGCCCCCGGATTGTGGGGGCTGAGCTCGCCCTGGGGTGACCAATCCGGGTCACCCCCCTCTAGCTGGCTATGTAAATGAGCGGGGAGGGGCTTCCAGCCCCCGGACGGCGTTTGTCCCGGGCCCCCATCGGGTCTGGCTTCGCCTTCCCGGCCCGGGTTCCAACCCCCTCCAGGAGGCGAGTTGCCCCCCCTTCCCTTGCTTCAAACTGCGTCCATATTAACCCTCAAATCACACCACTGACAACGTGCTTTGGTGCCTTAAAAGGTCGCAGTTTATTCAAACATAACATGTTATACATTTTGCAATATTCACAGTCATACCAATTGCCCTTTTAATATCCATGTTAGCACATTTCATTGTCTTTGCAATCATTTGGTCGCTGTGTGGACCCAGGCTCCTCAATTTCCCAGGAAGGGAGGGACCCCCTGTCTGGGCCTCCGATTCACGGGTCTAGGTTTCAACTTGCTACCAACTTGGAGGATGTCCGTCCGGACCTGCCAGGCTGCAAGTGCTGTCCCGCTTGCCCTGGACCCTTTCATGGGCACTCCCTGCTCCCAGGGTCCCTGCCGTGTGGCATCCCAAGGACCTTGCTTGAGCATCAACTCTATCTTTCCTGAGGCTGAGTCCTTGCATTTCGCTCCCTCGGTACCCCTGCTGTGAGGCGTCCCAAGGGTCATGTGGGAGCATCACATCTACTCTTCCTATGGCGGTATGCCGCCCTTGGATACTTCAGTGCCCCTGCCGTGAGGCATTCCAAGGACACTGTGTGAGCCTTCCATCTACCTTTAGTAATTTCTCTCTTTTTTCTACCTTTCTTTTATTCCTTCCACCACGCTACCTACGGTTTTACGATCGGAGGGAGCTCCCCCTTCCCTGGCCCCCCCTTGCCCTTACTTGAAACCCATCTGTTTCAGCACCCCTACAATGTTCAGTAGGAACATGTCCATTCCCACTCCAGTAAGGTGTACCCCGTCCTCCAAGTGATAACCCGGTGACCTCAAATTTATGAAACCGTGTCTAACGAAACCCCATCCATTGGCCCTACAAACCTTTGCCATGGTGATATTGAGTTTCCGTCTGGATTTTTCCACCGCCCCCAAGTCCATGGCCCCACGCCATGCCTTCCGCACTATTAGTTCTGAAGAAATCTCTTCGGCTGGGTGAATTATTCAAGCCAAGGCCGTGAGGCTTTTCTGCATATTTTCTAGGAGGACCCTCCTCCCCAGTGCTGCCAAGTCATTGCCTCCCAGGTGGACCACCACCGCATCCGGTCTGCCACCTTGCCCCATCGCTTCCCGCACCGCGTGGAGCAGTTGATCCTATTTCATTCCTGAACGCCCCAACCAGACTAAGTCGGTGTCCCGCAGCCATATCCCGCTGAATTCGCATCTGGCCGCCGCCCATCTCTGAGCCCGAGTCACGTAGGAGTGACCCAAGATCCATACCTTCTTCTGCGGTTCAATCGGACCTAGATGGGGGGCGATGGGGGAGGGAGGGAGAAACCGAACTCAGTATATCGTTGGGCGTATGAAACGCTTAAATGCGCTGGATGCCCAGCGTCCTATCCTCTTGATTTGTTCGTTATCCAGACCTAGCCCTGCGGCTGTGGTGGCCGGCCCCTATTCTGAAAGAGTGGGACCCAAACTTTGTCGCAGGGAGCCCAGCTGCCTCTAGAGTCGTTCTCATCACTGCTATGAATTGAAAACGGCTGAGGAACGACCCGTCCCCGTGCCTGAAGAGAGGCCCGTGGCCGTAGTCCCCGGGTCCCAAGTATTTCTGCAGTAAGCACCCTGGGCAGCAGGCCTTATCCCTAATGCAGTTTATTCTAGTCCTTTTCCCTCCGCCTGCCTGGTCTGTTTTTGACCGTCGCAGCAGGATGTCCATGTGCCCTTCACCTATCTCTACGTCCCCCCTGTTAATACATACTGTCCCTGGGTCGCCGACTGCTGGGGCTACCAACTCGCTGATCCTGTAAGCCCCAAAGAATGCCAGTGCGAACGCTGCCCCAAAGAGCATGGTTTCCAGTCCCAAGGCACATACTCCCCCTAGGACCCTCAACAACTGCTGCAGTATGCTAAAGTGGATGGGGTGTCTTGTATCCTTCTTTGCTTGCTGCAACCTTTCAGTGCCATCCTGCATTGGAAGTTCCTAGTTGGGTCCTCCCCTGCCGCCAGTTTTGTGTAGTATGCTACTGCGTTCAAGCGTGTCTGGCCCCAAGGTTTAGTCTTGCCCGACATGAAGGCCCACTCCATGAAGTCCTCCTGGCTTGCCAGCCGGCCCCTTTTTAGTCCTGTCCTGGCCACGAAAGTCTCCTAACACTTACGGTAACGGGTTTCCGTTTTTGGGGCCAGTGCATTGTCCAGCATCATCTTCAGCCCAGGTCTACCCATGCCCACGCCTCCTCCGGCACTGGGGTCATCCTTTGGTCCGCGTCCGGGGCGAGCTCTCGGAATTTCACCCACTGAAAACGTGAAATGGCATCGGCAACTGAGTTGTCTACCCCCGGGATGTGTCTCGCCCTAAGCGCGATATTTGCTCTCAGCTGTCATTCAACCAGTTTTCGCAGCAGGTTGGCCACTGCTGGGCATTTTGCTGACCCTGTGTTGATTGCCTGCACCACCGCGGGGTTGTCAGACCATAGTGTTATCTGCCTATCGGCTAGCTGCTGGGCCCAGATTTAGAAAGCCACCACAATTGGGAACAACTCCAACAAGGATATGTTGGCGGTGACTCCTGCGTTCTGCCAGGCCCCTGCGGTCCATGCGTTCCCTAGGATGGCCACAAAGCCGAACCCCCCGGCTGAGTCAGTGTAGAGTTCAAGCTTGTTTGCTTGCACCCAAGGCTCGCGCCACATGAGGGTGCCGTTGAAATCTGTCAGGAAGTTCTCCCATTGCCCTAAGTCCTCCCTCACCCCTTGCGTGATGCGGACTCTGTGGTGCTTCTGTGTCATGCTCCTGGTCATCCACGCCAAGCGTCTTGGAAAGGCGCACCCCGCGGGGATCACCCTTGTAGCAAAATTAAATTTTCCCAGCAGCTGCTGCACCTCACCTAGCGTCGCCTTCTTTTGGTCCCTTAGTCTACCAATGATTTCTTTTAGCTCTGCTACCTTATTGGGCGGCAATCTGCACGTCCCAGCCACTGAGTCCAGCTCCATCCAGAGGAAGGACAGTTTTGTGGTTGGGCCCTCCGTCTGGTCCCGAGCTAAGGGGATACCTAATTCCTGGGCCAGAACCATGAAGTTGTCACAATCCCCCGTGCCTGCCCTGCCGATGAAAAGGAAGTCATCTAAGTAGTGGATGCGTCCCCCTTTTGGAGCGCGTGTCCCTAGCTCCCACTCCAGGAATCCGCTGAACGCCTCGAAATATGCGCATGATATCGATCAACCCATTGGTAAGCATTTGTCATAATAGTAATGACCGTCTAATTTCAAACCTAGCAGATGGTAGCTGTCTGGGTGCACTGGCAATAACCGTAAGGCTGTTTCTATGTCTGTCTTTGCCAGCAGGGCACCCCTCCCTTCCTGCCGTATCAGGTCCACCGCATCGTCCACTGATGCGTAGGCCACTGTGCATGCCCCCTGTTCCAACCAGTCGTTTATGGAATCCCCCTCAGGATGGGATAAATGATGTATTAGCCTGAATTTGCCTCCCTCTTTTTTGGGCACCACACCGAGCGGTGGTACCACCAGGTCCTTCAGAGGGGGGGGAATGAAAGGGCCGGCCACCCGCCCCAGTAGAACTTCTTTCTCTATCTTTTGTCTTGCTACCCCCGGGTTGTCTCTTACTGATTTCAGGTTACGGCTCTCCCAGGTGCCCCTGGGTCCTTTGTAAGGAATTGGAAAACCTTGTGTGAAGCCCTCTGCTAGCAGCTGTCTGTCTGTTGCGTTCTGATAGTGTCTCAACAAATACAGCAGCCTGCTTGCCTTTATGGGGGTCGGTAGCGGCTGCCCCCGCCCCTTCCCCCGCTGCCCCCGCCTGGGGGGGCCTGATCCTCACTTCTCTGTGCCTGTCTTATCTTTGTGGCCCCCTGTCCCCGGGGCCCGCTTACAGCGTATGGCGGGGTGGCTTCCCCCGCATGACCCGCAAGCGTGTCTAAACCTGCATGCTGTCCCCCATTTACAATCGTCCTTGTCGAACTTCCAGCATGTTTTACCTGATTTGTTGTTGCCCTGGTTTTTCCCTTTGAACCCATGTCCTTCTTTCTTCCTTCTGTGAGGGGGGGTTTGTACTTTTTTGGGCCTGTTGCCCCTATTTATCCCCCCTCATCCTAGTCAGCTCGCCCCCGGTTTGGGGGGGGCTCGAGCTCGCCCTGGTGCGACCAATCAGGGTCACCCCCCTCTAGCTGGCTATGTAAATGGGCGGGGAGGGGCTTCCCGCCCCCGGACGGCGTTTGTCCCAGGCTCCCATCGGGTCCGGCTTTGCCTTCCCGTCCCGGGTTCCAAAATGCATAATGAAACTTCACACTGTTCCAGTGATGAGGCTAATATCCTTTTAGGATGTAATGCAGCATAGAAAATAAAAGGTATGGCACTGAGTGTATATGTGGGCAAAGTAAATGGCGCCATTAGAAGCACACTTTGTCTTGCAAAATTGATTAAAATATGCAATATACTACTATCTGGGTGTCTACCTCAATGTGCGTAATTTTCTTAACCACTCCAGCCAATGCCCACTTATCTAATGAAATTAAAAAACTACTCATGTACCGCGCTTACAAATCAGTCCATACACCATGCACATGCATTCTATACTGTCGCAGTTATAAACTATATTTGTGAATCACCCTTTAACCAAATTACATAAGGATAACTTAAATAATACTTGTAGTTCACCCTTTCCATCGTTCCTATGGTAGTCTACTGAGGTTGGAAATGTGTTCCGTTTTACTATATGGCTAAGGATCAATTTTATTGTTATATTTTGCCTGTCATCATTTGGCAGTATAATTTAAGGAAGCTATAGCACTTTATTGCAGAAGAGAATTTGAATGCTGTATTTGTTATTTTCCTAATGCCACTTAGATTTATGATCATTTTGTTCTGTTCTATGTACAAAGTTTGCATTGTTATAGGTACATTACAGTTTAATGTGCGTTTTGTAACCCTTCTAGTAGTTAGGCATCTGGGTTTATATGTGATAATGCTTGTTTATTGGTTCTTTATGCATCTTGACGCTTGAATGACATGGCACTGTCTGTGCCTTTCAACAATTAAGAGAAAATAGGAAATGTGAGGAATAGAAACTGTCTACTCACCATCCACATCGTTTGCTGGACCGAATTCTTGATTTGGGACTCCATTAGAACTGGGGACTCCACTTCCTGTTGCTTCTGTGTGATAGGTAGGCCATTTAAACAAGTACAACCGCACAGGTAAAGTGAGCGTGACTTGGCACTGGTCAGTTCTTACGCAATGTGCCTGAAGATGCACTGTTATAAGTTACTTGTCCTGCATAGAACAGTGCAGTTTTTAGACTAAGCAAGGATGGAAAGATTGCCTTTTTTCTCTCATTGCGCTTGTATGGGGTTCTCCAGCATTTGTGTCCACTGTCTTTACAGACTGGGGTATACGACATATCTTTACATCCAAAGGACATGTCATGAACTTCCTCTTGTGGTGTGTCCCTCACCAGAAAATCAAAGGGGGGGAGTGAAGAGGAAAAAAAGTAGAATCGTCCTCCTCATGGTATCGTAATTCAACAAAGGGATTCTACCAATATTTACATAAAGATATATATGTGTATAAGTGTATATTCAGTTTTACTGCAGGTGTTTTTTATATGTTCCAATGATGATGTCTAGAAACATCCTTCTCTAGTTGATAGGAAGGACAGTATTCAAAAAATTGTAAAATACCCCTCACACACTGAAACCTGATTCAGTGTCATGCTTCATCATTGGGGTCTTCCCGCCCCTCTACGGGACGGGGCGTGCTACTACCTACGTAGACGCGGGAGCACTTAATTTAGTGATTAGTGTATATGTGTAGTGCGTGGGATCGTGAAAAAACTATATATATGTGATGATTAAAAGTTCCCTGGCTAGTGGAAAAAATACACTTTATTTGCTTCCCTAGCTGAGAATAATAAAAGTGGGGAGGTGTAGATAGTGTACTTTGATGGGTCACTTTCTACAGGGTCGACATGTTTCAGAAGCCATCCCTTGGCTTACTTCCTCAGGACCAAAACCGATCCCTATTGCACCTCACTGGGTGATATAATAAATGTACATATGCCTACTGGTCACACATACTCTTCCATGCACCCGAATAGGGTAGTAAACACAATATACCAATTGTATATCCTGTCATGAAACCTGAAAATGAAAAAACATTGTGGATAAACAATAGCTCTTATCGTTTATCCCCTTCATATTCACATCACCATCACGTGGAAACGATAATATTGTCTGTCACTGTGATATATTTTCCGTTTTACCCAATGGTGTATTTTTAGCTATAGAAACACTCCTCTTGTTGTTTGTATCTGGCATTTTCTGAGCCCAGAATTTCATACATCCAAAGTAGTGGTTTTTAAAGGAATCCTTATGGTGTCAGCATCCGGTTCCCATGCATACAGGATCTCTATACATCTAAAAAAAGCGGCTCTTATACATGCTCCTTTTGTTAACCAAACATACATTCACACTCATGTGGAAGTAGAAATACGATATAGTTTTACAGGATTCTTGGATTTATCATATGTCCACTATGGGCGTAAATTAATCCCCTTATGTGTGCATCCGCTCTCTTAATAGGAAGTGATCCTGTGGGGTGCCGTTAAAAAAGGGGGGTTTAATACTCATGCTCTCAGAGAGACGTGCCGTTAAATGTTATATTTTAAAAATAATACATACATTCGTATATTAACGTGTCCGCTCCATGAGATGCCACGAGGGGTGTAAAGGCGCCTTCACATTGATACTGTAAAATATAGATTTAAAGGCTAAGTTAAACATCGGAGTAATTTCTCCTCCGTGTGGGTCGCGGTATCTTGGGCTTTTTAAAGACATGCCCTTGTCTTACTTACATGCTGGGTGCTGCTCAATCACCAAGGATTACCTTCTCGTGGCTCTCTGGGAACTCAAATGAGATTTGTGCAAGCCCCGGTTCTTAAAGGAAGGACTCTGCGTGGAAAACGCCTTCAATTGAAAGCAGCTGTAAAGGAAAACAACTAGACCGGGAAAAAACAAAATGGCCGCCTGTGAATGGGGCGAAAAAGAGTTCTTTTTGATACACTTCCTGTTGGAAGGTATTGATGCAAAACTTTGTTGAGGATTTCTTTTGATCGTTGATATAGACAGAGAAACGCCAAAGAAAAAACTTTGTTGAGGATTTCTTTTGATCGTTGATATAAACAGAGAAATGCCAAAGAAAAAAGTTCAAAGTTCAAAGATAGAAACCAGGGTCTAAAAGGGTCGTAAAATTAGTTGTTAAAAAATGAAAAATAAATAATATGTTTTTACATGGCTCATTTTAAAACGGGGGGTTTAGGTTGTGTATTCTCCCACAAGTGAAACAGTAATTGTTAAGACAACGTTGAAAAGAGCCTTTGTAAAATACAGTATGGCTTTCAGGGCTTGTTCGTTATGGCTATTTCTTTAGAAATCCTGCCATATGATAGCTTCTTAATTTATTAGCAGAGCATCTATTAAGGGATTTTAATTGTAATCCTCAGTATTTATAGCTGATTCCAAGGAATGTCATCATTTAGCCCTTTCTCATGAGTTCTCAGACGGAACACCCACCGCTGTTCCTTTTCGAATAAATACTTCTCGTTTTGAATTTGTTCAATTATCGTCCACGAGAGATCTTCCCACTTGTGACCTTTTTCCCAAAAATGGGCTGCCATTTTGGTGGTGCTTATTTTGCATTTTATGTTGCTTTTATGTTCCCCTATTCTTATTTTCACGGGGCGTGTGGTCATTCCTACGTACTCTAAAAGGCACGGGCAAGAAATAAGATAAACCACATTCTTTGAGTTACATGTTGTGAAATTTCTTTGGTCCCATCTCGTCCCATCTTGGAACCTTATCTCTTTGCTTTTTTTGGTTAGTTTACATACATTGCACATGCCACAAGGATGATGGCCAGAGATTGGTGGCCTTAGGGTAGTTTGCGTCTGCTGACCGTCTTTGCTCTCTTTTGGTCTGGTGTGCACGACCAAATCTCGGATGCTTTTTCCTCTTTTGTGAGAGAAGATTGGTTTTGGTAAATTAATGCCTCCACTATTAAGGATTCGCCAATGTTTATTTACAATTTTTGTAATCCCATTCGAATGTGTGTTAAAAGTTGTTATGCATACTGGACGGTTCTCCTCCTCCTTGTGGATTTTCGGTTCCAACAGGCCTTCTCTACTATTGTTGCGCGCCCTTTTGTATGCATTATCAATCACCCTTTTTGGGTATTGACGTTTTTCCAGTTTCTTTTTTAGGTCATTTGATTGTGTCTTGAAATCTTCAATTTCAGTACAGTTCCTTCGCAACTGTAGGAATTGCCCATAGGGAAGGTTGTCGCGGAGATGCCGCGGATGGAAGCTGTTATACAACAAAAGGCAATTTTTTGAGGTTTCTTTGAAATGGGTGGTCGTTGCCAGTTTTTCTTCTTTGGCATATATATTGAGATCAAGGAAAACTAGTTTTTCATTTGTGATGGTACTTGTGAACTTCAACATTTTTTAACTTAGCCTTTAAATCTATATTTTACAGTATCAATGTGAAGGCGCCTTTACACCTTCGTGGCATCTCATGGAGCGGACACGTTAATATACGAATGTATGTATTATTTTTAAAATATAACATTTAACGGCACGTCTCTCTGAGAGCATGAGTATTAAACCCCCCTTTTTAACGGCACCCCACGGGATCACTTCCTATTAAGAGAGCGGATGCACACATAAGGGGATTAATTTACTCCCATAGTGGACATATGATAAATCCAAGAATCCTGTAAAACTATATCGTATTTCTACTTCCACATGAGTGTGAATGTATGTTTGGTTAACAAAAGGAGCATGTATAAGAGCCGCTTTTTTTAGATGTATAGAGATCCTGTATGCATGGGAACCGGATGCTGACACCATAAGGATTCCTTTAAAAACCACTACTTTGGATGTATGAAATTCTGGGCTTAGAAAATACCAGATACAAACAACAAGAGGAGTGTTTCTATAGCTAAAAATACCCTATTGGGTAAAACGGAAAATATATCACAGTGACAGACAATATTATCGTTTCCACGTGATGGTGATGTGAATATGAAGGGGATAAACGATAAGAGCTATTGTTTATCCACAATGTTTTTTCATTTTCAGGTTTCATTACAGGATATACAATTGGTATATTGTGTTTACTACCCTATTCGGGTGCATGGAAGAGTATGTGTGACCAGTAGGCATATGTACATTTATTATATCACCCAGGGAGGTGCAATAGGGATCGGTTTTGGTCCTGAGGAAGTAAGCCAAGGGGATGGCTTCTGAAACATGTCGACCCTGTAGAAAGTGACACATCAAAGTACACTATCTACACCTCCCCACTTTTATTATTCTCAGCTAGGGAAGCAAATAAAGTGTATTTTTTCCACTAGCCAGGGAATTTTTAATCATCACATATATATAGTTTTTTCACGATCCCACGCACTACACATATACACTAATCACTAAATTAAGTGCTCCCGCGTCTACGTAGGTAGTAGCACGCCCCGTCCCGTAGAGGGGCGGGAAGACCCCAATGATGAAGCATGACACTGAATCAGGTTTCAGTGTGTGAGGGGTATTTTACAATTTTTGAATACTGTCCTTCCTATCAACTAGAGAAGGAGGTTTCTAGACATCATCATTGGAACATATAAAAAACTCCTGCAGAAAAACTGAATATACACTTATACACATATATATCTTTATGTAAATATTGGAGGTGTCCCTCACCAGGACACGTTTACACCGCTTTTGGTTGAAAATAAGGTTATCAGATTCAGGAGGTTGTGTGAAGGAGGCATGCACTGCCAGGGATGTATATTTTATCATTTTTTCCGGGATTCACTGCGCTTTGATTAGTAAAGAACTTGAGGGATGTTGATAACTTAGTGGAAGAAGATGGAGCATTGAATGGTTCTCTGAGAAAACTGAATATTGAGGAGTCCAACCACATTAATTGTGTTTGCCAGAAAAATATGCAGCAATAAGTTCTAGCACCGTCATCAACCCTGTCTTTTATCGTGAAAGGAGCACTTGTCCAAGGAATATGCCGGTATTATTGCAAAGGTTCACCGTTTTATTTCTATACACATGAAATATGAGCCAGAGGGGCCAGAGCCATCCCATTTCAGGTCTATGGGTGCCAGGCCCAATATGTATGTGAGGCTAAGTGCCCAATTTATAGGTGGCCTATACTGATAATCCTGAGAAATATTCTGTTTCTTTGACGTCAAAGTCAAAACTATTGAAGCCTCACTTAAGATACTGTCTAACAATCTATGATGTTGTCTCAATAAATTAAAACAGTGTAACCACATTGGCGGTGATATACTTGCTAATTTAGCTAAGGGTTGGCACACGTACCATGCTCTGCACTTGTTCCAACCTCATCCCTCTCCCACTCTCACTAAGGGAGTTTCTTGATGCAGCGGAACAAAGAGGTCAACAACGTCCACCCTTTATCTGGTCTTCATTTTCGTGCTAAAAAATCAACAGAAATAGTTTGAAAATGAAATAGCCCACATGGTGACCTTCAATCTGGTTTAAGAGCTGAATGCAGTATTGAAACCAATATCTTGCAAATCATTGATGATGTACTGGGCATCCTTGCTAACAGCAATATCTGCCTGCTCATATTACTCTATCTACCAGTGGCCTTTGATACTGTGAAATTCTCATCAACACCTTAAAGAAGTGTGCAGTCTATGATGACAAAATGCTGGAATGGTTTAAATTGGAACTGTACAACAAGGAGTTTTGCAAGACCTTGTTCTAGCACCCACACCATTCAACCTCTATTTCCAACCCTTTGACAACATCATTAAAGAGTCTGGCATATCATATCACCAATAGGCTTTTGAGACTCTTTTGATACCCAACTTTTCCTTAAGGCTTCCTCTCCCTCTGATATCTGATTATTGACCTTGACACTGGCTAAAATTCAATCTTGGAAGACCACTCATCCCCTCAAGCTTAATTCCTACAAGACAGGGTTCCTAATTACCTCTATGTGATCTTCCACCACACTTGCTCAAGACCAGGGACGGACTGGCCACAGCGGGCACCGGGCGTTTTCCCGGTGGGCCGAAAGTGTGGGGGCCGGTTTTGGACCGGTGAGGGCCGTTTCTAGGTGGAGCCTAAGCAGCGTAAATGAGTAATCATGCTGTAATCAGTGTTGGGAGTGTAATCCCTCCTGCTGTTTATAATTGGTTCACTCCTGCTGTCAGTCTTCTTTGGTGGCTCCTCATTGGCTGGTGCTCCTGACACATCAGTTCCTTTTTTCAATCAGGAGCACCGGCCAAGTACAGTTTCCTTACGCTGTTCATGTTAATTTTTTAATTTGGAAACTATTTCAGGAGCACTGGTGAGGCAAGATGGCGGCTGCGTGACTTGTGCGAGTGTCACTCTCCGACCGCTGTGGTCTTTGATCGGTATTTTGCGGAGTTAATGTCCAGTTGAGTTTCAAGAGTATAGAGGAAACGGAATCGCAACCTCTTCCATCCCGGATGATTATTTTGCAAGAGTTATACAACTTGTGGCTACGTGCAGCGAGGCTCGGTGTCAGCGTTCTGCGAAGTCGGACGTACCTGAGGGCCTGGCGGGCGTGGTTTGCCGGGAGCAAGCAGCTGAGTGAGAGCGCGAGCCAAAACAGGATGGCTCCACGGAGAGCTGATCCAAGGGAGGGAGCGACCGCCTCTAAGGCGGTTGTGGTGCCTAAAAAGTTGCCTGTCCCGAAGGAGTCTGAAGCGGCTCACACTCCCACTCAGGAGAGAGTGGAGAGGGCGGGGAGCAAGAACGGGACTCCCGGGAGCGAATGGTACTTTTCAGACGGGGCTGTGAGAGGGAAGACTCCGACGGTCCCAGGGATGTTCTCCGGCAAGCCGGTAAGCGGTGAACAGGTCAAGCCGCTGTTGGAGAAAATACCAAACAAATGGAAAAACACAGGCACAGGCTCTGGTACTGTTACTAACACAGTTTGCAACAGTGTATCGGATATGACAGGGATCGCTACATCAGACCCCCTCAGTATTGTAGAGACTAGCAACCTGCCTAATGTTCCAGAGGTTTTAAACGCCCTTTCTGTGCCCCCTTGCTGCCCCTGATTGTGCTCGTTTTTCCTTTCTGTGCCCCCTTGCTGCCCCTGATTGTGCTCGTTTTTTTTTCCTTTCTGTGCCCCCTTGCTGCCCCTGATTGTGCTCGTTTTTCCTTTCTGTGCCCCCTTGCTGCCCCTGATTGTGCTCGTTTTTTTCCTTTCTGTGCCCCCTTGCTGCCCCTGATTGTGCTCGTTTTTTTTTCCTTTCTGTGCCCCCTTGCTGCCCCTGATTGTGCTCGTTTTCCTTTCTGTGCCCCCTTGCTGCCCCTGATTGTGCTTGTTTTTTTCCTTTCTGTGCCCCCTTGATGCCCTGATTGTGCTCGTTTTCCCTTCTGTGCCTGTTTCCCGCCGCTGCGCCTGCGGCCCCGCCCCCTCACTGCCCATTCGCTGCCCCATTCCCTGCTCCTCCCTCCCACCTCCCCATTTATGGCGGCCGCTGTGCGGCCGCGCCTAGGCAAGCCCGTCTGCGCCCGTCCGCGCCGTGACCGCGCCCAGCGCCAGACCCCCTGGTCCGGGCATCCCCCGCGCCCGCCACATCAACAGACGCCGATACGACGCCAGCACCCTCCACGCACTCCAACCCCGGAAAAGATCACGCCTGCTACCAGGCCACCCCGAAGCGCACCCAAGGGCCCTTCACCTGCCGGAACTGCAGCTTCGCCAGCACCCGCCCCGCCAAACCACCGCCCAGGAAAGAACCCAACTACCTCAGATGCATCCTCCTCAACACCCGCTCCGCCCGCAAACACGCCATCGAACTCTGGGACCTTCTCGACTCAACCTCCCCAGACGTCGCATTCCTGACGGAGACCTGGCTGAATCCCGCTTCAGCCCCCGACATCGCCATTGCCATCCCGGACGGATACAAGATCACCCGCAGGGACCGCACCAACGGAGTCGGAGGAGGCATCGCCATCGTCCACAGGAACACCCTCAGAGTCTCAACCAACACCGACGACACCCTCAGCACCGCCGAACACATGCACTTCCAGATCCACACCGATCCCAACACCACCCTCAGAGGAACCCTCATCTACAGACCCCCGGATCCCGACCACAGTTCAGCGATTCCATCGCTGACTTCGTCAGCACACACGCCATCGCCTCCACGGACTACATCCTCCTCGGGGACCTGAACTTCCACCTCGAGAACAACAAGGACACCAACTCCACCACCCTGATCGACAACCTCGCCACCCTCGGACTCAGACAGCTCGTGACTACACCCACCCACGCCGCCGGCCACACGCTAGACTCCATCTTTTCCGCAAGCCCACACGTCTCCTTCAACCACACCTCCGAACCCCACTGGACTGACCACCACTGCATCCACTTCACCTACAGGAAGCCCACCACGCACCACCGCACCGAACAAATGCCTCGCCGCTGCTGGAGCAGAGTCACGGAAGACCAGCTAACCACAACCCTCGCCCTGAGCCCACCCGCCGAACCCTCCGACCCCCGACACCGCCGCCCGCAACCTCAGACAGTGGATCGACGACTGCGCCAACACCCTCGCCCCGCTCAAGAATCCGCCCAACAGCCACACCAGCAAGAAAGCCACCTGGTTCACCGAAGACCTCCAGGCCTCCAAACGAACATGCCGAAAACTGGAGAAGATCTGGCTCCACGAACGGACAGCGGACAGCTACGCCGCCCACAAGAGCGCCACCCGCAGTCACCATCACCTCATCAGATCCGCCAAAAGGGCCTCACTCAAAGACTGCCTAGACAACAACGCACACAACAGCAAAGAGCTCTTCAACATCGTGAAGGAACTCTCCAACCCCAGCTCCAACACCAACGACATCCAGCCATCGCGAGACCTGTGCGACTCACTGGCCACCTTCTTCCACCGCAAAATCGCCGACATCCACGACAGCTTCAACACCACGACCGCCCCGGCAACCACCGAGACCACTGCCCCCACAACCACCAACCGCCTGCTCTCCTGGACCAACATCAACGACGAGGACACCAGCGAGATCATGAACACCATCCACTCCGGTTCACCGCTAGATCCGTGCCCTCACCACATCTTCAACAAAGCCAGTACAGCCATCGCGCCCCATCTCCGGAAAATAATCAACATCTCCTTCGAGACAGCAACCTTCCCGGAAAGCTGGAAGCACGCCGAGATCACCGCCTTACTCAAGAAACCCAAGGCAGACCCCAAGGACCTCAAGAACTTCCGACCCATCTCTCTGCTCCCGTTCCCCGCGAAGGTCACCGAGAAAATCGTCAACAAACAACTGACCCGCTACCTCGAGGAGAACAACATCCTGGACCCTTCCCAGTCCGGCTTCCGCAGCAACCACAGCACCGAAACCGCCCTCATCGCCGCCACCGATGACATCAGGACCCTGCTAGACAACGGAGAAACAGCAGCCCTCATCCTCCTGGACCTATCAGCCGCCTTCGACACGGTCTGCCACCACACACTACGAACACGCCTTCACGACGCCGGGATCCAAGAGAAGGCCCTGGACTGGACCACATCCTTCCTTTCCGGCAGAACACAAAGCGTCCGCCTCGCCCCTTCCGATCCAAGGCCACCAAGATCATCTGCGGCGTACCCCAAGGCTCCTCCCTCAGCCCAACGCTGTTCAACATCTACATGGCACCCCTCGCCCATGTCGCCCGACAGCACAACCTCAACATCATCTCCTACGCCGACGACACCCAGCTGATCCTCTCCCTCACCAAAGACCCTCACACCGCCAAAGCCCACCTCCACGAAGGAATGAAGGCCGTCGCCGAATGGATGAGGACCAGCTGCCTGAAGCTGAACTCGGACAAGACGGAGGTCCTCATCCTTGGTTCCAACCCTTCAGCCTGGGACGACTCCTGGTGGCCAACATCACTGGGAACAGCCCCGCCACCCACCGACCACGTACGCAACCTAGGGGTCATCCTCGACCCCACCCTCTCCATGACTAAGCAGGTCAACGCCGTTTCCTCATCCTGCTTCAACATCCTCCGAATGCTCCGCAGGATCTTCAAGTGGATCCCCACCGAAACAAGAAAAACAGTCACCCAGGCCCTCGTCACCAGCAGGCTGGACTACGGAAACGCCCTCTACGCAGGAACGACGGCTAAGCTCCTGAGACGGCTGCAACGCATCCAGAACGCCTCTGCACGTCTTATCCTCGACATCCCCCGACGCAGCCACATCACACCCCACCTGAGAGACCTGCACTGGCTCCCTGTCAACAAGAGGATAACCTTCAAGCTCCTCACCCACGCACACAAAGCACTCCACAACTCCGGACCAGCCTACCTCAACAGACGACTCAGCTTCTACACCCCCACCCGCCAGCTCCGCTCGACCAGCCTCGCCCTCGCCACAGTCCCCCGCATCCGGAAAACGACCGCCGGCGGCAGATCCTTCTCCCACCTCGCCGCCAAGACCTGGAACACCCTCCCCACCAACCTCCGACAGACCCAAGACCTACTGGCCTTCAGAAGACTCCTCAAGACCTGGCTCTTCGATCAGTAGCAGCACCACCCCCCTCTTCCCCCAGCGCCTTGAGACCCTCGCGGGTATGTAGTGCGCTTTATAAGTGACATGTTTGATTGATTGATTGATTGATAACAGGGGTGGTAGAAGGAATACCTAACAGGAGGGAACAGGAGGGGGGAGCAGATGTAATTGCCACTCTAGCCCTCAGCGAGTGTGTCAGTGAGCTGCAGGAACTGGGGGATATAGTGCCCGGTACTCCAGATGGAGAAAACTTTTTTTCACTGGCAGAAGAATCCGACCTTAACAATGCTAGTGATCCTGACAATACGGATATTGATGCCTCGGGGGATGACAGCGATAGCCCCCCTATGACAGCAGACACCTTAAGGAGGGCTACTAACCGATCTAACCGATCTAGAAAGAAAAGTCTCGAGGGCTCACGGCACGAAAGTTCTCATTCAGATACTAACGAGCACCTTCAATGGGACTATTCCACTACCAATCTGGCAGCTGAGGGGTGGCCAGGGCCTGGATTTCAGGAGGAAGATCTCAGGGTTTCTGATAGTAAACCTGAACCGGTCCCTTCAATTGGTTTAATTTACGCAACGCTTAAGGCAATGCAAGTAGAGGCTCGTCAGGAGCATAAAAGAGCACAACTCGCGACTAAAAAAATCCAGGGCGCTATTCGCAAAACAACAAAAGCCTGCTCGGAGGTTGTAGCAAGAACTACTGCCCTGGAGGAACGTGTAGTAGGACTGGAGGCCGGTTTGGAAAGTACTGAGCAAAAAACAACTGCAAATGACGCTAGAATGATGGACATTTTGTGGAAACTGGAAGAATCCGAAAATAGGCAGCAGAGAAACAATTTACGTCTGCTGGGTATTGAAGAGAAAGCCGAGGGAGCGAAGTACGAGGATTTGTGCTAAAGCTTTTTAAATCTGCCTTTCCAGAACTATCACACTGGAACTGGGAAGCAGAGATCCAGCGAGTACATAGATTACCCCTAATGGTAAAAAGTAATCTTGGCCCTAACCCAAAGCCCAGAGCAATTTTAATTTTTTGGGGAACTTTCTATTGCGGCAGGCGATATTTGAAAAGGCAAGACTGGACGCAAAAAAATCAGCCAAGGGGCAGACATTTTTTGTGCGGCCAGATTTTTACCACACAACAGTGGAGCGAAGATGGCGGCTACGGCAGCTGATCAGCCCCTTCCAAAAACTTGGATGTGAAGTGTACTTGATGAACCCTGCTCGGTTGAAAGTTATTTACCAGGGGAGGGTTAGGGTGTTTACTTCCGAGATTCTGGCGGAAAACTACCTAAAGGAGGTAACTGGTGGCTGACTGAGTTTGCAATTTTCGGGTTTTCTCCTTTTGTCTTCTTAAGAGAGTAGGGTGGAAGCAAAGTGATGTGGTATATTGTTTGCATATTGGTGATTACTGCTTTTTTGGGTTGTTTTAAATCTCAAATTGGGCTGGTTCCTCTTATTTTGGTTTTTTCTAGATAGGTTGGGGAGTGACAGGGGGCGCACATTGGAACGCGGGAGGCATCACAAGGGTCTGAGGACCTTTTTTGCCTTAGTGAGGAGTTTGGGGGGGGATGGGTGGGGGCGAGCGAGGTGGATCCTATTTGGGAAAAGGGGACTTCATGTGGTGTAGGTTTGGATTGCTCTGATGTGTTTCTTATGATGATTAGGGATATAATGTATTTAGAGCTGTTCGCCATTTATAATGGGGTGTATTAGGATAGCCTCCATTAATATTTGTGGATTAAATGACCCTGTAAAAAGGCGCAGGATAAAGGAAGACATTCGAATCTTGAAGGCAGATATTATCTGCCTCCAAGAAACACATATAGAAGCTAGTAGAAATAAAATCATGGCGCTTGATGGGTTTCAATTAATTTCATGGACAAAGCAGGAGGCTAAGACTAAAGGTGTAGCTATATTTGCACGTCGGGGTATGGCCAACTTTACTCGTTCTTTCTCCGATAAATATGGCAGATGGGCAATTATACAATGTTCAATCGACAACAGCATGTTCACACTATGTTCCGTTTATGGACCGGTATTAGATGATCCTGAACTGTATAATTGGTTGAGTTTAGAACTGGTGGGTTGGCCATCCCCGATTATATTGTGTGGTGATTTTAATATAAATTTGGGCTGTGCGGTATCTAATCACCCTGAAATAATATCAAGGGCGGAAACCGAATGTTTTCAAGTCTCTTTCCCAATTGAAAGAGTTGCACAGGCTTGTAGATATGTGGGCACAGTTAGAGGGTAATGACCCAGGGTTTACTTATTTCTCTGCTCCGCACAGAACTCATGCAAGATTGGATTACTTTTTCATTTCTCAATGTCTGGTGCAGGGCAGTAAAATTACTAAGTTTCCAAGGGTAATGTCTGACCATAACCCTCTGGTACTTGAAGTGAATATTAAATGTAAGAAACAAGTAACCAGCTGGACTTTCAACAGGGCTTTGTTAAGTGACAACTCCTATATAGAGTATATGGCAATGTGGATCACTAGATTTTTAAAGGAGAATATGGGAAGCACGGGTATTCAGAATGTCTGGGATACCTTTAAAGCAGGGATCAGGGGTGAGACTACACAGTTTGGTTGGGAGACTCAGAAGAAAGAGAGGAATAAGATCAATGAGCTGTATGTAGCATTGGGGAAAGCTGAGACTAACCTCTTCAAGGTATTATCAGAGGGTGGGGAGGCCGAAACAGCTCAAACTAGGATTACAATCGCGAAATCTGCCATAACTGAAATTTCATTTGCTAAATCCGCGGGTAGATATTTAGCCTGGCGGTCTAAGCTTTATGAGAGCAATGAAAGGGTGGGTCACATGTTAGCTGTTCGGACTAGAGAAAAAGAGGCACAAACTCGGATTACAGGTATTTTAGATCCAGATATTGGTTTAGTAACCGATGCAGGAGCAATTCTTTTGACTTTTCAGAAATGTTACCAGAAGTTATATCTGGAGGATATAAGTGATAACTGTGGGATACAAGTTGAAATTAAGAGATATCTCAAGGCGGTCAAATTGAATCAATTGACTTCTTCAGATCGGGATATTTTGGATGCTCCGATTAGTCTGGAAGAAATACTCCGTGCTATAGATTCACTTCCATCAGGTAAAGCTGTTGGGCCTGATTTTTTACCAGGTGAACTCTACAAGATCTTTCGAACACAGCTGGCTTCAACAATGCTTGAGATGTTTCGTTTGGTACAGAGCGGAGACACACCTCCAGAGTCTTGGAGGACTGCAAAGATTGTTATATTTCTAAAGAAAGGGAAAGTGGCGACCGACCCAGGGGCATATCGGCCCATTACTTTGATAAATAGCGATATAAAAATCTATTCCAAGATTCTTGCAAATAGATTGGGGTCAGTCATTAAAAAAATGGTATCTCCCCAGCAACACGGCTTTGTGCCTGGTCGGGAAACTATTGACCACATTCGTTGGACAATAACATTGTTTGATTATACCAAGGTTACAGGAGACCCTTTGGCCTTAATTCTGCTAGATGCAGAAAAGGCATTCGATAGGGTCTCCTGGCCTTTTTTATGGGCTGTTATGAAGTATTATGGTATAGGGGAAGGATTTATAAGAGCAATCCAAAGTATGTACAAAGATCCAATTGCAAAAATTGCTCTGATGGGAGCACAGTCGGGGGTAATCAACATAATGCGAGGAACGAGACAAGGCTGTCCGTGTTCCCCTTTGTTATTTGCCATCTACATTGACCCTTTAATTAGGAAGATCCAGGAAGATCAAATAATCCAACCTGTCCATGCTAGAGGGGGAGACGTCAAAATTTTGGGCTACGGGGATGACCTAGCCATTATAACAGCTGCTCCCCGCCTGGCTCTAGATGAAATAAATATTTTAACATCGCAATTTGGCAAGATTTCTGGCTATCACTTAAATGATTGTAAAACTCAAATCGTTATTAATGATAAAGTCACATTAGTGGATCAGCGGATAGTCGCAAGTGCCAGATATTTAGGCATAGAAATAAGTTCCAAATCTGAAGATATTGTTGATATTAATCTGAAACCATTATTACAAAAAATCAAATCAGATTCCCGAAGAATGAACAACTTACATTTGACATTATTTGGTAGAAGCAATGTTGTTAAAATGATATTCCTGCCCAAAATCTTATATTGTTTTAGAGCAATTCCTTTAGATATAAATAAAATTTGGTTTCAGAAGCTAGACCAGTTAGTTTCATGGTTTTTATGGGCTGGACAGCGCCCAAGAAGGGCTCTTAGATATATGACTCTACCCAGAGACAGGGGACGGTGGTCTGTCCCTAACTTTCAAATTTATTATTGGGCAACCGCGCTGAAACAGATGGGGGAACTGCAAAATGGGGGAAATCCGGGATGTGTGGAAATTTCGATCTACCACCTAATCTATGGGATTGAAGCCAGGGGACTCCTTATGCGCCATATAGATTTTGCCTATTTTAAGAGGGTCAAATTTAAGGTTCTGCTTGGTGCTTATAGGGTCTGGACAGCTGTTAGAAAAAAGTTCGGGATTGGGCGGCTACATTTTTATTCCCCTCTAGTAAACAATACTCTACTTCCGGAAATATTTCAAGATGTATATTTCAAAAATTGGATTGAGAAAGGTATTCAGTGTATAGGGGATCTTATATCTATGCTGAAATGCTTACTTTTGAGGCTATCAAAGAGAGATTTGGGATTGAGAATAAATATTTTTTTAAATACTTACAGATAAGGGACTTCCTCACTAAAAGACTTAATAATCGGGACCGAATCCCTCTATTAGACTTGATTAACGGGGGCCAATCTACAACATCTTCTTTATATAAACTTGTTAATGAGAAGATGGGTGATGATTTAGCCAAACATTTTGATAGATGGCAAACGATTTTACAAGCTGGGCAGGGTGAATGTGAAGACTCCCTTTTGTTTAGTCAAACGGCATGTATTTCAGCAAATCTGCAGGTACAATGTTACAAGACATGGTGCAACTTATATATAACTCCGGCGGGTATTCATCGATGGGTGGGGACCTCGGGGATACATTGTCCTCCGTGTGGG
Source organism: Calotriton arnoldi (assembly GCA_963921515.1). NCBI lineage: Eukaryota > Metazoa > Chordata > Amphibia > Caudata > Salamandridae > Calotriton > Calotriton arnoldi. Next base: position 184,334 of record CAWUFW010011728.1, read on the forward strand.
TTGCTGGCTGCAGACAGTACACATATGTTTGCCACTTGTTCTGGCCTCTCTCAATTGTTGGCTAAAATCGAACAGCGTTTAGAATTTATATTGGGATATTTAGTCACATTGACCCCCCAGGTCATCATGTTAGGGATTTCCAATCAAGAAATGGAGGAAGCCGATAGGAAAATGGTATATATAGCAATGGCTGTATTGCGGCTTTGTTTGGCCACGGTGTGGCTTGATCCGAATCCTCCTTCGATACATGTTTGGTTTAGTAAATTATTATTTATTTATAACTCGGAGATTTCTGTGTTTAGGAGAAGGGGAAGTAGAGCAAGGGCAAAAGGGGAAAAGATTTGGGAACCTTTAACTAAATGGTTAAATAAGGATGAATTGCTACTATGATGGAAAGTACCCCCATGTTAGTTCTGGTGTAATTTTTTTTGTGGGGATCCACCGGGGTGGGGGTAAAAATTTTAAATTTGGTCATCGGATATGGTGCTTTTTTTCTTTATGTGAGTATATGTCACATTGTATTTTCTGTGTTTGATGTCCTAATAAAAATAAAAATAAATAAAAATAAGGAAACTATTTCAACAAAACAAATGTGTTCATGTTGAAGCCTGCAATCATAACGTGAGTGAATCACAAACACACTTCAGACCACTTGTTTTCCTTTCCAAACTGCTTTATCCTTAACAGTGGCGGCCGAGTGCCTTTCTTTTGTTTTCTGTGGCTCACCCAACATAACATTTAGTACAATCTCAGTTTATTTTTTTTTTGCAGCATGCCGCTCTTTATCTTTAACTTTAGCGGCTTTCTTTTTTTTTCTCAAGTGCCCTCCCTTTACTGTTTGGAAGCTGATCTCTGTGATGCAGTGGCTACACAGTAGGAGCATCAGGGAGGGGCAAGGAGCAAGGCATTAAGTTAGCTAGCAGTGGGTGAATTGTACGGCATCCACGCCGACTGCAGCGTCTGCAGTATCTGAGCCTTGCCATGGGGCTTGCAGAAAAGGCTGCTAAGGTTTTAACTTCCTCAGTCCTCTTGATCCTGACATCATGACACCCCCTTGTCCATTAATTTCACCTGCCTCACTTTACTGCACCGTTTGCAAACTATCCCAGCTGCACAGTGGATGTCGGGAGAGCGGCACCGGGAGAATCGGCTGGAAGCGGCTGCCAATAAAGGTGATATTTGCCACATATGCGCATGTGTGGCTAAGTGCGTGCCTATTTCTAAGGTGTAATACTAGAAGCTGGTTCCTCGCGCGCAGTTGTTTACGTGTTTATCACTTTTTTTTACTGTGTTTTTAAGTTCAACTGCTCCTTGGAGAATTATTTAGAGGCGCTATAACAAAAGGAATATCGAAGCATTTTGCTGCTGACTAACACGTTTTATTTCCTCTGGGTAGGCGTGTGTGTTTTTGCAGTGGAATGCGTGAGACTTCTTGTGTGTCGTAGTGAATTGTCTCCTAAGTGTTTATCCGGTCACACTGGTGGCTGGGTTCAGTCCATACCCCATTCTGTGTCTAAAAGGGGATCTGAGATCAAAGGCTCTAATGAAGTTACTGAGCGCCGCTGATTAATTGGGAACAGAATCCCTGCCTGGCCGGCATTTTGCATTTTACTGGAAGTCCATTAGTGGCCGCCATTAGCGCAGTTCTCCATCAGCAGCGGGGTGCATATGTAACAAAAGCTGCTCTCGCCTTTACCTTTCCAAATATATTTTATTTTCAACATTTGATCCAGCATTTATTTAAAAAGAAATGTTTTCCCATCAGCAAACTTTTAATGTTTTATCAATCCACTGAGAGGGCTTTAAACTGAGGAGGCTGTGGGTCCATATTTTTCATTTCTTCAATGACACAGAGTGAAGTTTTAAGAAAAGGAATTCACAGAGGCATTTCTGTACATACCAGCATGCATTCTTTAGTTCCCTTCCAGTTTCCTCTTCTCACTCTTTCTTCCTCCCTCATGCCCCCACCCTTTATGAAATTAACCAAATCATGCCTCCGTTAACACGTTTCTGCCTCTTTCGTCTTCTTTTTTGGCAGTCAAATAAAAACATGACAACTTTTTGTAGTGTTGGTTGTGGAGAGGTGGCCGCAGAGCATCTGGTAGTTCAGTAAGATTAATATTGCTTTAGTTGGGCTCCATGTGATAAAGGCAGTAAGTCCCTTTGCCACCTTCCTCCAGGCCCTTCCTCCCACCCCTACCCATGGAGAGGGAGGGCCCTCAAGTAACCACTTGTTTTGATAGCTATCATGTCTGTTGTGTCAACCTAGCATGGGACTCTGTGTTCCCATAGAGTCTGACAGGCTCCATCCAGTATTTGAGCCAACTCGAGATCTGCTCTCTCTCTGTCTGCTTCATTCCCCTTTAATTCCTTGTTTATTTATGGATGAGTTTTGTAAGGTTTCCATTGCACCAGTCAGCGATTACAGAAGTGGGATTATCTTTGTCATGGTGATTTTTTGGATGTAAGTCTCATCAATGTGTGCACTATTGCCAGAGAACGAGTGTGCAGCCGTCTGCAAACAGAAGTAAAGCTGTCTCATGGTACAAACCGCTACTCTGGCAGCAACGCTGCTCTCTGCCTCTTGGTGGCGGTGTAGGACTTCGTAAAGGCATGCTGCCTGGGAACCCACCACAGAATTCCACATCATGCCAAAAAATTCAACTGCACACCACATAATTACTACATACCACTTCACAACACAAAATACCAATCCACATAATTACACTCCATGACACAGTCCCACTCCACATAATTCCAGTACTCTCAATACCATATAATTACTATCCACATAAATCCACAGCACACCATGCCACATAATTCCACTACACAAATACACTCCACACCACATAGTTCCATCCTACACAATTCCACAACTAACAAATTCCAATACAACCCACATAATTCCACTCTACACCACATACATCCACTCATCTCCAAACCAAAGCACATAGGTAAAAGACATTCTCATTTACAATGCCAATAGCTCTACTCTAGCAAATACGAGACCTATTGTTTTGCAAATGCTTGTTGTTACTGGGGGCTGGTTCAATATCGCCGCCCGCAACAAAAGCAGCAGCATGTTTCCTACCAGCCCCACCTCCCTGCCAGGGGCAGGTCCAACTTAATTGCCAGGGCTGGTTTGCGTTCTCAGTCAGGCCCTGCTCAAGACTGGTTGTATTCAACTAAAACTCTATACGGCAACCTCACCACTATTGATAGTGTCAAATAATTTAGCTTCACAGTTGATAGCGTTCTCAACCTCCCTAAACACATCAACAGCATGGACAGAAAAACTAACCACCATCTCAAACGAAATGCTTAGTCTCCAACCTTTTGTACCAGAACAAACTTAAACCAAGTAAATAGAACATTAGTCCACTCAAGACTTGCCTACAGTATTTCCTTTCTCTCTGGCATTCCTAAAATCCACCTCACCCACTCAAGCTTATACTTCAGGCTTCAGCTCATCTTATTTCTAAGACGGGTCAAATTGACTAAATTACCCATGTTGCTAAACCAAACTGGTAGATCCATTTTGAAACTCCCATGCCATTACTTAAACACATGCTCTCTGATCACTCTCACAATCAGGTTAAAAGCTGAAGATTTTAGGATGCCTGCACTGACTTTGCAGCTTTGACACTCTACTATTGAGACCCCTCTTTTTAACAAAACGCAGTCGTTTTTTAGTTGTGCTCCCAAAATGTGTAGCTCTATTTCTTATTTTATTTGTACTCTTCCTTCTAAACATCTGCTTATCCTGCGTCATTTTCCCCCACTTTTCCTAGATGTATCTTTTTTTGTGCTTCAGGGTGATGATTTTACTTTAGCTAGGATAGCCTTGCCAATGTGCTATCATCATCAGCCCCAACTGTTTCTGCTCAATTTACCTTGTTATACCTGTTTTCCACCTCCCGTATCCACTACTTAAGCTCTTGCTAGTGAAATATTATGTACATTTGTATTTTTTCCACATACAGTATTGTACATTTATGATTGGGACTCATTAGTCAGTTTTCGTTTGACTTTTATATTTTTATGCTTATGTTTGCTCTCAGGACTCATGTCATTGTGATGCATATCTACACTTTGTCCTGTGTAAAGTGCTCTGATGCTCTTGGGCTTTGTATGTGCTATACAAAACTACTTAACATATGGGATAAAATATCCCCTGGCATACATTAAAAGGATATTGCAAGTCACTAAGGAGACCTAAGGAAGCAGGTCCGATTTGGTACAAGTGTAAGCTACAGCACTGGGGTGTATGAGCACAAGCTTGGCTCACAAGCATACCAATATTTCCACCCACAAAACAGGTACAGCACCTGGCAGGTAACAACACTTCATTCACAGCCATAGAATGCATACCAATCTAGCGAGAAAAAATGCAAGCTTCCTTCGCATGCACAGAACACTGACAGCATCTGCAGCAGCAGCTTTCTGAGTTCATGTGTAAACACACACAATGTGCAGCATTTGGCAGCAGTGTACGTTCCCCTCACACGCAGCACAGGTACAAGATGGTCAGCAGCAGTGCAAGCTAAGATATCTTCACATACAAATGAGGTATCTTACTGGCTGCAGCATTTAAGCGTGTTTCAGGCACAGAATACTCAGAGTAACTACACTGTACAGAGATATACAGATGAATGAGCCACTAAAGGCTCGAGCCAGATGCCAGGCTCTGGTTCAGCTCAAGGTCTTCTTCTCTCCTCAAGTCCAAAATGAGCTGAGCTTTCATGTGGTGTCTGCCTGCTACCCATGCTCTAATCTCATGCACAAAGAATGAAAGACAAAGCATTAAACTTTGATGTCAAACAGGAGTAAGAAAGTGCCAGAATTACACAATGTGAAACCAGAAAACCAGGTATCAATCCGGGCTTAGCCACTTGACCAAATTCTGTTATCCTACACAATTATTTTCTTTTATAATTCCTCCTAATTTTTTCATTATTCCATATAACAGAACCTTGAAATATTTAACGATCTTTGCTGTACAAAAATCTTTAATAAACTATAATGTTCCATGAAAAATAAGAACATAGCTCACATATAAGGTGCACATGAGATCTGACTTGCTTCTTAGTTCACTAACGCCATCGGGATGGAGGCATGAATGTTTATATTTTAAAACTCACTTTTAAAAAAACGCCTTACAATATACTAAGGTGAAACATTTGTTAAAGAAATATACTTGTTTGAATTTTAAAGACACTATCATTTTTTACATAATAATTGTTGCATAATTTACATGACAAATGTTTCCATGGCTTAACTCGTGCATGGGCTCTTAGAGCCAAGACAGGTTCTTAGAGCCAGGACAAACACTTGGATTGGCTCTCCCTGTTAATTTATTGGCTCGCCCACTTCGAATACAGTACTATGTATAACAGTTATTCAAGTTCCCTCTCTCTCAGTGTTAGACCTAGCATCATTGGCGCGGGTCTCCCTTCCTCTTTTCGCTTCTGACCTTTTATGTTGGCTGGATTTAGATGCTCTGGGCGCTGTGCCACTGCCAATCAGTGACACAGCGCGAATGCTCCCTGTGTAAAGATAACTGTATAAATTGGGATAATCATAATTGGCTCGTTTGGTTTACCTGTCAGTCCCTAGTATCAGTGCACTGTGTGTGCCCAGGGCTGGTAGACCAAATACTGCTGGTGGGCCGGCAGCGCTGATTTGCGCTACCCACCGAAGCAGCTGTGAAAGTATGTCTGTGTAGCATGTTCTAATAGCGAGTTACCCTCCATGTCACTGGTTACTATTGCGAGGCCACCCGTTCTCATAGGCCAGAATGGGCAGGCTGAGTATTACATGCCTTAATCCTACCTGCCCCCAGGAACCTGATAGGAACGTTGAATTTGATATGTTTAAGCTCAGAACATTGAGATGCATCTTTTAGTAAGGATTATTAGCGTAGCCCGTGTTCGAAAATGCCTCTACTAGAAACGAGGTATTTTCTGGCCTGAAGCTTTCCTGTAGGTGTTTGCTAGCGTGTGTATTGGCCATCTGGTTTTGGAGCAGCAGGGCCAGCTGGGTCAGACCTGGCTGGAGAGAGAGAGATCGGCATGTAGAGTATGGGGAGGGGTGACTCTTTGATCCGAGCAGGGCCATGCCTGGCAAGGTGAATGATGGCTCCATCTCCCACTGGGCGTCTGATAGCAGACCCCCAGATTCTTAAAGGGCAGGATGTCGCCTCATAAACCAAGTGTTCCCCGACCCCACCGAACTGGTTCTGGCTGGATGCAGTGATTTGTGACTGCAGAGAACAAAGACTTTTTAGGTATAAAACTCTGCGCTGAATCCTGTTTCGGTGTTCCTTCTGGATGTCAAGACGGAAACTCTGTCCGAGCGGACAGAGGAAAGGACTTTGAAACTTTCACCAAGCTTGCTGAAGAAACTACCCAAAGGCCTGAATTGAGAGTGCCTCCTGCTGAAGTCTCAGGGACATTAGACTGCACCCCGCCAGCCGCCCAAATTCCTTTGCTAGGAATTCTACTTGCAGGTGAGGCCTCCGTCGAGTAATCCGGAACCTCTAGTCCTACTGTGAGGAACGCGAACTGGTAACCCTTGTGAATTCTGTGTGTGGGCCGCCGCAGCTAAGAGAGAGCTGCCGCCGCTGAGTGCCCGCCTTGATTCAAATCTTCAGAACCTTCGCTGAAACTGTGTGGGCCGCCGCAGCTAAGAGAGAGCTGCTGCCGCTGAGTGCCCGCCTTAATTTGAATCTTCAGAACCTTTGCGGAAACTGTGTGGGCCGCCGCAGCTAAGAGAGAGCTGCCGCCGCTGGGTGTCCGCCTTAACTTGAACATTCGGAACCTTTGCTGAAACCCTGTGGGCCGCCGCAGCTAAGAGAGCTGCCGCCGCTGGATGCCCGCACTTGTGTTAGTTGTGCAACCTCGTGAATTGTCCTGTGAGCCGCCGCAGCTAAGAGAGAGCTGCCGCCGCTGAGTGCTCGCACCCTTGCTAACTTGGCACCATTGTGAGTTGTCCTGTGAGCCGCTGCAGCTAAGAGAGAGCTGCCGCCGCTGAGTGCTCGCACCCTTGCTAAATTGGCACCATCGTGAGTTGTCCTGTGAGCCGCCGCATCTAAGAGAGAGTTGCTGCCGCGGAGGGCTCGCACCCTTGCTAACTTTGCATCATCGTGATTTGTCCTGTGAGCCGCCGCAGCTAAGAGAGAGTTGCTGCCGCGGAGTGCTCGCACCCTTGCTAACTTTGCATCATCGTGATTTGTCCTGTGAGCTGCTGCAGCTAAGAGAGAGTTGCTGCCGCGGAGGGCTCGCACCCTTCCTAACTTTGCATCATCGTGATTTGTCCTGTGAGCCGCCGCAGCTAAGAGAGAGTTGCTGCCGCGGAGGGCTCGCACCCTTGCTAACTTTGCATTATCGTGATTTGTCCTGTGAGCCGCCGCAGCTAGGAGAGAGCTGTTGCCGCGGAGTGCTCGCACCCTTGCTACTTTTGCATCATTGGGATTTGTCCTATGGGCCGCCGCAGCTAAGAGAGAGCTGCTGCCACTGAGTGCCCACGTCTTTGTCAACCTTGCTCCATCGTGAATCGTCCCGTGGGCCGTCGCAGCTAGGAGAGCGCTGCTGCCGCCGCGAGCCCACCACGGAGCTGCACGACAAGAGTCATCGCCACCACCAGCCCGGGCCGCCGCAGCCGCGTGCTGCTGCCGCTGAGGGCCCGCCTGTCCCAGAGTGCCCGAATCATTGCGAGTGCACTTTGCGGACCACTGCCATCAAGAACTGTGGTCGCTGGGAGTCCGCCTGTCACCGTCTCCGCTTCTTCGAGAAGCTACGTGCTGTGTCCCCGTCCAACGGCAGGTATCTGGTGCGCAACGGGTCGCGTAGACCCAGGCCTTGAACTCAGTCCGTGCCCCGTTCTGGTGAATACGTATTGCCCTTTTTAAGTCCCTACTAATTTACGTGCATTGTAACTGGTTAAAACGCTTTTGAGAGTCTCCTACTATACCTTAGATAAAGATACTATTTTTTCTATACCTACTCAAGTTGTGTCCTTTTGTGGTGTCGTTATTGCCTTATTGTGCATGGTCATAAATGCTTCACACACTGCCTCTGAGATAGGCCTAACTGCTCGTGCTACGTTACCACAGGGTTGAGCAGGGGTTTTCAAAGGGGGGTAGCCCACTTGCCCTGACTTAGGAAGAAGGGTCCCAATTTGGACAGTGGCGCCAGCCATTGCCAACTAGAGACCCCCATTTCTAACACTCAGTATCTCATCCTAGGGAGCAACATCTTGTTTTCCAAGATTCATGGGACTTGGAAGGACAACTATTCCAACTTCTGGTATTAATAAGGAGAACTGTTCACTAGCAACCCCAAGACGTTGTTTTAAAGTTACCCGTACATTTAGTTTTTACCATAAAATGAAACAAACAATGCTCAAATAATTCATTTTTCCAGTTTTAGCACTCTGTTCTTAGTAAATCTGTGTTCTTTCACTCACCACCTTTAACTGCCCTCAGGCTGAACACGGGGATTACTGTGACTCTCTTGTCTTCAGAAGCTATGCATGGGCATAACTTCTTCTTTGACCTCTGCTGGCGGCAATCAGCCAGTGCCAAATGGCATACTCAGCATTTACAAAAGTGAGCATGCCCACTACTATGCCATTCAGTGCAAGCGTAATGTGTCCTTTGAAGGGCTTCAGTGGATTTTGTTGCTGGAAGTCTGACTCCTACAGCTGAGGGAATCAGCCGGAACTAATAGCAAGTTCTCAGTGCTGTAAGAGCACTTCTGGCTTTAGTAGGCAGTGGTGCTGAACAATTTTCAGGCGGGGGTGCTGCCATCAATGTTACATCACTGAACTCAGACATTTTGAAAACTCCAAGTATCACATAAAGAACAAGCCTCGCAAATGAGCCACATCCATTCAGCAGGAAAGCGGTAAGGGTATAGTATGTAGCTGGGGTTGCAGTTAGGAGCACACTGTCACAAATATATTACTAAAGCTAGGTGTCATCGCACACTGTCATTTACAGATAGCACATGACCAATAAATATGCAGAGACATACAGTTATATTGATAAAACTATATAGCGCACAAACGATAAAGTGTGGAAATTGGATTTCAGTGAATGTTTGTCATTGGTATATCACCAAGTAAAGTATCTTGATTTGTTTTGATCCTTTTATAATCTTAATTTCCATCAGAATTGGAAAAAAGTGTTCCATTTATGCTTTCCTGACTGATTATTTCTTTTGAAATGATTGCACAGTTTTTATAGGTATATAAATGTTGTTGTGTGTTCCAAGAAAATTACATCCTAAGAGCCTTTTCTTTCACATCAGTAAGATTATCATATAGCTCACATTACAAACTCCCTACATTTTGCAGTAAGAGAAAGGAAAGTAAACATCAGTCTCTATGTTCAAAGAATAAGCAGCAATTCATCAGAAGACTATGCTGTCATTTAACCTCTTTTTTTAACACACAGCAAATGTTAAAACAAATTTAAAATAATTTTTAATGCTCATTAACCTTCAGAACTTCAGCATGGGTACTTTGAGGGTGCTGCAGTACCTCCCACTCCCCTACTTCCAGTGCCTGTGCTAGTCAGTGCCTTCTGAGGGCTCAAGGGACGGGTGAATTTTGGCCCCCTCCCATTCTTGGGCCCCGGTGGATTTCACTGGCAGCACCACTGATAGGTACAACCAGTAGCGGCCCGTGGTGGGAGTGCTGCCGGGCGGTGACGTGGGGCGGGGGAGGGGAAGGGTGGGGGGTAGTAAAGTACGGAATACGGCCGTCTAGAGGTAAGTAGACATATAAATAAATAAAACGAATTTCGTTGCGCGCGCTGCTTCGCCAAATGCAATGCAGCGCGCGCAACGAAATTCGTTTTATTTATTTATGTCTACTTACCTCTAGACGGCCGTATTCCGTACTTTACTACCCCCCACCCTGCCCCTCCCCCGCCCCACATCACCGCCCGGCAATACTCCCACCACGGGCCGCTACTGGGTACGACCCTGCATGACTCTCAGAGCACCCACAGCCCAAGCCTATTATTCATCCCATTTATAGACTATGGCTTGTATTTAGAAAGAAATCATGCAACGCTGCAAGTGAAGTTACTGCACTGAGATACGTGAACAGGAGAGAGCAGAACAGCACCATTTCTACTAAGATGTGGCATTGTTCTGCCCTCTCTCTGCTCCTGAAAACTTTAAGATGCCATGTACCAACGCAGACACCCTTTTGCAATAGGCATTGTGGTAAGCATAGATTTTGTTCAAGAAGGGGACCTTTCCTGTACAAAAAGTATGCTTAAGGCATTTCTTCTACGTATGTGTTGTAGAATGCAGCATGCATGCATAGAGGGAAAAACAAGGAGAAAGAAAATGTTTCTCTTTGTTACACGTGCCTCAAGGAGGTAAAAAACGCTGGCGCAAAACCCTGACAAAAATATTTTGTATATAGAGATTTGCGTCAAAACCCATGGGTGGTTGCACAGCAACAACCACGCACCACCCATGGACTGTCATTTTGAAGCAAAGTAACACAAGGCAACGCATTGCACAGCTTTCCGTAATTTTTGGTTACAATCCAATGCAAATCCGGATTTGCATTGGATTGTAAATGCCAACCTTTTTGCACCTGGTTTGCATTAAAAAAGTAATGCAAGCCCGAAGTAAAGTCCTTGTAAATCTGGACATTCAATTCCCCTCATGGAACTGTCATTGGCAATATTCCGGCTTTGTACATGCTTTCTGGTTCTGAAACACGTAAACTTCTGACACAACGTAGTGAGAAGTAACCTATCGATGCTGCAGATGAAACTCACCACATGGCAAGAAGAGCAACATTTACAACTGGAAAAGGACTGCTGCTGATTTATTAACCAAGCAATACATTTCAGCTCAGCTATTCTAGCAGCGGCTGGTATAAACCTATCTGGTAAAAGATAGGATGCTCCCAAATGAATGAATGCTCTGTTCACCCTGTTGAAAGACTGCAAGCCTGCAGCATGCACTTACATACAATCTCCACATCCACAAGGTAATTGGTCTGCATTTATTTATGAGGAAAAACAATAATTAAAAATAATCTGTAAATAATCCATAAAATATTTTAGCTGAAATTCCCATCACAATCCTGGACCCCCCACCCTCAGAAGCTACTGCAAATACAATTGTAATTAAAATCCATCTGAATCGCCAGTGAACATTTAGTCACCTAAGTTGATCTACTACAAAGCCATCTCCCTTGTTCTGAAGTGGGTGAGTTTATAATTACATTCTAGAAGTTCAGATTCGAGACACTCTCTTAAGATGCCCTCATAGTGTAGCGCATAGAAGTAGTCTTTAGTGTGTTAGCTTGCCAAGAGCATTCCAACTATGTTAGAAATTGTCATAATATTCTTACTGTTTGTGACATGCATTAGTGCTGCTTTAACTATATTATGTGTTATTACTCATGTACTAAGCAACAGGATGAGACTGTAGAAATAAACATTTTTAAATATATCGGGGCCGATTACGATGATGTCGGAAACGGCTCCGATCGTCGGTCAGAGCCGTTCCAACCGCATCGTAATGTGCCGGGCGGATTCCTTTCCACCCGCCTCATTACAATGGAGGCGGTCGGAAAGGACCGCCAGTCGGAATGCTGTCAGTAATCCCAAGGGCGGCTCTTTCCGCCCGAGGGATTACAATGTCGGATTCCTACAGCCTTTCTGTGCTGGCCTTTCTGACACAGAAAGGATGTTGGAACTCGACTTTGGGGGCCCCCAGCAGGGCCCCATGGGTGCACGGCCTCCGGTTGTAGGCCGTGGGAGCACATATGGTGCCTCCTTGTTGATCCCTGCACCCCGTGGCAGGCACCTTAAGGTGCCTGCCACGGGGTGCAGGGATGAACTTCACCTCCTTATTTACAATGGGAGCATGTATTCCGGCCGGAATACATGCTCCCATTGTAAAGTATAGGCATGCGACCGAACAGTGTTCGGTCGCATCCTATACTACGGTGGAAGGGCCTGCGAGGGGCAGGGAGAGCATTGTGGATATTCGGCGATGTAAGATGAAGAGCAGGCCCGGCGTCACAGAAGGTCATCACCGTAGTGCAAAGGTGCTGTCGGGCATTGTGGATGGTTGTGCTGGAAATTCATGTTGGCAGTCACCACAAGCTGTCAAAGCTGTAGTGTGAAGTGCATATCTTGAGCTGCCATGCGACATTTGCGGTCGCTGTGGCGTGTAGAGTCTGGTCTGCTGGAACTTTGAATTGGCAGGCGGTGTGAGTGGCAATATCATGGCGTGAATGGGCCTGTTCACATTCACGAAGAGCCGAAAACATCAGAAGAGCTCAACCGAGGCCACACCAAGGGTCCAGGGCCTGAGGGGCACCACTTGGGGGTCAAGCACTCACTCCAGCAGAGGCCAGCAGGGCTCTGGCAGTTTCAATTGTAGGTCCAGCTGCAGGTCACCTGAGCAGTTGCCGGGAGCCTCTGGAGCTTGTTATGTCCTTGCAGCTCAAAACAGGAGGCCAGCTGGCTGACCCTTGGAGTCATTTCAGCCTGGGATGAAGGATGCAGGTCCAGTCTCCTTCTCAGCAAGTAGGGTAACAAGCCACAAAGCAGCAGAGTACAGGGCAGCAGAGTGGCAGTCCTTCTGAGAGCAAAGCAGCACTGCAGTCCTTTTATAGCATCCACAGGTCCAGAAGTGTACTGAAGAGTGGGTCTGAGGGTCCCGGTTTTATACATGGTGCCTTCTTTGAAGTAGGAGAAGTTTGTAGACAATTCCCTTTGCAAGCCCTGAAGTTTCCTGACTCCCCTGCCCTGGACCCATGCTGACTGCATGAACAATGCAGAGGTGACAAGTCCTTTGTGTGAAGGCAGAGTGCAGCCTATTCAGTTGCAAGTGGGGCTGTGCCCAGCTCTGCCCTCCCCATCCTGCAAGTGAATGGCCCATTCAGGCTCGCTCAATCCTCTATTGAATGGCTGTTTGGGAGGAATAAACAAAGTGCAACTGCCCACTACACCAGTCTGTGGCCCAGGGGAGGTGCAGGCCTAAATAGTTTAAGGCAGGAAAATGTCAACTTTCTAAAAGTATCATTTTCAAAATTGTAACTTAAAATCTGCCTTTACCATTAAAGAGGATTTTAATTACAATTCCTCAGACACAAACCATGAAGTGCTTACCTGTTCTCAATCAAAAGTTATCACTTATTAAATGTAATAAGGCAACCCAATGTTATCCTATGGGACAGGGAGTCCTCACCATAGTAAAAAACGAATATAGACGTTTTTCACTACCAGGACATCCAAAACCTAAAAGCACATGTCCAACCTTTTAAATAGAATGCACCCTGTCTGATGGGCTACCACGCCCCTACCTTAATGGTGACCTGTATGCAATAAAAGAGGAGTTTAAGGCTTGGCAGGAGGGTTATTTTGAGATAAAAGAGGAGTTGCAGGCTTGGCAAGAGGGTTATAAGTTTAAAACTGCATTCAGGCTGCAATGGCAGGCCTGGTACATGTCCTAAGGGGCTACTTGAGTGGGTGGCACAATAAGTGCTGCAGGCCCTCTAGCAGAATATTAATTTACAGGTCCTGGGTATATGGTACACCACGCTACATGGGACTTATAAGTAAATTAAATATACCAATCAGGTGTAAGCCAATTTTACCATGCTTTAAGGAGAGAGTGCAAGCACTTTAGCACTGGCTAGCAGTGGTAAAAGGCAAAGAGTCCTAAGGCCAACAAAAATGAATTCAGCAAAAATTGAAGAAGTGAAGGCACAATGTTTGAGGGAAGACCACCCTAAGGCTGACAGGTCTAACAGCGGGAAAGCCAAGCCTTGCAGAACTTTGCCAGAGTCTAATTTACACAATATCAACATGATAACACAACTAAAACGTAACAGCACACAGCACAACAAAACTGCCAGAGTGTAACGCAACACAACAGTCACAAGACAACACAGCAAAAACACTATACCTTAATGCAGCACAAACAAAAACAGCCCAAAAACAACCCAACACATTACCAACACAAAAAGTGGTGCACAGCATATATTCACAAACATTGTTGTCACACATTGACACATCCAGAAATGTATTTTCATAAGACAGTCATAAAAAATGTTTGCTGCAAGCACTGCCTTACTTACCAACAAGGACATGTAATAGCGCCAGTTAAAGATGTTTTTTTGATCTGGCCCTGGGTCTTCCATTACACTTTCAAATACTGTTATATCTGAATAAAACATGAAGTTCAGCAGGGCTTATCACTATGACTGATGGCGTGTATTATTGAAGTATTGGAACCTAATTCTATCAAGCATCATCTTTTTTGTGTACATTGATGATAATCAGCTGTACCTGAGCCTCCTTCGAAGCACTCCTTGTTGCTATGAACATTGCTAAGCTGTCTTTACTGAAGCAGAATTTGATTAGACACATTCAGAAAGCAGTTTCTGCAAACTGCTTACAAGCAAATAGTAGTGTACAATATTATGACTAACTGAAACTGCAAGACATTCCACCAAGGGTCATGACATTTGGGAAAGCAGAGAGCTTATATGTTATACTTGAAGCCCATCTGTTCTTAAAACTCCAAGAGCACAGAGTTGCCTCCTCATATTCATGGAAAAGCCGTCTGATAAAAAGTTATAGTACTTTATAATTAAGGGCCTGATTTAGATCTTGGCATATGGGTTACTCCATTACAACGGTGATGGATATCCCATCTGCCGAAATATAAATCCCATTATATCCGATGGGATTCATATTTCAGTGGACGGGATATCCGTCGCCGTTGTGACGGAGTAACCCATCCGCTAAGATCTAAATCAGGCCCTAAGTCCTTTTACCTTTGCTTGTGTCTTAAACAATTACATTGGTTGTCGACTGTTTGCACTTTTCTGATTGTACCCTATTTAGGTTTGATCGTATTGATGTTGTAGAGAATATACAATGGGGAGTAAAGTGGTTTTCCTATATTTTTGTCTTATTGTTATTTACACTGGCAATTTTTCAAAAATGCAAACATGTCAACTTCTGTAATGACCACATAGGGGTTAGGAGGAGATATTTTAAATGTAGTGGACAGCATAGCACTGTGCTTCTAACAATATAAGTGAGCACTTAAAGAGCTAATTTAAGATATAGGGCCTTACCACATACAGTGCGCACTGTGGGTGCTACTTTAAGACACAGGGCTGTATCACAATTCCAACTGGGTACACTGGGTCACTGCTGATAAGCCTCAAGTGTATGTGCCCTGACCCCTAACACATGGTAAGATTAGCTAATCCCCAGTTGGCATACTTAAATTTCCAGTAAGGCCATAGTATATAGTTGTGGAAATAGACCACTGGCATGGAAGGTTAAAGTTCACCCATGGACTGATACACATATTGTGCCATCCACTATTCTGACACGGAAAACATTGCTTCAAACCCTCATGTAGCCTGACTTGACAGCTTTTAAACCTGTAGGCAGACCTGACAAATAGCCTTTTAAGACAGGAAGGAACTCTACTTTTAAATATTAAGTACGTCACCCCGAAGTAGGCCTTGCAGTCCACAAGGTAGAGTGCCAAGTATTTAGACATGGAACATGTCAGAATTTAAGGTTGGCATGTTCCTACAGAGACTAGCTCCAAAAAGCTATTTTCACTGTATATGGATGTAGCTATGTCTATGAGAAAAGCTAAAGTATGAATAAAATGTTATTTTTTGTAGCTTGGTTTTAGAATAAGATAGGTGATCCATTCAACCAATGTTTTTGATATGTATTACAAATTCAGTTTAACTGTGAAGTTTTTTGGAGGATAAATTTGCAGGAAAAGTAGTTGTTATAAATGTATACTTTCTCTGCTTGAAGCTCCAGTAGGCTATTTCACATTAGCCTGCCTGCAACTGCCCTCCCTGTCAGTTCTTTCCCCTTGATGAGGTGTGAAGACTCCTACCAGAGCAGAGACAATGGCCTGGGTCCTGGGTGTGAGGTATGTGGCTCATCGTATTTCAGAAACAGCAGTTTGAGAGGGTTCAGAAACTTAATTATCTTGAAAGGGACTAGAGTAAAACCTACTCATTCACAATTAGGTGTAAGTTGAGACCTGGAGAGGAGGGGTTTCTTGACACCAGAGCTCACTGTAGCTTTCCTGGCTCCTTCCCAGTGGGATGGAAAGCTGGTCCCAGAACCAGGTTGGTGTGGTTAAGGAAGAGTGGACTTCTCCTTTCACTAGGCACACCCTTGGCTTCAACACCAGTCACATCAATGGGCAGAAGGGTGCTGCATGTTGGAATTTACAAAGAATGGCGCCTTGTATGATAGTTTGCAGTAAGGCAAACATGATGTGCTCCAAAAGAGCACTTAGAGGCTATTGGTTAAGTAGGGCCCAGGAGTCACCACCATCCATTGGCTAGTGAATCCTGCAAAAGTGATACACTCGCCCCCTGCTTATACAAACACTTTCTATACCTGTGGAAGAACACAAAAGACTGGACCTACTGTCTGAAACCTGTGTGGAGGCTTGAGGGGCTCATCCTGCTCCCACCTCTAGCCAGAACTGATAAATGGACTCCAATGGTCAGTTGGTTGACCTCCTGTATGACTACAGGGACATCAAAAGCTGCAAGAGACCTTTTTCCTGGAGTGAATAGCTGACCAGTGCAACTAGACAGTACCCTGTAGAGGCCTCTGTATGAGTGAGTCCTGGACCAGTGAGTCCTGGACCCTAAGTGCTGTGTCTGAGGTCATGGGACCCTTAACATTGACCAAGTGACACTACTCCAGAAAGTTGAAAACTTAGGACTTTCATGACGTCCGGAACTTCAATGGGACCTCCAGACAAATGTATTTGCATGGCTACAGCTTTCCAGGTGACCTTCTGAAATATTTTGAGTTCCAAAAAAAGAGGCTAAGCCTGAATGTAGAAATATTGACTGGGCAAAGGAGTGAAAAATATTCAGCTGACATGAGGGCTTTATGAGAGCTTTTACCACCGAAACCAACCGCTTTAGTGGCTCTTCAGTTAATAGGTATCTGACTTTAAATGATCCTCATTGGATACAGCCTTCAACATTACTCTGCTGGAGGATTTCCCCTTTGAAAACGTATACTTAGTCCAATGCTAATTTTCTTGACCGGGTCTGCTTTCTACGCTATGTCAGCCTCAGGTGCTTCAAGGCCAGCCTCAACTCTGGATAGGACGTGGTACACCACAACCATAGACACTTTGCTGCTTCATGGCATTTGGAACTTAAAAACATTAGAAATTAATTTTATTTGGTTCTCCGGATTGTATTTTAATCATTCTAGTGCCATTTGTCTTATAAAACTTGATATCTAGAAATTGGTTGCAGGATTTTGTGTTGTGGTTTGATTTTTTAATTGTTTTGGTGCTTCTAAATACTTTATACAATTTTCCCAAGATAAGCCTGTCTGTTCTATGCCATAGCTACCTGGGACTGAGTCCAGGTTGAAATTACTGAAACTGTGCTCAATCTGACAAGATTTCAGACTTACTACTTGGGACACTCCTCCACTAATAACCCATTTTTTAACAGCCTCTATTGGTGGTTTCCATTACATCACCTTCCCATGGAACAGGGAAGAAAAATGATCTGCACTCAACTCCATTCTGAGTTTTTGGTTTCTCCCGCAAAGCTGAACCTTCTTCGACAACTTGAAAACGAACCTATTTCATTCATTAGGTTGTGTGATATTTTAGGAGAGAGATGCGATCCCAGATGTGACCTCCCAAAGCCACCCAAACATTGTTACCTCTCAAATCCTGGCTAAGATTTAGACTACGCCAGTCTTCAGGGGAAAGGGAAAATGGATTGAGAAAAGAAGGGTAAAGTCCTCCGTTCAGCATGGTTCCTTTCAGCCTAGGGGCTTCACACTAGTTTGCTTTCATGATGCAAACGAAAATGTGTATATATGTATCTATTAAAACAAAAGAGATTGTATAAACTACAGCATATTCCTAACACAAGGTCCTTTAAGAACACATGAGGCCCTATTACCCAGTTTACTGAAAATGTCCCTCTTTCCCACCTATGGTTCAGACTATGGGAAACTCAGCATGGATTGCAGCAACTCCTAAATAAAAAGAAAACAAAAGTGTAACCATGTGAGACTTTCCAGGGTCAATCTATCTTAAGTAATCACCCATTTGGAATCCTCTTGATTACCTGACATATTGCCCAAGGAGGTCAATCACAACAATCTAGATTGGGAATTATATAGTCCTACCCAGAAAACACTTCTGGCTGAAGAGGCCCCCATAGATGCAGACTGGGTCATAGGAAAACTAAATCAAAGTCTTGAAGATTCAAAATAACTCAACAGTCTTACAAATGATGGAAAATGAACTTTTGCCATTGTTTCACATATTGTTCTTATTTTTCCAGGAACTACAGAATCCTAAAATTAATTGCTGAGACAGAGAGTATCCAGTATGGTAAGTCTTATTCCAAACAACACTTGGATCTCACACCTTAGCATCTCTTATTAGTGGGCACCAAGATGTCAGGATGCACCAAGAGGAAGAACTGGAGGGAAAGCAATCAGGTAAGGACACAGGTTCCACAGAAAAACAAATAGCAGGCTCAATATGCTCCCAGACATGGCTTTTGTACTCTGCCATGCCTGGGAACAATACTCGCGGGTGCGCGGACATCTCGGGATAGGGCTTCAGATTCACAGGAGGCTCTGGAACACCCCTCCCAGGTCACGGCTGCGGCGGCATACTCTCCACAGAGCCATGGCAGCCATAACAGTTCTTAAAACATTACAGCAAAGTCTCTGACATATGTCATGTTTTATTTCGGGACTCTTGACTTTCTTTTGTGTCTGAGCTAGCTACCTGCGCCAGGCAAGAGTAGTCGATTGCTGATCACCACGTAAGTGCTCTTGCGGGTCCTCAGCCTGAGATGCTTGCTTTCGTCTGCTTTCTGTGGGATAACGTGATCCCTTTTCCTGTGTGCAGGATTTTCTGCTGTGTACCCTGACTGACTTTGACGATCAACAGATCTATGATGTCTACTGGGGCCCAAATCTGGGGGAGAGCAATGGCCAAGAGCAGATGGAGCCCTTCTTATGGGAGTCTTTATCCCCGGTGTTTAATCAATCAATCAATCAATTTGTTATTTGTAAAGCACAAAAGATTCACCCCTAAGGGTCTCAAGGAGCTGGGGGCCGTCGAGGATTTCAAGTGAGCTATTGCCCAGAGTCACATGATGCTGTTCTGAGCTGCCACCGGCACCGGGGATCGAACCGTTAGCACCACACTCCTGACTCAGCCGCTCTGGCCAGTGCACCACACCTCTCCCACTGTTGTAGCATTCTACTTTGCATCCCACGCTTTCATCATTCTCATTGGTCATCTAAGTGCTTCATCCAAATTCCGTGTCATCAGTGCTCTATCACCAGCTTACATAGCCACCATGGCATAAACCTAGTGTGTATGGTTTCCTTTCCATGCCCCCTTGCTAAAGTGCATACACCATACATGGCCACTCAGTGCCCCATCAATGGTATTCATATACAGCACTGCCACAAAAAGTGTGTCTGCATGCTACCTTGGCCCCTTAGCCAATGTGCATATACAGTCCTGCATGCCCATGCCAGTGTGAATAACACAAGTAGATAGTGTGTACATAAACTCTACTATCACAATATAAGACTACCAATATTATTCTGTGTTCACACCGCTAGAATGTGCACAAGCTTGCCATTGCTCATTTACCAGTGTCACGTCATTAAGTGCCCCATCTACAGTGTCTACCCGATGCCCATTTCACGCGTGGGTATGATTTCCAGTGTCCCACCACAGGTATGCTTGCAACTTTCAGGACCCTGTTGCGAATGTCTCCTTTAAACACCCCATTGACAAATTATGGTAATCTATGATAAATACATGGTCGATCAGGGGACACCATGGTTTAACTGTTTACCACTGCACATTTCAGAGGAGTCACTATTATTCATATACAGTGTAAAGCGATCACTGTGTAGATAGCCATCCATTGCCAGAAACCCGACCATTGCCCAGCGCCAATGTGCAGGGCTCATCCCAAGTATACCTGATACACTTAGTGCCCTGTTACCAGTGTGATGACATATATCTTGTGCCCCATTGACACTCTGCATGTGATGTGTAAATAACCATTATTACTCAGCATGTAACATCTCATGTCTCATCACCAGTATGTAAACACTAATTTAGTGCCCAGCAAACTTGCCCAGATACGTTCCATAGCTTCTTAACTTGTTGTGTTTCTACCTACCAATGCCTTTTAACTAGTGCACAAACATCATGCTTGTGCTTTCTCAAATCTACTCCATCTACTGCCCTCACCTTTTCTATCTTTGCCTGTATATGAAAAATTGTATTCTGATGTTACACATAGTGCATGTGGCAAAGCTTTAAGAAATGTAATCTCTTCTTTCCGCCACCAAATGTGTATACCCTCCCTTCTCTACCTTTGCTCAGATTTGGACACCAATCGCCCTTTATACTTACTGATCACCATTAAACTCAGAAAGTAGTAGTAGTTTGTGTATCCACTATTTCCATTGGCTCTTTTCACACACATTTTCCAGATCTAGACACAGGCAGAGTTGTGCCAACCCACCCTAACCCCCATCAGACACACACAACCCCTTCAGACCTAGCAAGATTCAAGCACTACTGGGAGTATGTTTATTTTCTCTACTGTTGGCCCAGTCCAGGATCCAGACAGGAGTGCCTATAAAACCAACCATTGATCTACATGCAGATTCCCTTTGTGGCATGTATGAATGTGTGCATGTACTTCTTCCACTGCCTAGATTCAGACACTTCCAGCTGTGCACCCCATGTTATTCTCACTTCCTCCAGCACCTGAGGGCACACCTTTCCTGCTCTCTCCAGCTGTTACAAAGCGTGTTCAGCTCCACATCAGAATTGGCTTGGAAAAGATTTGTGTCTGAGCATCTACTGGACCTAAAGTCTTACTCACTGGAAGAAAACATATCTGCTACTATTAAGTATATGTTTTCACTTTATGTGGCACAATATACAGCAAATAATTTAAAAGAAAACACCAGTCCTCTCGCTTGTCTCTACAGCTGTGTATCTGCCAGTTTTATGAACCTTTATTAAGCAGTGGTTAGGTTCCTGTGATGTAAAAAGTAGATACAGAATAGAAGGTTAAAATACAAAAACTGTAATAAATGTATACTTTCAGGGTCTGAATACAGGAAGCATGCACTCCTTTTTTGAAATGCGCGGGAGAGTTTTAATAATTGATTACTGAATGGGAATGGCTAGACAAAGCTACGTTGATGGATTCTTTTCAACCCATCACACCAGAAGCCTAGTATGTCATCCATCCAAACTCGGAGTTCACTAAGGTATGATTATATTGCACGAGTCTACATAACACTGACTACATTCCACAGCACCAGCAAGCTTGATTTGCAAGTGAATTGTGCCAGCATCATCTTTTTTAGGTTTCGCCTACACAGTGCTTGTGCAATGCTTTTGAAATCTATTGTATTCAATCTACATCTTAAAAGGGGCTTACATCCTTGCTTTTCATTGGTTCCTGTGCTTGCCACCTACTTTTCCTCCGTTTCTATTGGCTGTAGCATACTGTTTCCTGTTCTTCCTCATGTTTGATTAATGTCCCAGTCTTAGAAAGTTAAATAAGAGCTGCTGCGGGCAAGCACTGGCAAAGCCAATAGGTTTCGCCTATGCAAAATCTATTAGCTTTGTCAATGTTTTTTTACATGTTGCACACGTTGCACATGTGGAGCATGCTTAAAGTGAATAAAAAATGCTATTACGTGGTCAAAGCTGGCTATGTCATATCGCGTTTTTAAAATGAACTTTAAGCCATGTTGCATAGCAAGTCAACTGCTGACGACCATGTAAAAAAACATTGACAAAGACAAGAGATTTTAAATAGGCGGCAATAATGTGCTCTAAGACTCGTATTGGTTGCTGTAAATGCTTTTAAAAATGGCACCCCTTACCGAAGGGCTTTCCTTCTAAATAATCCTATCATTTAAATGACCTGAATGTTCCTTTTGCAACTATTCCTGGTGGTTGGTGATCGCGTGATTCTCTAGACATGATTTAATTGTAGCCGCACACAAAGGTATAGCTTCTGCACATGCTGGTGTGGCTCTTACACTCTTACAGCAAAGATATTGGTGGCAAGGTTTATACCAACAAACCAGAAAATATGTTTTATGTTGTGATATATGTCAACAGATTAAAAGTTCTACTGTGTCTCGTCCACCTCTGATTTTGGATACGGCGTTCAAATTTATTTTGATTGCAGTTGATTCGTGCTCTATGTTCCTTTGGGTTTGGCCACTCCTTGGGTTTGGCTCGGCTGACACTCGAACTGTTATTAAAGTCTTGCAAGTCTTCATCAGGACTTATGCACTCAGCCCATTGCAATCGGACCAAGGTACGGCTTTCGCTTCTAAAGCGTACCACGATATAATGAACTCCATGGGTGTGCAAGAGCATTTTTCTTCTCCATATCGACCAGAGGGTAATTCTGTTGCGAAGAGAATGAACTGTGACTTAAAGCAGTCCTTAACAGCTGGGGTATTAGATACAGGGCATGGTTGGTTGAACCATCTATATGCGGTTCAGCAAGCTTTATTTAAATAACCTCCCTAAAAGATCTCTGGCTGGGCGGACCCTGTATGAAGTGCTTTTGGCATCAAGATGTAAGTTCCAGACCTTGATGGCCCAGACATTGTGGCAGCTGCCACAATCTTTGACGTAGATAACCATTGTGCTGTCCTACAGAACCTATTAGATTTCCGTGACGCTCAATATCGCAAACATTTACCTGCATCTCATCCTTCATCTGAGCTACTGTTCCAGTCCTTGGACTTCAAGGTACACAAACTGTGATTTTGCCACCACTCCTGGGTTATAAAGACAAATGCTTTGTCTCCATTGAACATGTCAAACTACACCATGTGGCCAATACTTCATAGTATGCCCCGGAATAGTTGTTCTTTTCGGCAAGACTTTTCTATGCAGCCTGTGAGCACCACCGAGGCTGATAATCCCCGGCTGGGAAGGGGGAGGCCGAGTTCGCCGCTGACAACTTTCCTGACATGATACCTGTTTCTGCTATCATGTCTATTACAACAGATGTCATTTATAATGAGCCACCATTGGCAAATACTTCTGAGTTGACTTTTCCAAGTCCTACTGCTGAGTCATAACCTCCTGCTTTTCAGCTGAGTTCTTCCGGATACTATATGGATCAAGATTATTTTTCTTCTGACACTTCTTCTGTTTTACATCTGACTCTAGCCCGGTTTTGTGTTTTTATTTCATGGTTGAAATGCACTTATCTAGTCCCTCCTTGGATATATGTCCGGATCATACTTTCCTTGGGTTTCTTGGGCATGTGTATTGGATTTATTACAGTTTTTTTCTACTAATCAATGGGCATTACCTCCTGGAACATTCTGCTACAGAATTGGTTGACGGGGTGTTGGCCCCCATTCTTCATTGCATAAACTGAAAAGAGATTTGTCCTTTGTTAACATTTCAGCCATTCCAGTGACTGATGGAATTGTTTGGGAAAAAGTTCCATTCAACATATTCGGTCAGACTGAGATCCTGCAGATACCATGCATGTTCAAAGTTTCTATGGGTGATGTAATAGTACCTGGGTTGCATTCGGATGATTGGGATGTTGACACTGTAAATTCTATGCTTTCTGAATTCTAACATTATACTGTTTTTGAATCAGAAGATCTATATCTTAATTCTGCTAAATATGTTCTGTTACCATCATTATGGACACCATTTTTTGCACAGATCAAGTGGACGACATCCCCATTTCAATTATATACAATGGGAACATTGTCCAACTCCCCCTTAAGAGAGCTTCAAAAAGAAAAACGACAAATACTCATATTTCAAGGTATATAACACCTCAGACCCAACGTCATATTATTTTAAATTAACTCCAGCACCCCCAAAGAAATATATGCTTACTCAAACTAAGCTTATATATACCACTATGTTTGTCGATCAGTTGGCCTTAAAAGGCTATGACTACTGAAAGAACACAACTGATTTAAAATCTATTTGGGTTACGAAGTCCTGGCAGGTTCAGGGCATGGAAACCTTATTTCGAGCCTGTCTAATTCACACACAGATAATTTTCCTAAATGAAACAATCCAGCAGACTACTTGTTTTGGATTGGTGAAAATTAAAGAAATGAATGCCCCGACCATTCCCTCAGTGGCCTGCTTTGATAGTTGACAGAAATTGAGAAATTACACTGAAGAACAATTAAATAGCATGATACAGAATGGTACATTTAATTCTTCATATTCGAGTCCAGGGGTGGAGGAGCGTCACCTCACTGCTTTCTCGCAATGTGAGAAGCAGAAACATAAAATGGTAATAACTACCATTTTATGTTTCTGCTTCTCGCACTGCAAGAAAGCAGAAGGGTTTGGTTGCGGGAGGGTAGGTGAGCGGGGCTGCTCTGCGAGAAGGGCTGGGCAGGGGAGGAGTGGTGTGCCCACTGCTGAGTGTGCCTGACTGGTTTAGTCGGCCCTCTGGGGCCGACCAAACCAGTCATGTGCACTCTGCCCTTCTCCATGCAGGCTGCAATGCAGCCTGCATGGAGAATATGGCCGGGCCATTAGCCCCTGGCTGGACGGCGTCCCGACCAATCACAACACTGCTTGCAGCATTGTGATTGGCTTAGGGGTGAGAGCCTGGCTGCTTGCTTCCTGTTCTTGCCGGAAGCAGGAGAGCAGGAATGCAGGAGCAGAGACGACGTGGGACCCGGCCGGCGGGAAGGTAAGTTTAATTTGTTTTACTTTTATCAAATTAAACCCCCCACGTGCGACCCCCCTCTCCGTACGACCCCCACCACCCCACCCGCGAGTCATGCTGGCCGCGACTGTCTGAGTCCTGGCGGGTGGTTGTTATGGCCAGTGGACAAAAATAGTTGTCATGCTTGTTTTCTTAATTCCACGCCTAGGTTTAAATCAAGCAGACCTGATCCCGATACTCTCAGTTAACAAATTCTGGTACTGTAACCACTTATTCAGTGGGAAAGTTATGTCAACAATGGTTGGAACATTCCACACTGTCTGCAGGAAAACAACATCTTTCTCTTTTGCCCGAGTACATAATTATATAAGATTTTCTTTTAGGTCCCAAATTCCCACGTTGTAAAAGATTTATATATGCTACTTATAATGAAATTTGGAAATTATCCCACATGGAAGTTGCTGCACGTTTAAGACAAATTGACCAAGATACTTTGGATAAAGGGCTTGCTGTTGTTGATAATAGTATTAATATATTCTCATCATGTATTTATAATCTAAGCAACATTGGCCCTGATTACGATGTCGGTCGGAGTTGCCTCCGATGGACATCGCTGCGGATTGGGAATTGACCAACTTCAGGTCAGCGGTCTCGACCCTGCAGTTAGGTGCAAAATTTAATTTTTCAATGGGAGCTTGTGCGGGGGGCCGAAACCGCCAGCAGCACAAGCTGCCATTGAAAAACAGCACAGGGATGTTGGTGCCCCCCAGGGCCACATACAGAGGGCCGGGGGAAAGGGGGCCCTGCTAAGGCCCCCCAAAGTCGCTTTCTGACAGCCTTTCCATGTCAGAAAGGCCAACATGGAAAGGCTGTCAAAAACTGACATCATAATCCCAACGGTGGAAACGCCGTCCTTAAGGGATTATGAGGAGTTTCTGACCGTATTGTGTCAGTCGGTCCCTCCTACTGCTGCCTCCGTCCACACGCATCCTAATGCATCAGTCAGACCACAACAGTAGAAGCAGTTCAGACCGCAACCGACAAGCTGTCGGTTGCAGTCCGAACCGCATCATAATGAGGCCCATTGTGTCGTCTGTTATTGATACTGTGCAGAATGACATGTCAGCGTTGTATCATGGGCAAAGTCAGCATAGATCTATTATGCAGTTTAGCTGGACGCTTCAAACTATAAAAAATGGGCACGTATCTTGGCATTGTTTGAATTGCAGCGACTTGTTCCTGCCTTTTAATTTAACACGCAAACAACAATTAATGGCCATGAAAGACGCGACCTACACAATGCTGCATTTAGAAAAACGAAAAAAACTCCCATTCACTATAGCTGAAAAGCCCTCAGCGGTGTGGTTAATACATGGAGTTATTTCACTGCCTATCTCGACATTTCAATTCACAGCTTACATGAAACATTTTCCTGTAGGTAGATATGAACCCCTAGGCAGCAGTTACATACATGAACTATGGTCACTCCCCTTTACTTATCATTGTCAGCGTACAAATAAAGACATGTTTTTTTTTGTTGTTTTTTTTTAGTCCTCATTTATCCAAGTTTTGCTTTAAATTCAAAGATAAAGTGCATAAACCAAAACCATTAGGCAGGTGTTTTTTGTTGTCCCCGGTCACTCCACAAGGGAGAGAAAGGATGTAGTTCATCTCCGGGTCGACAATTTAGCCACTTGGTTTAGGAGTGTCACTGAATCTTGAGTTTCTCTTTAGACAGGTGCTTTTTTCGGTAACAGTGTCCCGACCACCAAAGCAACCTCTTTAGCATATTGATAATCATTGGACCATGGAGACAAAAACTAGAAACAGAATAAAGTGAATAACGAAGGGGGGAAACCCTTCAGCCCAAAAACCGAAAAAGGGAAAAGAAGAAATAGAGTGAAAAAGAAACCAAGTGCGCAATTTGTGTACATGGTGTTTACTAGTGTGTATTTAAGGTGACATTCTCAACCCAATCATCCCAGATTTCCCTATATTTTGTTTTCTTGGCCTGTTTACCTAAACGATCTAGAAGGGATACCCTTTTAATGGAATACAGCCATTCCTCTTCCGTAGGGGAACAGGGAAGGATCCATTCAATACATATTTCCCTCCGAGCAAGAAGGATCAGTGTGAAAAAAAGGGCTTTATGATTTTGTGTTAAAATTTGAATAACAGAATTCTCTGGTAACACCCCAAAGATTATAGAGGGTATAGTTAGCTCTATCTCCTGACCCATGATGTCTGATATGGTCTTACCCACTTTCTGCCAGAAAGCTTGTAATAAAGGGCACCTCCAAAACATGTGGACCTCGTTGGCGCTATCTTCTCTGCATTTCGGGCATTTCTTAGTCACACGACTTCCGATTTTGGAAATTTTCTGTGGTGTCCAATATGCTTTATGCACTGTGAAAAGATGATTCTTTTTTAAAGGTGCAGACTTCACACAAGACCATAAAAGAGACATAGATACTTGCCCTATTTTTTCGAGGTCTACATCTGGCAAGTCCCTCTTCCAGATCTCTGTGAAGGCGACATTCGTGACTTCTCCACTTTGGACAAGCAGCCAATACCACTCTGCAACTTCTTTCCGCGTTGTGTGGCGTGAAAGAATATTTGACACCATGTCCGCCTCCCCTTCTAGCTCTTTTCCTAAAGATTTCACCCAGCTTGACAATTGGAAGTACTTAAATTTCGAGACTGTATGATCGCATATCATGGAGAAATGATGCCATGAGATCAGTTCAGAATCCACGATCAGTTGTCCCCATGTGCTTATACCACATGCTCGAAGTGGAATGGCAAGGGCATCCTCCAAACAAGCCGGGGTGCCCAGGGAGTCCCAAATAGGTGCTGCATCACTATAATATGGGATATTTAGAAGTCTTCTCACCTGAACCCATAGCTTAATTGCTGCCCCCAAAATCTTCAGTCTCACCTTCTTGAAAAATCTCGGGTGGCCAAACTTTAAGAGAAAAAATCCTGCCTGGTGAGCAAAGCTGATCGTAAAGGCCTTGAAAAGTGGAGAGAACATTGGGCTTTCCATTAATAATTGTTGAAAATTCTTTAAGTGGAAGGCACAATAATACAAATATAAATCTGGGGTGGCAATACCTCCATAAGCTTTCTTCCTTCTGAATTTCTTTAGCGATATTCTCGGGCTCTTATTTCCCCAGATGAAGCTAGAAAAGGCCCCCTGCACCTTCTTAAACCATATCTTCGGGAATTCTAACGGGATTGTATTAAACAAAAAAGTAAATTTAGGGAGAATTGACATTTTTAAGAGGTTGGATTTACCCAGAAAGGAAAGTGGAAGGGCACCCCATGATTGCAACTGTAATTTTACCGTCTTTGTTACTTTATCAAAGTTAACCTGAGCTATTTTGTCAATATTATGAACTATTTGGACACCTAAATATCTGATTTCCTTTTTTGTAAGGTCACTCGTATATTGAATATTCCATTTCATCAGCTCTGTCTTTTGTTGATTAATCATATATCCGGACACCTTCCCGAAACTCTCCAGCTGTTCCCATATTTCCGGCAGTGATTGCTCTAAATTCCCTGTTAGTATCATAAGGTCATCAGCATATAATCCGATTTTCTTTTCCCATCCGTTACACCTAAAGGGGGTGATGTTCCTGCAAGCTCTTAATTTGCATGCAAGCGGTTCGATATAAATATTAAAAAGAAGAGGGGAAAGGGGACAGCCCTGTCTAGTGCCCCTGCCGATTTTTATTGACCTGGTAAGATTACCATTGACAAGGATTTTTGCAGATGGATTTTTATAAATGGCTTTGACTGCTGTTAAAAAAGTTTCCCCCAGATTAAAACGCTGAAGCATTTGAAATAAGAATAGCCAACTGACTCGGTCAAATGCTTTTGCAGCGTCAAAAGTCATTACCGCTAATGGAGTTTTATAGGTTTGAGCCATATCTATTGCCCCAATTAGGTCGTGGGTTAATTCGAAGAGCTGCCTCCTTTCATAAAACCTTTCTGGTCTGTGTGTATTAATGGTCCTATTACCTTATCCAGGCGTTTAGTTATTATCTGAGTGTACAATTTATGGTCACTATTTAAAAGAGAGATAGGCCTGTAGGATTCACAGGTTCTCGGGTTCTTATTAGGTTTCAGTAAAATGGTTATAGTTGCTTTATCCCATGACAAGGGGAGATCTTGACCATCTATGAAAGCTGAGTTAAACAGCTGAAGTAGAAAGGGGGCAAGCTCTTCTTTTAAAATGACATAAATCTAATTTGGGATGGAGTCCGGGCCAGCAGCCTTTCCTTTTTTTAGAGTACTAATAGTTTGGACAACCTCCTCTAAAGTTATGAGGCGATTTAGATAAATCTTTTCATCGCTCTGGAGAGATGGTAAATCTAAGTCTGAAAGATAGTCATCTACATTAGATTTATTTAATGTCAACTCTTCTGTGCATACATTTTGAAAATATTGAACAAAGGCGTCCTCGATCTCTGAATCCTCCGAAATAATACTCCCAGTGTTAGAGCATCTAAGATCCTTTATCCTATTCCTGGACTGGTCAGCTTTTATTTTCCATGCGAAGAGCTTGCCGCACCCCTCCCCGTATTCGTGGTGTGACAACTTACTAGCTTCCCACTTTTTTTTAATTATGGCCTCTAGATAGTCCGCAAGCTTATGTTTCGCTGCTGTTAAATTCTGCGAGATAATCAAGTTACCAGGAGTTTTTTCTAGCTCCTCTTGATGGATATGTATTTCAGCTTCTAAGTTTTTAACTTCATCCCTCATTTTCTTTGTTTGAGCAATAGAAAAAGTTGTTAAAATACCTCTTAAGAAGGCCTTAAAAGAATCCCATTTCATGTGGAGTGGTGCTGAATTGAGGTTAAATTCGAAAAACTCCTTTGTTGCTATTTTTAGTTTTTCAATGACTATGTTTTCCAACAATAATGATCGGTTTAAGGTCCACCTACGAGATGACTTTATGTTAGCAATGGCAATTTGCAGTACCACCGCCGAATGATCAGACAAATGTTCCGGAACATGACTAACCTTAATGGTATTTTTTCCTGTAGCAGCATCGACCAGAAAAAAATCAATCCTGGAGCGGTGTCCGCACTTCTTGTTATGAAAAGTAAAGTTCCCCCCTGCTGTTCCTGTCTTGAGTCCCATCTCTCTCCAAATATCTAAAAGCCCCAAATCTAACATCAATTGTTTTAAGGCTGCCCTCATATTTTGTGTCGTTGCCGCTGTTCTACTAGAGGTTGAATCCTGACTAGAGTCCAAGACCAAATTAAAGTCTCCACCAAATATAATAGGATCATTCATGTTGATTAGTTGAAGAAGTAAGGTATATAATGGGGCCGGGTCATCTAAGTTTGGTCCATAGTATCCTACAAAAGTCAGCCAGGTGCCGTTAATTTTGGCTCTGGCTATTGCCCACCTCCCTAAATGATCAACAAGACAATCCCCTAGTATAGCTTGGACATATTTTTTAACACAAGAGCAACCCCTTTTATTGTACACGTTTGAGTAGTACTAATACAGTGTTCTATCCATCTTTGATTTTTTAATATTAATTCCCATTCCTCCTTGAGCAAATGGGATTCTTGAAAAAAGAACACATCACTATCTGATAGTTTTAGGTATTCTAGTATTTTCTTTCTTCTGGATGGGACTCTAAGGCCATTTACGTTCCATGACATAATTTTCAAGTTCTTTATTTTTTCTGTCCTACCTACATCAGTCATATAAAAAAACTAAGTCTGTTTTTATTACCTATACTTGATAAGGTAAGGTACTTATCCAGATCTATCTGTGATTTTTGAGGTAATTGGCTGCTATTTATAAATGAGGACAATTTTCTTTTCTTTTTTCCCACATGCTCCCCCGCCCTGTGAAAAAACGTGAATTTTGAATTCTATTCTTATTTGTGACCCACCCCCCTTGCTCCCTCCACCCTGGGGAACCCTCCCTCCAAACAAGAGGTATACCTAAACTACCTCTGTGTTCGGGCTCTGTCTCTAACTAGGCAGGGGTTTTACATTTCTCATTTGGATGTACTTTCAATCTGGGCAATTAGGGAATTAACTTCAGACTGGTCTTTGAAATTAAACATTTTATTATTCCACATCACCCTTAAAGTAGATGGGAATCGTAAATTTGCTGTGGCTCCCAGACCTCTTAATTCTTGGATGGATTTCCCTAATTCCCACTGTTTATCTTGTGTTGCGCGGGAGATATCGGATCTGATATGGAACGACCAGTCCCCTCTTTTGTACACTCCTGCTTTTAAACCCCCAGCAAGGATTTTTTCCTTTATTAGATATGTTTTAAAGTTAACTAAAATCCTTCTCGGGTTTTTTGTTCCTGGTCTCTTGGAGTATGGGTCACGATGAACTCTCTGTATATCTTCCTCTGGAATTTGTCTTTCAATATCCGGATGAAGTTCTTTGAGAAGGTTAACAATAAAGGACCTTATATCTGTTCCTTCAACTTCTTCTGGGATATTCAAAATCCTAATATTATTCCTTCTTGCGTTGTTTTCCATACTTTCTAGTTTGTCCCGCAGTTCTTTATTGCTGTCTTTTAACCTCATGATTTCAGAAGAGTTATTTTCAGTTTTTTTCGTGAGATCCTCCAAGGCTACTTCCATGGCACCAACTCTCTCCGTTATATCATTCATTTTGGACTCTAGCGTTTCACAGACTGCTTGAATTTTTGATTGATTATTTTCTGATATTGCGAATTTCTCTCTGATTTCGACTAATAAGGTAGCTAATAGATCCTCTGTAGAGGACTGGGTTTCTATATTGGAATCAGTGGCTGTTAACGCTTCCCTCAGCACATTACTCTGTTGACTGACCCGTCCCCCCTGAATGTCGGGGTTGGAATTTTGGCATATGTTTTCAGTATTGTCTTTTTCTATCTCAACTGAGGATGCCAAAGGTGAGAATCTATTTTCGAGAAGTACCAGATCCATATCCATATCTGCTCTTAATCCCCCAATATTTAATGTTTTATGTGTCTCGGAGGGAGGGGGTCAGATGTGTAGGAACAGTACTGCTACCTTTACTTAGAGTCACCGTATGTGCAAATTCAGAGTTTAACTTTTTACCCTGGGAAGCTTGAATTGCTTGGACGGATTGAGAAGGGCGGGAAGTTTGAGCTTGTACTTTAAAGTATGAGCGGAGTGATGGTGTAACTCGAATACTGACCGGTTTAGGTTTAGTTTGTTTTTTCCCTTTAGTTTGGGGGGTCTTCTCTGTCTGCGTTTTTTTCTTTTGCTGAGTTCTAACAGTTTTTTTAGGGTTAGTTTGCGTTGGAACTGAAGCACTCTCTTTGTTGGCAACCTCGGGTGGAGACTGACTTCTGCCCCAAATATCTCTGCTTCTAAGAGTATATCTATTCAATCTGTTAGCTCCCGTAAATATCTCAGCAGAGACCCCACTGGTTTGCTGTTCCTCGCACAGAAAGCTCCTCTCCGCGTTTAGTTTAGGCCCCCAGTCCCCCCTTCTCCTCCTTACCAGGGTCATTTGCAAGTGCCATAGACAGTATTCAATTGTTTTCAAAGACGCCTCCTCGTTTTGAAACCAGCCGGTTTCTGCAGTATTCGCAATATCCCTGTTGAAATGCCCCGTTTTTGCCTTTACCCCAATTTCTGGAGGGGTCTGCGCCAGGACACCGGGGGCTGTCAAAACTTGCACTCGGGACGCCGTAGAATCAACCCCTCACCCCCTGCTGCCCCGGAAGCTAATCCTAGCCGTAGTGCGCCTGCCACGCGCAATCCGGGCTGCCGTCCAGCTGCTCTTCACCAGCGTTTCTTCCTTCCCAGCCGCCACCGTCACCCTGCCGCAAGACAAACCAAAGAAAACACCAAAAGGAACAGAACAGAAAGGCCGTCCCGATACCGCCGATATCGCCGCTAAATCGCATCCAGGTAGTGTGAGTTCTGCTTATTCTGCCAGGTTAGAGCAGCAGCCCGCGACCGCTCTAGCTAGCGGCCGCCATGTTTCCCCAAGAGAGTCCTACTCCTCTCCCTAAAAAACACAAGACATGTTTTATCACTGGTGAAGAATGCAATTCTACTGTCGACATTCACTTGTTTGTAAACATGTTAAAATCCTCGTTATTCATTCTGGCCAGGCACTAGCACCTAGGCACAACACAGAAACGGAGCTGTTGCTTATGAGCATACATGTCTTGTCATATAGATGAGCACAGGAGCCAAAAACACACACATATGGAATGAGAGTTCTGAGACAAGACCACTGCCTCTGCTGAGATGTAGAGCATTTTTCTGGCGGTCGCCAGTAGGTAGTTATAGTTAGGACCAAAGTTTCCATAGGATAAGCATTTTTTGTTTTGCCAATAACGTTGGCCCTGCTTGACGAATCTCTAACACATTTTCAAAAAACTTCCCATTTTCGTTCAGCTGTTGTGTTGAAAGTTTCGTCGTGATTCGTCAAGTGGGGTCGAGAAAAAAGGGGGGTCCCAAAACTCGTTTTCCCCATGTTAAGCCTATGGTGATTTTTCATTTTTTTAACACGACTACAGCCCGAACTGCTGAACAGAATTACACCAAATTTGGCAGAAAGCTAGATGTTGGTCCAGAAAGCGTGCTTTTCGTGATTTGGTGTAAATCCGTTCAGTAGTTTTCCAGATATGTAGCTTAAAGAAAATATGGGTATCTGGGTACACGAGTTTGTGCAGTGAACTCACAAATCCTACTAAAATCTGCTTGGCTGCCAACACTTCAACCAGGAAGTGTTGGCAGCTATCTTGGGACTCGGCTTCAAGCTGAGTCCCACCATAAAGGTGTAAAAAAAGAAAGTGGGACAAGGTAGAGATACTCTGAGCCTCTGCCCATGGTGCAGGGTCTCCTAGAACCCCCGCCACGGCTAAAAAGCATTTTTTTTTTTAAATCTCGGGAAAACCCAAATGGTGGATTCCGTGAATTTTTCAGAGATTTTTTTAAAAAACGCAGTCTCCCACTTTCAGTTTACTTGGCCCCCAAGTGGGCCAGGTCTTGGGGGCATTTGAGTCTGAAAAAGGAGGGAGGCGCACAGGGCCCCTCTCCGGGAGCTTATAGTAGCCCTGGGAAATGCCACCTCCCTGGGGCTTTATTAAATTGAGTGCAGGGGGCCGCACTGACCCATCCACTGCCCCGGACACCGCCACCTCCCTGTGGCTTTTATTGAATATAGTGCAGGGGGCCGCGTGGACCCCCCGCTGCTCTGAGAACCGCAACTTCCCTAGAGCTTTAATACAATTCAGTGCTGGGGCATCGTGGACCCCTGGCAGTCCCAGGGACTGCCACTTCTACGGGGCTTTAATATAATACATCATGGGGGTGGCTGCACGGTCCCCCCTCCCCGTGGCCCCGGGGACCACCACCTCCCCGGGACTTCATTTAAATTCAGTGCTCCCCAGGGCAAAGCAAAGGAGGGGGGCCCCCCTCATGGAGCCTTAGAAGGCCCTGGGGACCTCCACATCCCAGGGCTGGCTCCAGCAATGCCCCATGGTGCCCACCACCAGGACATTGTAGTTTGCTATGGCATGGTGGGAGCACTGCTCCTGCCATGCCATAGCAAACAGTGTGCTCCACTTTGAGCAAGCAAAAGTATTTTGCTCTCACTTGCTCAAAGCAGCGCACACTTTGCTTTTGCACAAAGGGAGCTGCATGTCAGCAGCTCCCTGTGTGTAAAAGCAATGCCAGCTTCCGCAGAAGGCCGGGACCGTGGGGGTCTTCAGGCTCCCCGGGGTCTCCAACAAGGTGGCCATGCCCGGGGGATGGGATCCCTAGGGCCGGAAATTACCTGGGAGTATGGCCGCTCAGCCCTCTCCCTTGAAACAATATATATATATATATATATATATAAAAAAAGAAAGGCCTGGGGAGGGGAGGTGCTCGGCCCCCTCCCTTTTTAAAAAATATATAAAGGCCTGGCCCGAGGGATAGGGTCCCCTTGGCTCTTGAGGGCCCTTGGGGGCCAACTACCTCTCCTGTTACCTCCAGTAAGTCCCACACAGCAGGATTGCTAAGAGGTCTTCAGAGGCCCAGCCTCCTTTCTCCACCACTCTGCAAACTCACCTCCTGGTTGGGGGATGAAGTCCACTTTATTCCTGAGAGACCTTGGGGGCCAAGAAGCCCTCCGGGTAACTCGTGTAAGTCATACACAGTGCGATTCGTGATAACTGGTCGGAGGTCCAGCCCCCTTTCTCCACCACTCTGCATATGCAACTACCACTTAAAAAACCATTGAAATTCAATGAAAAATCCAAAGCTTACAGAGACATTATAGTTCGGAAATGGAATTAAAAAAACGTATAAATTCACCGGGACTTTATAGTTAGGCTCAGGTTTCACTCGTACAAAACCAGTGAAATTCAGCAGTTATAGTTACCTGAGCTAACTATAACTCATGCCCCCCGCAATGCACTGCTTATGACCTCACATATTATATCACTCATGACATGGTCAGTAACATCACTGATGACATCACTGATGACATCTCAAATGACATCACTGATAACATCACTCACAGAATCCCTGACGCACCCACTCACACACCCATAGAACCTTTCATACACGCACTCCCACACAACCATTCACAAACCCATTCACAGGCCCATACCATTACCTACACAGCCACTAACTGGTTCATAAATCTACGCACACATCCACTCGCTCACCCATATAGCCACTCATATACCACTCAGTCACTAATACAGCCATTGACATATCCACACATACACCCATACAGCCACTCACACACTGAGTCAGTCACCCATAGAGCTACTCACACACCTAGTCACTCACCCATACAGTCAATCACACAGCCCCTTACTCACCCATACAGATTAACACATACCCACTCACTTACTCATACAGATTGTAATTGTAATTTTAATTGCATTTATATAGCGCTTACTACCCCTGACGAGGCATTGAATTGCTTTTTCGGCGAGTAGGACGCTACTCCGGAACCCATAAAGGATTAGTGTTGAATTAATATAGTGAAATATGAAAGTAATTTGAGTGGTGGATAGCTTAGTCAGTTATTTGGATTCAGAAGGATAGCAGAGGGATAGAAGAGGGAAAAATGTTTGCATTTATATAGCGCTTGTTACCCCTGATGGGGTGTTGAAGCGCTTTTTTCAGCGAGTAGCACGCTACTCCAGAACCCATAAAGGATTAATGGTGAATTAGTGAATTAGTGGTGAATTAGTATAGTGAAATATGAAAGTAATTTGAGTGGTGGACATTAGTCAGTTATTTGGATTGAGAAGGATAGCGGAGGGATAGAAGAGGGAAAAAGGTTTGCATTTATATAGTGCTTGTTACCCCCAATGGGGTGTTGAAGTGCTTTTTTGGCGAGTAGCACGCTACTCCGGAACCCATTAAAGGATTAGTGTTGAATTAGTATAGTGAAATATGAAAGTAATTTGAGTGGTGGACATGTTAGTCAGTTATTTGGATTGAGAAGGGTAGCAGAGGGATAGAAGAGGGACAAAGGTTTGCATCTTTATATAGCGCTTGCTACCCCTGATGGGGTGTTGAATCGCTTTTTTGGCGAGTAGCACGCTACTCTGGAACCCATAAAGGATTAGTGGTGAATTAGTATAGTGAAATATGAAAGTAATTTGAGTGGTGGATATTAATCAGTTATTTGGATTGAGAAGTATAGCGGAGGGATAGAAGAAGGAAAAAAAGGTTTGCATTTATATAGTGCTTGCTACCCCTAATGAGGTGTTGAAGCGCTTTTTGCGGCAAGTAGCATGCTACTCTAGAACCCATAAAGGGTTAGTGATGAATTAGTATAGTGAAATATGAAATTTGAGAAGTGGACATGTTAGTCTGTTATTTTGATTGAAAAGGATAGAGGAGGGATAGAAGAGTGAATGATTTAGACTTTTTTTTTTGGGAGGTCATAGCACTAGTGGGAGGCTTGGGATGAGTAAAAAGGGATGTGGAGGGGAAGAGTCAGAGGGAAGAGTTTAGAAAGGCTTGTTTTGGGGGATCAGTATAGTAAACAAGGTGTCAGATGGTACAGGGAGGGGTAGAGTATGGGAGAATCTAGAAAGGGCTATTTTGGGTATCATAGTAGTGGTATGGGGTTTGAGATGAATGAGAGAGTGGATGTATAGGATATATTGATAGAGGTAAAGGGTGAGAAATAGGGTAGTGCATTGAAAAGAGTAGTAGAAAGAGGTTTGAGATGAGTCAGAGAGTTGAGGTAGAAGATATATTGAGAGAGGTATAGGGTGAAAAATAGGATAGTGCATTGGATATGCTGAATTAGAAGAAAGTAATACATATATAGATCCATAAGTACATGGAAAGTTTATAGATGCATAAAGGAAGTAAGTATATGTAGATTAAAGATATTGATAGCGGTATAGGGTGAGAAATAGGGTAGTGCATTGAATATGCTTTTTTTTGTGGAAGTAAAGTAATAAATATATAGATCCAAGTACATGAAAGGTATATAGATGCATAAAGGAAGTAAGTATAAGTAGATTAAAGATGCATTCAATAAACTCTGGTTTTCAAGTGTTGTACTTAAATTCTTTTTTTTTTTAAACATAATTATTCTACATGTTTATACAAAGCAATGCACATATATAGGTACATATCTATAGTACAAATAAATGCTTATATACCGAGGGATATGCTGTATATTTCTGTTTGTGTATGGTGCTTATGTGGGGAAGAGCCAATTCTTGAGTAGTTTTTTGAAGATAAGGTGGTTGTTGGTGGATCTTATGTTGGGGGTAAAGAGTTCCATATTTTGGCTGCTTCAACAGAGAAGGATGTGCCACCCATGCTTTTTTTCTTGTATCTTGGGATTTTGAGGCGAGGTGACACTCTAGAGCGGAGGTTCCTATGATGAATGTGTCTGGTGATTTTATTCCTGATGAAGAGCGGTCCCATTCCATGTATCGCTTTGTGGGTGATACAAAGCAGTTTGAACGTGGATCTACTGGCAACCGGTAACCAATGCAGGGCTTTCAAGGCAGGGAAGATGTGGTCTCGTGGTTTGATATGCAAGAGTAGTCTGCCAGCCGAGTTCTGAATCCGTTGTAGTATTTTCATAGTCGTTAAAGGTGATCCGTGGTAGAGGCTATTGGCGTAATCGAGTTTGGACAGAACAAGGGAGATGGTAGCTTGGACCTTGTGTGGAAATCCCAAATGGGGGAAGATTCGTCGCATAGTTTTTATAGTAACAAAGCTTGATCTTGCTAGTTTGTCCACTTGGGCATTCATCGATAGCTTGGAGTCCATGGTCATTCCGAGGTTTCTTACTTCCTTCAATACTTTAGGCTGTGATCCCAGTTCATCAGGCCAGGCGGCAAGCGGGTCCTAATGTTTCCAATCGCCACACGTGAGTATTTCCGTTTTGGAAGCATTCAATTTGAGATGGCTCCAAGTCATCCATTGATCCACAGCTCTGAGACAACTGAAAAGTTTCCAATGTCTTTGGGGCATTCCAGTTGAAGGAGTATTTGCGTGTCATCTGCATAGTTATAGCATGTGAGTTGAAATTGATTGATCAGTACCGGTAATTACTTCATGTAGATGTTGAAAAGCATGGGCGAGATGATAGATCCTTGAGGGACCCCAGCTTTTGTGGAGTATGGTTTGGATGAGAAAGGTGGGGTATGGATGACATTCGTTCTATATCGAAGGTAGGATGTGATCCAGTCTAATGCAGTCACCTCTATGCCGGCTTCGTAGAGTCTTTGTATCAGAGTTTTATGGTCAACCGTGTAAAAGGCAGCCAAGAGGTCCAAGAGGAGTAGCGCAGCAACCCCGTTGCGGTCTACTGTGTTCTTCAGGTCATCCCAGATGGGAAGGAGGGCAGATTCTGTGCCTCTTCCCGGACGGAATCCTGTTTGAAAGTCTGAAAGTGTGGCATTGTCTTCAATGAATTTAGACATCTGGGCGAACGCTGCTCTTTCTATCAGTTTGCCCAGGAAAGGTCCATTTGTAATGGGGCTGTAGTTGTCAGGGTTCAGCGGGTCCAAGTTTGTTTTCTTCAGTAAAGGGCGTATGTATGACTTTTTGAGTTCTTCTGGAAATATTCGCGTAGTTAAGGAATTGTTGATGATTCTTCTTTCTGGAGTGGCAGCAGAGGTTGTTAGAAGAATTCTCTTTAAAGTTTGCGGTGGACACGGATCAAAAGGGCTGCCAACAGGCCTGCTTGCTTTGAACAGGTCCATAAATTCATCATGTGAAATGTGTTGAATGAACGGAGAGGCTGAGTTAGAGTATTCTTGGATTGTTGTTTTGTTAAAGGGTTAGTGCTGGTGCTTTGTCTCTGTTTTAAGTACGAGTCCAATGTGTCTGCTTTGTCCGTGTAATGATTTGCCAGTTTGTCTGTGAAATCTTGAGTAACGGGATGAGTTCCTTCTAGGCAATTTGGTTTAAGAAATTCATTGAGTATTTTATAAAATTCTTTATTTGCACATTTAGCATTTTGAATTCTGTCTGAATAGTACCTTTTCTTTGCTTTTTTGATAGCTGACTTGTATAATCTGTTAATTTTCTGTAGGTGAAGTTTGTCTTGTTTGTGTTTTTGTTTTGAGCCAGGCACGTTGCAGCTTTCTAATTTGTAGTTTTATGTCTATTATCTCTGTATTTCTACAAGATGCTTGTTTTCTTTTGTTCTGTTGTGTGGTTTTGAGTGGTATCAGGATATCAAATGCTTCCTGTAGCCACTCATATAGTTTTTGAACAGAATTTATTGTTTCCAGATCTGTACTGGATGTTAGTTGTGTTTCTAAGTGTTCCAAATTGAGTTTGTTCAACTGTCGATAGGTGGATGCACGTAAGGTGGTTTTAGGTGAGTCGCTTAGTGTTGTTTTATGTTGGAAAGCAAGCAAATGGTGGTCTGACCATGTGACTGGAGTTATAGTTTGAAAGGTAACTAGTTCAGTATTTGCAAAAATGACATCTAGGATATGTCCAGCAATGTGTGTGGGTTTGTGGACAAACTGATGCAGGTTCAGTGTATCTAGGCCAGTGATTATTGTTTTTGGATGGGTCATATTGGGTTTGTCAAACTAAATGTTGAGGTCACCCAGAACGCATAGGTTGGAGTGTATTGTTATCAGGTTTGAAACCGTGTCTAGAAGTGCGTCTGGGAATGTCGCCTTGCTAGGTGGAGGTCTGTGCAGGAGCAGGAAGTTACAGGAGGAAGACGGTGTAGGATTGCATCTTGTGAGAAGAGCCTCACAATTCTTAATGGAGATGTCGTCAATTTTAGTGATATGTAATGTTCGCCCGAACAAAACAGCTAGACCACCTCCTTTTTTGCCTATACGATTTTGGGTGATCGTTTGATAGCCTAGAGGAATGGCTTCATGCAGAACTGGAGCCATATCATCTCCCAACCATGATTCAGTTATGAATAGTATGTCTGGTTTTGCATCGGTGAGAAGGTCGTAGATGTGATGTTTTTTTTTAGAGAGCGATTGAGCATTTATTAGTAGACAGTTTAGAGACCCCTCGCCCACGTCGCCCGACAGCACAACCTCAACATCATCTCCTACGCCGACGACACCCAGCTGATCCTCTCCCTCACCAAAGACACTCACACCGCCAAAGCCCACCTCCACGAAGGAATGAAGGCCGTCGCCGAATGGATGAGGACCAGCCGCCTGAAGCTGAACTCGGACAAGACGGAGGTCCTCATCCTTGGTTCCAACCCTTCAGCCTGGGACGACTCCTGGTGGCCAACA
Organism: Calotriton arnoldi; assembly: GCA_963921515.1. NCBI lineage: Eukaryota > Metazoa > Chordata > Amphibia > Caudata > Salamandridae > Calotriton > Calotriton arnoldi. The sequence continues at coordinate 224,852 of CAWUFW010011728.1, forward strand.
TCACTGGGAACAGCCCCGCCACCCACCGACCACGTACGCAACCTAGGGGTCATCCTCGACCCCACCCTCTCCATGACTAAGCAGGTCAACGCCGTTTCCTCATCCTGCTTCAACATCCTCCGAATGCTCCGCAGGATCTTCAAGTGGATCCCCACCGAAACAAGAAAAACAGTCACCCAGGCCCTCGTCACCAGCAGGCTGGACTACGGAAACGCCCTCTACGCAGGAACGACGGCTAAGCTCCTGAGACGGCTGCAACGCATCCAGAACGCCTCTGCACGTCTTATCCTCGACATCCCCCGACGCAGCCACATCACACCCCACCTGAGAGACCTGCACTGGCTCCCTGTCAACAAGAGGATAACCTTCAAGCTCCTCACCCACGCACACAAAGCACTCCACAATTCCGGACCAGCCTACCTCAACAGACGACTCAGCTTCTACACCCCCACCCGCCAGCTCCGCTCGACCAGCCTCGCCCTCGCCACAGTCCCCCGCATCCGGAAAACGACCGCCGGTGGCAGATCCTTCTCCCACCTCGCCGCCAAGACCTGGAACACCCTCCCCACCAACCTCCGACAGACCCAAGACCTACTGGCCTTCAGAAGACTCCTCAAGACCTGGCTCTTCGATCAGTAGCAGCACCACCCCCCTCTTCCCCCAGCGCCTTGAGACCCTTGCGGGAATGTAGTGCGCTTTATAAGTGACATGATTGATTGATTGATTGATTGCCTTGGTGACAGCGAGACTTTGTTTTGTAGAAGAGTGATCAGTATTGTGTGGGTTAGTTGCAGGTGTGTTTTTAGTGCTGGTATTATCTGTATTAGGATAGCAATTGTGTAGCTGTTCTGTAATGTGTTCCTCGTCCAGCAGGCTAAGAAGGCATTTTGATGGGTCTGCGTGCATAGGTGGTGGAGACGGTGTTTGAGAGTGAGTTGGTGTGCTGTGTTGTTTTTGTGGTGTAACCTTGTTGTGCAGTAGACATAGAGAAGCAAAGTTGTGATGAGTGGCATGTTGCTTATGTTGTTTGCGTATGTTTAGGGCGGAAGGTGTATGAGTCAGTGGTGGTGGTGCAACATGTGGGTCATGTAGTAAGATACTAACACGTACTCACTCACCTATTAAGTCACTGACACAAGCAGACACCCATACAGCCACTCTAACATTCACTCACTCACCCATTCAGCCACTCATAAACCCCATCACTCACCTATACTGCCTTTCACATACCCAGGTACTCACCCATATACCACTGAAACATCCACTTACTCACCCACACAGCCATACACACACTCACTCACCCATACAGACCCTCGCACATGCACTCACTAACCCACACAGCCACTGACTCACTCATATATACAGGCAATCACATATCCCCTCACCCACCCACACAGACACTCAGACAACCATACAGGTACTCAGACAACCAATCACTCACCAATACAGCCACTCACACACCCATTCAGCCACTTAGACATCAACTGGCAGACTGATACAGACATTTACACAACCAGTCACTCACCCATACATTCACTTAGGCACCTAATCACTCACTTATACAGTCAGTCACGCACCCACTGATTCACCAATACACCTTGGTATATATATTTAACACTCATAAACTTTTCAAAAACACACACAGTCACCTGATGATGTCATGAGTGATGTCATGAGTGATGTCATGAGTGATGTATTTTGAGATGTCATCAGTGAAGTCACTGGCCATGTCATGAGTGATGTAATATATGAGGTCGTAAGCAGTGCATTGCGGGGGGTGCAAGTTATAGTTAGCTAAGCTAACTGTAACGATTGAATTTCACTGGTTTTGTACGAGTGAAACTGGAGCCTAACTATAACCTCCCTGTAACCTTTCGTTTTTTCAATGAATTTCTAAGGTTTTTTAAATGCTAATTCCAAACTATAAAGTCCTTGAAACCTTAGTTTTTTTCAGTGAATATATATATTATCTACTGGCGGTCGCCAGTAGATATTTATAGTTACAACCTATTATCCATAGGAAATCCGCGACATTCTATTTGAAATAACTCTCTTGCCGGTTGACGTATCTTCGCAAAATTTTCAAACTTTGTGGGGCGCTCCGGTCCGCTCCTACCCTGAAAGTCTCGGGGGATTCGTCAAGCGGGGGCCGAGAAAAAGGGGGTCCCAAAACGTGTTTTCCCCATGCAATTTTCCATAGGAAACTTTAGACACGGCTACAGCCCGAACTGCTGAACGGAATTACACCAAATTTGGCAAAGAGGTAGTTCTTGGTTCAGAAAGAACCCTTTTTGTTAAATGGTGTAAATCCGTTCAGTAGTTGCTGAAACTATCTATGGCCGCGTCGGATTCGCGCACCCTCCCGATCACGAGCTGCATGCTAATTGGCTGTCAACACTCCAAATCAGGAAGTGTTGGCAGCCATTTTGTCCCTCGGTAGAACCGAGGGACAGAAACAAGTGCGCAAAGCGCACAAAGGGGGCAGGGTAGAAACACCCTGACCCCCTAGGTCTGCTCAGGGTGCGCGAATCCTGCCGAAAAAAAAAAAATCGAAGCGCGGTCTCCCGCGCTTTGATGTTAATTGGCCCCCGGGTGGGCCAAGTCCCGGGGGCATGCTGGGGGGTTAATTTTATGTGTGGGGGCCTCTAAGGGCCCCCAAGTCCAGGGACCACCACCCCCCAGGGCTTTAAGAAAAATTACAATGGGGGTCCGTTTTGGACCCCCAAGCCCCGAGGACCACCACCTCCCGGGGCTTTCAAAATGTAAGGAGGGGGCCGCGCGGCCCCCTCCTGGAGCCTGTGGTGGCCCTGGGGACCGCCACCCCCAGGGCCGGCTCCTGCAGTGTCCCGGGGTGCCTACCCCCGGGACACTGCTGTTTGCACTGACAGGACGGGAGCCTCGCGGCTCCGTCCTGTCATTACAAACTGCTTTGGATATTGGAAGAGAGAGCAGGAAACCTGCTCTCTCTTCCAATATCCAAAGCTGATTGCTTTCCACATGGGGAGCAGCATGTTAGCTGCTCCCCATGTGTAAAGCAATGCCGGCTCCCGTAGGACACGGGGAGCCGGCGGGACTGTGGGGGTTTGGGGACCCCCACAGTCCCCAACGAGAGGCCAGGCCCCGGGGATGGGGTCCCCGGGGCCATAAGTGGCCACGGAGGGGGCCACACAGCCCCCTCCCCAAAGGTAAAAAAAAGTTTTTAAAAAAAAAGTGCAAGGCCGGCCCCGGGGATGGGGTCCCCGGGGCCTTAAATGGCCTGAGGAGGGGGCCACGCAGCCCACCTCCAAATAAAAAAAGAGGCCATGCCCCGGGGGATGGGGTCCCCGGGGCCAATACAGGCCCAGGGAAGGGGGCCACGCGGCCCCCTTCCCGTTTTTTTTTATTTTAATTAAAAAAAGGGGTAAGGCCCTGGGGGATGGGGTCCCCAGGGCCTAAAAATAGGAAAAAGGAAGGGGGCCACACAGCCCCCTTCAGAGGGAAAAAAACAAAAAACAATCGGGCCCGCAGGCCCCGCCCCTTCCTTCACCACTCTGCAAACGCGCCCCTGGCGCGTTTGCAGAGGAGAACAATTCCCCTTGAATACTGGGGGTCCCTGAGGGCCAACTAGCCCACCAGGAACCTCCAGTATGCGCCAGGGAGCTGCCTTGCAGAGAGGTGTACAGAGGCCACGCCCCTTTTTACACCTCTCTGCAACGCAGCTCTGTTGCGCTTTTGGAGGTATATGGTGGGCTAGTTGCACCCCAGGGACCCTCAGGATTCAAGGGGAGTTAATCCCCCGACTTAAAACGCGCCACGGGGCGCGTTTGCACAGTGGTGAAGGGAGGGGCGGGGCTTCAGGTGACATGTGTGCAAACAGGCCACGTGGCGCGTTTTAAGATGGGGAATTAAATCCCCTTCAATCCTGAGGGTCCCTGGGGGCCAACTAGCCCAACAGGTACGTCCAGAAAGCGCCACAGAGCTGCGTTGCAGAGAGGTGTAAAAAGGGGTGTGGCCTCTGTACATGTCTCTGCAACGCAACCCCCTGGCGCATACTGGAGGTTCCTGGTGGGCTAGTTGGCCCGTAGGGACCCTCATGATTCAAGGGGACTTAATCCCCCAACTTGAAACGCGCCACGGGGCGCGTTTGCACAGATGTCACCTCAGGCCCCGCCCCCTCCCTTCACCATTGTGCAAATATTCCTCTAAAATCAGTCGAAATACGAATTCTGATTTACTCACCTGTTATCAGGAGAGACCTCAGTGCTGCATCTTTCAGACCAGTACTAATCCTGAAAAGTAATTTTAACCGTACTTACCAGTAACTTGAATTTCCTTCCATAGGCTAACATTGACTGGTTTCACTTGGAAATTCTTCTAAGTGTGGAGTTTTGGAACTTTAAAATATTCCTCTAAAATCAGCCGAAATACGAATTCCGATTTACTCACCTGTTATCAGGAGAGACCTCAGTGCTGTATCTTTCAGCCCAGTACTGGTCCTGAAAAGTAATTTTAACCGTACTTACCAGTAACTTGAATTTCCTTCCATAGGCTAACATTGACTGGTTTCACTTGGAAATTCTTCTAAGTGTGGAGTTTTGGAACTTTAAAATATTCCTCTAAAATCAGCCGAAATACGAATTCCGATTTACTCACCTGTTATCAGGAGAGACCTCAGTGCTGCATCTTTCAGCCCAGTACTGATCCTCAAAAGTAATTTTAACCGTACTTACCAGTAACTTGAATTTCCTTCCATAGGATATCATTGCCTGCTTTTTGCTGAAAAAGTTTCTAAGTGTTGATTTTTGAAACATACAAATATTCCTCTAAAATCAGCCGAAATACGAATTTCGATTTACTCACCTGTTATCAGGAGAGACCTCAGTGCTGCATCTTTCAGCCCAGTACTGGTCCTGAAAAGTAATTTTAACCGTACTTACCAGTAACTTATATTTTCTTCCATAGGAATCCATTGTCTGGTTTTCAGCAGAAAAGTTTCAAAGTGTCGATTTTCACAAACTACAAATATTCCTTAAAAATCGCCTGTATGACTTAAACGCATTCTTTCAACTGTTTACAGGAGATGCACCAGTGCTGGATCCAGGATCCAACACTGAGTAAGAAAAAGTAACGATAACAGTTTTTACCTGCTAAGTGAATTTCCTTCCATAGGATAACATTGGTGATTCTATGAGAAAAAGTTTCTAAGTGTCAACTTTTAAAATACAATAATATTCCTTAAAAATCACGAATGTAACCAAAACGCTTTTACTCAACTGTTTACAGGAGATGTACCAGGACTGAATCTAGGATCCAGTCCTGTGGTTAGAAAAGTAATCCATAAAGTAACTAATTGCATTTAACTAGAAATTCACATTGAGCTGAATGTTGCATTGTGTTTGAAAATGTGGTGCCCATTGCAACAACTGTAACTACTGTACTTAAAAGTCTATTGCCTATGTGCAAAGTATTTAAACTAAAGTAATTCATTCTGAGAAAGTATTTTTTGTAATGTAATGTATAATGTAATTACAATGTAATTTAAAAAATAAAATATGTAAAAAAAAATCTAAAAATGTAATAAATCAGTATGAAAAAAATTAATATAACAATTAATACATTTAAAAATTGTCATTTACAAAACCTTTGAAATTCACTGAAAAAACCGTAGGTTTCAGACATGTTATAGTTAGGAATTAGCATTTAAAAAACCTTTGAAATTCACTGAAAAAACCATAGGTTTCAGATAAGTTATAGTTAGAAATTAGCATTTAAAAAACCTTTGAAATTCACTGAAAAAACCATAGGTTTTAGGGACAGTTATAGTTAGTTGGACATTGCACTCGTACAAAACCCGTGAAATTCCCCGTTATAGTTAGTTCAGCTAACTATAACTCGCGCCCCATAATGCACTGCTGATGACGTCACATATTACATCACTCATGACATGGTCAGTGACATCACTGATGACATCACTGATGACATCTCAAATGACATCACTGATGACATCATCCACGTGATAATCTGATGCACCTCCTCACACCCTAATATAACCTTTGATACACCCAATCTAAATTACAGACTGCCATTCGCAAAACCATAGACACTCCAACACCAATAACTACATACCCACTCACTGATTCTTAGGTCTACACACACACATCCACTCACTCACCCGTACAGTCACTCATACTTATGGTCACTCAGTACAGGACAATCATATGCACTCTTACTCCTATATAGACACTCAAACACCGCCACTCATCCATAGAGGTACTCACACACCTAGTCAGTCATGCAAATAATTAAACACACTGCCATTTACTCACCTATACAGTTATACACACACCAGCTCACTTAATCATACAAATACTAGCACATTGTTACGCTCTTATACAATCACTGATACAAGCACACACTCATCCATACAGCCACTATCACAATCACTCACTCTCGCTTATAGCTATTTATATACTCCAATACACATATATACTGCCTTTCACATATGTAGTTACTCACACATGTACCACTGGGACATACATTCACTCACTAACACACTCTTACACACACTTACCCACCCATACAGTCTATCACAGATGCACTCTTGAAACCATCCACCCAGTGAATCACCCACTCACACATCTATGCACAGTCGCACACACCCCATCCACACAAACACTCAGGCACCCATACAGATACTCAGACAACAAATCAATAACTGTTATAGACACTCATGTAGCTATTCACAAACCCATGCAGCCACTTACACAGCAACAGACAGATACAGACATTAACCCAGTTTAGTCACTAACCCATGCATTCAGTAAGATACGTTTAATCACTCACTTATAGAATTAGTCACGCACCTACTAAATCATCCATACACACACTTATACACCCACTCATTCTTCAATACGCCTTTCCCTATATATATTAAAAATATTTAAACTTTACAGAAACACACAGTCACTGGATGATGTCATCAGTGATGTCATTTGAGATGTCATCAGTGATGTCATCAGTGATGTCACTGACCATGTCATGAGTGATGTAATATGTGACGTCATCAGCAGTGCATTGCGGGGGCGCGAGTTATAGTTAGCTGAACTAACTATAACGGGGGAATTTCACGGGTTTTGTACGAGTGCAATGTCCAACTAACTATAACTGTCCCTAAAACCTATGGTTTTTTCAGTGAATATATATATAGATAGATATATATATCTATATATATAGATTTATATATATAGATATATATATACTCATTTAGCTTCAGTAGCAGGGGTGGGGGGTTTAAGCTACTCTGTCCTATATAATGAATGGGCTTTTCATGGTATACAGTTTATTTACCATGCTAACAGTATTTTTAGTATTCATTTGTTTTCTAATTGTGACACGAACACTGCATTTCAGAGCATGATAATTTAAATAAATATTCGAAACTTCCTTCGTGTCTCCTGTTTATCTTATTGTGGACGAGTACAAGTGAGCGAGTGAAAGGGTGTGTCCTGTTACTGCGATTCCTGAGAGGGTCAAGAGTGTTGTGTTCTGGGGTACCAATTCACTTGCTTCTCTGGTAAGGTTAGGAGGGCAAAGTGAGGCACTATAGCTAGTCGAACTTGTGCTCATGGATACTGAGGTGGTGTGGTGACTCAGTCCCTACGTACTGATGCTCTATGGTCCCATGCATTGTTCTGCTCTTGAGCAGAATCCCTGCAACAATATGTTATTAATTTAGGAGTGGATAAACCCCAGCAACTTAATAAACACAATCTGGTTATGCTAAAAACAATTATTAGTTAACCTCTGCTTAACCCTTGATAGCTAAGGCACTGGCAACGCGCAATCCTCAGAGAAGTGTGTGGTAAATTCAACCCATACAATTTTAAAGTAAAGAACGCAATGCAACAAAATTCCCAAACCAATTTAGAAGAATGGAGAAAAATGTAAAGAGCAAAGGGACACCAAGAACATTAAAATTGGATAAAGAAAGCTAGTTTCAAGGTTACCAAGATGGAGCAGTGGTCAGATATGACAAGAGGGTCATCCCTGCTAACGATTTTACCTTCTTACTTAGTCTATGGAAATGGAAGTAAATGTTATTCAGTGGAGTAAGGTCCAACTCAGAGGCCAGTGAAAGTCCCTTGAAGTTGGTTGGATATGTCATCATCAATCTCCTATGGAAACTGTTAGTTTTGGAGCCAAAAGCTCTAAACAAGTCAAAGCAGGATTTCATAGCCACCAAGTCAGCTTCGCAGGTTTGATAGATTTGTCATCTTGGTTCAAGATTCTACCTTAAGACTTAGTCACTTTTTTTGTTATCAAAATCCTCCAAATCCTCCAATGAGGCTACTCTTGAAGCTTTAGCTAGGCAGGGCTCCTCCAGTCCTCTATGGTCAGCTGGACCCTTTTGGAGAGAGGAGATATTCTGCTTTTTGTGTCCCTGAAGCAGGTAAACAGGAGACCAACCACTTGACCTTTGGACAGCAGTTCCAGCTCTTGATTGCCAGCAGAAGTCAGGAATCTTTGAGTCTTTAAGTGACTTTAACCTGAAGGATCCATTGAACCAGTTTACAGAGCCTCAAAAACTAGGAGCAGGGCGTACTTATTTTTCTTGCCCATGTGACAGTCCCCTGGAGGTGGAAAAATCAACAATTCTCACTTTTCCTCCGCTGCTGGGAAAGTTAATTCTGGGCTGCTCAGGGTGGGCTTCTAAGCACCGGGTCTCTCTCCTGCCAAGTCTCCTCCAGTCCTCTGTGGTCAGCTGGAACCTTTTGGAGAGAGGAGATATTCTGCTTTTTGTGTCCCTGAAGCAGGTAAATAGGAGTCCAACCACTTGACCTTTGGAGAGCAGTCCCAGTTCTTGATTGCCAGCAGAAGTCAGGAATCTTTGAGTCTTTATGTGACTTTCACCCAGATGATCCATTGAACCAGTTTTCAGAGCCTCAAAAACTAGGAGCAGGGTGTACTTGGTTTTCTTGCTTATGTTGTTGGGCAAGCCTCAGTACCATTGACAGACCCCTGGAGGTGGAAAATCAATAATTCTCACTTTTCCTCAGCTGCTGGGAAAGTTAATTCTGGGCTGCTCAGAGTGGGCTTCTAAGCACCGGGTCTCTCTCCTGCCAGGTCTCCTCCAGTCCTCTGTGCTGAGCTGGAACCTTTTGGAGAGAGGAGGTATTCTGCTTTTTGTGTCCCTGAAACAGGTAAACTGGAAGCCAACCACCTGACCCTTGGAGAACGGTTCCAGTTCTTGGATGCCAGCAGAAGACGGGAATCCTTGAGTTTGTAAGTGAGTTCTCTATCAGCAGGAGTCAGGAGTCTCCTTTGTACTAGCACAGTCTTCTTCTTGCGATGTAGTCTTCACAGGCCCATGACTGTTCTGAGGAAGTGTTGGAGCAGTGCCAGCCATATCCCATCCACTAGCCAGTGACTGGAGAACTTCCCCTATTCTGGTTCCTTTCTTACCCTACTCCCACCTCCTTTTGCAGCACTTCCTCCCTGCCTTACTATAAGATTACCTAGGAGCCTTCATTTCAAAATGGCAGAGCCCTATGCCACCAGGCAGGCCACTCTATTTAGATGAGCATTCCTCCGACTTAAGAGGTCCCAAAATGGTTCTTTCCCCTACTGTGACTGGAGCTAGGCTGGCTAGGAGGGAGTAGTAGAAGCCCTATCTGGCATTTCCAACTAAAAAGAAGTATTAAGGCTGTCCTTTGTCCTGCCAGCTCCCCTGCGCCCATCTGAGATGGCCAATTCCTGATATTGACCAGTAGTTAAAACCCCCCAATTCTTCCTGGGCTCATGGGCAAGATATTCTCTTTATTAAATTTCCTAGCTAAGGATATGGATTCCAGCACTGAAGATGTGAGGAGTGGCAGTACTGGTTGTTAGCCAGTTCTGGCTCAGGACGCCTAGAGTACATTTTATAAAGCTACTTTTCCACTAAAGGTATCAGATTTCTAATTTCAAAGTTAAATCAGATTTTGAAAATTAAGTGCAAACATAATTTGAATGTCTTTCTACCATTTTCCCATGCAAAGAATGCCAAATAAATATTTTCATCACACATAAGCCCATCGTATGAGATATATTGCTAAACCTACTGAGTGGAAATAGTGTTTAGTAAACATACTGTGCCATATTTTTATATATTATTGACCTTGACTTTTTGGCTTGCAGGACATACTTTAGGAGTGATTTACTAATATATAAAAATCAATTTTCATATAAAGCAAAGGCACTTTTTCTGGCCAGGTTTTACTGCAGTACCCTTAAACTGCAGCCCAGCCAGACCACAGTGGTGCTCCCGGCAGCCATATATTTTAGATAAAATCAAAAAGAGGGGGAGGAGAAGTTTTTCTGAGGGTTGATTCGCCTTCCCAAGATATCCACAAGAGAGTCAACCCACTCTTATTGTAAGTGAATGCTCCTTGGACTCACCAAGTATTTTTTTTCTTTGTGTAAAATACCTCTCATTCACTAGTGTTTCTAGTGGTATGCATCATCATGGAGTTCTCACTGATGCATGCTGTATAAGGGCATGCTTCTGACCCCACCTCTTGAGGGAGCACTGATATAATGGGTGGGAATTTAAAGGTTCAAATTGTCTAAACTGTGACTCAAGTCTGTGACTTTGATATGGGTCAGTTTGGCATGATTAAAAACAGAAGGTGATGCTCATGAGTTCAAATCACTGTAGTATCTATGAACTACAAGTTTCAACCATTTTAGATGCCAGAAGGCTTGTCTAGCGGCTTTCCTCAAGACCAGATCTAGATCCTAGCCCTTTTTATTTTTTTAAGTCACAATCTATTACTCAGAGCGCATTCCGTCCAATCATACTCATGCAATACGCACTCGTACAAACCAATCCGAGAGGAAGTCTTGATTTTCGTGGGCAGAAAAGAGAGTGAAAGATCCAATAAGTCATATGTATGTTTAGATTTTTTTTTTTCTTTTTTCATCATGTGCTTTTCACACAGGTCAAATCCAGACAATCATGTAAGTTAGAAAAGTGTTGCACACATCTATCCTACTTCCCTCATTAGATTCACCATGGTATTGGTAGCTTGTAGTACTACTTAAAAAATTGGTGTGTGTATAGATTAGTGTCATTCTCATGCTCTCTCCGTGTACATGGTAAAAATATGTGCCTACATGATCAGTATATGTCGCTTGCCCTTTGGGATACTGGAGTGGGGCATGCCTTGTAGTCACAGTCTGTAAAACAATAGGAAGAGTACATTCAAATTTGCAGCTGAATGCATTATCATAGAAGATCTATATTTATAAAAAAAGAAACAGGTCTCTTAGTTTTTTACTCACTTTGTCAAAGGTCCTAAAGTTTGAATTTAAAATAGTGCCAAGGGGGGCATGGCCAACAAACATGGGCAAGTGGAGGTGAATCACCCGAGCTTCGCTGCATTCCCGCTGAATATCGAGGCGGCAGGGTACTCCGACGGACCAATTTGCATAATTTGGCATGCCTAGTGACCATTGAGGCAGGAGGTGAGACAGGACACCCTTGCAGACCACCACAATTCTTATGTGACATTCGTGCCAATCCGATTCTCTGGCGCTGCACAGATAGGAAGAGCAGCGGCCATCATTACAATGAGCTGAACACTACTAGTGAGTACAAACGGTGCAGTCGGATGACTGCCCCGACCCTCTTTCAGCCACACTCACCTTGCTGATGGCAGAAGCGCACTGCACCCCCTCAGGGCCTGAAATGAATTCTTTATGTTCCCCAGTGATAAGTCGGGCCGGCTTGCCTGATCTAAACATGGCGACAGCGGGGGACGACGAATGGAACAGATCGAGCCGTACATGCCATGAGGTCGAGGGCTGCTGAGGCCTTAAATCACAAAGGCTCACAACCTACTGCCTTTCTCCGAGTTTCCTCCCATGCATGGCGCTCAATAGCAATCCTGGTTTGCCATTAAACTAACAACAAGAGGACTACCTTTCCAGCAACTCCGAGCCCCCAATGCTACACCGCATAGGAGAGGGCCCAGGTCGAAAATCAAGAACTTTATTTGCAGGAGGCAACATCCTCGTCTCCGTGGTGGGTAGCAGGAGGCCCTGGGCAGACCAGATCAAGGGACAACAACTCGGGGGATAGCATCCTTCAGTGCCCAGAGTAGAGGGTTCCATAACTTCAGGCAATGCCTACTACTGCCAATCATCAGAAGTGCACAGAGGCATGGGTTGCTTTTGATCTCCACATGGCGGACCCCACATTCTGTAGTACACTGCTCAATCCATATGAAGTGACCCCTGGGGGAGAGGCTCCTGCCAGGTACCAATGCGAAGGCTGATCAGTCACTAACAATCCATCAGCGAAGCACCCGTGAAAATAGTGCACCCTTCCACTCCAGGCGACGGTGCCATGGCGCTAACTAAGGAAAAACTCTTGGCTTCATTATGAGACTTCAGAAAAGAGCTTAGAGCAGAACTGAAAGCAGACCTGTTTCACTCCTTAGCCGCTCTTCACTCAGATCTCAATAGTAGACTTGTGACATTACAACAGGATGTGGGCTCTGTAGGGGCACACACTTTAGACTTGGAAACTAAATGCCAATCCTTAGGCCAACGAGTGCAACAACTGGGAGTCTCCTCTGCACATCTTCAGGATCAGCTGCAAGTCTCACTCTTAAAATGCGAGGACTTAGAAAACCATTGCAGATGGGATAACATTTGTCTACAGAATCTAGAAGGAGTGGAGGGCCCTGACTTGGCAGCTTTTGTAGTGGGCTTTTTCTCTGAGCTCTTAGGAGACAATCAGAGCAAGCTCAAGATCGAACGCGTTAACCGATTGGGCCCACCCATAGCTGCTGATGGTAAATGACTTCGAGATGTCCTAGCCAAGCTACACTCTTTTAGGGTGAAAAAAGCGTTCTTGCAAGCTGTGAGGAAAAATTAATTGGTTTGATTTCAAGGGGCAACATGTTCTGTATTCCAAGACATCGCACCATCTACTCAGGCCCGACGACTCCAATACCGCCCCGTCACAGAGAAACTGCGTAAAGACCACTTCAAATACAGTTCGACCTACCCCTTCTGCCTTTCATTTGAACTCCAAAATAAGTCCTACCACTTTACAAAAGTGGCTGAGGCAGCGACACTTTTGGGCCTACCACCCCCTGGACAGTGGAGACATTGAGAGGCCCTGAGAGAGCTCCAGATCGTGATATCCTTAGAACTGTTTTTCTTCCTGTTTTTTGACTCACCGACTCAGTGCCTTCCCTTGCTGGCTGATGTTCCCAGCACACTCATAATCCCTATGAGCTGTACTTGAAAATGGTGGTTGGTCTTCTGAGAAAGGGGTACTGTTAGAAATGGGGGTCTCTAGTTGGCAGAGGTAGGTACCTTTGTCCAAATAGGGACACTTGCTTCTAGTCAGGGTAAGGGGGATACACTTCTAAAATAACCCCTGCTCACCCCCTTGGTAGCTTGGCATGAGCAGACAGGCTTATCTCAGAGGCAGTGTGTAAAGCATTTGTGAACACATACAGTAATACAGTGAAAACACTACAAATGGACACCACACCAGTTTAGAAAAATAAGTAATCTTTATCTAAACCAAAACCAGACCAAACGACAAAAATCCACAATACAGTATCAAAAATATCCTTAAAAATAGGTTATACACTCAAATCAAGATTCTGGCAAAAAGAACTCCAGCTGGAGTTATTACGACTTCGTGACAGATGAAAATCCCAAAGAAAGGCGCCGACCGCGAGGAGCGCGGGGTCGGGCCCGGAGTCAAACAGACCCACAAAGAACAGTACCTTGGAATTGATGAAAGCAAAGATGGTGCACGGCATTGGGGAGGTGATGCTTCGTTGGCGCCTGCGGCGTCGGTTCCTGACGACCCCAGGGGAGGTGATGCCTCTGTTCCTTACTGCAGCGCAGGGGAGGTGAGACGTGTCGGGGAGATGACGTCACGGATGGCAGAGAGGCATCGGTTCCTTATGATGGTGCGATGTCGATGAATTCAGGAGTCACCCACGTTGAGGATCGGCTCCGCGTTGATGAAGCACCGGTGTCGGTGCTGTGGTGCGTGTCAGGACGTTGCGTCGTGGACGTCACGAGTGGTGTCCTCGGCTCCGGTGCAGGAAGCGGCCACGCTGATGGCTTCGGAGTCGATGCGGCACGGCGTCAGCAGGCGTCGGGCCTACAGTGCAAGTCGGGGCGGTGCGTTGTGCTCTTCACGAGAGGTGCCCACGGCTTCAGTGCAGGTTACGACATCGCTCGCCGGCGTCGGTGTTGCAATTTCCTTCTGGGGCAGCTGAAACAGCAGTTCCAGATGCAGAGAGACAGAAGGGATGAAGTCTTTGTGTCCCTGACACTTCAGAACAGGAGGCAAACTCAGTTTCAAGCCCTTGGAGATCTTTTCTTCAAGCAGGTGACAAAGCAAACAGCAAAGTCCTTTTTCTCATTTCCTTGGCAGCAAGCAGCCACTGCAGGCCAACCCCAGACAGCAAACAGCACAGGGGCAGTATTCCTCCTCAGCTTATCCGGCTCTTCTCCTTGGCAAAGGTTCCTCTTGATTTCCCAGAAGTGATCTAAAGTTCTGGGGTCTGGGCCCCAATATTTATCCCACGAAATCCTTTGTTCTCTGAAGGCAGTGAGTGTCTGTACCCAGCCAAAACCAGTTCTGTCTTCACTGGTGCAGCTTCCTGGCAGGAGGTGGAGACAGCATTGTTGATGGCAGACCAGGTCCATTCAGGTGAAAGGAATTCTCCTCCCCCCTACTCTAAATGCAGCCCAGGTCTATTCAGCCCAGCCCTGACTCATCAGACTTCTGGAGCCACTGCCCCTCTCGAGCCCCTGTCATCCAAAAGCCAGACATGCAATACACAAACCTAGCAGAGGCACACTGGATGGTTAGGCAAGAAAATACCTACTTTCTAAAAGTGGTATTTTCAAACCCAGACTGTAAAAATCACCCTCACTAAAAGATGCATTTTAACATTCTGAGTTCAGGCATACTAAACTTTAGCTTTCTACCTTGTTCCCAGGGTCAGTTATGTTTATAAGATGTTATAAACAAACTCCCCATTCCGTCCTATGGGAACAGATAGCCTTGCAATAGTGAAAAAACGAAATTGGCAGTATTTCACTATCAGGACATGCCACACACATCAGGGCATGTCCTACCTTTCACATACAATGCACCCTGCCTACAGGGGTACCTTGGGCCTACCTTAGGGGTGACTAATATGTAGAAAAGGGAAGGTTTGGGGACTGGCAAGTGTGTGCACTTGCCAAGTCGACATGGCAGTCCCAGACTGCACACAGGCTCTGCAATGGCAGGCCAGAGTTACATTTTACAGGCTGCTTCTTTGGGTGGCACAATCAGTGCTGCAGCCCACTAGCAGCATTTGATTTACAGGCCCTGGGCACACACAGTGCACTATACTAGGGTCTGACAAGTAAATCAAATAGCCAGTCATGGAAACACTAATCCATAACACAATTTACAAAAGGGAGCACTTGCACTTAGGCACTGAACAGCAGTGGCAAAGTGTCCAAAGCATCTAGACCAGCAAAAATGGAGTCCAACACACAGTAAAACACAGGAGGCAAAGGCAAAAAATGGAAGGGAGACCAACGCCAATGGTGCCAGGTCTAACAGGTACTCTATCTTTATGAATGTAATTTCTATTACTGCCACTTTCCCTTGTCTTCAACTACTTGTTGATGGAATGCCATAGCGGTGTGTGACCTATATGCCCACACCAATGAGAGTTACCACAGTTTTAGAACTAGATTTCTATTTGTTCTTGTTTGTTTTTTCTTTTCTATTTCCATGAGTGGGTGTTTTTCGATTCATGCTGTGGGGCGGAGGCCCAGGACTCAGGGACAAGTACCTCTCTGTCTATGGAAGTGGTGCAATAATGGGGTGGCGGGCAGTGAGGACTTACAACAGAAGTAATTTTTTCGCTTTTACCCGTATCTTACCATTATGGTGTTGACACCATTCACTTCGAACGTAAAGGGACTGAACTCCCCACCAAGCACCAAAAACTATGGAAATACATCTTAGATAAAAGGCTTGATATAATAGCCTTGCAAGAGACTCACCTCAAAAAAAATGAGGACCATAGACTACATAATAAAGCTTATCCCTTGATATATAAATCTTCTACCCTCACCAAGCATATTGGGTAGCCCTTCTTTTCCACTTATCACTTAAATTCCAACCTACTGGCTGTAAATCAGAAAAAGAGGAGAGAATATTGATGGTGAAATGGAAAATAGGAGGTCGACTGTGCACGATAGCTACCGCCTTTGCTCCCAATAACGTCCAAACCATCTTTTTAGAATCTTGCCTCACTCTTTTGGGGGAGTTTGCTGAGGAGGAGATAATCATAATGGGAGATTGAAACTGACATGGCACTCAGATCAGGACAGCACCAATCCACAATGCACTTTCACTGGGAGCTTTCCCAAAGCCATGAAACAAGCATTTTTCTCTACTGGTCGCATAGATGCGTGGAGGACCATCCATCCAGAGGCTCATGCCTACACTTTCTTCTCTCACTCGCACGGCACCTACTTATGCATTGATTACATTTTCGTAAGTCAGTCTTTAGAACAGTCTATACTACACTCAGAAATCCACCCTGTAGCCCTCTCAGATAATGTCCCTGTCATTTTGACCTTGGAGTGGGCTCCCCTACATCCAAATATTGTAGGTGGTTCTTCCTAAAGTTACTTATTAGAGACCATCTCTTTAGAGATGAACTGCATAAAGTCATCAGGGACTTCTTTAGTGTGAGCGACCAGGGTACACTGACTTATCTAATAACTGGGATGCCTTCAAATCTGTCATTAGAAGGAGATGCATTTCACTCCTGGCTACTTTAACCAAACAAAAAAACAGAGGTAGGTTGGTACTCGAGGAGGAACTCCAATGAGCAGAGCGGGCCCACAAAGACAACCCTTCCATACCTCTGCAACACAAAGTTAGCGCACTGAGGGGCAAACTAAACGCAATATACATGAATAGGGCGAGATTCACTTTGTTACGTCTTAAATTGGGAACTTACGATCAGGGGAATAAGGTGGGTCCCCACCTGGCTCGCCAAATGCGAGTTAAACATGAGAAGGACTATATTGGTAACATCCACCTAGAGGGCGGGAAATTGGCATCAGTGGAAGCTGACAAAGCTGCAGCCTTCCGAGAGTTTTACCAACAATTCTACACAGCTGAACCAACTGGGACAACTGACCAACTAAACTACTTCAATAACGTACCTCTTCCCCAAGTGACTAAGGACCAAAATGAAACCCTAGGCAGCCCGATCAGAGAGGACGAGGTCCAGGCATTGATCTCCGCAATGAAACTTCATAAATCGCCCGGGCCTGATGGCTTCATGACCCAATTTTCAGCTTTGACTTAGCACTTAACCTGAACACACTATTCAACCGCATAGCTACCTCTCGAGGAGTTACTCACTCGATGAGTGAAGCCCTCATTTCAGTTCTTCCAAAGCAGGGGAAGGATCCACACCACTGTTCTTCATATAGAACCATCACCTTACTAAACTAGGATGCTAAATTATATACCAATATTTTGGAGTCTCGATTGGAAGACATTATGCCGGATCGGATTCACCTGGATCAGTCTGGGTTTATTAGGGGGAGATAAACTCATGATAATCTGAGGAGGGTGAGCCAAATGGTCGAAAAGGCCACCAGAAAACGCATACCAGCAGTCCTCCTGGTGCTAGATGCCGAAAAAGCTTTCGATTGGGTGAATTGACACTTCCTTTATCACACTCTCCGCAAATTTGGCATGTGCGGACAATGTACTAATAGGGTCCTGGCCAATTATGCACATCCGCTTTCACGAGTAATAGTACCCTTTCTCACCGCTCTTATTTGCCCTCAGTATAGAGCCCTTTGCAACTAAGGTAAGAGAGGAGAATACGATTCATAGCTTTCCCCTTGGATTCATTAATCATAAAATGTCACTATTCGCAGATGATGTGCTGCTCTCTCTGACTTTGCCCTACAACACGAATTAGTCCTTTTTGAGAAGGTAGTGGGCTACCGTATCAATCTCCACAAATACTGTCTTCTGAACTTTACTTTCCCTCTCTCGGAGATGGAGACGCTGGTGAGCAGCACCCCATTCAAATTGGCCAAAAAATAACTTACCTGCCTGGGGATCAAACTCACCCCTAGGCTGTCTGACCTATACAGAGTCAACTACCTCCGCTTCTTCAGCAACTCAAAATGGACCTTAAGAGGTGGGTCCTTATGAGCTTATCATGGTTGGGCCGCATCCAGGCAATAAAAATTATTGACTTACAGAGGTTTCTATACCTGTTTTAAGGGCCTCCCAATTGAAGTAGACCATGGTCTCTTTAAGACACTCCGCTCTCTGGTAGCCAACTTTATCTGGCAGGATCGCAGAGCCCAACTCCCCTATAAATTATTGTGTCTGCCAAGAGAGGCCAGAAGGTTGGCTCTTCCAGACTTTCCCTTGTATTATAAGGCAGCACAGCTAAGAGTGATCTCCGAATAGTCTCTGAGGGAATCCGATAACCACTGGCTCCACATGGAGCGGTTGGTGGTGGGTAGATATATATGGGGCTTGCCATGCAAACCTAAAGCGGACCGACCCCCAAATGCATATACCAGCATGCCTACAAAAATAACTCTTAAAGCCTGGGATGCTGTGACTCGATCCACTTTAATCCAGTCATATTTCATGGGTGGAATATTCTTACCTTTGAAAACTGCCAACAAAACTTTGGCCGCCCCAATTCTTAGAGGTATCACTACACACAGTTGAAACACTGGGTCCTCCAACCTGACATGAGAGATGCCGCTACAAGAGACCTCTCCCCAATTGAAAAATGTGTAAAATACATAAAGGGGGCATTAGGGGGCCATCTCCTTTCTTTATTCCCTTTTAATTGATACATCCCCCAAGATTCTCCCACGATACATAGACTTCTGGTCCAGTATAGTGAGGGATGAGATCTCCGAGAAACAATGGTGGAAATTATGGCATGACATACCAAGGTTTAACCACTCTATGTGGGTGAGATATGCCCACTACATATTGGTGTATGACTGGTACCTCTACCCCACTAAACTCAAAAAAATCTTTTTCAACACAACTGACCTTCATTGGAGAGGATGCGGGCTGCTTGGAGATTTCTGTCATATATGGTGGAACTGTCACATAATTTGCTCATTTTGGTGCAAATTAAGGACATATTGGGTTACCCGATCTCCGCTATGCCGGGTTTGCCCTGTTAGGATTTCGTGCGAAATCCCTAAAAACACTAAACCACAGGTAACTGTTCAATCATTTGGCTATGCCTTTGGGGAGCCAAGATGACGTTGGCAGCCTCATGGATTGAAGCAACACCCCTCTCAATCACACAATGGCAAACCCAATTGTGGCAATCCTGGACAATGGAAAGAATGGCTGATACACTCCTGGATAACTTTAAAAACTTTGAATATATCTGGGGTCCTCTGGTGAACTTGCTGTTCTTGGGCCTCCCTCTCGCAGTCTGCTCCCCTCAAACACTGGCACATCATCTTTTCCACATAAAATACCATAAGAAATTTGCTGATAGACATGAACCTACTTGAGGTCCTTTGAGGAGGGTTCCTAGGGTCGGGCTTCCCATACTCACCTCGCAAAATCTGGCTCCGCTCATCCCACTCAATGTTGATTGTTTGCAGAGGTTTTTCGGGTGGACGAGGGGTTTATGGTTGACCACTGGCTAAGACCTTCTGAGAAAGACTATTTGCTTTCAGTGTTGTCATTGGAGCATTTGATCACAATAGCGCAGTCCAATACACATTGGAAACTGTTTTATTTTAATAGAGTTTGATTGTGTACTGCTATTGGTCCTGCTGTCAATTGATGGAATGGTATAATGATGTGCTCTGTTAAAATTCAATAAAGATAATTTTACTAAAAATAGTGCCAAAAGGCACTAAGTGTCAACTATGGTTATCTGGTCACAGTAGACCAGGTCAAAGTCAAAAGTTAAGGTTGACCACAATGGAGCACGGATCTGAAACAGGTACCAGGATTGTCCTACTGGAAAGTTTGCCTTCGGGGGAAAAAGTGGTTGTCAATGAGCCAGCGGTGGGTCAGCTGCAAGCTGGATACTGAGCTGGATTCGGTGATGGTGGACTGCTGAAGAGCGGTATCCCTCTGCAGTCCTCTATGACCACAGGAAAGCCCTGAGCCAATGATGTTCAAAGTCTGTGCCTAGGAAGGCTTCAATGTCTACAGGTTTTTGCTCGATGGGCCCGATGGAGCCCTTCACATTCGGACTAAGAAACTTTTCTAGAAGTTAGATCTCCTTTAGTAGGACAAACCAGCAAGTTGAAACCAACCAGCAATTTGCCATCAACTGCTTTGGGTCGACGGTGGCCCAGGTCTATCACCAGTTCCCTGGAGGAAAAGTTGGCAAAAAGTTTCTGATTCCTGTTTTTTCAGTTTGGTCAAAAGAGTACACTTTACAACCAGCAAGGGCCCAGGACCTGAGGGGTACTGTTTGAGGGTTAGGACTCACTCCAACTTAGGCCAGTAGCAGAATCAGAGCAGTTTCAGTTGAAACTGGTTAGCTGGGCAGCTGCAGGGGGTGTCGCTGCTTGACACATTTTGGGTCCCTGTGGCTCAGATTGAAGGTCAGTCAACACACCCTTGGAATCACTTCTGGGGTCCTGGATTCAAGGCAAGAAGATCCAGTCTTCCTTTAGGTTCCAAACATCAGGGCAGCCCTTCTTCTAAACTTCACAGGTTCAGGAGTATTCTAAGGAGAGGTCTATGGGATCCATGTTTATACCCAAGCCTTTGTACACCATTAAACCAGTTCTAGTCAGTTCATCTACTCCACTGTGTTTGGTGAGATTGCGACTAAAGGGACAAAAGTGAGGAAGGCATAGGTGTGAGCTTCATCCACCAGTGACAAGGTAGGCATCTTTTGAACCTTGGGAAGGGGCTGGGCCACTCCTCACTCGCAGGGTTTGTCCACTGTCTGAGAGCAGTCCACATCTCACCAAAAGGTAACCATCAGGGTTCAGGTGACAGCTGTGGTAGGAAAGCCATTTAGGTTTAGGCAGGAATATGACAACTTTGTAAAACTAAAAGAGAGTGACAGAGTGCACACCGGTTTTTTCAAAAGTTTATCAATGTTGCGTTTGTTCGCGTGCTGGCCCAGAATCGTGGTCTGCCCAAAGCCACGTACTTGTGAAAAACACTAGAAACAATGGGTCAACCTCTCACCCCATTTCCGGACGCACAGCCTGTACCAATAATGCAGTACGTTAAACCAAGTTTGTTCCAAAATTTATTCAAAGTTCATCAAAGTTATTCACGGTGTCCAGGATTTATCCATAGTCACTTGTGAGACATCTTACTTTCATCACTGTAACCTCAAACGCTACAGACATGCCGAGGCCTTAATCGGTAGCTCGGAGTGCATATAAATAATCTTCATTAGTTCATCACGATAACCCAATGCATTTCGGGCCTTACCTTGGCCCTTCGTCAGGGGTATTCTACAATTAAAAAACAATGTTTCAATACAAAAAATGTTTTTCAAATCGATGTTTCTTTGTACATGTTTAAGCACATTACAAGCAATTATCTCATAACCCATTCATATATCAACGTTTTCCCGCTAATCGTGACCATAAACCGCCACAAATTCATTAATGTCCAGGTTTCCCTCCCTCTATCTCCCTCATTCTCCTCATATATGGTTAAATCAATGCATCCCCGTGTAATTCTCGTTACAATACGGTGTTTCAATTAATCTACAAGCAAAGTGTAATCATTCCTATAAGCGCGCGACTTAAGATGCAATGTTGCAGTTGGTCTTCGAGCGAAATCTAATCAATCTGAGCCCTTACCTTTACTAACATCCTTCTCCTTCCTTCCCAGGTGATTCACTGATTGTGTTTCACCCCCTATCTACAATTTAAGCACCTGAGTTCAAACTCCGCCCTAGAGTGACTCCTTTTAACCCTGTGTTCCCCACTGCACTTGATTTACGTTATCTTAACCCTCCCATCGACGTCATCGCTAGATAACCACCCTCATCTTTTCGTGTGTTTGAATTCGCTATTTAAACTTACTATATAGGAACAAAGGTAACTCTGTATTAAAATAACTAACGTTCTTTCTGGTGTCATTACACTACAACGACCACTATGCATGAGCGCAAAGTAAACTAAAGTGACATTAAGAATATGTCAATTTTTCCATGTTTAAGCACTTTACCCATAATTATCAGGAGTAAAGTTTGCAAAGTCCTATGGCCAACAAAAACGAGGTTCTGCAAAGAAGGCAAAAATCTGGGATAACCGTGCTGGAAGAACACATTTCCAACACTCTACCTTTAAGCACCTTTAGCGGAGTGGCGGGGTATGACAGGAGGCAGGATGCCTGTAACAAATGTGTTTGCCATGATAGAGGTGGAATGGTTCTTCATTTCAACTGAACTGAGTCATACCCCTAACTCACCCCCATGTAGCAGCATATCTTCTTCACCATGCATACCAAAATCTATGTGGCCTTCCACTTCCATCGATCACTACCTATAGGCCAAGTAAAATGATAACATGAGTAGGGTTTGCAAAATGTCTCAGGCTTTCAAATGTCATCATGCTTGGGAATCGGGCCCGATGTTTGTGGAACTAAAGTTAGAATGGTGTATTTGCCCTCTTATTTTTATGCACTTCCCCAAAGTTAGTGGGATTGATGTCAGAACAGTAAGTCTTACCTCCAATTTATGCATGTTCATCAATGTGTTTGGGACTGACATTAGAAGACTATATCAAACACATCCCTGATGTTTGTGCTTTCCCTAAGGTTTGTGGAACTAAAGTTAAAATAGCAAGTTGTACAACCCCCACATTTTTGCATTTTCCCCAATGCTTGTAGAGCTGGTATTAGAAAATTTTAACCTCTCTATTTTTATCTCTTTATGCACTTTCCCCAATTTTGTGGGATTGAAGTTAGAATAGTATACCTGTCCCCTAGCCTATATATATATATTCACTGAAAAAAACAAAGGTTTCAGGGACGTTATAGTTAGAAGTTAGCATTTAAAAAACCTTTGAAATTCACTGAAAAAACCGTTATAGTTAGTTGGACATTTCACTCGTACTAAACCAGAGAAATGCGGCCGTTATAGTTAGTGGAGCTAACTATAACTCGCGCCCCCGCAATGCACTGCTGATGATGTCACATATTACATCACTCATGACATGGTCAGTGACATCACTGATGACATCATCCTGTGAGTGTTTCTAAAAAGTTTCAGAATGTTATATATATATGCCAAGGTGTATTCGAAGAATGAGTGGGTGTATGAGTGTCTGTATGGATGATTTGTTGGGTGTGTGACTGACTGTATAAGTGAGTGATTAAACGTGTCTTAGTGAATGTATGGGTGAGTGAATAATCTGTGTAAATGTGTGTATCAGTCTGTCAGTTGGTGTGTAAGTGGCTGCATGGGTTGGTGAGTAGGTACATGAGTGTCTATATGGGTTATTGATTAGTTTTCTGAGTACCTGTATGGGTGCCTGAGTGTCTGTGTGGGTGGGTGAGGGGCTGTGTGACTCCCTGCATGGATGTATGAGTGGGTGAATCCCTGGGTGTATGCGTTCATGATTGCGTCTGTGAGGGACGGTATGGTTGAGTGAGTGTGCATATGGCTTTTTCGGTGAGTGTATGGATGTCTCAGTGGTATATGGGTGAGTAACTGCATGTGTGAAAGGCAGTATATGTGAGTGTGGGAGTATATAAGTGACTGTGTGAGTGAGTGAGTGTGAGAGTGGCTATATGGGTGAGTGTGTGCTTCTGTGAGTGATTGTAGACGTGAGTAAGTATGTATTACTATCTGTATGAATAAGTGAGTTGGTGTGTTTATAACTGTAGAGGTGAGTAAATGGCAGTGTGATTGATTCTTTGGGTGAATGACTAGGTGTGTGAGTAACTATGGGTGAGTGGCGGTGTGTGAGTGTCTGTATGGGTGTATGAGTGCATATATCAGTGGCTGCATTAATGAGTGACTGCGTGTATGAGTGACTGTATGGGTTAGTGGATGTGTGTGTAGACCTATGAATCAGTGAGTGGGTATGTACTAACTGGAATTAGTGTGTCTATGGTTGGAGAATGGTAGTCTTTATTTTAGAGTAGGTGTATGAAAAGTTATATTAGGGTGTGAGGAGGTGCATCAGATATTAAGTGGATGATGTCATCAGTGATGTCATCAGTGATGTCATTTGAGATGTCATCAGTGATGTCCTCAGTGACGTCACTGACCATGTCATGAGTCAATCAATCAATCAATCAGGGGTTTATAAAGCGCGCTACTCACCCGTGAGGGTCTCAAGGCGCTGGGGGGGTGCAGCTCCGGATCAGTCGAAGAGTGTGCAGAGTGGGGGAGCTTCTGATGTTGACTGGGAGCTCGTTCCAGGCCTTTGCTCCACCTGCTCTGGTTCTGAGGATGCGTGGGGGCTCTGCCAGGGCGAGGTCGGCCGAGCGGAGGTTCCTTTTGGGTACGTGGAAGGAGACTCTTTCGTTGAGCTATTTGGATCCGATGTTGTGGAGGGATTTGTAGGTGTGGGTGAGTAGCTTGAAGGTTACTCTCTTCTCGATGGGGAGCCAGTGGAGGTCTCGTAGGTGCGGGGTCATGTGCTCGGTCATGGGGTTCCACGGACGAGTCTGGCTGTGGTGTTCTGGATGGTTTGGAGCTTGTGTAGCAGGGTTTTGTTGATTCCGGCGTAGAGGGCGTTACCGTAGTCCAGTCTGCTGGTTATGAGTGCGTGGGTGATGGTCTTTCTGCATTCGGGGGGATCCACTTGAAGGTCTTGCGGAGGATGCGGAGGGAGTTGAAGCAGGTCTTGGCAACGGCGTTGATCTGGCGGGTCATGGTGAGGGAGGAGTATAGAATGATGCCGAGGTTCCAGGCGTGGTCCATCGGGGTGGGTGGGTTTCCGAGGGCAGGGGGCCACCAGGAGCTGTCCCATGCCATGGGGGAGGGTCCAAGGAGGAGGACCTCGGTCGTCTCCGAGTTCAGTTTTAGGCAGCTGTCGCTCATTCAGGCTGCGACGTCTTTCATTCCTTCTTGGAAGCTGAGTCTGGTGTTTTCGGGGTTCTTCGTGAGAGAGAGGATGAGCTGGGTCCGTCGGCGTAAGATACTATGCTGAGCCCATGCTGTCTGACGATGGCGGTGAGGGGGGCCATGTAGATGTTGAAAAGCTTGGGGCTGGGCGAGGATCCTTGGGGTACTCCACAGTTGATCTCTGTAGATTCGGAGAGGAAGGGAGGGAGTCTGATCCTTTGGGTTCTGCCGGAGAGAAAGGAGCGGATCCAGTCGAGGGCGGTTCCTCGTATACCGGCGTCGTGGAGTCTGGCGGCGAGAGTGTGGTGTGAGACTGTGTCAAAGGCTGCGGAGAGGTCTAGTAGGATGAGGGCCGCAGTGTGGCCCTGGTCGAGTAGCATGCGGATGTCATTGGTGGCAGCGAGGATGACGGTCTCTGTACTGTTGTTGCTGCAAAATCCGGACTGGGAGGAGTCGAGGATGGCGTTCTCTTCGATGAAGGTGGTCAGCTGGGCGTTGATGAATCTCTCGGTGACTTTGGCTGCGAAGGGAAGGAGAGATGTAATATGTGACGTCATCAGCAGTGCATTGCGGGGGCACGAGTTATAGTTAGCTCAACTAACGATAACGGCCGACTTTCTCTGGTTTTGTACGAGTGAAATGTCCAACTAAATATAACGTCCCTGAAACCTATGGTTTTTTCAGTGAATTTCAAAGGTTTTTTAAATGCTAATTTCTAACTATAACGTCCCTGAACCCTTTGGTTTTTTCAGTGAATTTCAAAGGTTTTTTAAATGCTAATTTCTAACTGTAACGTTTCTGAAACCTATGGTTCTTTCAGTGAATTTCAAAGGTTTTTTAAATGCTAATTTCTAACTATAACGTCTCTGAAACCTTTGTTTTTTTCAGTGAATTTCAAAGGTTTTTAAAATGCTAATTTCTAACTATAATGTCCAAAAGACTTTTTCTTAATTTGAAATTTTTTATAAAAATAATGTGATGTTTTCTCTTTTCTAAAATATGAATTTAAATTTTTATTATTTTTATTTTATTTTTTTTAAAGTAGATTCGCGTACCGATCTTGTTCCAGTCTCGGTGGGTGCGCGAATCCAAGAATTTTGCCGCCATATTGGTTAAGTCGTGTACGATGCGCGTTCGGTATGTGAAGGGTTTGCGGTTCTCAGCCCCGCGTAACGTCACATACGTATTTCCGGGGGTCGCGCCAGGTGCGCGAATCCACCGCAAATTTTTACGTTTTAAAAGTATATGTATATAACTTTATTTTGTATTTTATATCAAGAGATTATTTAATCTAATTGTAAATATCATATATTTGTAATTGTAATAAAGATATATTATTGTTAAATATATTTTTCGGGAATCGCGTCGGGTGCACGCTGGGTGCGCGTATCCCATGTGACTTCAAAAGAAACAATTTCATTGGTTAAGAAGCTTTTGATTCTAGAACTTGAAGGACCCCACCCATTTTTTTCATTCTTTCAAGTGCATCTCAGCAGACACACCTGTTGTCTTTTGCTCTTCTTCTTTGCCTTTTTTTTTTTTTTTTTTCTTCCATCTAAAAATGGCAGCTGGCAATCCACCTGAAGAGGAAGAAGACTTGGAGGAACCCATGAAGACCACGTACGAGAGTATCGTTTGGGCATTTTTCTCCATACCATCTGGGGAGAAAAGGGTCAATGCCCGTAAAGTAACATGCACCATTTGCGACAAGGTCCTCTCACGAGGATCAGAGAAGAAGTATTCCTGCGGCACGTCATCTATGTTAAAGCATTTGCAAACAATGCACCCTCGGCGTCTCGCAAGAGAACAGCTGCGTGGGTAATACCTAGGTGATTGCATGAGTGCAGGGGTATTGTGTAGGAAATTGGAGGAGTGCATGGGTAATGCCTAAGTGATTGCATGAGTGCAGGGGTAATGTCTGGGGGATTAGAGGAGTGCATAGGTAATGGCTGGGTAATTGCATGAGTGTAGGGGTAATGTCTAGCTAATTGCATGAGTGTAGAGGTACTGCCTGGGTGATTTTATAAGTGCATGGGTATTGCCTGGGTAATTATATGAGTACAGGGGTAGTGCTTGAGTTATTGGACGAGTGCAAGAGTAGTGCCTGGGTGATTTAAGGAGTGCATGGATAGTGCATGGCTGATTGGAGGAGTGCATGGGTAATGCCTAGGTGCATTGAGGAGTGCATTAGTAGTGCCTGTGTGATTGCATGAGTGCATAGGTGATGTCTGGGTCATTGGAAGAGTGCATCTGTAATGCCTAAGTGATTGCATGAGTGCACGGATAATGTGTAGGTAATTGGAGGAGTGCATGAGTAATGTCTGGCTGATTGCATCAGTACAAGAGTAATGTCTGGGTCGTTGCATGACTGTAGTGGTAGTGTGTGGGTGATTGGAAAAGTGTATAAGTAGTGCCTGGGTGATTTTTTAAGTGCATGGGTAATGGCTGGAGGATTGGAGGAGTGCATGGGTAATGTCTAGGTGCATTGATGAGTGCATCAGTAGTGCCTGTGTGATTGCATGAGTGCATAGGTAGTGCCTGGATGATTTTATAATGCATGGGTACTGCCTGAGTGATTGAAGGACTGTATGGGTACTTGCTAGGTGATTGCATGAGTGCAAGGGTAATGTCTGGGTCATTGGAGAGAGCATAGGTAAAGCCTAAGTGATTGCATGAGTGCAGGGGAAATGTGTACGTAATTGGAGAAGTGCATGAGTAATGTTTGGCTGATTGCATGAGTGCAGGAGTAATGTCTGGGTGGTTGCATGTCTGTAGTGGTAGTGTCTGAGTGATTGGAAGAATGCATAAGTAGTGCCTGGGTGATTTTATAAGTGCATGGATATTGCCTGGGTAATTATATGAGTACAGGGATAGTGCCTGAGTTATAGGAGGAGTGAAAGAGTTGTGCCTGGAGGATTGAAAGAGTACATGGATAGTGCATGGCTGATTGGTGGTGTGCATGGGTAATGCCTAGGTGCATTGAGGAGTGCATCAGTAGTGCCTGTGTGATTGCATGAGTGCATAGGTAGTGCCTGGAAGAAAAATGTGATTCAGTGGTTTTATGTAGATAACCGGTCAAAACTTTAATTAAGAAACATTTTCCTGTTCCAGCTTGCCCACTTATGTACATTTGAATAGGTTTAAATGATGTGCTTTGGCATTCTTTTTTTCATGCAGTAAACCATGCTGTATCTGTTGTGTCACTTGCTGATATATTTCTTTTTGTTCAATATTTAGTTTTTCTTCTAAATTTCCCAACTCAATAATATCCTTTTGTGCTTGTTGCATTGCGGTTTCTACTTCCTTCATGGCTACTGCTGCTTCATTTTCAAGAATTGGTTGACCTAGTGGATCTTGACTTAGTGGAGCAGAACTTTGACTATCTTGAGAACTGTCTCTAGCTATTTCAGCTGCAATAGTAGTTTATTGTTCAATCTCTTCATTTAACATTTATAGATAAGTTGTGCATTGAATGCTATCTTTACATGCATTAAAAGAATCTTCATAGCACTCAAAATCTCCAAGTAATTCCATTTCACTACGCCAAAGCTAGAAGAGTTGCAGAAGTGCTAAATAGAAAAATTCCCTTTTATCTGGAATTTCACAACTGAGTTTCCTGTGGTTAATAAGATTTCCTTTGGCATGTTTTACCAAACATCCATTACATCCAATTACTGCATATTTTTCTTCATTTTTATTTTCTGCAACATTTATCTTGAAACTGTAATGTTGCAGTACTTCATAGAGACATATGTTTTCCAGATGTGTACTTCTTTTAGGATAGTACGTATCCAACATATTAGTTTTAACAACATCTGTACTTTCCAGTTCATTCAATGCTAAGTATTCAATTTCTTGTAGAGATTTCAATACTCGATTTCGTGTTGCAGCAAGACCTAAACTTACCCAAATGATTTCTCTTGACTTTGAATATAAACTTGCAGAGGTCAACCGATCCGAACATTCGTAGGATCCAATCTCTCGATGGGAAAGCATCTTCAAACTAAAGCTGTACAATTTGTTACTAAGAGTCTTCGCTTGTGAAACTTCTTCCCACATTTCTTTCAACTCCGTCTTTTCAGATTTCGTTAAATATGACGTAACATAGCGAGCAACAGCAATCGAATTATCTGCAACATACTGGATATCCATGTTTGCATTCCACATTGTCGAAATCACTAGATTGTAGTAATTAATATACTTTGATTCTTCAGTTCTTTTTATGTTGCAAGTATTCTTCGGAGATTTTCGAGTTATAGTATGCCTTACTGCTGACATGAAACTATTGACTCTTCCTTTTGAAATTACTGGACGTGGGAATCCAAAACGACATTTTGTATAAAATTTTCCCTTTGACGTGTATTTTTGTGGACAATATTTTCCCCATCGATGACTTTGAAACCATAAAACTTGTTGTCTTAAGCTGTTTTCACCTCCTTTTTTGGAAATTGCACAGGTAACATATAATTCAATAAAAGACAAAACAGTTTCATCAGAATCGGTTCCAAATTTAGGTGCATTCTTAATCCATAATAGCATGTGTATATGAGGAGCACCTCTGGCTTGGTACTCCTTTCTCCAAAAGAAATCAATAACTTCTCCAAGAGGTGGATTATTTTTATTGCAGATAAAAGACATCATAGTTTGAAACCTATGATTAAAATACATGCACACATTTACAGGATCCAAGGAACACAGTTGTCCAGCTGTTTTCAATTCAATGTTTTTTATTTTTGAATTTGCATGTCATAGAAATTCAAGTAAATCGTCCCATGCGTATTCAGCACAGCTAAGCGTAATAAACCATGTAGGAGTTGCTAAGTTTCTTAACATACATTTACGTTCTCCGTGACGATGATACCAATACTCATTAGTATCACGTTGACACGCCATCAAATTAATTAATTGAGATTCTAAATGATCGTCTCTTTGTTGAACTTTTTCCAAAAATTCCTTTGCAGAAACATGTGTAAGATGAACTCCCATTTTTAATATGTGGTTCACTGCATATGAAAGTCCAGACAAGTCACTTTCAAACAGAAGATGGAATAAATATGGAATACAGTGTCGAAATCTTGGATCTTCGGAGTACAATCTTATGATATTCTGAAGCTGGAATCTGTACTGGTCGTTCATCATATCGTCCACCTTTTCCAGTGGGGAAGAGCTGTGGAAACCAACGAGCTTCTAAACTTTTTTCCCATACACTCATCGGACTTCCCTTTGCTTTCTTCATTTGGAATAATTCAATAGTGTTTCCTATAACTTCTTTTGAATGTAGAGGATGTATACTGTAATGTTCATAAATTTCTTCACTCATGGAGTTGTCCACTTTTTCTATTTGGCTAGTTGAAATTTCTCTATCATCTTCTAAAGATATTTCTTGTTCTTCCACATATACATTTTTATAATAATATATTGTTTTGTACAAGATATAATGTAGCCTTTTGAAGTTTGGTGACATCTACTAACTCTTGCCATATTTTCCGACTCTTTGTTGGTACACCATTAACTAGAATAACTACAGGTTCAGTTTCCTCTCTCTCTATACCAACAGTTTCAATATTTTTCTTAAAATCTAAAGGTAAATACACAACTCTCCCTTTTAAACCTCTTTGTAAATCTGTTGGAGGCAGCTTCATACGAACTATAGCCTGAACCGGATGCACAGATTGAATAAGAATGGACTCATACGTATTTAAATCTACCAGTTCCGGATGAATAGCTACCAACTCTAGGTTGTTATGTACAGCTCTAGCTGGCATTTTGTTCTATTCAAATTCGTTGTAACAATATTTACAAATACGTTGATCACTACCCAACTCAAAACGACTTTCCACCAACAACTAAGCACCAAATTGCTCCCACTTATCATTGTTTTCCTTTTCACTTTTTAAATACACATCAACATTCCTAGTTTGACTTCTACAGTGAGTACGTCGACAACAAATACAAGCATAAGGGCTGATTACGATGGCAGACGGACTGGAGTCCGTCCGCCATGGTGGTGGCGACCAGGACCATCCGCAATATCTGCGGCGGTTCCGCACACCAAATCAGGATTCAACCGCCACCGTGGCGGTCGCATCCTGCACCTTTAACATTGCGGCGGGTGCTGCTGATCGCTGCACCGCAGCGGTGTTACAAAATGCATGTGGTGCATTTCCCTGCATGAAGTGGCAGGCACCACATGGTGCCTGCCACTCGGTGCAGTGAAATGTAGGGAGGTACCATGGGTACCCCCCCTGTGCACATACATCCCCCAACACATTGGGGGCCCGCAACGGGCCTCCGAAACCAATTTCCACCAGCCTTTCAATAGCGGTTTACCCGCCGCAGAAAGGCTGGCTGGAGACTGCATCCTAATTTGGAGGACGGTGCCTGCTAGGCACCGCCACCATTTTCCGGATGCAGACCGCTCCGCCAGGCAATCGGAACGATTGCCTGTGGCGGTTCCGTGGCTGACGGTCTTTGCGTCTGCCGCGGTCGCGGTCTGGATCCCACCGCCATCGTAATCTGGCGGTGGGAAAATCGCGGTCCGATGTGGGAAGGACCACCACCGCTGGCTGGCAGTGACGGTCCTTCCGCCATCGTAATAGGCCCCATAGTTTGGTTTTTCACAAGAAAGTACCTTAAACTTTGGAATTTCTTCTACAAACTTCTCACTGGTACTATCTGCCACCTCTTCTTCAACACCTACACTTATCAAACTCTCACTTTCTGTACACTCCTCTTGAGGACCAAAGAAACGAAACTGTATATCATCAGAAACTTTTTTTACATCCAATACTGAACCATGCAAAAGAGCTATGTTTATGTCACTTAAAGATAATGCAGGACTTTTCACATAGTACAATCTTCTTACTAACTTCCGCATTTCTGAGTGATGTACTGCTAATATTCTTAAATGATGAAAAGTACTTCAACACGCTTTTCTTGAAAGACAAGCCAGAGAATGACCCTGCAAGTTAGTATATTTTTTCACTTTACAAGGATCTAGTCCTTGCAACATCTTAATCTTCTGTTTAACACTTTTTTTTAATCATAATCTCGGAAGAAATTTCGTAATATATCAATAGATTCCTGTCGTATACTACAATCCCACTTATACACTGGAGCTTGTGTATGTCTCCCTTGAACTTCTTCAGCTATTACTTCCTCCACATTTCTAGGAACCATCTTTTCTTTTTCAATTGGACAACCATTTTTAACCTCAACGACCACTGGTATCAACTGCATGAACTAATGTATTTTGTTGAAAATAGCTTTCTTCATTAAAAAAAGGTTCAGTACTAGAAGTGTGCTTCCATTCTCCCGAATTTTTTTTGCAAAAGTTAGTTCTATTAACCAGTCTTTTTCTTTTACTTTTCTCCTTCATTAAGTGCATTGTTTTATTCAATCTTCTCATTCTCTTCAATACTAATATAAACAATCTTCTTTTCAATTCAAAAGCCTTTTCGACTACACTTTCAATCTGTTGTTTTTTCTTGTAAAATGCTGATCTTCTTTTATATTTTTTACAATCTTTCAATAAATTTTGTAGTACTCTACCTTTATATATTCTCTTCCTAATGTCTTTATATTCTTTCATCCTTCTTTCAACGTAGACTGTTTTCACACAACCTGTTTTTCCATTAATTTGTCCTTTTTTTGTTTCCTTCTGATTGGTTTTAGTACTTTTTTTTCTCTTTTCCCCATTTTGAAAATTAATTACGTTCTTTAAAAGTCTTTTAGCAAATTCTTTAGTTCTCTTACTAGAAGTCTTTTTCTTCAATGTCACATGTTCATATAATTTCTGCTTTTCACTTTCCTTTAAATAGTACTGTTTTTTTTCTTTTATTTTCTTTTGATCTTTTCTTGCCATACTCAATCTTTATTACTAATAATGATGAATATCTGAAAACAAAGAAAAGTTTTAATAGTTTTGTTAAATAATTTTATATTATTAAAATAATTATATACACATATTCTCATCTATAAATAAATAAATATTTTTAATTGCATTACAAACCTATGTCAGACACTGCACAATTCCTACAATTAGAAGACATCACAACCTCTACAACAGAATCACACAGCACAACTAAAGGATTTCTCTACTGCTACCCAAATGAAATGTAAAGTGCATTCTGTCAAGTTTTAAGGCCTGCAAGGTGTTGTGATTGAGATATGTCTCTACTTGCACATGTATTCTCATGTGTCACACATTTGAAGATGCTTTACATATAAAACAGAAGTATACATATATTTGTATGCACCTTTTATATATAGTACACTTGCAAAAAGTGCAGACTCATGAATGCATGGTTTCAAAAAGATGGTGAAACTTATAGCAGAGACATGTGAAGGGTTGCTGCTTTGTTTTTGCCTATACTCAATACCTAACTATTGCCCCTTTCTATATCCTTCTTCCCTCTTTCTATACCTCTCTTCCCTCTTTCTTCACCCCTGTTCTCTCTTTCTGTACTTTTCTTCACTCTTTCTGCATGCCTCATGAATGTTTCTGCACTTCTTTTGTCTGTTTCTGTAACTCTCTTGCCTCTTTCTGTACTTCTCTTGTCTCTTTCTGCAGATCTGTTGCTTCTTTCTGAACCTCTCTTGCCTCTTTCTGCACCTCTGTTGCTTCCTTCTGCACTTCTCTTGCTTCTTTCTGTACCTCTCTTGCTTCTTTCTGTACCCCTGTTGCCTCTTTCTGCACCCTTCTTCCCTCTTTGTGCACCTCTGTTGCCTCTTTCTGTACCCCTCTTGCTTCTTTCTACACTTCTTTTGCTTCTTTCTGCACTACTCTTGCCTCCTCGTACAGCCTTCTTGCCTTTTTCTGCATTTCTGTTGTTTCTTTCTACAATACTCTTGTTTCTTTCTGCACATCTCGTGTACATTTCTGCACCCCTCTTCCCTACTTCTACACCTCTGTTGGTTCTTTCTGTACTGCTCTTCCTTCTTTATGCACCTCTTTTGCCTGTTTCTACAACTCTCTTGCCTGTTTCTGCATCCCTCTTTCCTCTTTCTGCACCTCTATTGCTTCTTGTGTACTTCTCTTACTTCTTTCTGCACCTCTCTTGCTTCTTTTTGCACACCTATTACCTCTTTCTGTACCCTTCTTCTCTCTTTCTCCACCTCTCTTGCCTCTTTCTGCACCCCTGTTCCCTTTTTCTACACCTCTCACCTGTTTCTGCAACTCTCTTGCCTCTTTCTATAGTTCTCTTCCCTCCTTTTGCACGTCTGTTGCTTCATTCTGCACATCTCTTGAAAATTTCTGCACCCCTCATGCCTCTTTCTGCCCCTCGGTTGCTTCTTTTTGCAACTCTCTTAGAAATGTTGGCACTGCTCTTCCTTCTTTCAGCATACCTCTTTCTCCCTTCTGCACCTCTGTTGGTTCTTTCTGCAGTACTCTTGCTTCTTTGTACACCCCCCTTGCCTCTTTCTGTACCTCTGTCTCTCTTTCTGCACCCCTCTTGCCTCTTTCTGCACCTCTGTCACTTCTTTCTGCACTTCTCTTGCCTGTTTCTCCTCCTCTCTTGCCTCTTTCTGCACCTCTGTTGATTCTTTCTGCACTAGTCTCGCTTCTTTTTGCACCCTTCTTACTAATTTTGATACTCCTCTTGCTTCTTTCAGCATATCTGTTTCTCCTTCTGCATCTCTGTTGGTTCTTTCTACACTACTCTTGCTTCTTTATACACCCCTCTTGCTTCTTTCTGCACCCCTCTTCCCTCTTTCTGTACCTATCTTGTCTCTTTCTGCACCTCTCTTGCTTCTTTCTGCACTTTTCTTGCCTCTTTCTCTACCCCACTTGCTTCTTTCTGCACCTCTCTTCCTTCTTTCTGCACTTCTCTTGCTTCTTTCTACACTTCTGATACTCGTTCTGCACCCCTCTTGCCTCTTTTTACATCCTTCTTCCCTCTTTCTGAACCTCTCTTGCCTCTTTCTGCAACCCTCTTGCCTCTTTCTGCACCTCTGTTGCTTGTTTTTGTACTTCTCTTGCTTCTTTCTGTACCTTTCTTGCTTCTTTCTGTACCCCTGTGGCCTCTTTCTATACCCTTCTTCCCTCTTTGTGCACCTCTATGGCCTCTTTCTGCATCCCTCTTGCCTCTTTCTGTACCCCTCTTGCCTCTTTCTGCATTAATCTTGCCTCCTTCTACAGCCTTATTGCCTCTTTCTGCATTTCTGTTCTGCAATGCTCTTGCTTCTTTATGCACATCTCGTGTAAATTTCTGCACACCTCTTGCCTACTTCTACACCTCTGTTGGTTCTTGCTGTACTGCTCGTACTTCTTTACGCACCTCTTTTGCCTATTTCTGCAACTCTCTTGCCTATTTCTGCATCTATCTTGCCTCTTTCTGCACCTCTATTGCTCCTTTTTCTACTACTCTTACTTCTTTCTCCACCTCTCTTCCTTCTTTTTGCACCCCTCGTACCTCTTTCTGCATCCTTCTTCTCTCTTTCTCCACCTCTCTTACCTGTTCCTGCACTCCTATTCCCTTTCTCTGTACCTCTCTTGCCTGTTTCTGCAACTCTCTTGCCTCTTTCTGTAGTTCTCTTCCCTCCTTTTGCACCTCTGTTGCTTCTTTTTGCAACTCTCTTGCCTCTTTCTGCACCCCTCTTGCCTCTTTCTGCACCTCTGTGGTTTTTTTTGAACTTCTCTTGCCTCTTTCTGTACCCCACTTGCCTCTTTCTACACCTCTGTTGTTCCCTTCTGCACTTCTCTAGCCTCTTTCCATACCACACTTGCCTCTTTCTACACCTCTCTTACTTCTTTCTCCACCACTCTTGCTTCTTTCTGCACTTCTGTTACTCCTTCTGCACCCCTCTTACCTCTTTCTACATCTTTCTTCACTTCTCTTGAATTTTCTGCACCCCTGTTCCCTTTTTTTGCACCTCTCTTGCCTATTTCAGCAACTGTCTTGCCTCTTTCTGCAGTTATCTTGTCTCCTTCTGCACCTCTGTTGCTTCTTTCTAAACCTCTCTTGCAAATTTCTATATCTCTCTTGGCTCCTTCTGCACCCCTCTTGCCTCCTTCTGCACCTCTGTTGGTTCGTTCTGCACTGCTCTTGGATCTTTCTGCACTTCTTTTGCCTCTTTGTGTACTTCTCTTGCCTCCTTCTGCACCTCTGTTGTTTCTGTCTGCACTTCTCTTGCTTCTTAGTTATTTATTTTGACTATGTTCAATACCTAACTACTAGTAAAATGGTAAAGCAGCAGCACCAGAAAAGTAATGTTTAACATATGTTGAGTGACAAATTAGTGATTATGATAGTTTGTAAGACTCTTTGGAAAAGTTCACTTGAAGTGCACTAAATAAATCTAAGTGTCTCTTTGAAATATGAAGTGCACTCTCTCAACTTTTAACGTCTTCATGGTCTTCTGTTGAAGATATGTATGAACTTGCACATGTATTGTGATATGTCTTATACATCTGAACATACTACACATATAAAACATAGGTATACATCTATTTGTATGTTTCTTTGATATATGATACTACTAACAAAAGGTACAGACATATGCATGCATGTTTTTAAGAAGATGGTGAGACTTACACCAGAGACATATGAAAGATTGCTGCTATATCTTTCACTAGCCCCAACACCCTATGTAGTTATAGAACGATGAAGCAGCAGCACAAAAGTGAGGTTTAAAGCATATTAAGAGAAGAATCAGTTATAACGCTACTTTGTATGAGTCTGTGGAAAGCTACACTTCAAGTTTACCGCATAATTTTCATTATCTGCTACAAATCTGAACAGCAATCTGTCAAGTGTTAAGGTCTGCATGGTGTTGTAACTAAGGTATATCTCTACTTGCACATGTATTCTGATACATATTATGCATCTGAAGATGCTAGACATATAAAACACAAGTATACATTTATTTATATATTACTTTAATATATGATATTGCTACCAAAAGGTACAGAGATATGTATAAATGGTTTCCACAATATGTTAAGACTTACAGCTAAGATATATGATGGGTGTGTCTCAGTGATTGCATGACTCCATGGGTAGTGCCTGGATGATTGTATGAGTGCAAGGGTAATGTCTGTATAATTGCAGGAGACATTGGATATGGATTAACTGAATGCATAACTGCAGACGTAGAGATTGTGTGCATGGATAAGTGCATGAATAGACCCTGAATGCATAGATGAGTGTATAAGTAGTGCCTACATGAATTAACACTAGTGTCTAGGTTTTTGTATGAGTGCAACAATACTAGCTGGATAACTGCAGAAAAGGATGACTAGTAACTGGCTGATTACATGAGTGCATAAGTACTGCCTGAGTGATTTAATGACTGCATCAGTAAATGGAATGAGTGCACAAGTCGTGACTGAGAGCATGGATAACTGCATGGATAGTGTCTGCGTGATTACATGAGTACAGGGGTAGTGCCTATGAAATTAGAGGACTGCATGAGTACTACCTAAGTGATTGAAGAACTGCATAGGTAATGCTTGGGTGAATGCATGAGTGCATGGCTAGTTCCTGGGTGATTGGAGGAGCCCATGGGTACTCTCTGAGTGATTGAAGAACTGCATAGGTAATACCTGGGTGATTGCATGAGTGCAAAGATAATGACTGCGTGATTAGAGCAATGCACAGAAGCTGCCTTGGTACATGGAGGAATGCATGAGTAGTGCCTAACTGATTGGAACAATGCATAGTTAGTACCTGGGTGATTGCATGAGTGCAAGCATTGTGCCTGGATGATTGGAGAACTGCATGGGTAGTGCTTGGGTGATTGCATGGGTGCAGGGGAAGTGGCTGAGTGCATCTATGAGTGCATT
Organism: Calotriton arnoldi; assembly: GCA_963921515.1. NCBI lineage: Eukaryota > Metazoa > Chordata > Amphibia > Caudata > Salamandridae > Calotriton > Calotriton arnoldi. The sequence continues at coordinate 262,745 of CAWUFW010011728.1, forward strand.
GATAGTGCCTCAGTGATTGCATCAGTGCATCTGTACTGCCTGGGTGATTGGAGGAGTGCAGAGATAATGCCTGAGCGATTGCATCAGTGGAGGGGTAGTGCGTGACTGATTGAAGAACTGTATACATAGTGGCTTAGTGCATGGATGAGTGCATGGGTAGTGCCTGGGCCATTGCAGACTTATAGCTGAGACATCTCTTCACGTTGCTGCTTTATATTTGACTACACCCAACATCCTGAGTAGTAGAAGAATAGTGAAATAGCAACACAAGAGTGTGGTTTATGACATGGTGTACAATTTTCTAGTACAGCTTCACCATTCTCTAACTGCTCAGGGTATTGGGCCTACCCAAATATAAAACATCAAACCTACACATAGCTCTGTTATAAATCTGACCATATTCCTGAAAGCATGTATGCATGTGTCTCTACCTTTTACTAGTACTACCATATATAATAGAAACATACAAATAAAGAGGGGCAACTAGCGAGCCGGCAGTTAAGTGCACTCGCGGCCGCTACGTAAGAGAGGCTCGGAAGGCACAGAAACTGTGGGCGGACTGCCGAGACATCTAGCGGTCTAGCGGCGACCGTATCCCCCTTCGCTCCTGTGGTGCGGTAACTACGGGGGAGCAGGAAGCATTATAGCCTGTTGTCTGGGGCTATATCCACGCTGTGTGAGGAGGCGGTGACAATCGCGTGCTGTGGCGGCTGACCAGTGTGGAGGGGGGTTTGCCGGCTGCAGCGCGGAAGTGCATAGTGAAGCCCAGAGACTCGCAAGTAGGGTCAGGGTGTCTCTCCATGCGCAGCGGGGCTCTGCTGGGTGTCCAGCGTGACTGTCGACACTGGGCTGTGTAATATTAAAGTGCGCAAGGTCGGCCAGGGAGTGGAGGCAGTTGTTTACCAAAGGTGACAGCGCATACATCAGCGAGAAAAAAGGTCATGCTGCAAATCGAACAGTGCCTGAGTGGTCGTGCTGGGCACCATCAACTGCAGTCTGGATGGAGCAGTGAACTGCAAAGGAGGTCTGCACTGCTCAAAAGTGACGCTGGGTGCCCTGTGTTTGTGCCTGTAACCATCAAAGAGATCAGGCAGGTAGACCCATTGTGGGGTGTGCGGCGGTGGTGGGGCCAGTGAGCGGCAAACTGTGTGGAAAGCGGCAGGAGTGCATTTCTGACTGAGCAATAGAGTCTCCCGTGTGTGCAAGACCAAAGTGCAAGATGGGGAAGACTGATAAGCAACAATCCAAGCTCTCCTTTGAAGCGCACCATGCGTCTCAACCGGTGAGTGAACAGTCCGACAACGAGCTGGAGGCGGGCCAACCACACACCTCCAAGCTAGAGGCCTCACTACAAGCCATGCAACAAAGCCTACAGGCTATTGATGGCAAGATAGACGCGCTGTCGCTCAGAATGGACAATATGACGGCTACCTTAAATAAGCAAGGGGAACATCTGACGACGGCAGAGCATCGCATTTCAAATGTTGAGGATGAAGCTCATACCACAGCAGGCAAATGTCAAGAAATCGAGAAGCTGCTCAAAGTCATCAGAGCCAAAAATGAAGACCTGGAGGCATGCTCTCCCCGCAATAATTTACGTATAATGGGTGTTCCCGGGAGCATGAACACAGGGCGGCTTGAGGTCTATGTGGAGGGGATGCTGCGGGATCTGTTCGGAGCGGAGCAACTCTCGCAAGTGCTTATTGTTGAATGGGCGCATCGCTCTCTCACGCCTAAGCCACCTCCGGGTGCTCCGCCGCGTCCCATCATTGCAAAAATCCTTAATTACAGGGATCGGGACACAGTACTGAGGTTGGCGAGAGAGAAGCAAATCACGAACTATCAAGGAAATGTGATGTCTTTTTTCCCTGACTTTACCATCGCAGTACAGGGAGCTCGAAGAGCATATCTGGAGATAAAAAAGAAACTACGTGAACTGGATATCCCGTATGCAATGCTCTACCCCGCCTGGTTGAGGATCACAGTGGAGGGGAAGGTGAAAATATTCCAGACCCCGAGAGCGGCGCAAGAATTTGTGAAACAAGTGCAGGCCGGAAGGAAAGCTGCCAGGAGGAACACCTCGCCAACGCAATCGGAAAGATCAGATGCAATGGAATGATATCTGCATTTTGGTATTGTACATCTCTCTGGATATGCTTGGAGATTCCCGACATAACTGTGACACATCACCTCAGGTACTGTAAGAAGCGCAGAATATAATGGACTGTGGTCAGGGTTGCTCACAACCAGAGATGGATGGCAGACTCTCCGGACTGTAAGTTTATCTGGGCTCATTAGAGTCTAGAAACCATGTACATGTTGGGTGGCTGCGGGGCAGCGGGGGTGCAGATCCCCTATAGAAATATGGACAAATGACAATACCCGCAAGCCTGGCACCACTGGCTCTGGCCAGTTGTGATGAAGTGGTGATGGAACAGGCACGAGGGAGTTTGTTACTGTATCTGTTCACTGCAATCATAGAATTTGTATTCAATTTATGTATGGACTGGAGTATAACGAAGTATTGGGGTGGGGGAATGCTTGTTTTGTATAAAATGTCTGCATATTTGTGAATCAAGGGGGATGTACGCGGGGTATAAGTAACGTGTGGCCGGCCACGCCTGCTCTGCGGGTGGGAAAGGGGTACCTAGTCGCCCCTGAGTGGGTAATCCCCGCATTGGTTGCTATGTTTTCTGAATACATGTTCGGGATATGTCTTTGGCATGATTGGGATGCTGAAGTGGGTGAGGGTGGGGAGACTCCGACGGTTATGTTCAAACGCGTGACACGACAGACACAGCAGAGCACCATTTGGGGGCATGATACTAAAAACCCGAGCCTGGACAAGCACAAGCTACGATGCAAGGAGAAATTGTTCAATGGAGGGTGACATCAGGTTACTGACGTGGAATGTGAGGGGATTGAATAATCCTAAAAAGATCAGACAAATCAGACAGGTTCTAGCGTACCTTGACAGACAACAGGTGCAACTGGCATTATTCCTGTGACACGAGTGGGCGAATGCAGGGTGGGGGGAAGATGGGGACTGCTAAAAGTGGCAGCCTCATACTCCAAATACACCAGGGAGGGTCATGATCCTGGTTAAACGGGGAACACCGTTCTAATTGATGGCGACTGACTCGGATCATCTAGGCCGCTTTACACTTATACAGGGGAATCTGGCGGGGACGGTGCTTACAATCATCACAACCTATGGCCCCAACATTGATGATCCCAATTTTTATCAGTGCCTTAAAAATAAGTTATTTCAAATGCAACCAAAGCTGGTGTTATGGGGGTGGGAGGGCCTGAATACTTATCTGGACCCATTGATGGATAGGAGTGCAAATACGCCATGGCAAGGGAAACGAGCAGTACACGTAATACAGGATATTATGCATTCATATAAATTGAGGGACATTTGGAGGGATAGACACCCCAACACCCGAGAGGGTACGTTCCTGTCGGCAGTTCATAAATCATGGTCCAGGCTGGACTACTGGCTTGTATCTGAAGCGATAGCTCCTTGGGTTAAAGGTGTCAAGCACATGCCACGAACACTCTCGGATCACTCACCGATGGTGCTGGACATTTATATACCGACTAGATATTGTCAGCCGTTTCAGTGGCGCCTGCAGCCTTCATCTCTGCTAGATTCGGTTTTTAACGACGAGGTGCGCCAGGCCATTGAACTCTTTTTTTAGTGAGAATGAGGGTACTGTAGACAGCGCTGGCACTCTTTTGGAGGTGTTTAAAGTTACGATTAGGGGGACCTGCATAGGGCTACAGGCAGGTGTTCTAAAGGCATTACGCTCCTGCATGAGTCACATTGAGGGAGAATTGTCCCGCTTAGAAAAAGAGTATGCAAACACGTCGAACATTGAAAGGCTGGCAGAAATTAGGGACCTGATAACAGAATATAATGAAACAGCAGATCAAGAGATTAAACACATGTCTAGGGGCTGGGCGGCGAGGGCTTATGGGGCGGGGGGTCGCCCTGGCCGTACATTAGCAGCAAAACTAAAAGACCAGAGGACACAGGAATATTTCATGGAGATAGAGGGTTCAAATGGCACCAAATGCCACAACACACCTGAAATAGTGGAGTGCTTCAGAGAGTATTATGCCAAACTATATGGCCATGGGGAGGAAGCTGACAGCGCGAAGACCCTTGCCTTTTTCGAAGAGATTGCGCTGGCGTGGCTCTCGGATGGGCAGAGGGAGTACCTGATGCAACCTCTCATGATGGAGGATGTGAAAGAGGCAATACGGACACTACCATCCGGCAAGGCAGCTGGCACTGATGGGTTGACGGGAGAATTTTACAAAGAGTATCCTGATCTACTTACTCCGCATTTAGTAAACATGTATAGCGAGGCCCATGAGAGTCAAATTCTACCACCCACACTTAGGGAAGCGTTAATCGTCACGCTGCTTAAATCGGGTAAGCGATCAAACAGCTGCAAGTCCTATCGCCCGCTCTCCTTATTGAACATTGATACAAAAATAATTGCAAAAATCATTGCCACCAAATTGCGTCCGCTGTTGCCAGTGTTAGTTCTCCCGGACCAATCGGGATTTGTCCCATCATGGTCCACATCTCATAATTTAAGAACAGTGTTTGCAGTGTTGCATCAACTAGACCCAGATACTAAAGCTGCGGCAGTGTTGCTAGACGCGGCTAAGGCATTCGATTCTATTCAATGGGGATACATGTTTGACACGTTGAGAAGGATGGGTTTGCCTTTTGCCTTCATACAATGGATAGAGATTCTGTATACATCTCCTGTGGCAAGGGTGCGGATTCATAATTCTCATTCTAGCCTCATAAAAATACATAAAGGAACTAGGCAGGGCTGCCCGGTGTCCCCGCTTCTGTTTGCTATTGTGATGGAGCCGTTAGCGTGCATGGTGCGACAAAAACACGCGGGCGCCGCATTACAATTCAGGCAGCGGCCGCTCAAAATTTCCATGTATGCGGATGCCATGGTGCTATATGTTCGCAACGCAGAGGAGGAATTACACTCGTTGATCCGTGAATATATTAAATATGAAAGGTTGTCGGTGCTCAGAATTAACTGGGGAAAGACTTCTGTTTTTCCATTAACCACTAGTACGAGACAATTCACACTGGAGTATCCGTTGGAATGGACGGAGGATCCTGTCAAATACTTAGGGGTGTGGGTACACAAGGATCCAGAGATAGTGTTGAGGGAAAACTTTGGTAGGGCACTGGTGGTGGCTGAAGAGCAGGTGAATAGCTGGATTAAATTGCCGCTGTCACTAGCTGACAGAATCGCAGTGATAAAGATGGTTATACTCCATAGGTTTCTGTATCTTTTTACTAATGTACCTATTAAGCTGTCTGGTTCTTTTTTCACCAGGCTGAGCTCTGCACTACTCCGTTTGATCCGGGCCGGCAAGAAATCCAGGTGTAGCTGGGAAACTATTATGAGGCCATACGCGCAGGGTGGCTTTGCGGCTCCAGACCTTTATGTGTATTATTTATGTGCTCAGGCACAGTTTGCACACTACTGGTTTTACCATCCCCCTTTTATTCCGCATGTCGCGGTGGAGGCAGATGATGTGTTCCCGGATCAACTAGTGGCTTTGCTGTCGAAAGCTCATACAAACTATCACCATAAGGAAATGTGTACTGCTGACTGCACGGCACAGGCATGGCATGCAATAGCGAGGTGGGCGGGCAGATCCCCGATATATACTCCAGCACTTCCAATAGCGTACCACCCCAGCATTTCGGTAGCGCAGGATAAACGAGCTCTGGAGACCCTGGCGGGAATGGGTATAGTTACGATGAGTGATGCATACCCGGAGGGCACCTTTGTCACGATGGCTGCCATAAATGACCATCTTCCCAGTTCACCAAGTCCAGCAAAGCAAGGGTGCGTTGGGAAACCTCACTGGGGATCACCCTTAAAGATGAGGACTGGGACTTTAGTTGTTCAGTGACAAGGCGGCTGATGGCTAACTGCAACTTGCGCATAATACACTTCAAATATGTACAACAACTATATTATACCCCCACACAGTTACAAAGATATGGGCTAAGAGAATCAGGCAGTTGTAAAAGATGCCATGCGCAGGAGGCGGACTTCTTCCATTTGGCCTGGCTATGCTGCGCAATTCATGGATTCTGGGTTTCCGTCACAGAGGCGCTGACTGAAATGGTGCTGGAGGAGGTGGGCTGTACACCGCAGATGTGTCTACTGGGGCTTGTGAAGCATTTAAAACCGGAGAATAGACGCTTTGTTCTGTTAGCCTTGTTATTAGCCAAAAGAAAGGTGGTGCAAAACTGGGATAGCAAAAATGTATGTAAATTCAAAGATTGGTTGAAGGATGTGGTATATTGTAGAGATCAGTTGTTGTGTTATGCGGAGTAACTGCCTACATCATCAAGGCCCAGGGATTGCTGGGCGCTTCTCACGACATACCTTCTGTCCATGGGTGCGGATGTTCACCAAACATAAAAAGTTGGGGTAGCTATGTGTGTCTCGAAATGTGAAATGATTGGCAACATTACATCGCCATTATGTATTTTGTTGTGTCCTGCAAAAGGAAAAATGATGTCTATATTACACTGTCACTTGGGGGGTATGTTGACGCGTTGAGATGTGTACTTTGTATGTTTGAAAAAAGTTTAAAATAACATTTTAAAAAAAACATACAAATAAAGATATATTTCTCTTTTATACATGTAGCATCTTCAGATGCATAACACATATGAGAATACATATGCAACTAGAAAATACATCAATCACACGACCATGCAGACCTTAAAACTTGACACACTACGCTTAACACTTCAAACAGACACCTAGATTTAAGTGGCATACTTCAAGCAAAGTTTTACATAGAGTCTTTTAAACCACCATAATCATTAATTCCTCACCCAACATATCCTTAACATCACTTTACTGCTCCTGCTCCTTTACCATCCTACTACTACTACTCAGATGTACAGCCTACCAAAATACAAAGCAACAACCCTTCACATATCTCTGTTGTAAGTCTCCCCATATTTCAAAAAGCATGGATGCATGAGTCTCTACATTTCCCTAGTGCCATCATATATAAAAGAAACATACAGATAGATATTTACCTGTATTTTATACATCTACCATCTTTAGATACATAACACAAATAAAAATACATCTGCAAGTACAGACATACCTCAGTCACAAGATGATGCACACCTTAACACTTAAGAAGCTGCACTTTTCATTTCAAGTAGAGACCTACAATCATATGGTGTATTTCAAGCACTTCTCAGTGCAGCAGTAGTGCCTGGGTGATTAGAGGAGTGCAGGGGTAATGTCTGGGTGATTTTATAAGTGCATGCGTAGTGGCTGGGTGATTGAAGGAGTGCATGGCTAATGCCTGGGTGATTGCATGAGTGCAGGGAGAGTACCTGGGTGATTGGAGGACTGCATAGGTAGTGCCTGGATGATTTTGTAAGCGCATGGGTACTGACTGGGTGATTGAAGGAGTGCATGGGGACTGCCTGGGTGATAAGAGGAGTGCAAGGTTACTGCCTGTGTTATTGCATAACTGCATAGATAGTGCCTGGGTGTTTGCATGAGTGCATAGGTAGTGCCTGGGTGATTGGAGGAGTGCATAGGTAGTGCCTGGGTGGGGGGCGCTAGAGGGCGCCAAGCAAGATGGCCGCTCCTGTGTGAGGCTCTTGCGGCTCGGGGCCCTATCCGGCAGGAATCCTGCTCATCGCATGCCCTTTTCTGCCTCCAATGCAACCACACTGACAGCGGAGGTCACTGGATGCTGCTGACCCCGCTTTGAACTGGTCTCAAACTCTGGAGAGCACCTAAATCGCCGCGAAATCGGAGACCCTAAGATGGCGGCCGCCACTGCCGCCCGGCTCTGCTGACTTGGAGAGGAGCCCGGAGACCCCTCATGATCCTTCCCAACTCCGGCGCGGCTGGCTCTACCGGCGGATCAAGTAACCCTACCTCGACGCTGCACCTGGCCTGCCTGAGGAGCTGCGATGGCCGGCCCTGGGACGGTGCGCCCCTGCGGGTGGGCTGCCGCGCGCTGCGGATCGCGGAACCGGCCCATCGCCCCCGCTTCTACACTGTGAACACTGGTGAGTGCGGCACCCCCGTCCTAACCTGTGGGAAACTCACCATACTGCCTCCGCAGCTGCGCCCGACCCACCGGAGTCAGACGGCCTGCTGATCCGCGCCTGCCTCATCGTCTTCTGGCCGCGCGGCAGCATTCTCCTCCCCCACCTCACACCCACCCGCCTCCCAGCCGCACTCCGCGCTGAACCCTCGGAGCTGTTCCGGACCCATCAAGGCCCCCAGATTTGTTCATATGGGCTGAAGGAGCTGATTGCACACATCGCACAGGGACGACGACCTTCCGCCTCGACTTAGAGGGGCCCCCCCCAGCTAACCCCTTGAGCCCTGATTGCTTCACTTCCCTGCATCTCCCAGACCCTGCAGCCATCTATTTTTCCCCCTCCGGCCCTGCTGGGATTGCCTGACCCTCCCCGCCTTGCTGAATAGCGGGGAGCCTGCCACGAGACTGAAGCAGCAACAAGACGCTGACTTGCTGCCCCCACTGGGTCTGGCGCATACCAGTCTGTAGTCCCACAGTGGGCCCGGGGAGACCCTGAAGCAACCCCCCATTAGATTCCTTGCTATGGATGACATGGCCTGAGAGGCGAACGGGGCCATCACTACCATCGCCTGCTGCGACATCACGTCGCCCAGCCCTTATTGGCCCTCCAGTATCTGTGTCATAGTACCTGCGCTGGGGCTTGGGGAGCCCAGGCGGCGGTGGGAGGCTAACCCAGAACCAAAGCTCACGCTACCCGGCGCCGTCCCCTGCAGCCGCGGATCCATTCCTCCGCCATTCTCCGGCCCTCTGGCGACGAGCCCCTCCGGAGTGCTGATGTAGTCAGATCGCTGGGCGCAAGCAATATCGTCTCCAGACCTCTCTCCCTACGCGCGGAGCCATTTCCATCAGACTGACTGGGCGGTCTCCCGACTCTACCATATCCTGCACTGGCGCACCACTGGACCCCTGGATGCCGCGTGAGTGAACACTAAACCCTCCTGCCACACGCACCCTTTCGTTGCGCTGTGGCACCGTTCCCAGGGGCTTGCCCGCCGCCTTCACCCCGCTGGGCCAGGTAGTCAACATGGGGAGGACTGATGGCAAACAACCCAAACTGAATTTCGAGGCATGGAAGTCCACAAGAACACATACCGAAATGGACCGGGAACACACCGACACCCAGGGTCAGCCCACGTCCACAGACGACCTGAAGGTCCTACTCCTTGCCATACAATCTAGCCTGTCCTCTATCGAAACGAAAATGGACACTATGAACGCCCGCATAGACACCCTCTCGCATAGAAGCGATCAACACGACGAGCTTATCAAGGAAGCGGAGCAACGTATTTCTGACTTGGAGGATGCCTCCACCTCGACGGGGAAAAAATCACTAGACATGGAGAAAGTCCTGAAACTTATTGCTGCAAAAAATGAGGACTTGGAATCGTGCTCGAGGCACAACAATCTGCGGATCCTAGGATTGCCGGAATCCACGGCCACAGGCAGGATGGAGGAGTATGTGGAGTGCATGCTCACCACCGCCTTTGGCAGAGAGGCCTTCTCGCTGGTCCTCATCATCGAGAGAGCACATTGCTTGCTGGCCCCATGCCCTGTCCCTGGCGCCCCTCCTCGCCCCATCATCGCAAGGCTCCTCAACTATAGAGACCGCGACACCGCCTTGCGACTCGCCAGGGACCGAAAGAAGGTACTCTTTGAAGGCATAGAAGTCTCATTATACACAGACTTCACAATTGCCGTCCAGGAGGGGCGCAGGAAGTTCCTTCCCGTGAAAAAGAAACTCCAGCAACTGAACATCGAATATTCCATGCTCTTTCCTGCTCGCCTCAAAGTCGTTCATCAGGGAAAACACCACTTTTTCACTAATCCTCAGCACGTCTACGACTTTCTTAAAACCTTGCCTAAGGACCCTACAGGCCGCGCCTCCCCCCCCGTCGACGAGGGAGGTACATCGTATATAGAGTGACAACACTGCCCCACCCTGGGACTTTTGCAGCTCTCTCCACTTGAACACTCTTCTGACCATACGACCCCCTTGACCTGGGGCCTAGAACACTGCGCCCGGCGTCATGGCCTGCTCACTGTCCCCCGCTGGGCCCGGTTGGCGTATGTCATGCCCACCTAATCCACATGCAATACCGTCCACAGGCTTCCTGGGCTGCTGAGACTGTCTACTGTTAGCCCCAGAGCGCCCTCGCCAGAGCGAGGAGTACCTGGTTCGCCCTCTTCCTGCTACCCACTCAAGAAATCACTCAAATGTTCTGGTTCATAATGTTGTCCGTCCCGTGTCCACCCACCCCCGTTGGGAGCGGAGAACGGGCAGACTTTGGGGAAGGTGGGAGGGGCACACGACACGGCAGGATTGGGCTGCTGCTGTGGGAGGCGGGAGGGGGAAGGGTTTGTTCTATACCACTTAATGCTGTTTCGTCAAATATACACACGTCCAGGATAGTTGACCACTGCCGGAAGCATACATTGCCCACCACCGCTACTTATATACTGCGCCATGGAGAATCGACCTAGTCCCCCCAACTACAACTTCCTGACATGGAACGTACGTGGCCTAGGAGACCCCCGCAAACGCCGGCACATCCTCTCCTATCTTGAACGCCACAATGTACACTGTGCAATGCTCCAGGAGACACACCTAGCCCCCACTGCACCTGCCACATTCGCATCTCGTTGGGCGACCAGCAAGTGCTTCTCATCATACTCCTCTTATGCACGGGGGACGGTCATACTAGTTAAACGCACCCTCCCTTTCACCTCCATTGGGTCTTATGCTGACCCGCAAGGTCGATACAGTATCCTATGGAGCAGATTGGTGGCTCAATCTTTAACACTGGTGTCATGCTATGGACCTAACACTGACGATCCCGAGTTCTTCCGGATCCTCTGGAGTAAAATCATTGACATAGGCTCAACGCATATTATGTGGGGGGGAGATTTTAATGTTACCCTAGACCCGCCGCTAGATCGATCGCACCCGCAACCCCACCACTACTCGAACACCCATCGCACCCTCAACCACATCATCAACGACCATGGTCTCGTCGACGCCTGGCGCGTTCTCCACCCACATGCCAGAGAAGGATCCTGCTTTTCCGCTGCCCACTCCTCCTGGTCGCGCATAGACAGCTGGCTTATCACTAGAGGACTGACCCCATGGCTGCTGCGTGCATCTCATCTCCCTCGCACATACTCCGACCACTCACCAGTGCTCATCACCATCACACCCCCTCACGAAGAATCACCATACCTGTCCTGGCGCTTGCTCCCGCAGGCTCTGTTAGACCCAGTATTCAAGGCTGAACTCGAGCAAGAAATCACCGATGCAATGACAACTCAGTCACACAATACTCCACAGTCTGGGAGGCCTTTAAGGTTACTGTGCGCGGGATATGTATTGTCAAAAGCGGAGGAGTCCTGAAAGACAGCCGCTCGACACTCCATAAGCTAGAACTAGAGCTCAAACAAACAGAAACGCAACTCCAGAATGCACCCACCCCGGAATTACAGGTACACCTGAAAGACCTGCTCAATGATTACCAGCACCCCGCTGAGAGGGAGTGTAGATTCAGGGGGAAATATCACCAAGCTCGGCGATATGGGGAGGGTGAAAGACCTGGAGAAGCGCTTGCGTCCCTGATCCGTCCACCGCGATTCTCCAATACGGTCCTAGAAATTGAGGACGAGGATGGTCAATTGCTCAGAGATACTCCAGATATAGCTGCTGTCTTCCAACGCTTCTACAAAACCCTATACTCTTCCCATAGGACACACCCAGTTGACTTTACCCCCTTCTTCGAAGACACTGCAATTGCCTGGCTCGGGGATAATCAGAGGGAATTTCTCCTCGCGCATCACGAGGACGAGGAGATCATAACTGCTATAATGCAACTACAATCTGGCAAGGCCCCGGGACCTGATGGCCTCCCGGCCGAATTCTATAAAACTTATCGGCATGTCCTCATTCCCGTGTTGCGACATGTCTTCGAGGAAGCCCGCAAAACTGGCATACTACCTCAAACGATGCGCGAGGCGCACATCATATCCCTACTGAAACCGGGCAAGCCGCCAACACAATGTGATTCATACAGGCCCCTCTCCCTCATAAACGTTGATGCTAAAACCCTAGCAAAACTGATTGCCAATCGCATCAGCCCCCTCATGCCTGTCCTGGTCCTCCCCGACCAGTCGGGTTTTGTACCCAGCAGAGGTACGTCACATAACTTGCGCACCCTATTTGGGGTCCTCCACGACATTGACCCCGACATGAACGCAGCAGCCATCTTTCTCGATGCCACCAAGGCATTCGACTCCCTAGAATGGGACTATCTTGCATTTGTCCTACAACGTATGGGATTCCCCGCTCCTTTTCTCGCATTGATTAATTTATTATATACAGGCCTGAAGGCCAACATCACGGTACATGGCGCTCGCTCATCCCCGTTCACGATCGCCAGAGGCACTAGGCAAGGGTGCCCGCTTTCCCCACTTCTTTTTGCCCTGGCTATTGAGCCCTTGGCGGCCAAAATTAGACAGCACTTCCGAGACCACGCCCTCATATACCCAGAACGACAAATACTAATCTCCTTATACGCAGATGACCTCACCCTCTACCTTCGCGACCCTGAGGTGAGCCTCAACCCCATCCTTAGGCTTCTCATTCTCTTTGGACACCTCTCCGGGGTGAGCATCAACTGGGGGAAATCTCAGATCTACCCCCTCACCGACGCCACTACGAAATTCACACCCGACTACCCCCTCACGTGGTGCGAGGACACAATCACGTACCTCGGAATAGTCGTCACCCGAAACTGGAGTGAATTGATGACAGCCAATTATGGGCGTACGCTTGATCTCTTAACTGAGAAAATTACCAGGTGGGTTGCCCTACCACTCTCACTAGCTGGTAGGACCTCACTCATCAAAATGGTGATATTGCCCAAGTTACTGTATCTTTTTATTAATATTCCCTACGCCCCCAGTCGGCACTTCTTCAAAGCCTTAAAAACTCAACTCATCCGCCTCACATGGGGAGGGAAACAAGCCAGGCTGTGCTGGGACACTCTCACTCGGCCATTCGAGGCCGGGGGCTTTGAAGTACCAGATCTGGAGCTATACTTCAGCTGCGCCCAGGCTCACTTTGCGGCGTATTGGATAAACCCTCCCCCCTACATGCCCCACCTGGCGATCGAAGACGGTTTCATGACCCCACCCCCTGCTCAGCTTACTTAAGTACGCCAGCTATCCCGAGGCGCTTAGCCTCCACCACTGTACACTGCACCATCAGTGCTTGGCATGATCTGGCCGACCGCCTCCACGCCACCATTCTCTACTCCCCCCTACTGCCTCTCCACGGCCGACTCGACCTCCCTGTCACACAGGAAGGATGCTGCCGTCAGCTCCTCCGCAAGCTTTCCCTCCAGACTTGGGGTAATCTCTACATCAACGGCACATTTCGCACCAGCGAGGAGTTCTTTGGCACCACACCACCCACCCCCTTAGACCGCTTCTTCTACATTAGGCTGCGGTAGGATGTAAAGGCCCTGACCCCGTGCTTCCCGCAGGAACGTCCCATCATGACTCCCTTACATGCCCTCCTACAGCAAACCGCTCCCACACAAGTTGTTTCGCTGCTATACCGCACTACTCAAAGAGACTGCACGCATGACCCCCCCTGGCTAGGACACATTGGGATGAAGACCTAGGCTCCCCCCTCACTGACGACCAGTGGTCCTACTGCTGCCGACAAACTGGAACTGTCTCGGCCAGCAGCAGGCTACGCATCATCCACTACAAATACATCCATCGCCTTTATTATACACCTGCGCGCTTGAAACGCCTTCGCGACAATGACCGCTGTGATTGCTGTGGGTGTGAAGGAGCGGACTTCCGACACTTAGCCTGGGACTGCCCACCCATACAATGTTACTGGACGGAAGTGCTTGCAGCGCTCGACAGAATGATTGGGCTACACATCCCCGTTGACCACCTCATTACACTGCTAGGGTACACTGAAGCACTAGTTGCCGCGACACGGAAATACATCTCCCTGGCGCTCCTACTCGCCAAGAGACGCATAGCCTGCAGGTGGGGTAGAGAGATAGCTCCCAAATTTAAGGACTGGCTGCAGGATCTTATCTTTTGCCAAGATCAACTTCAAACCTATGCCGAGCTCTTGCCAACTTCCTCTCGCCCACGCGACATATGGGCTCCCCTTCAGACATACCTGTTGGAGCAGACCACCTCCACAGACGCAGCCGAAGGGCCCCGGCCTGGCGGAGATGAGATAACCCAAGACCACGCGACCTGAACCGTGTGGTAGCTCCCCCCGGCCACGGTACACCACTTAGAGAGACAACAAGGTTTACGGAAGCATTGCTTATGGGGCTAACAGTACATTCATGGTATCTGACTGGTCAACTTCTGATTTTAATAATGTTCAGCAGTAATGTGTGTTTTTTTGGGATTTGGTTCACACGTGCATGGTTCTACTAAGCTATTCATCAAACTGTTTCACCTGACGCGGCCGGCCCGAAGCGGTTGCTGTGTAATCCTACTCCGCCTATACTGTTATACCAGATGCTTGTCTCCGCTGCCGGCCCGACTGGGGTTGTAGGCACTCTGCTGTGTTTCACCTAAGCTATCCTACAATAAAGATTGTTGAAAAAAAAAAAAAGTAGTGCCTGGGTGATTTTATAACTGCATAGATAGTGCCTGGGTTATTGCATGACTGCATAGGTAGTGCATGGATGATTGCATGAGTGCAGGGGTAGAGACTGGGGAATTGGAGGAGTGCATAGGTAGTGCCTGGGTGATTTTATAACTGCATGGATAGTGCCTGGGTTATTGCATGACTGCATATGTAGTGCATGGGTGATTGCATGAGTGCTGGGTGATTTTATAACTGCATGGATAGTGCCTGGGTTATTGAAGGACTGCATGCGTAAAGCATGACTGATTGCACAAGTGCAAGTATATTGCCTGGCTAATTGAAGGGCTGCGTACATAGTGCCTCAGTGCATGGATGAGTGCAACAGAAGTGGCTAAGTGATTGCAGACTTACAGGTGAAAAATATGATGGATTGCTGCTTTATATTTGACTACAGTAGTAGCAGAATAGTGAAATTGCAGCACAAAAGTGAGGTTTTTGACATGGTGCACACTTTTGTACTGCAGCTTCACCATTCTGTAACTACTCAGGCTGTTGGGTGTACCCAAACATAAAGCATCAAACCTACAGATATGCCTGTTATAAATCTCACTATATTCCTGAAAGCATGCATGCATATTTGTCTACCTTTTGAAATCATCATCATATATAAAAGAAATAACCAAATAGACTGCACTTTACATTTGAAAGACACACCTACATTTGTGCAGTGTATTTCAAGTGTACCTTTCCCCAGACTCATAGAAAGTAGCCTAATCAGTAATCCCTCTGCCAACATGTCTTAAAACTCACTTTTGTTCTGCAGCTTCACCATTGTACGAATAATGGGCCTAGCCAAACATAAAGCAGCAACCTATCACATGTCTCTACCATAACTCTAACCATATTCCTAAAAGAATGCATGCTTCTATCTGTACCTATTGCCAAAAGCATAACACATATCAGAATACATGTGAAGTAGAAACGTAACCACACTCACAAGACCATAAAGGCCTTAAAACTTGACAAAGTACACTTAACATTTCAAACACACACCTAGATGTATGCGGCATATTTCAAGTGAACTTTTACACAGACTCTTATAAAGTACCATAGTCAATAATTCCTCTCCCAACATATCTTAAACATCACTTTTCTACTACTGCTGCTTCACTATTCTAGTACTAATCAGGTATTGAGCATAGCTAACAGCAAAGCAACCCTTTACTTATCTTTGTTGAAAGTCTCCCCATATTTCAAAAAGCATGTATGCATATATGTGTACCTTTTCCTAGTATCATCATATATAAAAGAAACATACAAATAAATCTATACCTGTATTTTATAAATCTAGCATCTTCAGATGCATAACACATATGAAAATACATCTGCAAGTACAGACATACCACAGTCACAGAACCATATTGATCTTAAGAAGCAGCACTTCTCATTTTAAATAGACACCTAAAATAATGTGATATATTTCAACCACACCTTTCAACAGAC
Organism: Calotriton arnoldi; assembly: GCA_963921515.1. Taxonomy (NCBI): domain Eukaryota; kingdom Metazoa; phylum Chordata; class Amphibia; order Caudata; family Salamandridae; genus Calotriton; species Calotriton arnoldi. The sequence goes on from CAWUFW010011728.1 coordinate 279,024, forward strand.
TCATACAAAATACCCTAATCACTAATTCCTCTGCCAACATGTTTTAAACCACAGTTTTGAGCTGCAGCTTCACCATTCTGCAACTACTTATGCTATTGGACCTACACAAATATAAACTAGCCACCCTTCACAAGTCTCTGCTGTAAGTCTCACCATATTCCTAAAAGCATGCATGCATATGTCTGTACCTTTTACAAGCAGCATCATATATAAAAGTAATATACAGATAGATGTATACCTGTGTTTTATACATCTATCATCTTCAGAAGCATAACACGTACCATAATACATGTGCAAGTAGAGACATACCTCAGTCACAACACCATCCACAGCTCAAAACTTCACAGATTACACTTCAAATTTCAAACAGACACTGAAAATTATGCGGTATATATGAAATGTAGCTTTCCACACATCATACAAATTACTCTGATAAATAATATCTCTACAAACATATCAAACCTCAATTTTGTGCTGCTGCTTTACCATTCTATAACTACTTATAATGTTACACCTAGCCAAATACAAAGCAGGAACCCTTCACATGTCTCTGCTAAAAGTCTCACCATATTCCTAAAAGCATGCATGCATATGTCTGTACCACAACACTATCCACACCTCAAAAATTCACAGAACAAACTTCCAATTTCAAGCAAACACCCAAAATGATGTGGCATATTTCAACTGTACCTCTCTAGAGACTTAAAAAAGTAGCCTAATCACTAATACCTTATGTCAACATCTTTTAAACTACACTTTTATGCTGCATCTTCACCATTCTACTACTACTCACAGTCTTGAGCCTACCACATAAAAAGCAACAACACCTCTTTGTTATACATCATGCACCTTCAAATGTATGACATATGAAAATACATATACAAGTAGAGACATACTTTAGTCACAAGTCCATGCACACCTTAAAACTTGACAGACTGCACTTCCAATTTGAAAGCGACACTTAAAATTATGCGGTATACTACAAATGTACATATCCACACACTAAAACAAACTACCATAATCACTAATCCATCTTCCAATATACACATATTACTATACAGAATCTATTTCAAACAACATTTAAGTACAATAAAACAAACTACAATACACATCTCTACATTTAATAGTCTATTTCAAACATAACAGTTCTTGAATAATTTGTAAAGTTTAAAAATAAAGCTAATACATAATACACATCACAAATTTATAACTCATCTTCCAAATTGATTTGTAGAATATGAAATATCACAAACTCATGAAGGATTTTCTTATGCACACAATCAATGTAATGCACCACTCTCAACAAGGTAAAACCAGTAATGGCAAACATTCCCTCTCTTTCTCCACACAAATAAATGTAAGTAACAAATCACATTGCTTCCTACATAATTTCAAATTGTAAAACACATTTCAATTGGTTAGACAACTGACTTCTAAAAGTGCCCAAACTGGTTCTGAAATTTTTGGGAGTCGCGACTCCACCTTGCACCAACGCGATGGAGCCGCAAATCCATACGGGAGTTCAAAAATATTTTACAAATAAAAATACCACTATTTTTTAAAAACACACCACATCTAAAGATAGTACTGACTTGGGAAATTATACTTTAATAACATATCACTTATATATAAATTACAATTTCACATTTTAAGTCCACAGTTAAGTTTCAACCCTTCCACCATTCTGCTTAATGCCAGTTTCCATAGTAACAGTTCATGGAACATTCAACTGAACTGACAGGTCACAAGTTCACCATATTTTCAAGTTCAGCACACAAGGTTACAAATGCAAACAGCAGGTGTGGTTGATGTTTGCAAAATATCACCTTATCCTATCTACTGTACCTTTCAAACATTTTCTACTAACCAATAAGAAACATGCTTTAGTAACATGCACCCTATTTTTGAATGTGCAATGTTCTTAAATAGCCAATCAATTCTCTACTTTTTAAAAAACAGCGGGGCATATTAGCAAGAAGAGGCGATAATCATCGCTAACCCTGCTTAGCGTGATTTTTTTTATCGCCGGCTATCGCTGGAATATATCGCCACGCTAACGCTGTATTAGCAACGATTAGCGCTATGGCGATGAATATTCCAGCGATAGCGGGGGAAATGGGCCAACATCGCTGAAAAACCAGCAATGTTGCATGGAGAAGGGAGAACACCTTGCTGATACGACCCTGTGGTCGTATCAGCATAATCCACCCCCATGTTAGGTATGGCTAACACCTGCTAATTGCAGGTGTTAAATAAATGGCGATGACCCCGGTTAGTGCGACTTTTCACGTCGCTAACTGGGGCCATGGCCACCTTGCTAATAGGCGATAGGCCTGTTAGCGGGTGTTTCCCAGGTTTGTTCGTCGGGAACGCCCACTTTGCATGTCATTAGCGATAAATATCGCTGACATGCAAAGCGGTAAAAAAACGGGCGCTAATGCCCGCAAACTGTCGCTAACTGCTGTTAGAGACAGTTTGCTGATAGGGCGATATGAATATTGCCGCTTTAGCGGCAAAAAGTGCCGCTAAAGCGGCGATAGTGCCCTTGCTAATATGCCCCAGCATCTTGTCCACCATTTTAGACACCTCTCATTCTACCAACTGACTACCTCAGCTACAGACATCTTTTCATTACTTCCAGACATCCCTTCAAGGTGCTTACAGTATGGATTGTTGGACACAGCTATGTTTTCTGGTGCAAAAGTTATGCTGAACGCAGAGGTATTGACAAAGACCTAGCTTTGCAAAATGTGGATATTAAATGGATTGCACAGAGAGGATTAAAGTGGCACCAATTGATGCCTTTGGTTAAAACCTTTTTGCATCTCCAACCCCCTGACCTCATGATTGTGCACTGTAGTGGCAATGACCTAGGCACATTGACTGGGGTAGGTCTGGAAATGCTTATGAAGGACACCTTTGCACAATTTATGTTGCTTTTACCTCAAACTGTCTTTGTATACTCTAATTTATGCCAAAGACAGAAATGGAAGTGGTCAAATCAATTCTGTCCACAGATTGAGAAAGCTAGAAAGAATGTCAATAAAGCTGTTTCTGCTTACCTCAGAGACCATAGGCTGGGCTCCATCCATAACAACAATCTACGTTTTGATATGGATGACATCTACAGAAGTGATGAAGTACACTACACAGATCAAGGAAACAGAGTCTTTCTCAACAACCAAAAGCTGTGCATCCGCACTTACATGTAGCTACAACAAACTCATAATGAAAACAAGGGCTCTTTTTAGAGCCACCCTATAACACAATACTGAATCTAAATTGTTTTTTACACATACATATTTTTTTTTATTTTTTGTGGACTTTTGTGCAAAAGCATTAATTCAATGTACTACAACACAATACACTTTTCAGGTTTAACTATTAATTTTTAATTTTATATATTTTTAACAACTCTATCAATTGTAATCTTGTCATTAACTTCAATCACAGTACCTCTTTAAAACAACTTCACAAATACAACACTACTTTCTAAATTATATACTACTAAATTATTTATTTGAGGTGAATTCGCGAATCCAATGCGATGTTACACAGAGGGGCCACGCTGAGAGCCGCGGTGGGGTCGCTACTCCAAATTATAAAGATAAAAACAACACCCCACTTCCATTATTCGGTATTTGTCCCGGGGACCCCATCCCCCGGGGCATTTCCTCTCTTCATATTATTTATAAAACAGGGATGGGGGCCACATTGCCCCCTTCCCTCGGCCACTATTGGCCCCGGTGACCCCATCCCCCGGGGCCTGCCACCATTTTTTAATTTTTTTCTATTTTGGAGGCGGGCCGCATAGCCCCCCTCCTAAGGCCAATAATGACCCCGGGGACCCCATCCCCCGGGGCATTGCCCCTTTTTTATATGTTTTTTTTTTTAAGTATGGGAGGGGGTCACGTGGCCCCCCTTCCAGGGCCACTTTTGGACCCGGGGACCCCATCCCCCAGGGCCTGGCCTCAACGTTGGGGACCGCCGGGGGAGCCTCAATGCCCCCGCGGACCCAGTCGGCTCGCCACCTCCTGCGGGAGCTCTCGCTTCCAAGAAGCAAAGCAGTATTTGCTATGGCAGGGCAGGAGCCGTATTCCCACCCTGCCAAAGCAAACTGCAATGTCCCGGGGTCCCCGCATACATTTTAAAAATACCCCCGGGACCTGGCCTACCCGAGGGCTCATTAAAGCGAAGCACAGGAGACAGCGCTTCGTTTTTTTAAATTTTCTCGGCGGAATTTGTGCACCCAGGGCGACTTCTGCCAAAAAAACTAAAACTAAAATACTTTTTTGGGCCCTGGGGGTCCCTGTGGGACCCCCTGACCAGCCCTAGGGGGTCAGGGTGTTTCTACCCTGCCCCCTTTCCTACATTTAGAACCTTTTTTTACCTTTTTGATGTGACTCGGTTCAACCAAGTCACAAAATGGATGCCAACACATTCTGGTTTGGAGTGTTGGCAGCCAATCAGAATGAAGCTCGTGCTCAGGAGGAGTCGAGAATCCTCCTCAGTGCTCAGATATCGATATTTTTATTTTTTGAATTTCTCAGGAAGTACTGAACGGATTTACACCATTTTAAAAAAAGCACGCTTTCTGGACCAAGGTGTAATTCCGTTCAGCAGTTCGGGCTGTAGCTTTGTCTAAAGTTCCTATGGAAATTAACATGGGGAAAACGCATTTTGGGACCCCCCTTTTTCTCGACCCCAGCTTCACGAATCACCCCGAAACTTTCAAGACAGGAGCTGAGCTGAGTGAACCATTAGTTTGGAAAATTTCGCGAAGATTCGTCAAACGGCACCAAAGATATTGGCAAAAGAAAAACGCTTTTGAATAGATATAAGGTCCTAACTATAACTACCTACTGGCAACTGCCAGTAAGTAATATATATATATATATATATATATATATATATATATATATATATATATATATATATATATACAAGAATGTCCTGTGCACAAGGGAGCACTCACACAGCCAGCAATTCATCAGAATTATTTCTCCAGGGGAACCAGCAAGTTGCACACTGAATTTATTTCCTGCCTAACGCGGCAGCCTTTGACAAAGGAGCTGGGGGCTCTGAAACGCGTTAGGCAGGAAATAAATTCAGTGTGCAACTTGCTGGTTCCCCTGGAGAAATATTCTGATGAATTGCTGGCTGTGTGAATGCTCCCTCGTGCACAGGACATTCTTGTATTTATATATATATATATATATATATATATATATATATATATACACACTAGTGTTTGTGGGCTTGGACGTAGAATATAAAACGTCCCTCCAACATTTTTGTCCAATTTCTCCTATGTTTCCTGCACCGGTGCTTAATAGTACAACCCACTCCACACAACTTTTCAGCTATTCCCAATGTTCGTGGTGCTGGAGTTTGAATAGTAAATATCATATCCTTAATTTAGGCCCTTTTTCTAAATATTTATGGATTACGTATATATTGTTAAAGCAACTATTTGAAATTACTAGAATCTAAACAGTAATATTTTATTTATTCATTTAATAGTAATAAATAAACATAAAACAAGTAAATTCTTTTTTTGAAATTTGAATTGACAACATGTGCCCCCCTGTGGACATGCACACCAGTACCTGCATGGCATGGTATGGACTGCAGCAGTCCATGCCATTCAGATACTGCCTTTGATGTTCCCATTGTGGTGCCTATTTCATAGGCACTGCCCTGGGAATGCCAAAGAACCACCTACCACACAGGTGAAAACTCCTGATCTGGCGGGCGGTTCAAACATGGGTTTGGCAGTACGGAGCAGGGCGATCCCACTCCCACACCGCCAAACTCATAATAAGGCCCTAAGTCAGGTACACATTTAAAAGCCATATAAGAATCTATGAGACTGCCCAAAGGAACAGCTGCTATTTTGGCTCCAGTTCTACTGGACACCAGAACTGAACCGCCCAAATCATATTGCATTTTGATTTCCTTGCAGCACACTGCATGCACTTTACTAGGAGGTGCCTGGATCCTACAACGTGGGTGCCATCTTATCAAAGGGTTAATCTCTTTTTAATTGATTTTATGGTTTTCTTTCTCACTGTTGTGTTAGTTTGTGTTATGTTACCAGTATTTCCATCTAATAGGGGCGCCTGGTATAAAGATCTGGGGTTGCTGGACCCCGTTAACTTTTTACTTTGCCCTTTCATTTTTCTGCCTCGCTATAGCTCCGGCAAGCTCTGGAGCTAGGTCCCCTGTTCATGGCGGGCTATTTGAAGGTACTCAGAGCACGTCCACACAGTGGGTGTGCCACTGGCGCACCGAAGGCAAGTCTGTCTGCACCGGGATCACGTCAAGAGCCATCTGCTGATCCTCATCACTCGCGCAGACTGAGATATATGAAATAGTAACTCACCGCTATCAAAGGCCCAGGTGAGAACACTAAATGCTTGCCAGAAAACTCATTAGCTTTTGCAGATGTCTCCTCCATTGTATGTCGGAGCTGCAGCTTGGTTATTAAGGAGAAGCATTAGTCAATGCTATATCTCTGATAAAACATAAATACGAAGCAGCTGACATCATTGAAACACAAAAGTTAGATCATCATTTCGTCATGGAAACCGGGGATGACCCTGCTTCAGGACCAGATATGGTTTGAGCATGTCCACAGGGATATGATATTTACAGGATGAATAGACTACAGAAAAGAGATGGCGGTCTATACATAATTTACTACACTAACATGGTTATTAACTGTCAGCCAGTAGCTCTTTTGAACTGTGAGGTTCTCTCTTTCCCCATTGGAATTTCCAATGCCCAAACCCTAAACGGTGGTCTGATCTATCGCCGCTGGGCCTTAGAAGAACCTTCCTGCCAGACCTGAGCAGCTTACTGGAATCAGGCACATTAGTAAAGGACTTTACTTTGCTTGGAAACCTTAATTATCATTTGGAAGACCTCTCAGACAAAGATACAGAAGCCCTATTAGACTTAACATCTAGCGCTAGACTCAATCGGCTAGTGTCAGGCCCAACTCACTCTGCAGGTCACTGTTTAGAAAATGTCTTCTCAAACAATACTGAGCTAAAGAACGTTAATACATTGCCATTATCATGGTCAGATCACATGCATTTCTTTTTGACCTACATTGTCCCCCTAAAGAAGAGATAAGTATTCCACCTACTAGTGGGGCGTGGCTTGGCGCACGGCAAGATGGCCGCACAGTAGTGTAGCTCTGCCGGCCGCCGCAACTATCCTGACAATATCCTGCTCTCCCTGAGCCACCCGTCGAAATAAGTGGGACGACGGTGTTCGCTGCTGTTGGGGGCCCACTGGGGGTGAGTCGATCAGTGTGAGACTCGTCTGTGGGGCTTGTAGCGGGAGCGCTGATCGCCCTGACCGAGACTAAGATGGCGGCCGGACTGCTGGAGGCGGGCGCCGGCCCTTGAGATACCTGCCTCTCCTGCTGTGACCGGGTTGCCTCCCGGGGGAGATCTGGGACCCGGTGTGCCTGCAACCCTTCAAACGGAGCGAAGCGACGCCGGAACTGCGGAGAGGGTCCGCTCCTGGTGGTGTACGCCGGCGTGCTGGTGGACGCGCAGACGCGGGTGCCTCGGTGTGTCTGGCGCCTCTCATCACGCGAGGGCCCAGCGCCGCATTGTGAGGTAGGCCGCAAGGGGAACGCGATCCTACCACCACCAGGTCGGTGGCTGCCTGCACTTCGACCCTGGCGCTATCCACACGGCTCTGCGAAGCGGACCCACTACTGCTGGTTGCCGCCGCCGCACCGGGGGCCTGGACCTGCCGGCTGTACGGAGTGCTCCCCACCGCGACACACCGGAGCTCCCTCCGTCGCTGGTTGCTGCTATCTGGGGGCGTCCACTAGAGGGGCTTAGCACAGGCGGACCCGGTGTCTGGAGATATTGGGGCAGCCTACTATTTCACACCAGCTGGGGCGCGCGCGCTGGGTGGCATTCTGGCCCGGCCTGCACCTCGTGGGCCACCTCTCGGTACACGCATGTCCCTGCCTTCCTGTCCGCACTACCTGAAGCACTCTGATTTCACAACCTGTGAGTAGTCTGCGGGTCGTGGGCTGCACAGCACGGGGGCCGGCTCCCTACTCCGGCGCTGGTGGGTATCTCCCCCAGGATCGTGGCCACTGTTGGTGGAGCTGTGGTCCCTATGCCTTGCATCTTACAACTACGATGGGCAAACCAGAGAAAAATCAGCCCAGGCTTACCTTTGAGCTCCGTAAAGGTGGTAAGTCCTCTCAAACTGCTGCCTCTGACTCTGAACTGGACTCTGCGACCTCGGCCCCCTCTGCCCTGGAGAAATCGCTGGTGGCTATCCACACAAGTCTACAGGCTATTGATGGAAAAATAGAGGCACTCAACGGTCGCATGGACCATTTCTCCTCTAAGTTGGACAAACATGCGGCGAGGATTGGCGAAGCCGAGCAGCGAATTTCGGACGCGAAGGATGGCTTGCAGCAGATGACCGCCAAAACCACAGATATGGAAAAACTGTTGGCTGTCATCCAGGCAAAGAACGAGGACATTGAAGCGCGCTCACGGCGCAATAATGTGCGCATTTTAGGCCTGCCGGAATCCACAAATGTTGGGCGCCTGGAAGATGACATTGAGACGCTATTGCGGGATATCTGCGTAACTGACAACCTTTCTAGTATGTTCGCCGTGGAACGAGCTCACAGGTCTCTGGCGGCGCGTCCACCCCCGGGTGCTCCCCCTAGACCGATAATAGCTCGACTGCTGAACTTTAGAGACAGAGACACTGTATTACGTATATCTCGCCAGCAAGGAACGGTGAGCCATCAAGGTAATGTCCTATCGTTTTATCCAGACTTTACGACATCAGTGCAGGCGGCGCGCAAGGAGTTTCAGGGGGTTAAGAAACTGCTCATGAAGGAACAAATCAAGTACGCTATGCTTTATCCAGCCCGGCTGCGCATCGGCCCGGAAGATAATGCAAAAATGTTCACAAATCCGAAGCTGGCCTGGGACTATGCTAAATCCCTACGACGTCAGGGCCGCTCCACAGCCTCCACTTCGGATGTGGATGACTGAGTAATGTAAGACTGTAATGCTCTTAATGTTCGCTTGTATTGCTTAGGAGTGCACACTGATGCATATCTTTGTATTGTAACCTTGCGTATACTTGTGGGGGTTGCTGTGTACTCTTGGATTAGTGGGGAGGTTCCACACTGTGCTGAATGGTTGCTGCACGCTTTCATATCCTAGAATGTTCTTATTTTTGAGTCACTGCATTGCTGATAGTTGATACCCACAGGGCTTGCTGGTCGCTATGGCGTGCCTGCGGGGGTGGGCTGGACGTCTACATTGTTCTGGATTCACTAAGGCCCCTCAGATTGCTATCATGGGTCGCACCCGACTCGCACTGTCGTCTGACAGAATTCTCCTCCGATGTTTGAATGGGCGGATGGTGGTTGGGAGGGTTTCTCTCCTATTAAAGTGGCGGCCCTCTCCCGTCTTCCTCTGGGAGGGAGTCTTAGCCGCTACGTTCCCCCAATGGGTGCACCCCACAAATTATGTTATGGAACTCGGTTTATGTTGGGGTTGTTCTTGGCATTGGGATCTGTCTTTAGCAATTTGGGGCTGCTGAAGTGGGAGGGGGAGGGTGGGGTTCTTGTTAATTACACTCGAAGGTACGAGGATCAGACTGTATTTTGTCGTTGGTGCCTATATTGCATGCTACTTACACTGTACATTGTCTACCGTCCACGTGAAGGAGATCACATTAGGAGAGGTCCACAGGTGAAACGTATAACTGCATAACATGGAACATACGTGGGCTTAACACTCCCAAGAAGATTCGCCAGGTACTGACGTATTTAGACAGGCATGCTGCACACATTGCATTGTTGCAGGAGACACACCTGAGCAACCGCTCAGAGGTCGGGGTGGCACACAAATGGGCGGGCTTTCGGCTGGCGTCCTCCTACTCTAGCTACGCCAGAGGGGTGCTTATCCTCGTCAGAAAAGGGGTACCATTCCAGCCTATGTACACTAAAACGGATGCTGAGGGCCGCTGGGCTATGGTTCAAGGCAAGCTAGGAATATCCATAGTCACGATCATTAACATGTACGGACCAGTAGTGGATGACCCAACGCCCTTTCTTGACATGCTTCATGTATTGAGATCATGGCCAGACTCTGCGATCCTATGGGGAGGCGATTTGAACACCCACCTTAACCCACAAGTAGATAAATCCAATCCTTCTGGGGCACGCACGGTTAAGGTAGCTCAGTGTGTACGAGACGCAATGGCGGAACTTGGGCTGGTTGTTGTCTGGCGGTTGCGTAATGCGGAGGCTACTGGGGGCACACACATCACCCCAGCCTTTAACAGCTGGTCCCGATTAGACTACTGGTTGCTGAGTGAAGAGGCTAACGGGTGGACTACGGCAGTACACATTCTACCGCGCACATTATCAGACCATAACCCTGTTAGCTTAACTATCGGCGTCCCCACAAATCCACGCCGCCCTTTCACCTGGCGATTCCGAGCTGAAGCATTGCTCGATCCGATCTACAATGACACCATCAGGACCGCTATTGTACATTATTTTGAGACGAATGTGGGTTCGGTGAAGAGTCAAATTACACTCTGGGAAGCATTTAAGGTGTCAATCCGGGGAGTTTGCATAAGTACTACAGCGGGGATTCTCAGAGACATAAGGGGCCAACTGTCCAGAACCGAAAAGGCAATGGGGGAGCTAGAGGAGCAGTACCTTAGTGTACCATCAGCAGAGTTGCTAGCACGTATACACATACTATTGACGGAATATAATACTCTTGCTGACACAGAGGCGAAATACATTGCACGGCGACATGTAGCTCGTACATACGTGGAGGGGGGTAGACTGGGCAAATCTCTGGCCTCCAAACTGAAGTTCCGGGCTGATTATCACCAGATTGATCATATAACTGACTCCAGTGGTGTGACGTACTTTACTCCGCAAGATATAGTGGGTCAATCCGACGATTTTACTCAGACATGTACACCACTCGTGGTGGGTTGGAAGCTGAGGCACTGGACGATTACTTATCGGACATAGCCTGCGCCTGGCTCTCAAACGCCCAAAGGGAATATCTGATGCAGCCCATAGATGAGACGGCTGTGAGGGATGCTATTCTCTCTCTCCCTAACAACAAGGCCCCAGTGCCGGATGGCCTATCGGCGGAATTTTACAAGGCATATGCTGATCTCCTTATACCCCACCTTTTGAAAATGTATGCAGAGGCTCATGAATCTGGGATCCTCCCCCCCCTCCCTAAAACAAGCACTGATCATCACTTTACTTAAAAAAGATAAACCGCCCACGTCCTGTGAATCGTATCGCCCCTTATCACTAATTAACATCGATGCAAAAATGTTAGCAAACATATTAGCTACGAAAATTCAACCGCTGATGCCCCTCCTTGTGCTCCCAGATCAATCCAGGTTCGTCCCTGAGCGTTCCACCTCCCATAATTTGCGTACTATTTTCTCTATGTTTCATGTCCTTAACCCCGAGATGTCGGCGGCTGCGGTTCTTTTAGACGCGGCCAAAGCGTTCGACTCTATAGAATGGAGTTACATGTTACACATACTGCACAGAATGGGATTCCCTGAGGTTTTGACGAGGTGGATACAGGTGCTATACACAGACGCGTCGGCGAGGGTGAGAGTGGGCGGCTTCACATCGGAGCCTTTAAAAATTGGAAGGGGTACTAGACAAGGATGCCCCCTGTCCCCTCTTCTTTTTGCCCTCGTTCTGGAGCCATTGGCCTGTAAAATCAGACAGCGCCATAGGGAAGCTGCCTTAAATTTTAATCATCGACCGGTTGGGATCTCCATGTACGCAGATGACATGGTCCTATTCGTACGAGATCCTCAGCAGCATTTATCTCCAGTCATCCGTGAATATATACGATTTGGTCTCTTCTCGGGACTGACAATAAATTGGGAAAAATCGGTCATTATTCCCCTGACACTAGCTACGCCTGCGCCTCAGCTGGAATACCCTTTGGTGTGGTCTACAGACCCGGTAAAGTATCTAGGTGTCTGGATACATCGCGATCCCGACACTGTCATTAAGGAGAACTACGGCATGGCCTATAATAGGCTAGTGCAAAAAGTGGACAGATGGCTGCACCTCCCGCTGTCCTTGGCCGACCGCATAGCAGTGATTAAGATGGTAATTCTCCCTCGGTTTTTATATCTCTTTTGCAATATTCCGATCAAACTTCTGCAACATTTTTTTAAGAAGGTACGAGCCCAACTCTTAAGGTTGGTATGGAGTAATAAGCAGCCCAGAATTAGCTGGCGTACATTAACCCTGGCTTACGATAAAGGGGGATTTGCGGCTCCTGACTTTTCTGTCTACTATCTTTGCGCCCAAGCCCAATATGCGTACTACTGGTTCCGGACGCACGACTTTATCCCACACATTGCGGTGGAGGACGGGGATGCCCACCCTGTTCCACTGGCAAATATCCTCACATACACTAATAGACGCACGCCCAAACTCGAGATTAATACCATCGACACGACTATTGCAGCCTGCCAGGCGATCGGCAAGCGCGCTCAGAAGCTCCCACTCTATGCACCTGCTCTGCCGATGGCGGGACACGCTGCTCTCACGGTGACTCAGGAGCAGGGGCCTATGAGAGCCCTTAAGGAGGTTGGCATCACACACATGAGGGACCTTTTTCCGGGAGGTGGGTATCTCTCCGAGGCAGACACGAACCACATTCTGAACCCTACATTACTGTTTCAATTCTCCCTCTATCGCCTCAAACGCGCAATTAAAGCTCACTACCCTGACTTTCCGGCAGAGCCCCCTATTCTCCAGTCGCTTCAACTGCTAGTAGTTACCCCGACCAAGAAGAAATTGATCACCAAACTATATAAGGCTGTCCAGGAAGAGGCTGTGACGGGACCAGACTCCAGTCTAGAGCGTTGGAACTCCACATTGGCTTCCCCGATCCTCCCAAAGGAATGGGATCAGATCTGCACTCTCACAGGTCGCCTCACCCCTAATGGCAATCTGTGTATCATCCATTTTAAATTCATACATCAAATGTATCATACCCCGGCCAAATTGTGTAGAATGGGTCTGCGAGATACAGACAATTGCAAGCGTTGTGGCCTCCCACGGGCCGATTTTATTCACCTGGTGTGGCAGTGTGAGCGAGTGCATAAATACTGGGAAGGTGTGACTGCAAGCATACAAACCATGACAGGAATAACTTTGCAGTGTACGCCTCTAGAATGTCTCCTTGGCTATGTTCCCCAGTTGAAGGCCGCTCTGGGTAAGTTCGTCAGGGTGGCTCTCCTGCTCGCCAAACGGCGCATTATGTTTACTTGGGAGAGCAGGTTATCCCCCAAAGTTGATGAGTGGCTCAAAGATCTGGTGTACTGCCGCGAACAGCTGGAGTTGTATGCCGAGGAACTGCCTATGTCGTCCCGACCTAAAGACATCTGGTCGTCATTAAGAAATTATTTATTATCTCGGACTCATGATGTAGCTGTGTGAATTGCTTGTCTATGTATATTGGGGTATTCTCCGATTTCAGGATATGGATAGCTTGCTGCCTTGGGACGTGGCCAAAAATATGCATGTATTGTAATATCTGGTCATAATATGTACCTTTCGAGTCTGTTTATTACTGTTTTTAGTTAATGCCGCACATCGTGGCAGAATGTTTGTAAAACTATTGTGGAAAAAAGCCAATAAACAAATAAAAAAAAAAAAAGTATTCCACCTACTAAGGCGCTTAAATATCGCCGTTGGCATAACATCTCATCTAATCACCTCAAACAGGCCCTTAGAAATTTTATGTCCACAATGAGAGAGGATCTAGACACTGCTATTGATGAATATTCATCTTGGATCAACAGCGCAGTGAATACCCAGGCTCCGGTAAAAAATCTTATTTCCCAAAAGACATAATACCTCTGCACTGTGGTTCAATGAAGAACTCAGAGCCCTAAAACAACGGTGCAGACAGCAAGAATGGAAATGGAGAAAACATTACCTGCAGGTAGAAAAAAAGATACATAAGCAACGAATGACCGAATATAAAAAAAACTCCTCATTAAAAGTAAACCTACCTATTTCACCCAAAACATCAAGGCAGCCAAAAACTCAGTCAGAGAACTCTTTCTTATGATCAACCAGCTAACAGCCATTCCCAGCAACAACTCAGCAGCCAATAGTCAACAATTGTGACTATAATATGTAATACTGTCTACCACTATCTCCTGATTGGCGGACTCTGAAACATCGGAGTTAGTGGACCTGCTCTTGCACTATTAAGCTCTTTCCTGCATGATCGGAAGTAGTCAGTGGCACTCAAAACATTTACTGATTCCTTCTCTTTTACCTGTGGGGTTCCCCAGGGATCTTCGTTGAGTCCAACACTATTTGATATTTAGGTTTCAGGTCTGGCCGAGTTAATTCGATCTTTCGGATTCTCACTTACAGTCTATGCCGACGAAACTCAGATTGTGGGTTCTCTGGCCAAGAGTGAGCAGGACACCGGTATGAGATTCCATAACTGAATGCGAGTAGTCAATGATGGAATGCCTAGTAAGTGCCTGAAACTCAACTCTGCAAAGATCAAGGTAATTCTTTTTGGAAACTCAACATCACTCTGTTCTCATTCCTGGTGGCCATCTAAACTAGGATCCCTTCCCACGCCTGTAAGAAAGGTTTGAAACTTATGAATGCTGTTGGGTGAAAAACTCACTTTCGGAACCAAGGTTAATGCAGTTACATTATCTTCCTTCTACACTCTGAGGACTTTGAAGAAAGTTCTGCTTTTATACCATCTGAGCTTTAAAAAACAGTAGTGACATCCATGGTCCTTTCAAAAATTGACTACTGCAATGAGCTTTATATACATATGCAGCAACAACATATGAACCAACTGCAAAGTCTCCAGAACGCTGCTGTACGACTGCTTTGGGCATTCCAAAATTCCAGTCTGTCTCAGCAGCACTTAGATAGCTGCTTGTCAGACAAAAAGTCATCTTTAAAGCTCTCACATTTAAGTCCTTACATGGCATAGGACAGGACTATCTGAAGAAGAAATTCAAGTAGCACTACCCTCAGAAGACCTTAAGATCCTTGACTGCAAAAAATGTCTCTAACTCAAGATTTAAGTTAGCCTCCTGGGGAGGAAGAAGTATTGTCAACAGTGCCTCCAAAACATGGAATGCCCTATCTCTCTATCTAAAAGCCATCAACAGTCTACTCCTCTTCAAGAAAACTCTTAAAACTTTTCTCTTTAAACAATGTGTTTATAGGCTGGAAGTTATTAGGTTTCAGTTGAGGTAGCATCAAGATACCTTCGGCTATACGCGCACTCAAGAAATTAATTTAACATAGCAAAACATAACATAAAACAAAATTCCAATAGCACAATTTTTACTTTTTCACGGGCACCTCTTGATATAGCAGTGGGATGGAGCCAATAATCTCTCAAACCTAGCTTTAATAACCAAGTTTTTATGTGCAGGAGCCAGGGAATTGTGCTCATTGATTGCCCATCTAATAATTCTCTAAAACAATCCCGATAGGGGCCCAGGTCCTCAGTTGCCCAAAGCCTAATCAAATATTGACTGGGTCTCAAAACAGCAATGACTGATATTGATCTAAGATTTAGATCAAATCGTAGTGGGAGTGTTGGGGCGTTGGTGGGTAGTCACAAACGAGACTTTATAAAGGAATTTTCAGCCTTTTCAAATGTGTCAAGATTGCAATAACCCCACAAGTCCACCCCATACAAGGCTGCCCCACATGCTTGAACATTATATATCTCTATAGCTGGTGAAATAGCAAAGGAGGAGGCATTATTGGCAAATATTATATTGGACCCAGTTCTGTGTTTTAAAGTCAATACACTCTTCTCTATCTGGGAAACTACCTGTGGGAGTCATTAATCCTCACATCCAGGTAGTCAAATCGTAAACCCTGCCTAGTGCCTCACCCTCTAAGATTACCTTAACCTTGATCTTTTCATGGGCACTAAATATCATGTATTTTGTTTTATTGCTATTGATTTTGAATCTGTGGTCTTTGCAGAATAAACTACATTTCCCTAGGAGGATAGATAAGCCCTGTGCAGTTTTAGAAAGAAGCAAAGTATCATCTGCAAAAAGAAGACCCGGTATTTAATGTCCAGACATTTTGGGGGAGTAATTTTCATAATCTGAAAGGTAGTGAATATATCCATTTATGTATAGCAGAAAAAGAGTAGTGGCCAGGACACATCCTTGACAGACGCCTCTTCTAATGGGGATATTCTCTGTCAATTCTCCACCTGATCCCACCTAACCCTTGCAAAAATGAACAGTATACAAAGCGTCCATTCATAGTTGTTGGCAGCTTTGCTCTTTTTGTAATGCTTCTATAAATTTATAGAGTGTAGCTTGGATTTCTTTCTATTGTGGATTGGAAGGCATTGTGCCATCCTTCTACTGCGCTGTTTGTTTTAGCTTCCTGTACCAAGGTGCTATCATAGACATTCTACCATGTTATTTGGAACTAGCATTGACGTCTGTGTCCAGGGCAATGCAGTCTGCCAACCAAAGTGTCTAAAAAATAATCAATTAGGGGCTTAGTTTGTCTTTGTTAAGTTGGTAGGAAGGGCTTTCTATTAGTAGTTTGCTACATCTGTGACAGGGA
This sequence comes from Calotriton arnoldi, assembly GCA_963921515.1. Taxonomy (NCBI): domain Eukaryota; kingdom Metazoa; phylum Chordata; class Amphibia; order Caudata; family Salamandridae; genus Calotriton; species Calotriton arnoldi. Next base: position 295,708 of record CAWUFW010011728.1, read on the forward strand.
CATAGGCTAGTGCTATCATCCCTTTTTTATTTCAAAGGCAATTGGCTGTTTGTAGTGTATTCTACATTTAGTGCAGATTGTTGGAGGTGTCTCCATATGCTTTGATTAAAATGATAGCAGGCTTGTATGGCTGTGTGGGGGAACATTTTTAAAATGGTCTGAATCATGGCTTAGTCAAAATCTATGATTATTTTTTGTGGGTAGTAGTTATTTGTTTGATGTTGAATGTGTTTTAGGAGTTCGTAATAAGTACTGCGTTGTCTCCCTGGACATGGTGGGCAACCTCTTTCGTAACACTCAGCTTCTCACATTTGGCCAACAATGCCAAGATCATGGCATTCCCATGGGTCAATTCCTCCTACACGGACACTTACTTGTGTAGCTCTGGTTCGTATGAGGCGCAATAGATGATGAACCACCTACCCACACGATGATACACACATTATGCATCATGGGGGCAGGGCGTCACTTAATAACATGGATCTACAAAACCATCAGGGAAACATACTGGGACCACATTGACACAACATCGACCCCACTGGGAGGAGGATTTGACAAAACCTCTACATGACACAGAGTGGTCCAAAGCCTTAGAGTCCCCCCAGTCCATTGCTAGAAATGCATGCTTCAAAAACATTCAATACATGATACTACAGAGGGCATATCTTATGCCTTCCCGGCTGAATCGGATGGTTCCGGCGGCCAACCTCACCTGCCCCAGATGCTACGCTCAGATGGCTGTTCTACAATATATGCTCTGGTCATGCCCCCCTATAGCCAGATACTGACAAACCAGACACACTACACTAGCCACCATCACCGAACTAATGACAGTAAACACCTGGGAGGCTACAGCCCAGTGTATCATCCGCAGAGGGAAAAATAAAAAGGTGCAGGTGTGCTCAGCTAACTTTGGTCATCTATAGTCTAAACGATTATTAACCCTAAACTGGAGATCCCAACACTGCCCGATTCTACTTCAATGGAACAGGGAGTTGCTCCGCTGGCAAGAGGTGAAAATTCTCCACCCTACACTGGGAAGAGTGTCAACGAATTAGCAGGCGCCCCATAGCAGCCGATTGGGACACCATACTCACAATTCAAGGGACTGACTACGAAAGACCCCTCCTCCCAGAATGCTTAGCCATCCTGCATCTCCGACTCCTGGAGTCATAGTTGGCATTAGCGAAACGCCAACAGAGACCCTTCAAAACCTCCCGGGCCCCCCGCAGCTATAAAGCACTCTTCCAATACCCCTTTCCCCTACTTCGTAGGCAGCGACGCATGGGATGAAACGCCTTGACAGCTGTCCCCCACCTATCTCCTGCCTCCCTTCATGCCCTCCTGTCCTCATCTCAGTCCCACTATCTTGATACTAGTCCAACGCTCTTGCCTGTGCTCCCCACTCCTGTTACTTCCTTAACCCCATATCTCACCCCAGTCTCCCCTATAAGTTGCAGGAGGTTCCACTCTTCCCCCTGTACCAGATTTATTCTGCCTTAGCGCGACCCCGAGCCAATCACATTCGGCTGAGGAATTAGTCAGACACACAGAACAACACTCTCACTACTTATAGGTCGAATTGAGCCATTACGACTTCCTTTCATAAAATGAATACTGCTTTTTTGTCTATGTTTTCCAGTCTGTTGCATAATTGATTTTACACATTTCAAGTACATTATGCATTGTAAAACATTTGCATAGAGACTGTTGATCGTTGTTTGCTCCTCATTTTTGTTTTGTACCCACAAGAGATGTAAACCATAAAACCTCAAAACAAATTATTTGGAAACAAGATAAGTGCTGCTTTATTTATTTGGTGGTAGGGCATATATACAAGGGATATTTGTGTTTTCATATTCACCATGTATAGTGTATATTTGAGTGAATGGTTTGGGACATATTTGGAAGGTTCCATTCACTATCCAGGTTTGACAATAGCTTAGTTTTAGCACGTCATTTGCTATGGAGACTATTAGGATTGGCTTTTCATTGCTTAGGTTGACATATAAAAGGAAAGGTTCCTCATTTTATGTCATTGTTAAATGTTCAGATATTTCCAAGTCTTGATATCTTCTGGTGGCTTTTTTAGTTCATGAATTAAACGTTTTAAAGTGGGTATAGGTGGTAGTTGCCCTGTGTTGTGCTTGGAGACTTTAGGCAGTATATTTTTTAGGATTTTGGTTGTGGGTTCCTAGGAGCTAGTGCTTGCCTCCCTTATATCCTGCAATACCTCCCTTACTTCTATTTCTATCACATTTGGGGGGTGGTTGTGTTCTCCTAAATGATTTCCAACATCATCTTTTGTAGTGGTCCTCTCATAGCATGCATTGGAATAATATCTGGTACATTTCCAATTTACATTTTCTTTCAATGCACTTTCTTGGTCGTAGGTGTGACCCATGTGACTTAGTAATTGCTTTCGCTTCTGCGATGTTATATATTTAGCTTGCTGTGGAACTGTATCTGAAAATAGTGTCAAAGTATAAATAAATACAATTGTTTAAAGATTGTATGTTTGCTAGTTACATATAAATGTATGAAACTACTTCTATTTTTTATACTTGCATGTATGTTCTTATTACATTTCTCACACTGTTTTGCAGCTTTTTTGTTGGGGTATTGTAATGTGGAGCAGGTGATTCCTTTACTGCTGCAAAAGAAAAGCGTCAGTTTTTAAAAAAAATGTTTATTTGTTGGTAGTTTATAGAGTTTGAGGTTGTTAGGTTTATTTTTACACGTTATTGTGGTGAGTTTATATATATTTTTGTATCTAGCTTACAAAGAATTAAACAACAGATAGATTACCCAGAACTAGGTGGCTTTTTTGGTATTCAAATTTCCAACAATTGTAGAAATTGAAGCAGACACCAGCCTAATAAGAGAGTGATAGGAATACTGACCTAAAAATATTCATTTTAACTGACAGTGGCTATCTTTGGGTGAAGAGAAATAATGTTAATATTTAATTAACTTATTGAAGTGGAACCTACTGTCAAAATATAATGGTATAGCCATGATTTGCAATAGAGGATAAACTAGTAGAATTAGAATTGCAATTCATGTTATTGTTCAAACTTGTGTCATGAAATTGAGTTGAAACTGTAATCATTTTGGATTGGTGTTAAAAGTAAGCCTACTTATTTCATTTCAGCCCTGAAGAAGTGGTATAGTTCACCGCTAAGCACGTGTTGGCTGAAGGTTGTTTAAACTGGCTGAAGATTGCTAAAGCTGAAGCCAGCTATGGAAGACACCATTTAGTATTTCTCTTCATGTATTATAACATGTCACAGTAAGCTTCCAATGCTTCTTATGTTCTCTAATTTTGTTACTTTGTACGGATATTGAAAAAAGTGAAAATTAACTGAGATCAAGAGTCAGAATAAAAAACAAATATTAACTTATAAGTATGTTATTGATTACTTTGAGCGCCCGACAAATACTATTACCGTGAACTTTTTCATGTTTATTTTAAATAATTGTTTTACGTAAATAGTGTTTTGTTTAATAGTTATTAATGATATTGTAATTATTTTGCATATTATATGTTTATTTAAAGGTGACAATCGATATTTTTAACAACGAAATTTTTGTTCTCAATATTTGTGGCTTTATTAGTTAATTATTGGAAGGTGTTATTTTTGTAAATGATATTTTTGTGTTTCAATATTATATGCATCAATATTATGTCAGTAAACCAGACTGTGCACTAAAAAGATGTAGCAGACAGTCAGTGTGCCCCCATATAGCAGTTCCTGAAGAGGTCCCATATATTCTCCGTATATATATAAATACAAGAATGTCCTGTGCACGAGGGAGCACTCACACAGCCAGCAATTCATCAGAATTATTTCTCCAGGGGAACCAGCAAGTTGCACACTGAATTTATTTCCTGCCTAATGCGGCGGCCTTTGACAAAGGAGCTGGGGGCTCTGAAACGCGTTAGGCAGGAAATAAATTCAGTGTGCAACTTGCTGGAAGTAGAATATAAAACGTCCCTCCAACATTTTTGTCCAATTTCCCCTATGTTTCCTGCACCGGTGCTTAATAGTACAACCCACTCCCCACAACTCTTCAGCTATTCCCAATGCTCGTGGTGCTGGAGTTTGAATAGTAAATATCATATCCTTAATTTAGGCCCTTTTTCTAAATATTTATGGATTACTTATATATTGTTAAAGCAACTATTTGAAATTACTAGAATCTAAACAGTAATATTTTATTTATTCATTTAATAGTAATAAATAAACATAAAACAAGTAAATTCTTTTTTGGAAATTTGAATTGACAACATGTGCCCCCCTGTGGACATGCACACCAGTACCTGCATGGCATGGTATGGACTGCAGCAGTCCATGCCATTCAGATACTGCCTTTGATGTTCCCATTGTGGTGCCTATTTCATAGGCACTGCCCTGGGAATGCCAAAGAACCGCCTACCACACAGGTGAAAACTCCTGATCTGGCGGGCGGTTCAAACATGGGTTTGGCAGTGCGGGAGCAGAGCGATCCCACTCCCACACCGCCAAACTCATAATAAGGCCCTAAGTCAGGTACACATTTAAAAGCCATATAAGAATCTATGAGACTGCCCAAAGGAACAGCTGCTATTTTGGCACCAGTTCTACTGGACACCAGAACTGAACCGCCCAAATCATATTGCATTTTGATTTCCTTGCAGCACACTGCATGCACTTTATTAGGAGGTGGTGGAGCAGGGTAAATAAAAAATAATTTGTACACCCCTTTTAGAAAATTAATGAGCTTTAATGAATTAACGATACTAATTGTTTGATGAATTAATCAACAAATGCACCTTTGGTAAACACAACATAAAGGGTAACTGCAGTTTGTGCAAAATCTAATTTATTTACAATTGTGAAGTTAAGTGACACTAATATTGTGATTTGTGTACTAATTAAAGTAAAATCGCATGATTTATGCTATGTAGTAGAATTGTATTGTGGCAAAGAATGCTGATGGTAAGTAAATTGGCTTTAAATGTCGCTTCTGCTAGGTAACACCTAACACGGGTTTTTAGAATGACGGGTGGTAAACAGAAAGGCTTATATTCTTTGTTTTAATTTTGATTGTGTTTGTTCTTATGATAGTTCGTTCGGGCCTGTTAGGCCATGCTGCGAAAATGGCTGTCGAAGCGGATGAGGTCACGTGATAAGTAAAAGATGGCCTCTAAGCGGAAGAAATAAAGGAGCTGAACCACGTGGGTACGGCCCGTGCACAGAGTGAGACATGTCAAGGTTACGCTGACCTGCCATAAGGAGGATGCCAAAAAAGACTCAGCGTGTATTCGTGGGAATAAATTAGAAAAGTACATGAGCAACAATGGACTAACTAAATTGTGACCATCGTATTTGCAACAAATTGAATGGACAAATTGGACTGCTTTTACCCAAAGGTCATGGGAAACACTGAACTCTTAACCATCCCCGAAACCAGTTTGAACAAGGAAGGCGATGGGGTGATTATCACCACCTCTCAAATGGACCAATTAGCGTGATTCCTGCCCCCAAGGATTGCAACTTTTTGTGTAGTAAGCTATAAGTAGGGTATAAGAGGGACTGCTCTTATGTGGGAGGGGCTGCTGCTGCTTCTATAGGCTACTTCCTTTGGGTTGCCTTTTTGCTGCTGCTGTGGCTGCTGATATTGATGCCATTACTGCCACTGACTTCGAACTTGACTGGGGAAGGAACGAGACCATTGTGGGAAAATTTGTACGGGAGGTCCCGTCGAGGAGGCCATTTAGCGGGACAGTCAGTCAGTTTGGGAGTCTATTCTGTGATCTACGGTTTATCTTCTTTTTGGTGAACCATTCCTATCTGCATCTAAATGGGTAATGCATAAATTTAATTTCTTTTTTGAATCTCTTATATAAATGTTATGAATGTATTAAAGTGATTAATAAACTAAGAATCTCACCCGTGCAAGCAAGACATTAGATAACATTTCATTCTAATAAACTATGAGTCTGTGGTTCTTTAGTTCATTAATAAGTTTAATGTTTAACAGGGTTTTAAATGATTGAGCTGGTCTTAATCACCATCAACTTATTCTACTAGTTGGTCCATCGACCAAAGAGCGGAATACCTTGATGTTTGGAACCGACAGGATAAAAAGCTAATGTATATGATATCAGAGGTATTGTTCTGTCAAGATTAAACAAGGTATCCCGTTCCTCCAGCAACACATTTTCTCCTTGGTGTGTAATCCAGTGAACGACCGAGTGTATGATATGCAGTGTTATGGGCCCCACCGTCATATGGATTAGTAGATGTGAATGATTTACCTGGATTTGTGTCCTTAGGAGAAAATCATATTAGCCGCGCTGGATCAGATTTATTGGTAGCAGAGTTATGGTTACTATAGATTAGTTTGGTGACCATTGATTATTGATTATTCATGTCTAACACTTCGTGTCGAATTGTATTATGTTATGTGTAAGTCGAAATTTTGAAGCTTCCGGGAAGTAGGAAGTGGACACGTGTGGCAAGAGAAGTCACATGGAATTGTGCATTGTCTGATTTTTCAAAATTGGTGATAACAGAGGATTGTGTTATGATAGGGACATTTCATGTATAAAACGCGTATGAGTGAAATAGCAACAGGTTTTCTTGTGAAACTCTGGCCTTAATTCTCAGGAGCAGTGTAGTCTCCGCATGTGTTTTATCCCCAGAGAAACGGGTTTACCCCTTGCTTGAGAGAAGGGAAAGGTAGAGTGCTACACTTATCGAACGAAACAGTATTCTTGCAAGATAGAACAAACTATTTTCTTTTGTTTAGCGAAAACAGACAATGGTAATGTGTTTTACGTTGTAACTAATAAAATTCAGTCGAGAAAAGAAGGTAGGAAAAACTGCCGATAATTATTGTAAAGGAGGGGTCAGAAAAGACAGGAGTAGTACTGACGTCAACAAAGACCGCGCTGGTATTGGCCAGTAGGGGGAAAACGAAGAGCCTCCTGATTGGTGCGTTAGTTTATAGACGCGCTGGGATAGGTGAGTTGAGAGTGACGTAGAGTTTTCGGATTGGTTCGTGGTGTGAGACGCGCTGGGATAGGTCCGAATAGCCAAACAGTAAAAAGAACAGAGTCGTGAGTTTGTTGGAAAGAAAGAATCGTGCAATATGGCTTACTATGAGTATTGTAGAGAGAAACCGTCATGGATGGCGAAGATTAAAAACTTTTTCAAAAAGGACAAGAAGGTAGTGACAAGGGAAGGAAAAATACTTCCTCCGCCGAAAACGCCAGCTTCTCATATGATGTTGAAATATGGTTATCATACTTGCATTTGGTTGGAAAATTGGACAAAATATACTCAGAACGATGGAGTATTGGCGTTTCCAGAAAACGGTTCGTTTAGCACAACTGTACTTCGAAATTTGAGAGAGAAAATGATTAAACTTGAACCAAGATCGAGACCAACACAGTTTGAAGCGTTAGGTGAATGGGAAGATGAGATGTATGAAAGAGAAAGACACAGAGGTGCAAAGAATTATAGTTTAGTCCATGGAAGGGTATGGGGAGTGAATCATGAAGACAGGATGAGACGATGGAGGTATGCTAATATGACAGATGGTGTGTTTCCTGTCAGAACAGTTGAAGAAGTGACAGGGAGAAAGTGTACGGAGAAAAAGAAACATGCAGGAACAGAGAGGTATGGGTATGGAGGTAGCGACACAGAGGATGAGTTGCTGGAAGACATTTTAAACAGAAAACCACCTCCATATCAACAGAATTCTGCGGTGGTGACACCAAATGCACCACCAATGGAAACTGTGAGGAATCAAAGCCCTGAACGAAATTATGAAATAAATAGGTCTTATGCAAAATCAGAAACTCCACAGAATGCGAAGCCTGATAGTGGTAATACAGCTGAGTTAGCAAGAACCACAAGAGAATTGACTGAGAAAATAAGAGAATTAACTATGAACATGGAAGCCGTGACTGTGCCAGTGACAATAGGACCAGTAATACCGGTATTTGAAAACCAAAGAATAGATGAGCATTCCTTGACAATTCCAATGAACTCGAACATGCAAAGAATGAGAGAAGGATAATTCCAGAAACTAGAGAGACAAGAGATCTGGTTGGCTCATATAGATCGAGTCCACCTACAAATTTGACGGTTAATGAGAGTCAGATAAATAGGATTCCTATAGGAACTGAGTCAGCAACTGAGACCCCAGAGAAAAGTACAAATTGGATAGAAATAAATAATACCCCTGTAGGTCCGACTCCAGAAGAATTAAATGAATGGATGAGGAATTTGCAGAAGAAAGATGGAGAACCACAACCGTTGGATGTAATTAGGCTAAAGATAGACATGGAAGAATTGATCTTAGGGATGATTGGTACATAGAGATTGAAATCCTATCAGGATGAAGAGCTTATGTTCATGTGTAAGAGTATTACTTGGAGAGCTAGGAATTTACATGAAAAATTGGAAGAAACAGCAAATGAAAAGGGAGTAGAGTTTGGAAAAATCAGAGGATTGCAGAAACCGTATAGGGTAGATTTTAGTGAAAGGATATAGAAAATCTGAACACATCAGGACGATTAACCCAGATAAAGGAACTAATTGTGTTGACGAGAAAATGGGGAGATGTGGAGAGATGGAGGAGCAGGTGGATAAGAAGAAAGGAGGGAACGACCGATAAAGCATCTTTCGCTTTTCCGGTGAAAGAAAAGGAACCAATAGTACTGGAATATCCAATGAGGGAAACTCCAAGAGGTAGCTATGTACATGTTCCATGGTCCAGACAAGATATATTGTCATTTACAAATGACTTCCCAAGATTGAGAGAAAAACCTGTAGAATGGTATAGACAAGTGGAAAGATTTGTCAAAGTTTCAAAAGTGTTGTGGGAAGATCTGGATGGATTGTTTGAAATTGTAGTGCCAGCAGATTTATGGACAGAATGTAAGATTACAATTGACTGGCCAAAGGAAGAATATCCTAGAGATGCAAAGACTGGAGCGCCAGGTCCAGAAGTGATGAGAAAGTATGAACAAGTTGTCACGTTTTTGAAAAATAAGATTCCACCGAAAGAGACAGATTGGGTAAAGATTGATAGAACAACTCAGGAGAGTAAGGAATCTGTACACCTATTATGAGAGGTTGCTTTTGGTTTTCAAACAGTATAGCGGTTATGAGACTTTGAGTGAAAAGGACATGAGTCATTTCGTATATAGATTTGTATATGGATTGAAACCGGAAATAAGTGAAATGATTAAGCAGCATATGTTGTGTTGGCAGAATAGCACTGTAGATGAGGTACTAAGGTATGCCAAATATTGTAGTGATGACATTGAGTGTAGACAGCGTAAACTAAAAGAAAAAGCGATGTGGGCACAAGTAAAGGTTGCAGAAAAACAAGAGGCTCAAATGAATAATCAGTCTGGTGATGCAGGACAGACTAAATCCAAACCGAATATAGGTAAGGGAAAAGGTCAAATGAGTATAGAAGAGGCTAAAAAGAAATGGCCATGCCATAATTGCGGAAAGTTAGGGCATTGGAGAAACGAGTGTAAATTTCCTCCCAAAGCTAATACGGAAAATCAACCATTAAATCCACAGGTGCAGAATGAGGTGAGTTACCAACAGCTGCAACAACCGCAGGTAGTTACTCAACAGAGTCAGGTGCCACAACCACCTCTTCCCAAGAGTGTAAACCCCCAGAGATACAGTGCAGAGACAGGATTCTACGGAGGAGAGCAGGTAACAAAATTGCCGCGCGCAGCTGCAGTATCGCAGTATTGGTTACGGCAGGATGGAAATGAACCGGATGAAAGTTTATGACGGTGCCTAGGAGAGGAAGAAGAGTGCGTGCTTGGCGCAACTCTAGAGGTAGATCAGTCAGGTCCATTTGTGGATGGGGAAGTGAATGGTGTAAATGTTACATTCCTTGTGGACACTGGAGCTACCCGTTCTACTGTTAGATCAGTGGAAATTCCAAACCTTCCTCTCTCAGGAGAATATATCCAAGTTGTATGTGTTTCAAACCAACAGATTAAAGCGCCTCTTACCAAACCAGTAGAGGTGAAAGTTGGACCATTCAAAGAGATGCATCGGTTTGTGGTATGTGATTGCAGTCCTGTAAACTTGCTAGGATGCGATCTGCTTTGTAAAATGAATTGCACCATCTATTGTACCCCAGATGGAATTGTTTTCCAGACACCAGATGAAGATGTTCTGTATAAAATGACAATGGCAGAACTAGAACCAGGAGTAAATGACATGTTTCCTGTGTTTGACGCAGAGAAAATCCAAATTGAATTGAAAGAAACAGTCAGATCTGATGTATGGGATTTCACAGGCGAAGACATTGGGTTAATGAGAGGAGTAGACCCTGTAAAAATCACTGTAAGAGAAGGAACAAATTACCCAAATACTCCACAGTATAAATTAACGCCAAAAATTATAGAAGGAATAACACCTGTAGTTAATAAAATGATCGAACAAGGAATTTTGAAAGAATTAATGAGTAGCCCATGTAATTCACCTATAATGGGATTGAAAAAGCCGAATGGGACATATAGGATAGTGCAGGATTTGAGGAAGGTAAATAAAATCGTTATTCCTTGTTGTCCAATTGTGCCAAACCCCGCTATAATACTGTATCAGATTCCACATGATGCAGAATGGTACACAATTATTGATTTGTGCCATGCATTTTTCTCTATTCCGTTACACCCAGACAGCCAGCCATTATTTGCGTCCGGTTCGGAGAGCGTATTTTGGCATGGTGCCGAATTCCTCAAGGGTATACAGAAAGTCCCTCAATCTTTAATCAGATCCTAAAGAAATCATTGGAAGATTTAAAAATGCCTGAAAAATCTGTGATGGTCCAATACATTGATGACCTATTACTGGCATCAAAAACTAAAGAAGCATGTGTTGCCGACACAATTGCTTTATTGAATCATCTGGCAGGAGGAGGGCACAAAGTGTCTCCGTCAAAACTGCAGTTTTGTCAACAAGAAGTACAATACCTAGGTCATAAGATTGAGAAAGGGATGCGAAAGGTAACGACAGAAAGAATAAGGATTATCTGAGGAATGAGAGCTCCGATTACACAGAGAGAGGTGAGAATGTTCCTTGGAATGGTTGGATATTGCCGACAGTGGATAAGTGGATTTTCATTAATTGCAAAACCTTTACAGCGATTGACAAAAAGAGATGTCAGAGATCCGATTGAGTTGAATGAGGAGGAAATGAAAGCTTTCAAAGAACTGAAAACAAAGTTGTGTGAGGCACCGGCATTGGGAATGCCTGATTATGAGAAAGAATTTGAGCTGTATTGTAGTGAGAGAGATGGATGTGCACTTTCAGTGTTAGTGCAAAGGCATGGAAAAATGAAAAGACCCATTGCTTATTTTTCAGCTGTTTTAGACCCAGTAGCAAAGGCATTGCCTGGTGTCTGAAAGCAGTGGCTGCTACATGTGGGAGTTTGGAGCAGAGTGAAGGCATTGTGATGGGATATCCACTGAGAGTATATGTGCCACACTCTGTTGAAATTCTTCTGATTAGAACCAAAACCCAATTCATGACGCATAGTCGGCTGACTAGGTACGAAAAGGTGATTTTGAGTGCAGACAATGTAACCATTGATAGATGCACAAGTGTGAATCCTTCAACTTCACTGCCAGACGAAGAAAATGTAGGAGTTAAGGATGAAGTCGATCATAAGTGTCTGGATGTGCTTGAATTTTGCACAAAGCCTCGCCCAGATATTAAAGATGAGCACTTGAAAGAATCAGATTATGTGAGGTTTGTGGACGGATCATGTCTGAGAACGAGTGAAGGAGTTTTAAGTGCTGCGTATGCTGTGTGTACAGTGGCAGCCATAATGGAAGCATCTTGTTTGAGAGGGATACGTTCAGCCCAAGTAGCTGAGCTGATTGCTCTGATTCTGGCGTGCAAACTGGGAAAGAACGTCCGAATTACGGTGATCACGGATAGCCAGTATGGCTTCGGAGTGGTCCACGATTTTGGACAGATCTGGTCCCAGAGAGGTTTCTTGACGTCTGCAGGAACTCCTATTAGGAACGGTGAGTTTGTGAAGAAATTGCTTGAGGCGATACAGCTGCCTAAACAGATTGCAGTGGTAAAGTGCGCTGCACACAAAAATGGAAATGACTATATTACAGTGGGAAATAAATATGCAGACGAAATAGCCCAATATTGTGCCAGAAATATGGTCTCACTGAATAGGAGGAGAGAAAAGAGAATGTTTCATGTCCCTTGCTGTTTACTAACCTGGTCGAAACATGGGATGAGGTAAAGCAATTGCAGGAAGAAGCAAATGAAGAGGAGAAAGATGGATGGATAAAAGCAGGTTGCAGACAAAGAGAGGAAGATGACGTTTGGGTTTATAGAGATGAAAGACCAGTTATGCCTGATAGCATGATTTCTAATATGGCACGGATGTACCATGGACAAGCTCACATTGGTAGGGATGCCATGATCAGACTTTTCAGACAGACTTGGTACAACCCAAAATTTAGAGCTATAGCTGAAAGTCTCTGTCAAAGATGTCTTACATGCCAACAGATAAATCCAGGAAGGAAAACAGTAGTGAGTCTATGAACAATAGGACGTGAAGGAGGTCCTTTTACCAGAATGCAACTAGATTTCATTGAAATGCCCCCGAGCAATAGATTGAAATATGTTCTTGTGGTCGTTTGTTTGTTTTCTCGTTGGGTAGAAGCCTATCCGACAAGAAGGAATGATGGAGTTACTGTGGCTCAGCTCCTACTGAGAGAATTCATTCCGAGATATGGTTTTCCAGTAACGATCGAAACAGATAGAGGAACACATTTCCAAAATGAAATAATCCAATTGATATGTGAAGCTCTTGACATTCAACAGAAATTGCACTGTGCCTACAGACCAGAGGCTTCTGGAGTGGTAGAACAAGTAAATGGAACAATAAAGAATAGGTTAGGGAAAATGTGTCAAGCCACAGGACTGAAATGGCCTGATGCCCTACCATTGGTGCTGATGACTATCAGAAGCATACCTGACAGAAAAACAGGTCTAAGTCCTCATGAAATAATCATGGGACGAGCAATGAGACACGCACATGTACCTGTCAACAAACTGCTGACTATAACTGATGATCTCGTATTGGACTATTGCAAAGGGTTGGCTGATGTGGTACATTCTGTGTTTCATCAGGTTGGACCGGATGCGACCACTCTTGAAAGAAAACCAGCTCAGGATTTGAGTCCAGGAGACTGGGTCCGCATAAAAGTCCACAGAAGAAGAAACTGTTTGGTTCCTCTCTGGGATAAGCCACGTCAAGTGATCCTGGTGACAACGACTGCTGTAAAATGTGCAGGAGTGAGAAATTGGGTGCATGCCAGTCACACCATCAGAGTCCCAGATCCTGAAGCTCGACCTGTAAGTCGACATCTGGAGATATCTGATACCAGCTCAGCATCCGAAGCAGAACCTGAGACAAGCAGAGTTCCAGATCCTGAAGCTCGACCTGAAAGTCGACATCTGGAAGAACCAGGTACAAGTTTGACAGCTGAAGAAGAACCTGAAACAATCAAAGTTCCAGATTTTGAAGCTCGACCTGTAAGTCGACATCTGGAAATATCAGATACCAGTTCAGCATCTGAAACAGACCAACCTGAATTCGATGAAAGACAAAAGAGAAAAACAAGAACTGACATTATAAACGAAGAAATTGAACCAAGAGACAGTGATAGCGAACAACCAAGTACAAGTTATGGAAGAATTTCTCCAGAGATAGTTGAACTAACTGAGGGAGACTTGGGTTCAGACAGAGAGATAGGGGAAGAAGCGGAAGAAACCCGAGGAGTAGTAGGGACAGAACAACAAATAGAAGAAACACAGGGAAATTTAGATTCAGACAGAAAGATTAATATAAATGCGGAAGACAATCGAGGAGGGATAGAATCAAACGTCCCAACAGAAGAGACACAAGAAGGTTCAGATTCAGGTAACAAAACAGAAATCATAAGGTTCAAGGTTAGAGGAAGTGAAGTAAAGTCTGAAACGGAATCAGAAGAAAGCGAAGAAGAAAGAAAGCAAAGACTAGGACCAAGAAAGAGAACTTGGAGAGCTGAACGAGAGGAAAAGGAAAGCGAGCTGAAAAGGCCAAGAAAAGGAGACAATTGACCCCACGAAGTTAAAAGACTGAGATACAGGATAATAAATTAGAACAGAGATGATGCGGAACAAGTAAATGAAATAACCAGTCAAAAGGGACAAGGAAAACAAAGTGGAAAACAATTACAGAGAACAAAAAGAGTGAAGAGACCTAATTTGAAATATAAGTCACCTGAGTGGCTATACATCGCATTGACCGACATTAAAGAAGAGGATAACAGTCACGAAAGCCCAGACGAAAGCTGTAAACAAATGGGTGAAAGTGAATTGCACCAAAACTGAAAAGACAAAGCACAAAAGCCGGACTGGACACAAAAACCGATCAAGACAAGAAAGAGTTCTGAAAAGAGCTGAAGAAAGCACCAAAACGAGACAAAGTAAAGGGTAGAGTGGTTGAAAGATCATTCTGAGGTGTGGTGACACATTTTCTGGACATATATATATAGCTAGATAATAGAACAATATGGTAGACACTGAGAATAGAAGATCTAGATGTGAGTTTTTACGTAGATGGGGCCTGATTCACAGAACTAACTTACGTCAAAATCCTAAACTTACAACAATTTTGGTATTCACAGAATGAACTTACACATTTGGGTATTCACAGAATGAACTTACACATTTGGGTATTCACAGAATGAACTTACAACAATTTTGGTATTCACAGAATGAACTTACACATTTGGGTATTCACAGAAGGCACTAACTCATCAATGAGTAAGTGCCTTCTGTGAATACCAAAATGTGTAAGTTACACAAATTGTGTAAGTTACACAAAATGAGTAAGTTACACAAAATGTGTAAGTTACACAAAATGTGTAAGTTACACAAAATGTGTAAGTGTCTTCTGTGAATACCAAAATGAGTAAGTTTATTCTGTGAATACCAAAATGAGTAAGTTCATTCTGTGAATACCAAAATGGTAGTAAGTTTAGGATTTTGTCGTAAGTTAGTTCTGTGAATCGGGCCCTAGGTGTAGAATGTGTTTCTTTTGTACAGGATTGATAATGTTTATTTGGCTTATTTTAGCAATAATAATTCCACTGAGGTTAGTTTTTAGAAGAAACATCTGTAATAGGGAATAACACGAAAAAGGATAAAGAAGCTATCACACAAAACACTGCAGCATTAGTAGATAGTACTGATTTACATAAGGATAAGTCTATAACTGACTTCTCCAAGAATGTCTTCACAAAACAGTTGTATGAATATGTAGAGACAATAGATGTGAGGGATTGTTATGTTTGTATGCAGTTACCTGCGTCTGTCACAGAAGGTGTGACCTATCATCACCTTCCTTTGACGTATGGGATAACTTGTAGCGTTTTAGCTAGTTTATTTTATAAAACAGGTAGATTAGAATATTATTTCACTGACATAGACACCGTCTTTGCGAAAGTTCCCGTAATCTCTGAACTAAATAAGGTGAAAAATGCAAAAATATTTGGAGAGTTTTTCTTAGAAAATAAGGAGTTAACGTTAGAATATATAATTAGACACAATCTTACCTGTGAATTAAAGAAAGAGGAAAAGATTTTCTTGGATATGGTAGAAAACAGAAGAGTTAAGTTTCAGAGAAAGATAGTAGAAGAAAAGACAAAAACACCACTTTGGGCGTTTGAAGAGAAAAATCATGACAAAGGAGAAACAAATGCAGCTATGGTTTTGGATTGGCCCCAACAGGGAAAATTGTGTATTAGTAGAAATAAGACTACATATGATAACTATTTCGTGGGTTCCAGTGAATGCCGAGATACATATAAAATTTTAGGAGGATGGGGATTTAAAGGAGGAAAAGATCCAATATTAACAGGGATCTATTATATTTGCGGAAATAGAGCTTATTATAGGTTGCCGGACCATTGGTACGGAACAAGCTATTTAGGCCTGGTCTTTCCAAAGATTTTTCATGTGGAGAGAGGAACAAAAGGAATACACGAGATAGGTACAATATTATCACGTAGAAGGAGGGAAAGTTTTTCAGAAATAGTAGGTGACATTTTTGGAGCATTGATACCAGCAGTGGGTATATCTTTGGATGCTTTTAAGATTCGGAAATTGTCCACAGTAGTAGATCGTTTATCAACAAATACTGCTGGAGGTTTCTTGATGGTAAATACCGAAATGGTTGCCATGAGAGCTATGGTAATGCAAAATCGACTTGCCCTTGACATTCTTTTGGCCAAAGAGGGTGGAGTCTGTGGAATGCTGAAAGTCCAACATTGTTGCACTTACATTCCGGATAAAAGTGAGAATATACAGAAGTATATAAAGAATATTACTGATTTGCACAAAGAAATTGCTCCACTGGAGGTTGAAGGTGTTTGGGAGAGACTTGGTAAGAGTTTTTCCTCAATGCAGAAATGGTTCACAGTGATAATATTAGTAATGTTGTCAGCAAAGTTAGCATATGTGTGTATTAAAAGGAGAAAAACACAAAATAGAATAAAAAGAGAAAATGAGAAAAATAAAGAAAGAGAACGAGAAATGGGAAAATAGAATTGAAAGAATTGAAAGAGAACATATAAAAAAGGTCTAAGAGACAAGATGAGAAAAACACCAGTGCGGGAGCAGAGCGATCCCACTCCCACACCGCCAAACTCATAATAAGGCCCTAAGTCAGGTACACATTTAAAAGCCATATAAGAATCTATGAGACTGCCCAAAGGAACAGCTGCTATTTTGGCACCAGTTCTACTGGACACCAGAACTGAACCGCCCAAATCATATTGCATTTTGATTTCCTTGCAGCACACTGCATGCACTTTACTAGGAGGTGATGGAGCAGGGTAAATAAAAAATAATTTGTACACCCCTTTTAGAAAATTAATGAGCTTTAATGAATTAACGATACTAATTGAATTAATCAACAAATGCACCTTTGGTAAACACAACATAAAGGGTAACTGCAGTTTGTGCAAAATCTAATTTATTTACAATTGTGAAGTTAAGTGACACTAATATTGTGATTTGTGTACTAATTAAAGTAAAATCGCATGATTTATGCTATGTAGTAGAATTGTATTGTGGCAAAGAATGCGGATGGTAAGTAAATTGGCTTTAAATGTCGCTTCTGCTAGGTAACACCTAACACGGGTTTTTAGAATGACGGGTGGTAAACAGAAAGGCTTATATTCTTTGTTTTAATTTTGATTGTGTTTTTTCTTATGATAGTTCGTTCGGGCCTGTTAGGCCATGCTGCGAAAATGGCTGTCGAAACGGATGAGGTCACGTGATAAGTAAAAGATGGCCTCTAAGCGGAAGAAATAAAGGAGCTGAACCACGTGGGTACGGCCCGTGCACAGAGTGAGACATGTCAAGGCTACGCTGACCTGCCATAAGGAGGGTGCCAAGAAAGACTCAGCGTGTATTCGTGGGAATAAATGAGAAAAGTACATGAGCAACAATGGACTAACTAAATTGTGACCATCGTATTTGCAACAAATTGAATGGACAAATTGGACTGCTTTTACCCTAAGGTCATGGGAAACACTGAACTCTTAACCATCCCCGAAACCAGTTTGAACAAGGAAGGCGATGGGGTGATTATCACCACCTCTCAAATGGACCAATTAGCGTGATTCCTGCCCCCAAGGATTGCAACTTTTTGTGTAGTAAGCTAGAAGTAGGGTATAAGAGGGACTGCTCTTATGTGGGAGGGGCTGCTGCTGCTTCTATAGGCTACTTCCCTTGGGTTGCCTTTTTGCTGCTGCTGTGGCCGCTGATATTGATGCCATTACTGCCACTGACTTCGAACTTGACTGGGGAAGGAACAAGACCGTTGCAGGAAAATCTGTACGGGAGGTCCCGTCGAGGAGGCCATTTAGCGGGACAGTCAGTCAGTTTGGGAGTCTATTCTGTGATCTACGGTTTATCTTCTTTTGGTGAACCATTCCTATCTGCATCTAAATGGGTATTGCATAAATTTAATTTCTTTTTAGAATCTCTTATATAAATGTTATGAATGTATTAAAGTGATTAATAAACTAAGAATCTCACCTGTGCAAGCAAGAAATTAGATAAAATTTCATTCTAATTAACTATGAGTCTGTGGTTCTTTAGTTCATTAATAAGTTTAATGTTTAACAGGGTTTTAAATGATTGAGCTGGTCTTAATCACCATCAACTTATTCTACTAGTTGGTCCATCGACCAGAGAGCGGAATACCTTGATGTTTGGAACCGACAGGATAAAAAGCTAATGTATATGATATCAGAGGTATTGTTCTGTCAAGATTAAACAAGGTATCCCGTTCCTCCAGCAACACATTTTCTCCTTGGTGTGTAATCCAGTGAACGACTGAGTATATGATATGCGTTGTTATGGGCCCCACCGTCATATGGATTAGTAGATGTGAATGATTTACCTAGATTCGTGTCCTTAGGAGACAATCATATTAGCCGCTCTGGATCAGAGGTGCCTGGATCCTACAACGTGGGTGCCATCTTATCAAAGGGTTAATCTCTTTTTAATTGATTTTATGGTTTTCTTTCTCACTGTTGTGTTAGTTTGTGTTATGTTACCAGTATTTCCATCTAATAGGGGCGCCTGGTAAAAGGATCTGGGGTTGCTGGACCCCGTTAACTTTTTAATTTGCCCTTTCATTTTTCTGCCTCGCTCTAGCTCCGGCAAGCTCTGGAGCTAGGTCCCCTGTTCATGGCGGGCTATTTGAAGGTACTCAGAGCACGTCCACACAGTGGGTGTGCCACTGGCGCACCAAAGGCAAGTCTGTCTGCACCGGGATCACGCCAAGAGCCAAGCCTCTTACATCTGCTGATCCTCATCACCCGCGCAGACTGAGCTATATGAAATAGTAACTCACCGCTATCAAAGGCCCAGGTGAGAACACTAAGGGGCCGATTCCGATCTCGGTCGGAGGCGTACCCAACACCATTCGGTCGGGAAAAAAGCCATGCGAAAGCCTGTTTCCCGACCGATCCGTACAGTACACCGAACGAGCAAGTACGATGCGCACAACAGCAAAAAATCCGGCCGAGCCGTACTCACCCAAACCAGGTCCTGTTCTCCGACCGAGGCGAATCCGGAAACGCCGAATCGAGTCGCACGGAAGGAAAAATGCAGGCCCGTCCGGCCGGACAAGTACGATGCGCTTCCCGTACGCGCCGAACCCGTCGCTACGCACGGCACGTCAAAGCATCCGGGAGAGGCGCACATAAGCTCCGATTCGCGCCACAACACGATCCACGGCTACGAGACGAACACGGCACCGACGAGGACGAGGCGAAGTGACGAGGATGACGCGAAGCAACGAGAAGGACGAACGACACGAACCAACCATGAATCCCTTCGTCCCGATCATACCAATATTCTACATCTACTACCGGAACAGGCACGGACGCGTACGGCGCAGAAGGTAAGCCAGACACCAACCACAAAACACATACAACACGTACGCGACACATCACACACACACACGGGGATGCTGAATATACTTACACCAGCAACAGCAGCACCATAGGGGCGGGATGCCCATCACCAATGCCACATATGCACACAGGGGCCTGAATGCGCACCACCACCCCTACCCAGGGGGGCTGGATGCCTACCACTACTACCACCCTTAGCCAGGGGGGCTGGATGCCTACCACTACTACCACCCTTAGCCAGGGGGGCTTGATGCCTACCACTACTACCACCCTTAGCCAGGGGGGCAGGATGCCTACCACTACTACCACCCTTAGCCAGGGGGGCTTGATGCCTACCACTACTACCACCCTTAGCCAGGGGGCTGGATGCCTACCACTACTACCACCCTTAGCCAGGGGGGCAGGATGGCTACCACTACTACCACCCTTAGCCAGGGGGGCAGGATGCCTACCACTACTACCACCCTTAGCCAGGGGGGCTTGATGCCCACCACTACTACCACCCTTAGCCAGGGGGCTGGATGCCTACCACTACTACCACCCTTAGCCAGGGGGGCTTGATGCCTACCACTACTACCACCCTTAGCCAGGGGGGCAGGATGCCTACCACTACTACCACCCTTAGCCAGGGGGGCAGGATGCCTACCACTACTACCACCCTTAGCCAGGGGGGCTTGATGCCCACCACTACTACCACCCTTAGCCAGGGGGGCTGGATGCCTACCACTACTACCACCCTTAGCCAGGGGGGCTTGATGCCTACCACTACTACCACCCTTAGCCAGGGGGGCTGGATGCCTACCACTACTACCACCCTTAGCCAGGGGGGCTTGATGCCTACCACTACTACCACCCTTAGCCAGGGGGCTGGATGCCTACCACTACTACCACCCTTAGCCAGGGGGGCTGGATGCCTACCACTACTACCACCCTTAGCCAGGGGGCAGGATGCCTACCACTACTACCACCCTTAGCCAGGGGGGCAGGATGCCTACCACTACTACCACCCTTAGCCAGGGGGGCAGGATGCCTACCACTACTACCACCCTTAGCCAGGGGGGCAGGATGCCTACCACTACTACCACCCTTAGCCAGGGGGGCTTGATGCCTACCACTACTACCACCCTTAGCCAGGGGGGCAGGATGCCTACCACTACTACCACCCTTAGCCAGGGGGGCAGGATGCCTACCACTACTACCACCCTTAGCCAGGGGGGCTTGATGCCCACCACTACTACCACCCTTAGCCAGGGGGCTGGATGCCTACCACTACTACCACCCTTATCCAGGGGCTGCTTGATGCCCACCACTACTACCACCCTTAGCCAGGGGGGCTGGATGCCTACCACTACTACCACCCTTAGCCAGGGGGCTTGATGCCTACCACTACTACCACCCTCAGCCAGGGGGGCAGGATGCCTACCACTACTACCACCCTTAGCCAGGGGGGCAGGATGCCTACCACTACTACCACCCTTAGCCAGGGGGCAGGATGCCTACCACTACTACCACCCTTAGCCAGGGGGGCTTGATGCCTACCACTACTACCACCCTTAGCCAGGGGGGCAGGATGCCTACCACTACTACCACCCTTAGCCAGGGGGGCAGGATGCCTACCACTACTACCACCCTTAGCCAGGGGGGGCTTGATGCCTACCACTACTACCACCCTTAGCCAGGGGGGGCAGGATGCCTACCACTACTACCACCCTTAGCCAGGGGGGGCAGGATGCCTACCACTACTACCACCCTTAGCCAGGGGGGGCAGGATGCCTACCACTACTACCACCCTTAGCCAGGGGGGGCTTGATGCCCACCACTACTACCACCCTTAGCCAGGGGGGGCTGGATGCCTACCACTACTACCACCCTTAGCCAGGGGGGGCTTGATGCCCACCACTACTACCACCCTTAGCCAGGGGGGGCTGGATGCCTACCACTACTACCACCCTTAGCCAGGGGGGCTTGATGCCTACCACTACTACCACCCTTAGCCAGGGGGCTGGATGCCTACCACTACTACCACCCTTAGCCAGGGGGGCTTGATGCCTACCACTACTACCACCCTTAGCCAGGGGGGCAGGATGCCTACCACTACTACCACCCTTAGCCAGGGGGCTTGATGCCCACCACTACTACCACCCTTAGCCAGGGGGCTGGATGCCTACCACTACTACCACCCTTAGCCAGGGGGGCTTGGTGCCTACCACTACTACCACCCTTAGCCAGGGGGGCAGGATGCCTACCACTACTACCACCCTTAGCCAGGGGGGCAGGATGCCTACCACTACTACCACCCATAGCCAGGGGGGCTTGATGCCCACCACTACTACCACCCTTAGCCAGGGGGGCTGGATGCCTACCACTACTACCACCCTTAGCCAGGGGGCTTGATGCCTACCACTACTACCACCCTTAGCCAGGGGGGCTGGATGCCTACCACTACTACCACCCTTAGCCAGGGGGGCTTGATGCCTACCACTACTACCACCCTTAGCCAGGGGGCTGGATGCCTACCACTACTACCACCCTTAGCCAGGGGGGCTGGATGCCTACCACTACTACCACCCTTAGCCAGGGGGGCAGGATGCCTACCACTACTACCACCCTTAGCCAGGGGGGCAGGATGCCTACCACTACTACCACCCTTAGCCAGGGGGGGCAGGATGCCTACCACTACTACCACCCTTAGCCAGGGGGGGCTTGATGCCCACCACTACTACCACCCTTAGCCAGGGGGGGCTGGATGCCTACCACCCTTAGCCAGGGGGGGCAGGATGCCTACCACTACTACCACCCTTAGCCAGGGGGGGCAGGATGCCTACCACTACTACCACCCTTAGCCAGGGGGGGCTTGATGCCCACCACTACTACCACCCTTAGCCAGGGGGGGCAGGATGCCTACCACTACTACCACCCTTAGCCAGGGGGGGCTTGATGCCTACCACTACTACCACCCCCACTCATAGGATGGACAATGCATGACACAACAAGCACACCACAACCTAGGGAATGCAAGATAAAGACATCCCCCCACCACCATGACAAGCATGTGTAGGCTGTGTCAAATGCCTACAACACCGAACATGACTTTGAACATACAATGTGACCCCCTAGCACATGTGCCACACATATATGTGTGTGGCACCCACAATGCAAGCAGCCCATGACCATTGTGGCAATGGGGCCTAAACCCCCATCATCACAGTGACCAAAAGGCAAGTGTGGGGTCCATAGCTGAAGCACATTTTGACCATTGTGGCAATGGGGTCTACACCCCCATCATCACAGTGACCAGAAGGTAAGTGTTGACAAAGAAAGAGCTGCAACTGCCAAACTGCATGGATCATTCCTGGTCACAGAACCAAAAACTCATCTGTGGCAAAGTAGTGTATGTGTCCCATTGCAACATAAATTGGGTGAGCCAAATACTGCAGTGCAAATGAGACATTCCTTTGGCCATGTGCAGACAAACAACACCCATGGGGGCTGACACCGTCAACATTCATCAATGACACAATGACAGAAGTGACCATCAGAATGCAGAACCACATATTTGCACCAATGGGCACACAAATGCAGATATCCTGTGGAGACAGCAGATGTGAGGTGAACAGATACCATACCATGGCAGCAATGGGACACACAAACCATGATCACTGTGCTGACCGATGACCTAGGAGTCCCAGGGACAGCAGGGGAAACACACCAAACAACATACAGCCAATGGCACACCCAAGATATGCCAATGCAGTGGTGCAGATGCACAAACACAAACAGGCAGACCAACACTGTCATCATACACAGCAGGTGAGGGGTGGGGGTGCCAGTGTCCCCAGGCAACCACACAACACATGAGGAGAGCTGAATACCAATCATACAGATGTGCATACACTGCCACACTAAGGTAACTCATGGATCCAAATCCCCTATGTGGGCAAGCAGGCATTGTCAGATGAGAGGGAGCACAAAACACACATGTCACACAGGCACGTAGGAACAACAACTGACACAGCAAGACACAGACACACCACAGCACCACCCCCAGGGCCCCCACAATGTGGTGACCCTGGGCTGAATAAAAATCCCACTGTGATGACAAAGCTAAATGTCGTTCACACTGTGAACCACAGTCAGGTGTCCTGAGCAACAAACTACCATCACACCTACACAAGCACAAATCAATCAGCATGGCCAGTAAGCCAAGGCCAACATGGAGGCAGGGGACTAGCTGGGCAACGACTCCCATCTGCACACACTCAAGACCACACCCCTCGACCTCCAACAATGTGCAGCAGTGAAGTACACATGCACTGGTGACATTGCACATGCACCCATGACCATTCCAGGGTGGTGGGTGGGAACCAAGGTGCAGAAACACATCACACATGGCCACTCAACAAGACTCCTGAATGTCTGACACACTGCACACTACGCTGTACATGGACATGACGGCGATACCACACCAACCAATGGGATCCCAGCCACAGTCACACACCAATGAAGAAGCCAAGGTCACCCACAAAGAACACACATAGACAACAACCAACATTGCAGCCCGGACCCTGAGGAGTGCCAGCAGTCACACACACAACGTGTCACAATCACTGAAAGATAACACGAACTGAAAATCACATGACAGGGGCAAACAACAAGTGCCAAGGGGAAACCTGACTGTGACCCATCTGCGTCTGCACACAAACTCAGCCCTGACAGCAAACACACCTATGGGTGACACCCTGATGACCAGTAATGTGCCATGCACCCACATCACAGAGAACACAGGGAGAAGACTTTGGGGGAACATAGCTCAAGTCAGCAAGCATCACAAACAGGTACAACACTAGGGATCACAGCATGCGCAGATAAATGGAAGTGAACACACAGACATGCACACACAACACACACCTTGGGCGCAGGCAATGTCACACGTGTACACACTGCCATGAGGGGACTCCACTCCTGTGTGAGGAAAGCTGTGCCATATGTTGCCTCAGTAGGGCCCCATCATGTCAGCTGAGCACTTGGTCACACAATCAACAATTAGCACCAAATGAGGGCTCCCATCACATCAGCCTGGTCATGGATGTGCCAACGGAATCATCAGCACAGATCCAACACACTTGTATAGCAATGTTGCACTGACTACACGGATGAGTCCTTCCCCATTGATGCCCAAACCTGCATGTCCAGTAGAGATGGCAACACGGTCAGGGAAGTAGACAAATCCAACAATGGAAGGCACAACAGATGTGCAGGGGTGGAAGCCACAGATATGAAATTGCTAATGTAAGTAGGAAATCCCATTGCCAAATACTGAACACATGACACCCTCAGATGCTGCTATGGATGACATGGATACACCACATGATAGGACACATTCCCCCTGGACCACATGGGTTCCTGCACAGTAACACCTCATAATCATGAGACCAGATATCACCATCACTGCAGCAAGGGCATGGTTAGCAGCACCAACAACATGTACATCTGAAGCATGAGCACTAGAGAAAAGAAAGTTGCTTTATTCAGCATATGTGTTGATTGAAAACGACGTCCAGAAAAAAAGAGCAAAGGCCAATGGCCAGTCCATTGTCAAAGTTCAAACAGGGTGACACTGGCAGATGTCACCCTACGCATGCCTGCACAAAACCAGGGACAATCCACTAGGAGGGGCAACCGGGGGGCAGGCCAGGCACCGCAGGGACAGGATCAGGGCTCACCAGGGGGAGTCAGGGAAGGGGTGGTGGGTGCTGGAGAGCCACTGACAACTGCAGTGGAGGTGTCTGACATGGTGTGTGCCGGCACAACTGGGGGCATGACTCAGATGTCGTGGGTGCCGGCACAACTGCAGTGGACCCTGCAGATGCAGTGGACAGGTCCGCCACTGCAGTGCCCAAGTCAGACAGGGCGGTAGTGGACTCCACTGCAGTGCCTACCTCCAGGGGAGGAGAATGGGGAACAGGCAAGGTGGGTTGGACAGAGGGGGAGGACACCCTCACCACATCAGTGGCACAGACAAGCGCAGCGGGGGGTGTGGTGCTGGGAGAGCAAGTGGCAGGGGGAGAAGGCCGGAGCATCTTGGGGATGGTATATCTGTGGGTGGGGGAACCTGGGGCAGGGTGTGGTGGGGGCACCTGTGGAGTGGGGGCCTGAGGGATGGAGGAAGGAGACCTGGTGCTTGAGCTGCAGGGCGGTGGCGGGGTCTTGCTCTTAGGACTCCGTGGGGACTTGCGGGTGGGGGCCTCAGTCCGTCTGCACCTGGGGGAGGGTGTCCAGGGGCGAGGGGCACTCTGCTCCGTGTGGGTGGGCTTCCTCTTCCCCCGGGATGCTGGAGCAGCTTCATCGGTGGGGAAGAGGCCGAGGTCACAGAGGAAGAGCTGCTGTGACTTTGGGGTTGCAGGTGAGGCAAGGGAGGGTGCTTTGGAGGGAGAGGGAACTGAGGACTGCGCAGTGCATGTGGATGCGTGTGTGTGTTCCAGGGCCCCATCCCCTGTGAGTCTGGCTTCAGTCCCCTGAATGTGCGTGCGTGTGCGTTTTGTCATTGGCGTGCGTGTCAGTGTGCTGGATGTGTGTGTGCTGGTGTGTGCCTGTGCCGGTGTGTGTGTGCTTGGGATGGGTAAGGTGCTGGGGAGTGTGGATGGAGCAGAGGCAGGAGGGGTGAGGGACCGTTTGAGGAGGGACACTGCTGCCGTCAGGGAGGAGTCCATGGACCTATTGCCCCTCTGTAGGTCAGACATGCCCGATGAGATGCCCTCCATGAACGACACCAGCTGAGTCAACAGCGCGGTGTGCGCATGGAGGACACTCAGCATGGCTGTCTGCCCTACATGGAGCTGGCGAAGGAGGTACACAGACTCCTCACTCAGGGCAGCAGGGGACACAGGGGCAGGGGCTGCGGTGCCTGGCCCAAAGGAGACACGCTCCCGGACATGGGAGCCTCCACGGACCTGGGGAATGGGAGCCGATGGGAGGGCGGTGGTGGTGCTGGTGGTGGCGGGGACAGCAACACTAGCTGGGGTGTGGTGGCTGCTGACACCCGCCTCCACAAGGGAGTCATCCTCCGAGTTGCTCTGGTCCTCAGCTGAGGTGGATGCTGCTGAGGACTCCTCGGTGTGGCTCCCTCGCCCTCCGTGCCACTGGGTCCCTCCGACCACTCCTCGGCTGCTGACCCAGTCTGGCTCTCTGGCTCCTCCTGGTCCGTGGAGCTGTCCCCTTCCGTGGCCGTGGATGTATCTGCAAACAATGGGGAAACAGACAGACATCAGTCACCTGCACATAACGCACACACCACTGTGAGCACAGCACATCACAGAGCAAGCCCTGGCATCATTAGTTGTACATTGCTAAAAGTGCCCTAACTGAACAGGAGAAGCCAATTGTCAGTCTGATGCCAAGCATGGCACTCACATCCCACATGGCCTTGCACCCATCTGTCTGGTGTCTGTTGGATTGCAACACCCCAGTGTGGACACATGCACCAAGTACACAGTAGTTGGACAGAGCAGAGGACACGGTGTGGACACATCACAGCTCTTGCCACTGAGTCAGTACAGGTTTCCGGATGAAAGGGATGCCCAGAGTCAAATAGGAAATGCATGTGATGCATACCAGCGACAGACACCATGATGCACCCATGTCCTGATAGCCAGCGCCACTATGGTGTGCATGTAGCACATGTCACTCCCCTGCAGGCTCAACAATCAGTAGACACATGCCATGGCGGAGGCATGACTGCAAAGTCATACATCACTGTCTCAGTGATGTATGACTTTGCAGCCAGGCAACAACACTCTGCACTGTGTCACAATAGTAGGTCATGGGGAATGCAAGTCCTGGAGCTGCACAAGTGCACATGTACATCCCCCCACAACACATCCTCTTAACCCTCATCTGTCCAGGTCATACCTATTGGACATATGGTAGACCTGTGACACTACCCTCTGAACCTGAGCCCTCACACTCTGCTGTGCATGGGGAACAGCTGCCTGAACTTCACATTCACATGCCCCAGTCTGCATGGGCAGCTGATCAGACACCTATGTGTCACACAAGTATCGTCTCCTATGGTCACATCTCCAGTGGCATGCTGAGCCCCTACCAAGAAACTCCACAGCAGTCCTGGCGACTAATCCACAGCACACTGACACAGAGGCAGACACCTGAGGGGTCAAATCACTGCGCACAATGTGTCAGCTGATACACGGGAGTGGGAGTACAGAGTGTATTGTATGGCCTGGAGTAGGCATGACTGTCCAGCCCCACATGAATGAGGGTTGAGCCCTGGACTGTAGGCAGCTGGCTAAGTATGTGTGACACACGTCATATACATACTCCTGGGGCCCAAACATTGTTCCCACCCGCAGCATGGGTGTGTGCCAGATACCCCAGCCACATGTGGTGGATCAGCTCAGCAATTGGACCACAGATCAAAGTAACACGCTGAATACATGTCAGAATACAGGCATTGTGTAAGCAATGGACCCACCCATGATGCCCACCACAGAGTCAGGGAAACAGATGCTGTCTCCCACCTTGAGTCAATCAATCAATCAATCAATCACGGCATTTATAGAGCGCGCTACTCACCCGGGAGGGTCTCAAGGCGCTGGGGGAGGGGGTAAGTTACTGCTCGAACAGCCAGGTCTTGAGCTGCTTCCTGAAGGCGAGATGGTCCTGGGTTCGCCGAAGGTGAGTGGGGAGGGAGTTCCAGGTCTTGGCCGCCAGGTAGGAGAAGGATCTTCCTCCGGCGGTGGTTCTGCGGATGCGTGGTACGGTGGCGAGGGCGTGGCTGGTTGATCGTAGCTGGCGTGTGGGCGTGTAGAAGGACATGCGGTCGTTGAGGTACTTTGGGCCCAGGTCGTGGAGGGCCTTGTGTGCGTGGGTGAGGAGTCTGAACGTGATTCTCTTGCTGACGGGGAGCCAGTGCAGGTCTTTCAGGTGTACGGTGATGTGGCTGTGTCGGGGGATGTCCAGGATGAGTCGTGCGGAGGCGTTCTGGATGCGCTGGAGTCTCTTTTGAAGTTTGGCTGTGGTTCCGGCGTAGAGGGTGTTCCCATAGTCCAGTCGGCTGGTGACGAGTGCCTGGGTGACGGTCTTCCTGGTTTCAGTGGGGATCCATCTGAAGATCTTGCGGAGCATGCGCAGGGTGTTGAAGCATGAAGATGAGACGGCGTTGACTTGTCTGGTCATCGACAGGGAGGAGTCCAGGATGAAGCCCAGGTTGCGTGCGTGGTCCGTTGGCTTGGGTGCGGTGCCCAGGGCCGGGGGCCACCAGGAGTCGTCCCAGGCGGAGGGTGATGAGCCCAGGATGAGGACTTCCGTCTTGTCTGAGTTCAGTTTAAGGCGGCTGTTCCTCATCCAGTCGGCGACGTCTCTCATCCCGTCGTGCAGGTTGGCTCTGGCGGTGGTGGGGTCGTTGGTGAGGGAGAGGATCAGCTGGGTGTCGTCGGCGTAGGAGATGATGTTGAGGTTGTGTCGGCGTGCGATGGCTGCGAGGGGGCTCATGTAGACGTTGAAGAGGGTCGGGCTGAGTGAGGA
Organism: Calotriton arnoldi; assembly: GCA_963921515.1. NCBI lineage: Eukaryota > Metazoa > Chordata > Amphibia > Caudata > Salamandridae > Calotriton > Calotriton arnoldi. The sequence goes on from CAWUFW010011728.1 coordinate 324,794, forward strand.
TCCTTGTGGAACGCCGCAGATGACTTCGGTGGCTTCGGATCTGAACGGGGAGAGGCGGACTCTCTGGGTTCTTCCGGCGAGGAACGAGATGATCCATTCCAGTGCTTTCTCTCGGATTCCGATGTTGCTGAGGCGCTTCACTAGGGTGCGGTGGCAGACGGTGTCGAACGCCGCGGAGAGGTCCAGGAGGATGAGGGCAGCTGTTTCCCCGTTGTCGGTTAGGGTTCTGATGTCGTCGGTGGCTGCGATAAGGGCGGTCTCGGTGCTGTGGTTGGCCCGAAACCCGGACTGCGAGGGGTCGAGGGATCCATTCGTCTCGAGGAAGGCGGCAAGCTGTCTGTTGACGGTCTTCTCGATGACTTTGGCCGGAAACGGAAGGAGCGAGATGGGGCGGTAGTTCTTGAGGTCGGTGGGGTCCGCCGTTGGTTTCTTCAGGAGGGCGGTAAGCTCGGCGTGCTTCCAGCTCTCCGGGAAGGTGGCGGTGTGGAAGGAGGAGTTGATGATGTCCCGGAGATGGGGTGCGATGGTGGCGTCGGCTTTGTTGAAGACGTGGTGTGGGCAGGGGTCGGTTGGTGATCCGGAGTGGATGGAGTTCATCGTGCGGGTGGTGTCTTCGGTGTTGATCGGGGTCCAGTTGCAGAGGGTGGTGGTGGCGGGCATTGGTTCGGCGGTAGGGTGCGTTGTTTGTGCGTCGAAGCTGTTGTGTATGTCGGTGATCTTGCGGTGGAAGAACGCGGAGAGTGAGTTGCAGAGGTCTTGCGAGGGGGTGATGTCGTTGTTTCCGGCGCTGGGGTTGGAGAACTCTTTGACGATGCTGAAAAGTTCCTTGCTGTCATGGGCGTTGTTGTCCAGTCGTTCTTTGAGTGCCGACTTCTTGGTGGCACGGATCAGCTGGTGGTGTTTGCGGGTGGCGTGCTTGAGGGCGGTCCTGTTGTCTGTGGTCTGGACGAGTCGCCAGGTTTTCTCGAGAGTGCGGCAGTTCTTCTTGGATTCCTTGAGTTCGTTGGTGAACCAAGGGGTTTTCTTGCTTCCGGGTCTGCTGGGAGGGTTTTTAGTGGTGCGAGGTCGTCGGCGCAGGCGGTCAGCCACTTGGCGAGGTTGCTGGCTGCTTCGTTTGGGTCCGTTGTGTCGGTGGGTGTGTTCTGGCTGAGGGAGGCGGTGAGCTGCTCGGCGGTGATCTTGCTCCAGCTCCGGCGGGGAGCCTGTTGCGGGTGGTGGTGGGTCGCAGTCTTTCTGAAGCTGAAGTGGACGCAGCTGTGGTCGGTCCAGTGGAGTCCGGTGGCGTGGCTGAAGGAGATGTGCTTGCTGGACGAGAAGACGGGGTCAAGCGTGTGGCCGGCGTAGTGGGTGGGCGTGTTCACCAGTTGTTTGAGTCCGAGGTTGGCGAGGTTGTCCAGCAGGGCGGTGGTGTTTCTGTCGTTGTTGTTCTCCAGGTGGAAGTTGAGGTCCCCTAGGAGGATGTAGTCGGCGGAGGGCATGGCGTGCGGGCTGATGAAGTCTGCGATGTCTTCGCTGAATAGTGTGCGTGGTCCCGGGGGTCTGTAGATGAGGGTGCCTCGGAGGGTGGTCTTGGGGTCCGTGTGTATCTGGAAGTGTAGGTGTTCGGCGGCGGTGAAGGTCTCGTCGGAGTTAGTCGAGATGCGGATGGTGTTCTTGTGTACGATGGCGATGCCTCCTCCCGTCTGGTTGACGCGGTCCCTCCGGGTGATCTTGTATCCATCCGGGATGGCTATGGCGATGTCAGGCGCTGAGGAGGCGTTCATCCAGGTTTCGGTGAGGAAGGCGATGTCCGGTGCTGTTGCGTCGAGCAGGTCCCAGAGTTCCACGGCGTGCCTGTGGACGGAGCGGGTGTTCAGCAGGATGCATTTCAGGTGGTTGCTGCTGTTGCTCGACTTGGCGGAGGTGGTGCACGTCAGGGGGCAGGTGAATCGGCAGGTTTGGCAGGTGAAGGGTCCGTGGGTGCGTCTCGGTGAGGCTCGGTAGCAGGCAGGGTTCCGGCCGGCATTGAGTGCGGTGAGTGTGGCGGCGTCGTAGGTCCGTCGAGTAGTGTTGCATCGGTGGGATCCAGGGGTTCTGGCGCTGGGCGCGGTCCAGTCGCGGACGGGCGCAGACGGGCTTGCCTTAGGCGCGCCCTCGGCGCGCCAGCGGCGCGCCCGCTGCGCACGTCCGCTGCGCGGCCGTGCAGCGGCCGCCATTTATGGGGAGGTGGGAGGGAGGAGCAGCTGGGAGGCGGGAGGCAGGGGCAGCGAATGGGCAGTCAGGGGCGGGGCCGCAGGGGACGCAGCGGCGGGAATGGCGATAGGCAGCGAGGGGCACAGAAGGAAAAACGGGGGAGAGCAGGCAAATCACGGGCACAACAACAGTGGGGCAGCGAGGGGCACAGAAAGGAAAAACGGGGGGAGAGCAGGCAAATCACGGGCAAACAACAGTGGGGCAGCGAGGGGCACAGAAGGAAAAACGGGGGAGAGCAGGCAAATCACGGGCACAACAACAGTGGGGCAGCGAGGGGCACAGAAAGGAAAAACGGGGGAGAGCAGGCAAATCACGGGCAAACAACAGTGGGGCAGCGAGGGGCACAGAAAGGAAAAACGGGGGAGAGCAGGCAAATCACGGGCAAACAACAGTGGGGCAGCGAGGGGCACAGAAGGAAAAACGGGGGGAGAGCAGGCAAATCACGGGCACAACAACAGTGGGGCAGCGAGGGGCACAGAAAGGAAAAACGGGGGGAGAGCAGGCAAATCACGGGCAAACAACAGTGGGGCAGCGAGGGGCACAGAAAGGAAAAACGGGGGAGAGCAGGCAAATCACGGGCACAACAACAGTGGGGCAGCGAGGGGCACAGAAGGAAAAACGGGGGAGAGCAGGCAAATCACGGGCACAACAACAGTGGGGCAGCGAGGGGCACAGAAAGGAAAAACGGGGGAGAGCAGGCAAATCACGGGCAAACAACAGTGGGGCAGCGAGGGGCACAGAAGGAAAAACGGGGGAGAGCAGGCAAATCACGGGCACAACAACAGTGGGGCAGCGAGGGGCACAGAAAGGAAAACGGGGGGAGAGCAGGCAAATCACGGGCACAACAACAGTGGGGCAGCGAGGGGCACAGAAGGAAAAGCGGGGGGAGAGCAGGCAAATCACGGGCACAACAACAGTGGGGCAGCGAGGGGCACAGAAGGAAAAACGGGGGGAGAGCAGGCAAATCACGGGCACAACAACAGTGGGGCAGCGAGGGGCACAGAAGGAAAAACGGGGGGAGAGCAGGCAAATCACGGGCACAACAACAGTGGGGCAGCGAGGGGCACAGAAGGAAAAACGGGGGGAGAGCAGGCAAATCACGGGCACAACAACAGTGGGGCAGCGAGGGGCACAGAAGGAAAAACGGGGGAGAGCAGGCAAATCACGGGCAAACAACAGTGGGGCAGCGAGGGGCACAGAAAGGAAAAACGGGGGAGAGCAGGCAAATCACGGGCAAACAACAGTGGGGCAGCGAGGGGCACAGAAGGAAAAACGGGGGAGAGCAGGCAAATCACGGGCACAACAACAGTGGGGCAGCGAGGGGCACAGAAAGGAAAAACGGGGGAGAGCAGGCAAATCACGGGCACAACAACAGTGGGGCAGCGAGGGGCACAGAAGGAAAAACGGGGGAGAGCAGGCAAATCACGGGCAAACAACAGTGGGGCAGCGAGGGGCACAGAAAGGAAAAACGGGGGAGAGCAGGCAAATCACGGGCAAACAACAGTGGGGCAGCGAGGGGCACAGAAAGGAAAAACGGGGGAGAGCAGGCAAATCACGGGCAAACAACAGTGGGGCAGCGAGGGGCACAGAAGGAAAAACGGGGGAGAGCAGGCAAATCACGGGCAAACAACAGTGGGGCAGCGAGGGGCACAGAAGGAAAAACGGGGGGAGAGCAGGCAAATCACGGGCAAACAACAGTGGGGCAGCGAGGGGCACAGAAGGAAAAACGGGGGAGAGCAGGCAAATCACGGGCAAACAACAGTGGGGCAGCGAGGGGCACAGAAGGAAAAACGGGGGGAGAGCAGGCAAATCACGGGCAAACAACAGTGGGGCAGCGAGGGGCACAGAAGGAAAAACGGGGGGAGAGCAGGCAAATCACGGGCACAACAACAGTGGGGCAGCGAGGGGCACAGAAGGAAAAACGGGGGAGAGCAGGCAAATCACGGGCACAACAACAGTGGGGCAGCGAGGGGCACAGAAGGAAAAACGGGGGAGAGCAGGCAAATCACGGGCACAACAACAGTGGGGCAGCGAGGGGCACAGAAGGAAAAACGGGGGAGAGCAGGCAAATCACGGGCACAACAACAGTGGGGCAGCGAGGGGCACAGAAGGAAAAACGGGGGAGAGCAGGCAAATCACGGGCACAACAACAGTGGGGCAGCGAGGGGCACAGAAAGGAAAAACGGGGGGAGAGCAGGCAAATCACGGGCACAACAACAGTGGGGCAGCGAGGGGCACAGAAGGAAAAACGGGGGAGAGCAGGCAAATCACGGGCAAACAACAGTGGGGCAGCGAGGGGCACAGAAGGAAAAACGGGGGGAGAGCAGGCAAATCACGGGCAAACAACAGTGGGGCAGCGAGGGGCACAGAAGGAAAAACGGGGGAGAGCAGGCAAATCACGGGCAAACAACAGTGGGGCAGCGAGGGGCACAGAAAGGAAAAGGGGAGACAAGCAGACAAAACTGGCACCGGGGCCACAAGCGGAGGGCGATCTTACCTACAGGAGCAGCGGGCAGACAGCACAGGCGGAGCTGTGTGGTGGGGGAGCGACCTACCTGGCAAGGTCAAGGGTCGCTCCCCCAGTGTTGTAATCACTCAGGCATTACTGCAGCACTGATGCAATCATCTAGGCACTATCTATGCACTCTTGCAATCACCAAGGTATTACCCATGCACTCTTTCGATCATGTAGGCACTACTCATGCACTTATATAATCACCCAGGGACTACCGTTGCAGTCCTTCAATCACGAAGGCACTACCCTTGTACTCATGTAATCACTCAGCTAGTAGTCATGCTGTTATAACATTACCCAGGCACTACTTTTGCACTCCTTTATTTACTCAGTCTCTACCTCAGTAGTCCTGCAATCACCCAAGAAGTACCCATGCACTTATAAAATCTCCCAGTCACTTCCTATGTAGTCATGTAAATCCTCAGATATTGCCCCTGTAGTCATGCAATCACCCAGATGTTACCTATGTACTCCTTTAATCTCCCAGACGTTACCCCTTTACTCATGCAGTCACCAATGCATTAGCTATACAGTGCTTCAATCACCCACACACTATCCTTGCACTCTTTCAATCACTCACGCACTTTTCTTGTACTAATGTAATCACTCAGCCAGTACTCATGTACTTTTAAAATCACCCAGTCACTACCTTTGCACTCCTGTAATCACTCAGGCTGTATCTTAGTAGTTCAGTAATCACTCAGGCGGTACTCATGAACTTATAAAATCACCCTGTCACTTGCTATGTATTCCAGTAATCCTCTGGATATTACCCCTGTAGTCATGCCATCACCTAGGCACTAGTCATGTACTACCCCTGCAGTTATGGAATCATGCAGGGTGTATCTATGCACTCATGTAATAACCCACACACTACTCTTGCAGTCATAGAATCATGCAGGCCGTACTGTTGCACTCATCTATTCACCTAGGCACTACTTAATGACTCATCTATGCCTTCAGGTGTTATTTATACACTTATCCGTGCAGTCAACGTCTATGTCAGCACTCATGCAATTAGGCAGTCACTTTTCATCCTCTACTGCAATTACCCAACGACTACCTTTGCACTCACACAATCACCCAAGCACTACCCATGGAGTTATGCAATCACTCAAAAAAGATCTATTATATGTCTCAGTTTCTAGGTTTCACTATATTCCAGAAATATTGTATACATATTTCTTTTAGCTATCATGATGATTTGAAAAGGTAGAGACATATGTATGTGTGCATGTAACAATATGGAGAGACTTATAGTTGAGTCATGTAATAGTCTACTGCTTTATATTTGGCTAGGCCGAACTCTCATGCAGTTTTAAAAACACGTAAGTACTCGCCATGCAGTCTTCCAATGATGCAGGCAGTACATATGCAGTGTTGTAATCACTCAGGCATTACTGCAGTACTGATGCAATCATCTAGGCACTATCTATGCACTCTTGCAATCACCAAGGTATTACCCATGCACTCTTTCGATCATGTAGGCACTACTCATGCACTTATATAATCACCCAGGGACTACCGTTGCAGTCCTTCAATCACGGAGGCACTACCCTTGTCCTCATGTAATCACTCAGCTAGTAGTCATGCTGTTATAACATCACCCAGGCACTACTTTTGCACTCCTTTATTTACTCAGGCTCTACCTCAGTAGTCCTGCAATCACCCAAGAAGTACCCATGCACTTATAAATTCACCCAGTCACTTCGTATGTAGTCATGTAAATCCTCAGATATTACCCCTGTAGTCATGCAATCACCCAGGTGTTACTTATGCACTCCTTTAATCTCCCAGACGTTACCCCTGTACTCATGCAGTCACCAATGCATTAGCTATACAGTGCTTCAATCACCCAGACACTATCCTTGCACTCTTTCAATGACGCACGCACTTTTCTTGTACTTATGTAATCACTCAGCCAGTACTCATGTACTTTTAAAATCACCCAGTCACTACCTTTGCACTCCTGTAATCACTCAGGCAGTATCTTAGTAGTTCAGTAATCACTCAGGCGGTACTCATGAACTTATAAAATCACCCTGTCACTTGCTATGTATTCCAGTAATCCTCCGGATATTACCCCTGTAGTCATGCCATCACCTAGGCACTAGTTATGTACTACCCCTGCAGTTATGGAATCATGCAGGGTGTATATATGCACTCATGTAATAACCCACACACTACTCTTGCAGTCATAGAATCATGCAGGCCGTACTGTTGCTCTCATCTATTCACCTAGGCACTACTTAATGACTCATCTATGCCTTCAGGTGTTATTTATACACTTATCCGTGCAGTCAACGTCTATATCTGCCCTCATGCAATTAGCCAGTCACTTTTCATCTTCTACTGCAATTACCCAGCGACTACCTTTGCACTCATACAATCACCCAAGCACTACCCATGGAGTTATGCAATCACTCAAAAAAGATCTATTATATGTCTCAGTTTCTAGGTTTCACTATATTCCAGAAATATTGTATACATATTTCTTTTAGATATCATGATGATTTGAAAAGGTAGAGACATATGTATGTGTGCTTGTAACAATATGGAGAGACTTATAGTTGAGTCATGTAATAGTCTGCTGCTTTATATTTGGCTAGGCCGAACTCTCATGCAGTTTTAAAAACACCCAAGTACTCGCCATGCAGGCTTCCAATGATGCAGGCAGTATATATGCAGTGTTGTAATCACTCAGGCATTACTGCAGCACTGATGCAATCATCTAGGCACTATCTATGCACTCTTGCAATCACCAAGGTATTACCCATGCACTCTTTCGATCATGTAGGCACTACTCATGCACTTATATAATCACCCAGGGACTACCGTTGCAGTCCTTCAATCACGAAGGCACTACCCTTGTACTCATGTAATCACTCAGCTAGTAGTCATGCTGTTATAACATTACCCAGGCACTACTTTTGCACTCCTTTATTTACTCAGTCTCTACCTCAGTAGTCCTGCAATCACCCAAGAAGTACCCATGCACTTATAAAATCTCCCAGTCACTTCCTATGTAGTCATGTAAATCCTCAGATATTGCCCCTGTAGTCATGCAATCACCCAGATGTTACCTATGTACTCCTTTAATCTCCCAGACGTTACCCCTTTACTCATGCAGTCACCAATGCATTAGCTATACAGTGCTTCAATCGCCCACACACTATCCTTGCACTCTTTCAATCACTCACGCACTTTTCTTGTATTAATGTAATCACTCAGCCAGTACTCATGTACTTTTAAATTCACCCAGTCACTACCTTTGCACTCCTGTAATCACTCAGGCTGTATCTTAGTAGTTCAGTAATCACTCAGGCGGTACTCATGAACTTATAAAATCACCCTGTCACTTGCTATGTATTCCAGTAATCCTCTGGATATTACCCCTGTAGTCATGCCATCACCTAGGCACTAGTTATGTACTACCCCTGCAGTTATGGAATCATGCAGGGTGTATCTATGCACTCATGTAATAACCCACACACTACTCTTGCAGTCATAGAATCATGCAGGCCGTACTGTTGCTCTCATTTATTCACCTAGGCACTACTTAATGACTCATGTTAGACCTGGCATCCTTGGCGTGGGTCTCCCTTCCATTTTTTCATAATGCCTCCACGGTTGCCGATATGTTTTTGCTGGACTAGATGCTCATGGGCACTTTGCCGCTGCTAATCAGTGCCAAAGTGCAAGTGCTCCCTATCGTTAATTGATACATGTATTAGTGACTCCATGATTGGATGATTGGTTTACTTGTCAGTCCCTAGTACAGTGCACTCAGTGTGCCCAGGGCTTGTAAATCCAATGCCGCTGGTGGGCTTGCAGCACTGGTTGTGCCACCCACAGAAGCGGCTTGTAAAATGTGTCTCAGGCCTGCCATCGCAGAGCCTGTGTGCAGCCTCGGGCTGCCATGTCGACTTGGTGAGTACACCCACTTACCAGTCCCTAAACCTTCCCTGTACTGCATGTTGGTCACCCCTAAAGTAGGCCCTAGGGCAGGGTGCATTGTAAGTATAAGGTAGGACATGCCCTGGTGTGTGTGGCATGTCCTAATAGTGAATTACAGCCATTTTCGTTCTTCACTATTGCAAGGCTACCTGCTCCCCATAGGCCAGAATGGGCAGACTGACTATTACACCTTATAATCAGAACTGACCCAGGGAACATGGTAGAAAAACGAATTTAGTATGCCTGAACTCAGGATGATAAAATACATCTTTTAGTGAAGTTGGTTTTAACATTCTGTGTTCGAAAATACCACTTTTAGAAAGTGGGTATTTTCTTGCCTAACTATCCAAGCCTGCCTCTGCTAGGTTGTGTATTCCTTGTCTGGAGATTGAGTGACAGGGGCTGGGGGTGGCTACCGGAGACAGGGTGAGTCAGCGCAGGGCTGAATAGAAAGATTTGCATCCAGAGTGGAGGGAGGAGTTGCACCTGGGTCTGAATAGGGCTGTGCCTGCCTTCCACAATGCTGGCTCCACCTCCTGCCGGGCGGCTGAGCACTCTGCCCCACATTCTGAAAGGAAAGAAGGAGTCAGAAAAACAAAGTGCTCCAGAACTGACCAGAACTGGTTTTGGACTAGGCAGAGGCCTCTCTGCCTCCAGAGAACAAAGAGAATCAGGGTATAAGAGGGGCACCCAGACCCCAGGAAGATTAGATCACTTTTGGGAACAAGAAGAAACCTTTACTGAGGAGCGGAACCAAGAAGAAACTGAGGAGAAACTATCCCTAAGCCTGAAGTGCTGCTTGGGGGATTGGCCTGCAGTGGTTTGCCTGACTGCCAAAGAGAGGAGAAAGGAACTTTTGCTTTGCTGTGACTTTCATCAACTTGTGAAGGATCTCCAAGGGCTTGGAAGAGAGCTTGCCCCCTGACCGAAGTCCCAGGACCATTGGACTTCACCCCCTTTGTGAATTGCTGCTGGAAACTCTGTTTCAGTGGCTACAGAGGTAGGGAGCTGTGACCGACTCTCACGACCGACTCGGTGTCCTGCAAGCACCGCATCGAAGCACCGTCTCGCCCTGCAACGCACGGCCCTGGTCTCACCGACTCCGTCAACGAGCCGCTGCCTGCACCGCATCGAGGGACAACGCGTCCTGCAACGCTTCGCTACGCCGAATCGAACTGGTCCGACCGACACGGTCACTGCTGCTGAGTTCGAGTCCTGTGACCGCACCGGAGTTGGGCACCGCTCGCACGCTTTGCGACGCACCGCCCGACTCGCACCGCTGTCCGGACTGATCGACGCCAGCTCCTGAATCCGGCTCCGTCGCCGCACCGCAACCTGCCAGCACCGCATCGAAGCACCGTCTCGCCCTGCAACGCACGGCCCTGGTCTCACCGACTCCGTCTCGACGACGTCAACGAGCCGCTGCCTGCACCGCATCGAGGGACAACGCGTCCTGCAACGCTTCCATTTTTGCATCGCGACCGCGACGAACAGCCATCCGGCTCGCACGCCCGTGCCTGCCGCTTCAAGTAAAAGGTACTGTGACCGAGTCTGTCTACGCTGTGTTGGCCCGTCTCGACGCGGTCAGCTGGATTTGTTAGACTCTGTTTGTTCTCGACATCGCCGTAGCCGGAGGAGGCTACCGACTCGCACAGAACCTTGAATTAAGCCTTTTTGATCAGAACTAAGTATTCTTAACAGTATTGTGGATTATTTTTGTCGTTTATGGTCTTGTGATAAATCTATATAAAGTATACCTATTTTTATAAATATATAACCTGTGTGGTGTCCATTTGTAGTGTTGTCACTTGATTACTGTATGTGTTCACAAATGCTTTACACACTGCCTCTGAACTAAGCCTGTCTGCTCGTGCCAAGCTACCAAGAGGGTGAGCAGGGGTTATTTCGGGAGTGTACCTACTTTCCCTGACTAGACGCAAGGGTCCCTATTTGGACAAAGGTACATACCTCTGCCAACTAGAGACCCCCAAATCTAACATTGGTGGTCAGCGGTGAGGATTCTGGACTTGCATTTGTGACTCATGTACAGTGATTGGTGAACACTACTTAGTGAGTGCAGACCAAAACGCAACCACATACTTTAATAGCATTTTTTCTGGGATTTCCTATTTTTGCAAATGCCAAGTTCAGTCACTATGGAGAAACCAGCATCAGTAGCCTCTGTTGAATGTGATTGGGAAGAAGAGAGGCTAGAATGCTACACCCTTAAGCAGCTCAAGCAATTCTGCAAAAAGTTTAAAGTGTCCATGACCGGGATCTCCAGGAAGGAGGACCTCCAAAAGGCGCTGAGGGCCTGGGTCGAATCAAGGAGTGCCCCTGTGGAGGGGGCTGAGAATGCAGAAGGGCAGCTGGAGGGGCTATTGGGTCTAGGGGCTAGAAGACCACCTTCCCCAGTAGGTAGCAGTGTTTCTGCCAGAGGACTGTCTCCAGAGGAGTTGGAGGACAGGAAAGAGAGTAGGGTGCACGAAATGGAGCTGACCAAACTCAAGCTGAATAAGCAGTTAGAATTCGAAATGCAAACAAGGAAATTAGCCCTAGAGGAAAAGAAAATGCAGTTTGAACATGAGAAAGTTTTGAGGGAGTTGGAATTGAAGGCCAAGAGCTTAGAGATTACTCCCTCTGGTGGCAGTGTACCGCCTGTGCCTGTTGAAGCTAGGGTGTATATTCCCAAAGATGTGGTGAAGGAGTTTTTTAAAAATGACGACATAGGGCAGTGGTTCAAAGCCTATGAGGTAGCCATGTCTTCCCACCGGGTCCCTGAGAAGGATTGGGGAGCGGGGTTGTGGGGACGGTTCCTCAGTGAAGGGCGGGATACCTTGTTGGATTTGCCCTCTGAAGTCTATAATTCGTACAGCCACATGAAGGATGCCTTAATGACTAGATATGGTTTGACCCCTGAGCTTTATAGGCAAAGGTTCAGGAACTGTAGTAAGATTGAAAGCAGTACCTGGGTTGAATATGTGACCTTCTTTTGCAGAGCCTTGGATGGTTGGGTAAAGGGTAGCAAAGCGACTGATTTTCAGGCGCTCTTTGATTTGATTGCCTGGGAGCACTTGTCCGGTAATTGTTTTCCTGAGCTACGCCAGCACCTGATTGATAGTAAGCTGACTAACCCTAGGCAGCTTGCTGAGGAGGCGGACCGCTGGGTGAGTACCCGGGTCCACAAGGGTCACGTGGGAGACTCCGCCAAGGGTGGGCAGGGTCCCCAGCAGAAGAGTGGGGGGACAAGGGTAAACAGAAGGAGTTCCATAAAGGGCCCCAAAGTAGACCCCAAGGGAACCAAGGGAAAGGTTCCCAGCCTCCCCCTGAGAAGAAGCCAGTGGCCCTGACAGGCCCCCTGTTCACCAGGGACCACTGGTATGTTACAAGTGTGGCGCCCCTGGCCACAAGGCAAACGATCCTCGTTGCCCTTTGCATGGAAAACCAGCACCCACCAGTGCAGTCCCCCGGCAGTTGGCTAGTGTAGCCCTGGGGGAGGAGTTGGGTGCCCAAGGTGGGGGGATCCCACAGTGTTTTCCCTTGTCTCATTAGGAGACTCTGAGATGGTCCCTAGGACCCCGCTGCCTGAGAACACTAAGAAATACAGGCAGTGGGTGACCATCAATGGCCATAGGGTGGAGGCTCTGAGAGACACAGGAGCCAGTGTGACAGCTGTCAAGTGTCACCTGGTGTCTAAAGAGCAGGTTATCCCTGATGCATTCTATCCGGTTGTTGCCGCTGACAACACAGAGAGTCACTGCAAGGTGGCTCAGGTTCCCTTTGAGTGGGGGGTCTCGGGTACTCTTCAAGTAGCTGTGAGGCCAGCCATGCCTGTTGACTGTTTGTTAGGGAACGATTTGGAGAGCTCACCTTGGGCTAAGGTGGAGCGGAGTGCGCATTTAGAAATGTTGGGCTTGCCTGATTGGGCATGTGTGACCACCCGGTCAATGGCAGCTAAAGGTGTTCAAGAGGACCTGGAGCCTGAGAGGGAGGCCCAGGTGCCTGCCGGAGAGAGAGGAGGCAGGGGCGCGGGAAACCGGCCCCCGAGGTTCCCACGGTCCAGGAGGAGGCAGACCCTGAGGGGGATGCCCTGGAGCCTACAGGGGAACAGGTAGCTGAACTGGGGGACCTACCTGAGCTGACCCATTGGCAGCAAGAAGGAGGACCCTCCAGGGAAGAGTTCTGCAAGGAGCAGAACACATGCCCTTCTCTCGTGGGTCTGAGGCAACAGGCCACAGACCAGGCAGCAGGTGGTCAGTCTGGATCACATTGGGTTTACTGGGAGAATGGTCTCCTGTATTCAGAGCCTAAGGTTGCTGAGCCTGGGTCAGCCCGTGTGCTGGTGGTACCCCAGCGCTTCAGAGCCTTCCTACTGGGGTTGGCTCATGATGTACCATTAGCGGGACATCTGGGGCAGGACAAGACCTTTGACAGGCTTGTTACCCATTTCTATTGGCCCCAGATGCGCAGGAGTGCCGCCACTCACTGCAGGACATGCCAGACTTGCCAGGCAAGTGGAAAAAGTGGGAGGAAGCACAAGGCTCCTCTCCAGCCATTCCCTGTGGTCAGCACCCCCTTTGAACGGGTGGGTATTGACATTGTGGGGCCACTGGACCCCAAGACAGCCATGGGCAACAGGTTTATCCTGGTCTTGGTGGACCATGCCACCCGGTACCCTGAAGCCATCCCTCTGAGGACAGTGACGGCCCCCGTGGTGGGACGGGCACTGATGGGAATTTTCTCACGTGTGGGATTCCCTCAAGAGGTGGTGTCTGACAGAGGTACCAACTTCGTGTCCAAGTACATGAAGTCCCTGTGGCAGGAGTGCGGTGTAACTTACAAGTTCACCACTCCTTACCACCCTCAAGGAAATGGTCTGGTTGAGAGATTCAACCGGACCCTCAAGGGCATGATTATGGGTCTGGAAGAACCCATGAGGCGTAAATGGGACGTCCTCTTACCATGCCTGTTGTTTGCATACCGGGAGGTGCCACAGAAATCTCTAGGGTTCAGTCCCTTTGAGCTCCTCTATGGACACCCGGTGCGAGGACCTCTGAGTTTGGTCAAGGAAGGCTGGGAGCAATCTCCCAGGAAACCTCCCCAGGATGTATACAGTTACATGCTGGCCTTCAGGAACCAGACTAGGCGTTTCAGAGAGCTTGCTGAGGCAAATCTGGAAGCCAGCCAGGAGGAGATGAAGCGGTGGTACGACCAGAATGCCACTCTGGTAGAGCTTCAGCCTGGTCAGAAAGTGTGGGTCATGGCCCCTGTGGAGCCCTGTGCGCTCCAGGACAGGTGGACCGGCCCTTTTACGGTGGTGGAGCGCAAGAGTCCAGTTACCTATTTGGTGGACTTGCAGTCTCCCAGGAACCCCTTGCGGGTCCTGCATGTGAACCGCCTGAAGCCCCACTTGGAGAGGTCCCAAGTGGGCATGCTCTTAGCGACAGATGATGGAATGGAGGAGGAGACCGAGCCTCTTCCTGACCTCCTGTCAGCCCGAGAGCAAGATGGATCAGTGGAGGGAGTAAACCTCTCTACCTCCCTGACACCTGAGCAGCAGGGTGACTGTCGCCAACTGTTGGGACAGTTCCCTGACCTGTTCTCCCTGGTTCCCAGTGTCACCCATTGGTGCGTCCATGATGTGGACACTGGGGACAGTCTTCCTGTGAAGCACAAGGCTTACAGGGTGACTGACAGGGTCAGAGCCTGCATCAAGGAGGAGGTCTCCAAGATGTTTGCGCTAGGGGTGATTGAGTCCTCTAACAGCCCTTGGGCCAGCCCCGTGGTCTTGGTTCCAAAAGCTGCCGCGCCTGGTGCCACACCAGAACTCCGGTTCTGTGTGGACTACAGGGGACTCAATTCCGTCACCAGGACTGACGCCCACCCCATCCCCAGAGCTGATGAGCTCATAGATCGGTTAGGGGCTGCGCGGTACCTCAGCACGTTTGACTTAACGTCTGGATACTGGCAGATCGCCTTGACTGATGGGGCCAAAGAGAGGTCAGCATTCTCCACACCAGATGGGCACTACCAGTTCCGGGTGATGCCCTTTGGGATGAAGAATGCCCCTGCCACCTTTCAGAGGTTGGTCAACCAGGTGTTGGTTGGACTGGAGGATTTCAGTGCCGCCTACCTGGATGACATCGCAGTGTTCAGTGCCCGTTGGGAAGAGCATCTGCGCCACCTCTGGGAAGTGTTGATGGCGCTGCGGAGGGCAGGCCTCACAATCAAGGCGAGTAAGTGCCAGATTGGGCAGGGTTCTGTGGTGTACTTGGGACACCAGGTTGGGAGCGGCCAGGTGGCGCCCCTCCAACCGAAAATTGATACCATTCTGGCTTGGGAGCCCCCAAGACCCAGACAGAGGTGAGAGCCTTCCTAGGACTCACCGGGTATTACCGGAGATTCGTCAAGGGGTATGGCAGCATTGTTGCCCCCTTGACCGAGCTGACTTCCAAGAAGCAGCCCAGGAAAGTGATTTGGACTGACGCCTGTCAAAAAGCTTTTGACACCTTGAAGACTGCCATGTGCACGGCGCCTGTGCTCCAGGCACCCAACTTCTCCAATGAGTTCATTGTTCAAACCGACGCTTCAGAGCATGGTGTAGGGGCTGTTCTATCACAGATCAATGAGGAGGGCCTAGACCAACCTGTAGCCTTCATCAGTAGGAGGTTACTTCCCCGGGAACAGAGATGGAGTGCTATTGAGCGTGAGGCATTTGCTGTGGTCTGGGCACTGAAGAAGCTGAGACCATACCTGTTTGGGACTCACTTCCGGGTTCAGACAGACCACAGGCCCCTCAGATGGTTGATGCAGATGAGGGGTGAGAATCCAAAGCTGTTGAGGTGGTCCATTTCCCTACAGGGGATGGACTTTACGGTGGAACACCGCCCTGGTACAGAACACGCCAATGCTGATGGACTGTCCAGATTTTTCCGCCTTAGCGATGAGAACTCCCTAGGGGTAGGATAGTTCTCCCCACATTTCAGCTGGAGGGGACACGTGTTAGACCTGGCATCCTTGGCGTGGGTCTCCCTTCCATTTTTTCATAATGCCTCCACGGTTGCCGATATGTTTTTGCTGGACTAGATGCTCATGGGCACTTTGCCGCTGCTAATCAGTGCCAAAGTGCAAGTGCTCCCTATCGTTAATTGATACATGTATTAGTGACTCCATGATTGGATGATTGGTTTACTTGTCAGTCCCTAGTACAGTGCACTCAGTGTGCCCAGGGCTTGTAAATCCAATGCCGCTGGTGGGCTTGCAGCACTGGTTGTGCCACCCACAGAAGCGGCTTGTAAAATGTGTCTCAGGCCTGCCATCGCAGAGCCTGTGTGCAGCCTCGGGCTGCCATGTCGACTTGGTGAGTACACCCACTTACCAGTCCCTAAACCTTCCCTGTACTGCATGTTGGTCACCCCTAAAGTAGGCCCTAGGGCAGGGTGCATTGTAAGTATAAGGTAGGACATGCCCTGGTGTGTGTGGCATGTCCTAATAGTGAATTACAGCCATTTTCGTTCTTCACTATTGCAAGGCTACCTGCTCCCCATAGGCCAGAATGGGCAGACTGACTATTACACCTTATAATCAGAACTGACCCAGGGAACATGGTAGAAAAACGAATTTAGTATGCCTGAACTCAGGATGATAAAATACATCTTTTAGTGAAGTTGGTTTTAACATTCTGTGTTCGAAAATACCACTTTTAGAAAGTGGGTATTTTCTTGCCTAACTATCCAAGCCTGCCTCTGCTAGGTTGTGTATTCCTTGTCTGGAGATTGAGTGACAGGGGCTGGGGGTGGCTACCGGAGACAGGGTGAGTCAGCGCAGGGCTGAATAGAAAGATTTGCATCCAGAGTGGAGGGAGGAGTTGCACCTGGGTCTGAATAGGGCTGTGCCTGCCTTCCACAATGCTGGCTCCACCTCCTGCCGGGCGGCTGAGCACTCTGCCCCACATTCTGAAAGGAAAGAAGGAGTCAGAAAAACAAAGTGCTCCAGAACTGACCAGAACTGGTTTTGGACTAGGCAGAGGCCTCTCTGCCTCCAGAGAACAAAGAGAATCAGGGTATAAGAGGGGCACCCAGACCCCAGGAAGATTAGATCACTTTTGGGAACAAGAAGAAACCTTTACTGAGGAGCGGAACCAAGAAGAAACTGAGGAGAAACTATCCCTAAGCCTGAAGTGCTGCTTGGGGGATTGGCCTGCAGTGGTTTGCCTGACTGCCAAAGAGAGGAGAAAGGAACTTTTGCTTTGCTGTGACTTTCATCAACTTGTGAAGGATCTCCAAGGGCTTGGAAGAGAGCTTGCCCCCTGACCGAAGTCCCAGGACCATTGGACTTCACCCCCTTTGTGAATTGCTGCTGGAAACTCTGTTTCAGTGGCTACAGAGGTAGGGAGCTGTGACCGACTCTCACGACCGACTCGGTGTCCTGCAAGCACCGCATCGAAGCACCGTCTCGCCCTGCAACGCACGGCCCTGGTCTCACCGACTCCGTCAACGAGCCGCTGCCTGCACCGCATCGAGGGACAACGCGTCCTGCAACGCTTCGCTACGCCGAATCGAACTGGTCCGACCGACACGGTCACTGCTGCTGAGTTCGAGTCCTGTGACCGCACCGGAGTTGGGCACCGCTCGCACGCTTTGCGACGCACCGCCCGACTCGCACCGCTGTCCGGACTGATCGACGCCAGCTCCTGAATCCGGCTCCGTCGCCGCACCGCAACCTGCCAGCACCGCATCGAAGCACCGTCTCGCCCTGCAACGCACGGCCCTGGTCTCACCGACTCCGTCTCGACGACGTCAACGAGCCGCTGCCTGCACCGCATCGAGGGACAACGCGTCCTGCAACGCTTCCATTTTTGCATCGCGACCGCGACGAACAGCCATCCGGCTCGCACGCCCGTGCCTGCCGCTTCAAGTAAAAGGTACTGTGACCGAGTCTGTCTACGCTGTGTTGGCCCGTCTCGACGCGGTCAGCTGGATTTGTTAGACTCTGTTTGTTCTCGACATCGCCGTAGCCGGAGGAGGCTACCGACTCGCACAGAACCTTGAATTAAGCCTTTTTGATCAGAACTAAGTATTCTTAACAGTATTGTGGATTATTTTTGTCGTTTATGGTCTTGTGATAAATCTATATAAAGTATACCTATTTTTATAAATATATAACCTGTGTGGTGTCCATTTGTAGTGTTGTCACTTGATTACTGTATGTGTTCACAAATGCTTTACACACTGCCTCTGAACTAAGCCTGTCTGCTCGTGCCAAGCTACCAAGAGGGTGAGCAGGGGTTATTTCGGGAGTGTACCTACTTTCCCTGACTAGACGCAAGGGTCCCTACTTGGACAAAGGTACATACCTCTGCCAACTAGAGACCCCCAAATCTAACAACTCATCTATGCCTTCAGGTGTTATTTATACACTTATCCGTGCAGTCAACGTCTATGTCTGCACTCATGCAATTAGCCAGTCACTTTTCATCTTCTACTGCAATTACCCAGCGACTACCTTTGCACTCATACAATCACCCAAGCACTACCCATGGAGTTATGCAATCACTCAAAAAAGATCTATTATATGTCTCAGTTTCTAGGTTTCACTATATTCCAGAAATATTGTATACATATTTCTTTTAGATATCATGATGATTTGAAAAGGTAGAGACATATGTATGTGTGCTTGTAACAATATGGAGAGACTTATAGTTGAGTCATGTAATAGTCTGCTGCTTTATATTTGGCTAGGCCGAACTCTCATGCAGTTTTAAAAACACCCAAGTACTCGCCATGCAGGCTTCCAATGATGCAGGCAGTATATATGCAGTGTTGTAATCACTCAGGCATTACTGCAGCACTGATGCAATCATCTAGGCACTATCTATGCACTCTTGCAATCACCAAGGTATTACCCATGCACTCTTTCGATCATGCACTTATATAATCACCCAGGGACTACCGTTGCAGTCCTTCAATCACGAAGGCACTACCCTTGTACTCATGTAATCACTCAGCTAGTAGTCATGCTGTTATAACATTACCCAGGCACTACTTTTGCACTCCTTTATTTACTCAGTCTCTACCTCAGTAGTCCTGCAATCACCCAAGAAGTACCCATGCACTTATAAAATCTCCCAGTCACTTCCTATGTAGTCATGTAAATCCTCAGATATTGCCCCTGTAGTCATGCAATCACCCAGATGTTACCTATGTACTCCTTTAATCTCCCAGACGTTACCCCTTTACTCATGCAGTCACCAATGCATTAGTTATACAGTGCTTCAATCACCCACACACTATCCTTGCACTCTTTCAATCACTCACGCACTTTTCTTGTACTAATGTAATCACTCAGCCAGTACTCATGTACTTTTAAAAGCACCCAGTCACTACCTTTGCACTCCTGTAATCACTCAGGCTGTATCTTAGTAGTTCAGTAATCACTCAGGCGGTACTCATGAACTTATAAAATCACCCTGTCACTTGCTATGTATTCCAGTAATCCTCTGGATATTACCCCTGTAGTCATGCCATCACCTAGGCACTAGTCATGTACTACCCCTGCAGTTATGGAATCATGCAGGGTGTATCTATGCACTCATGTAATAACCCACACACTACTCTTGCAGTCATAGAATCATGCAGGCCGTACTGTTGCACTCATCTATTCACCTAGGCACTACTTAATGACTCATCTATGCCTTCAGGTGTTATTTATACACTTATCCGTGCAGTCAACATCTATGTCAGCACTCATGCAATTAGGCAGTCACTTTTCATCTTCTACTGCAATTACCCAGAGACTACCTTTGCACTCATACAATAACCCAAGCACTACCCATGGAGTTATGCAATCACTCAAAAAAGATCTATTATATGTCTCAGTTTCTAGGTTTCACTATATTCCAGAAATATTGTACACATATTTCTTTTAGCTATCATGATGATTTGAAAAGGTAGAGACATATGTATGTGTGCATGTAACAATATGGAGAGACTTATAGTTGAGTCATGTAATAGTCTACTGCTTTATATTTGGCTAGGCCGAACTCTCATGCAGTTTTAAAAACACCTAAGTACTCGCCATGCAGTCTTCCAATGATGCAGGCTGTACATATGCAGTGTTGTAATCACTCAGGCATTACTGCAGCACTGATGCAATCATCTAGGCACTATCTATGCACTCTTGCACCGGGACACCTCCGCAGGAGGTAGCCGTGCGCTCTACAAATTGAATTAATAATCTATGCACTCTTGCAATCACCAAGGTATTACCCATGCACTCTTTCGATCATGTAGGCACTACTCATGCACTTATATAATCACCCAGGGACTACCGTTGCAATCCTTCAATCACGGAGGCACTACCCTTGTCCTCATGTAATCACTCAGCTAGTAGTCATGCTGTTATAACATCACCCAGGCACTACTTTTGCACTCCTTTATTTACTCAGGCTCTACCTCAGTAGTCCTGCAATCACCCAAGAAGTACCCATGCACTTATAAATTCACCCAGTCACTTCGTATGTAGTCATGTAAATCCTCAGATATTACCCCTGTAGTCATGCAATCACCCAGGTGTTACTTATGCACTCCTTTAATCTCCCAGACGTTACCCCTGTACTCATGCAGTCACCAATGCATTAGCTATACAGTGCTTCAATCACCCAGACACTATCCTTGCACTCTTTCAATCACGCACGCACTTTTCTTGTACTTATGTAATCGCTCAGCCAGTACTCATGTACTTTTAAAATCACCCAGTCACTACCTTTGCACTCCTGTAATCACTCCGGCAGTATCTTAGTAGTTCAGTTATCACTCAGGCGGTAGTCATGAACTTATAAAATCACCCAGTCACTTGCTATGTATTCCAGTAATCCTCCGGATATTACCCCTGTAGTCATTCCATCACCTAGGCACTAGTTATGTACTACCCCTGCAGTTATGGAATCATGCAGGGTGTATCTATGCACTCATGTAATAACCCACACACTACTCTTGCAGTCATAGAATCATGCAGGCCATACCGTTGCACTCATCTATTCACCTAGGCACTATTTAATGACTCATCTATGCGTTCAAGTGGTATTTATACACGTATCCGTGCAGTCAACGTCTATGTCTGCACTCATGCAATTAGCCAGTCACTTTTCATCTTCTACTGCAATTTCCCAGCGACAAACTTTGCACTCATACAATCACCCAAGCACTACCCATGGAGTTATGCAATCACTCAAAAAAGATCTATTATATGTCTCAGTTTCTAGGTTTCACTATATTCCAGAAATATTGTATACATATTTCTTTTAGATATCATGATGATTTGAAAAGGTAGAGACATATGTATGTGTGCTTGTAACAATATGGAGAGACTTATAGTTGAGTCATGTAATAGTCTGCTGCTTTATAATTGGCTAGGCCAAACTCTCATGCAGTTTTAAAAACACCAAAGTACTCGCCATGCAGTCTTCCAATGATGCAGGCAGTACATATGCAGTGTTGTAATCACTCAGGCATTACTGCAGCACTGATGCAATCATCTAGGCACTATCTATGCACTCTTGCAACCACCAAGGTATTACCCATGCACTCTTTCGATCATGTAGGCACTACTCAGGCACTTATATAATCACCCAGGGAGTACCGTTGCAGTCTTTCAATCACAGAGGCACTACCCTTGTACTCATGTAATCACTCAGCTAGTAGTCATGCTGTTATAACATTACCCAGGCACTACTTTTGCACTCCTTTATTTACTCAGGCTCTACCTCAGTAGTCCTGCAATCACCCAAGAAGTACCCATGCACTTATAAAATCACCCAGTCACTTCCTATGTAGTCATGTAAATCCTCAGATATTGCCCCTGTAGTCATGCAATCACCCAGGTGTTACCTATGTACTCCTTTAGTCTCCCAGACGTTACCCCTGTACTCATGCAGTCACCAATGCAATAGCTATACAGTACTTCAATCACCCAGACACTATCCTTGCACTCTTTCAATCATGCACACACTTTTCTTGTACTAATGTAATCACTCAGCCAGTGCTCATGTACTTTTAAAATCACCCAGTCACTAACTTTGCACTCCTGTAATCACTCAGGCAGTATCTTAGTAGTTCAGTAATCACTCAGGCGGTACTCATGCACTTATAAAATCACCCTGTCACTTGCTATGTATTCCAGTAATCCTCCGGATATTACCCCTGTAGTCATGCCATCACCTAGGCACTAGTTATGTACTACCCCTGCAGTTATGGAATCATGCAGGGTGTATCTATGCACTCATTTAATAACCAACACACTACTGTTGCAGTCATAGAATCATGCAGGCCGTACTGTTGCACTCATCTATTCACCTAGGCACTACTTAATGACTCATCTATGCGTTCAAGTGGTATTTATACACGTATCCGTGCAGTCAACGTCTATGTCTGCACTCATGCAATTAGCCAGTCACTTTTCATCTTCTACTGCAATTACCCAGCGACTACCTTTGCACTCATACAATCACCCAAGCACTACCCATGGAGTTATGCAATCACTCAAAAAGATCTATGATATGTCTCAGTTTCTAGGTTTCACTATATTCCAGAAATATTGTATACATATTTCTTTTAGATATCATGAGGATTTGAAAAGGTAGAGACATATGTATGTGTGCTTGTAACAATATGGAGAAACTTATAGTTGAGTCATGTAATAGTCTGCTGCTTTATAATTGGCTAGGCCGAACTCTCATGCAGTTTCAAAACACCCAAGTACTCGCCATGCAGTCTTCCAATGATGCAGGCAGTACATATGCAGTGTTGTAATCACTCAGGGATTACTGCAGCACTGATGCAATCATCTAGGCACTATCTATACACTCTTGCAATCACCAAGGTATTACCCATGCACTCTTTCGATCATGTAGGCACTACTTGTAGGAGAGTAGGATCTGCTTCACATGGGTACCCCCACTTTTTGCTGATGCTTCACTGTTTTTCGACTTTAGTCTGGCTGAGGCCCTGCTAATCAGAACCCCAGCCTAGCTGCTTCCTCTCTAAAATGGTTTCCATGTACTGTAGGTACATCTCTGATTGGAATCTGGAGTGCCCTTATAAGTCCCTAGTATATGGTATACTATGTACCCAGGGCCTAGGTACCCCAGAGGCCTGCCAGGGGCTGAAGCATGTATTATGCCACCTCTGGAAGGCCAGCCAAAATGACACCACAGGTCTGCTACTGCAGCCTGGGTAAGGTGGTGCAGGCACCCCTTACTGTGATATAGGTTACCTATATCACTACATATATACACACATATAAACCTATAAGTCACTCCTATGGCAGGCCTTATCAATCCTGAAGGCAGAGTGCTGGGTTCTTATGTGAGAGGGTGCCCCTGCATGAGCAGAGCCCCTCTGCAGCGTTCGGAGACCCTTCTCTGATGCTGTTTGTAGTGCAGCCTGACCATATACTCTTAAGCGCATTATATCCTCGCGGTACAATGCTAACTTTGGACTGGCTGCACCAAAACATGTCGTGTTTGGTGTCAAACATCTTGGAATACTACCCCCCCGCCAGTCCTGGCAGCGGCGGTAGCATTCCACCCTTCTAGAGGGAGAGACATGTACACACCGTGCTGCCCGGTAACTTCTTTCCAGAGCCCTGGCATCACAAAATGGATGCCGCTGCCACAGACACGGGTCTGGCCTCCTGCTGCTGACTGAAACTCCGGCAGGGGAGGCCTGGACAATAGGTTTCCTGTCCAAGGGAGGTGTAACCACCTCCCCAGACAGGATAGTGTGTATTGGGGCTGGGCGGGAGCACCCTCTGGTGCTTTGAAGTCCTGCACTGGGGGCACATTTGGTGTCCCTGTGCATATGCCAGTTCAAACCGGTTGCAGGGGCTACCTGCCCCGGCGCGAAACTGGACAAAGGGAATGGGTGTAACCACCCCTCTTCCCTGACCCTCCCATAGGTGGGTCCCTAGAGTATGTCCAACCCCCTAACTTTGTATAAGTATGGGACCCCAGTCCTTAGGACTTTAGATTACCCTGGACGAAACTCTGACACTGAATCCTGGACCTTCGACACTCTACTTGAAGATTAGAGGACTGAAGAATCTCCCTTGGGGTCAAGGAGGGACTCCCCTGCTTGGCAGGCACCTAAGAAGCAATTGTCCAGTCTGCATCGCTGAAGCTCCCGCCGGACGCCGAAGTCTTTGCATCACCAGACGTAGATTTCCAGACTTCCCCGAGGCTGCTCTGAGTCCCCAGCAAAGCTGAGGCCCGTAGCTGTCGTGGGTAACGTGGAACCGTGACCCCTGGACACCAAGAACTTTTGCAAGTGCATCCTCTTCCTGGTCTTCCACGAAGTTGTGCTTTAGGCTCCAAGTAGCCCCCACCTCCAGCACCGACTGCACCGAAGATCACTGGCCTCCACTCCACGAGTGTCCTGTGAGCCAGCTCCAAGTGCGTCCACTCGAGGCTCCTTCGCGGTCGCTAGTCCGTTGGCTAGTGGGCCCTCTCAAAGGTAACTCTTCTTCTGCTTGGGCTTCCCTGGTTGCTCCAGACGTGCCCTGACTTACCCTTGCTGGGTGAGTCCCTCAGACCTTGCCGGTCTGCACCACCGTCCTTCTTCTATTTCCACAAGACTTGACGTTGCCAAGGCTTGTTGGGTCCAATCTGCTCGCCGTCACCTCAGCAATTGACAGACGTCGTGGGACAGCTCGAATCCAGCTCCTGGTTGTCATCGACACCTCCTGGACCTCGTGGCTGAAGAGTCAAGACGACCATCAACCTACCTGAAGCACCCGACATCGGTGGGCATCTGCTCATCGCCTTCCTGGTCACTGGCTAGTGACCCAGACTCTGTCCCCTCTGCTTTCAGGTTCTTCAGATCTTCGATCCACCCTTGGATCCACCCAAACACTTTCGACTTGGTCGCCAGCAGCACTTTGCAGCAGATCGCCATTGAAAACGACGACGAAACCCGACCCCGAAAGACACCTATGCACCCGGCTCCCCTGGGTGAGGTAACTCGAGTACTCCGGTGCTCCCGTGGGTATAGACTCTAGAACAACCTATTTCTAAAGGGGTTTGCTCCAAGTCCTCCTCTAAGTGTCCTTTTTCTTTAAAACTCCAACCGCGACATTCCCCATAGAAGTCAACGCCGGCTCGCGGCTGTATTCTCACACTGCACGCGTCCCCCGTGGGTCCCCTGTGTCACTACCTTGGGTGGTTCCTTGAGGGCCAAGCACTTCTACAGGCTCTAGGCCTTGTGTCTAGCTCAGTCGTGGTTCTTATACCACTTTATTGGTATATGGTTTGGTACGCCCCTAGGGCTCAAACGTGTATTTGTGCTATTACTGTTGATATTCGACTTGTAACTTATGTACTTCGAACTCTAGCCTCATAAAGAGACTAGAGGGGTGTGTTTAAGACTAAATACATATATTTTAAATATATACCTGGTGTGGTCCTCTTTCATTTGGTCACTCAAGAGATTATAGACTGGTAAAACAAGCTGCTTTACATTCCTTCAAGATTTAGCCTGAAGGCTGCTCTCCATAGCTACCACTAGGATAGCTTTCAATAAAGGTTGTCTTTAACCTATCTCCAATAAGGGGTTGTATGGACTGGTGCAAGGTGCCCACTATAAGTAGTTGACAGCAGATACCAGGCCAACTTCTCACATTGGTGTGCAGCGTGTGGGATTCCAGCTTGCTATTGTTTTACCAGATAATCTCAATTGAATTGATCAACTGAAAACCACTAAGGGTACCTTAGGTACATATAAAACCAGCTTAGTACACAGTAAGTTCTACTGAACTTAGAGTTGTGTGTTAAGGGATAGCACACCCTTTCTACAACTCAAGAGAGTTTAGTAGGCCACACTAGAGTAGGTAGTGCATACACCACACCACACTAGTAATGTCTTTAGGGCCAGAAACCAGTGGGTCCCAGCCAGAAGCCAATGGGCTTCTTCCCTCCAAGTATGATAATGTCCCATTCTTGGAATTGAGAGCATTAAGCACTGCTAGGAAACTGAAGACAGGCAAAAGTGTCAACACCCAACGCCTCATAGAGGTACTCCTGCTGGATGATCTCAGAAGACTACCAGGGTCTGAAGGGGTAGGCAGACAGGGTGGGGCAGAAGATGAGGAAGGGGCCAGGGATGAAAATAACCAGGACCCAACCTCTGAAACTGGCCAGGAAGGTGACAATGACCTTGACCTGGAAAACCCAGCTATTCCTGTGGAGGAAGATGAGGATCAGACTGACCTCCCCTTTGTCCCCCCAGAAAGAGTTGTGAGTGTGCCCAGAAGGCCTAGATCTCCTTCTCAGGAGTCTAACCACTCTGAAACCTCAATAGGGACCTCTGTTTCCTCTCATAGGAGGGAATCCTCTCATGAAAGGAAAGAGAGACTGCTCAAGTATGGAGAAGCTCAGTTGAGACTCAGAAGAGAGCAGTTGGCTATAGACAGGGAGTCCCTAGAGCTTGAAAGGCAAAGAAAAAGATGGGACTAGAGTCCCATGGTGGCAGCAATTTCCCCAGAGATAGGGAAAGGTCTTATGACCATAGAAACCTGAGCAAGATTGTCCCTCCCTACCAGAGTGGGGATGACATCCACAAATGGATAACTGCACTGGAGAGGGCCTGTAAAGTACAGAGGGTCCCTCAGGAGCAGTGGGCAGCAATCATGTGGCTCTCCTTTGCAGACAAAGGTAGAGACAAGCTCCTCACTGTAAGAGAAGAGGATGCTGACAATTACAAAGTCTTGAAGAGTGCTCTGATTGATGGGTTTGGCCTAACAACTGAACAATACAGGTTAAAGTTCAGAGATACCCAAAAAGCACAGACTCAAGACTGGGTGGACTATGTGGATTGTTCTGCTAAGGCTCTGGAAGGTTGGTTGATGGGCAGTAAGGTATGTGACTTCACAGGATTGTACAATCTTATCATGAGGGAGCAGATTCTTAATAACTGTCAAAATCAGCTGTTGCATCAGTACCTGGTGGACTCTGATCTGACCTCTCCCCAAGAATTGGGAAAGAAGGCAGACAAATGGGTCAGAACCAGGGTGAGGCAGAAGGTACAGAACCAAGGTGGTGACCCAAAGAAGCAAGATTCTAAGAACTCTGACAAGGGTGGGGAGAAGGGTAAAGACCAGAAGTCTTCACAAGGCCCCCAAAAATCTTCTTCAGGTGGGGATTCACAGTCTAACAAGGGAAAAGGCCAAAAGAAACCATGGTGCAAAGTCTGTAAGCAAAAGACACACTGGACCAGTGATTGCACCAAGTCCAAAGACTCTATTCCAGCCCCCACCAATGCCCCTAAGGCACCTGTTCCCCCTAGTGCAGTTACAATTGGTTGTGGGAGTACACAAGCCAAGGGTTTAGTAGGGTTGACCCTGGGTAAGGAGATGAGCTCTGACCTAGTCAGAGAACTCACTCAGGCTGTCCTAGTCTGTGATGGAGGCATGGATGTGACCTCCTCTGTGAGTCCCAGTAATCTTGGCAAGTACAGGCATCAGCCATTAATCAATGGAAAAGAGGCTTTGGCATTTAGGGACACAGGACAAGTGTCAACATGGTGACACAAGATCTTGTGGATCCTGGGCAGATTATACTTGGTGAAATGTACCAAGTGACCAATGCTAGCAATGTCAGAACAGACCATACTCTGGCAGTTGTTAACTTCTCCTGGGGAGGGGTAACTGGCCTTAAGAAGGTTGTGGTGAGTGCAAACCTACCAGTTGAATGCTTGCTTGGCAATGATCTTGAAACTTCAGCTTGGGCAGAAGTGGAGCTCAGGACCCATGCAGAAATGCTGGGCATCCCTGCAGATGTGTTTGCTGTGACCAGGTCACAGGCCAAAATGTCTAACACTGAACAGGCCTTGGATTCTGGAACAATGGACCAAGTGCCATCCAAGAAGAGGAGTAGTAGGGTAAAGGCAGTGCCTTGGCTCAGAAGGAAGATCAGTCTCTTCAGGGAGATGATCTCAGTCCTGAGGAAGGAACTGCCCCAGAGGAGTTTGAGCCTGATCAGGTTGAGTTCTTAGGGACAGGGGGCCCTTCCAGGTCAGATCTGAGCCAGGAGCAGCAGAGCTGCCCCTCTCTTGAACCCCTCAGACAGCAAGCTGCTGCTGAGGCTGCTGGGAAAGCTAGTGGTCCCCATACAGTGTATTAGGATGATGGACTCTTGTACTCAGAGTGTAGAGACCCCAAGCCTGGTGCCACCAGGAGGTTGGTTATACCTCTGAAGTTCAGGGGCTTCCTATTGACCGTAGCCCATGACATTCCTTTAGCAGGTCACCTGGGCCAGAACAAGACTTGGGACAGAATTGTCCCTCACTTTCACTGGCCCCACATGTCTGAAGACACCAAGGAGTTTTGTCGCTCCTGTGTAACCTGCCAGGCCAGTGGCAAGGCAGGTGGCACTACAAAGGCCCCCTGATACCACTACCTGTGGTGGGGGTTCCCTTTGAAAGGGTGGGGATTGACATTGTTGGTCCCATGGATCCCCAAACAGCATCTGGGCACAGGTTTATCCTGGTGGTGGTGGACCATGCCACCAGGTACCCAGAGGCTATTCCCCTTAGGACCACTACAGCACCTGTAGTGGCAAGAGCCCTCCTGGGAATTTTCTCAAGGGTGGGCTTCCCTAAGGAGGTTGTATCAGACAGGGGTGCAAACTTTATGTCTGGATACTTGAAAGCAATGTGGAAGGAGTGTCGAGTGACTTACAAGTTCACCACCCCCTATCACCCACAATGCAATGGTTTAGTTGAGAGATTCAACAAAACCTTGAAGGGCATGATAAAAGGGCTCGCAGAGAAGCTTAGGCGAAGATGGGACATACTCTTGCCCTGCCTTTTATTTGCATACAGGGAGGTGCCTCAGAAGGGGGTTGGCGACAGCCCTTTTGAACTTTTGTTTGGTCACCCTGTCAGGGGTCCATTGTGCTTGGTGAAGGAAGGATGGGAGTTACCTCTCAAGCCTCCAAAGCAAGACATAGTGGACTATGTACTTGGTCTCCGCTCCAGGATGGCTGAGTACATGAAAAAGGCAACTAAAAACCTTGAGGCTAGCCAGGAACTCCAAAAGCCTGGCATGACCAAAAGGCTGTACTGACTGTTTACCAGCCAGGGCAGAAGGTGTGGGTGTTGGAGCCAGTGGCCCCAGCAGCTCTCCAAGACAAATGGAGTGGACCCCATACCATTGTTGAACAGAAGGGTGAGGTTACCTACTTAGTAGACCTAGGAACACCCAGGAGTCCCCACAGGGTTCTCCATGTCAACAGATTGAAACCATATGTGGACAGGGCAGACATGGGCTTGCTCCTGGCTACTGATGAGGGACAGGAGGAAGAGAGTGACCCACTCCCTGACCTGCTCTCACAGAACCCTGATGATGGGTCAGTGGATGGTGTAGCCTTGGCAGGCAGCCTCACTGCCCAGCAGCAAACTGATTGCAGACAGGTGCTCAATCAGTTCAGGCACATATTCTCTCTGACACCCAGTCAGACCACCTGGTGCACTCATAAAGTGGACACTGGGGACAGTCTGCCTATTAAAAATAAGATTTATAGGCAACCTGACCATGTCAGGGACTGTATCAGGACAGAAGTCCAGAAGATGTTGGATTTGGGAGTTATTGAACCCTCAGATAGCCCTTGGGCTAGTCCAGCGGTCCTTGTGCCAAAACCTCACACCAGTGGTGGGAAAAGAGAGATGAGGTTTTGTGTGGACTACAAGGGTCTCAATGCAGTCACTAGGACTGATGCCCATCCAATACCTAGGGCAGATGAGCTAATAGACACTTTGGCCTCAGCCAAGTATCTAAGCACATTTGACCTGACAGCTGGCTACTGGCAGATCAGGCTAGCTGATGATGCAAAGCCAAAAACAGCATTCTCAACCCCTAGTGGGCATTATCAATTTGTGGTAATGCCCTTTGGTCTGAAGAATGCACCTGCCACTTTTCAGAGGTTGGTGAATACAGTCCTTACAGGTCTGGAAGCCTATAGTGCAGCATATCTAGATGATATTGCTGTCTTTAGCTCCACCTGGGAGGATCACCTGGTCCACCTCAGAAATGTTTTGCAGGCCCTGCAGAAAGCAGGCCTAACTATCAAGGCCACAAAGTGCCAGATAGGGCAGAGTCAGGTTGTGTACCTGGGCCACCTTGTGGGTGGAGGCCAGGTTCAACCATTGCAGAGCAAGATCCAGACCATCATGGACTGGACTGCTCCAACTACCCAGACTCAGGTGAGAGCCTTTTTAGGCCTGACTGGGTACTATAGGAGATTTGTCAAGGGGTATGGATCAATAGTGACACCCCTGAATGACTTAACTTCCAAGAAAATGCCCAAAAAGGTTCAGTGGACAGTTAGCTGTCAAAAGGCATTTGATGACCTAAAGCAGGCCATGTGCACTGCTCCCATTCTGCAGAGTCCTGATTACTCCAAGAAGTTCATTGTCCAAACAGATGCATCTGAATTGGGGGTAGGGGCTGTACTGTCACAATTGAATGATGAAGGTCAGGATCAGCCAGTAGCTTTCATTAGCAGAAGGCTGACCCCTAGAGAGAAACGTTGGTCAGCCATAGAGAGGGAGGCCTTTGCTGTGGTTTGGGCTCTGAAGAAGTTGAGGCCATACTTGTTTGGTACTCACTTCCTTATTCAAACAGACCACAAGCCCCTCCTATGGCTATAACAAATGAAGGGTGAAAACCCCAAACTGCTTAGGTGGTCCATTTCCCTACAGGGGATGGACTTTACAGTGGAACATAGACCTGGGAGTAACCATGCCAATGCAGATGGACTCTCAAGGTACTTCCACTTAGAACATGAAGACTCAACTGGACAAGGTTAGTTTAATGTCCCTACGTTTGGGGTGGGGTTGTGTAGGAGAGTAGGATCTGCTTCACATGGGTACCCCCACTTTTTGCTGATGCTTCACTGTTTTTCGACTTTAGTCTGGCTGGGGCCCTGCTAATCAGAACCCCAGCCTAGCTGCTTCCTCTCTTAAATGGTTTCCATGTACTTTAGGTACATCTCTGATTGGAATCTGGAGTGCCCTTATAAGTCCCTAGTATATGGTATACTATGCACCCAGGGCCTAGGTACCCCAGAGGCCTGCCAGGGGCTGAAGCATGTATTATGCCACCCCTGGAAGGCCAGCCAAAATGACACCACAGGTCTGCTACTGCAGCCTGGGTAAGGTGGTGCAGGCACCCCTTACTGTGATATAGGTTACCTATATCACTACATATATACACACATATAAACCTATAAGTCACTCCTATGGCAGGCCTTATCAATCCTGAAGGCAGAGTGCTGGGTTCTTATGTGAGAGGGTGCCCCTGCATGAGCAGAGCCCCTCTGCAGCGTTCGGAGACCCTTCTCTGATGCTGTTTGTAGTGCAGCCTAACCATATACTCTTAAGCGCATTATATCCTCGCGGTACAATGCTAACTTTGGACTGGCTGCACCAAAACATGTCGTGTTTGGTGTCAAACATCTTGGAATACTACCCCCCCCGCCAGTCCTGGCGGCGGGGGTAGCATTCCACCCTTCTAGAGGGAGAGACATGTACACACCGGGCTGCCCGGTAACTTCTTTCCAGAGCCCTGGCATCACAAAATGGATGCCGCTGCCACAGACACGGGTCTGGCCTCCTGCTGCTGACTGAAACTCTGGCAGGGGAGGCCTGGACAATAGGTTTCCTGTCCAAGGGAGGTGTAACCACCTCCCCAGGCAGGATAGTGTGTATTGGGGCTGGGCGGGAGCACCCTCTGGTGCTTTGAAGTCCTGCATTGGGGGCACATTTGGTGTCCCTGTGCATATGCCAGTTCAAACCGGTTGCAGGGGCTACCTGCCCCTGCTCTGGCGTGAAACTGGACAAAGGGAATGGGTGTAACCACCCCTCTTCCCTGACCCTCCCATAGGTGGGTCCCCAGAGTATGTCCAACCCCTAACTTTGTATAAGTATGGGACCCCAGTCCTTAGGACTTTAGATTACCCTGGACGAAACTCTGACACTGAATCCTGGACCTTCGACGCTCTACTTGAAGATTAGAGGACTGAAGAATCTCCCTTGGGGTCAAGGAGTGACTCCCCTGCTTGGCAGGCACCTAAGAAGCAATTGTCTGGTCTTCATCGCTGAAGCTCCCGCCGGACGCCGAAGTCTTTGCATCACCAGAGGTGGATTTCCAGACTTCCCCGAGGCTGCCCTGAGTCCCCAGCAAAGCTGAGGCCCGTAGCTGTCGTGGGTAACGTGGAACTGTGACCCCTGGACACCGAGAACTTTTGCAAGTGCATCCTCTTCCTGGTCTTCCATGAAGTTGTGCTTTGGGCTCCAAGTAGCCCCCGCCTCCAGCACCGACTGCACCGAAGATCACTGGCCTCCACTCCACGAGTGTCCTGTGAGAAAGCTCCAAGTGCGTCCACTTGAGGCTCCTTCGCGGTCGCTAGTCCGTTGGCTAGTGGGCCCTCTCAAAGGTAACTCTTCTTCTGCTTGGGCTTCCCTAGTTGCTCCAGACGTGCCTTGACTTACCCTCGCTGGGTGAGTCCCTCAGACCTTGCCGGTCTGCACCACCGTCCTTCTTCTATTTCCACGAGACTTGCCGTTGCCAAGGCTTGTTGGGTCCAATCTGGTCGCCGACACCTCAGCAATCGACAGACGTCGTGGCGCAGCTTGAATCCAGCTCCTGGTCATCGTCGACACCTCCTGTTCCTCGTGGCTGAAGAGTCAAGACGACTGTCAACCTACCTGAAGCACCCGACATCAGTGGGCATCTGCTCATCGCCTTCCTGGTCACTGGCTAGTGACCCAGACTCTGTCCCCTCTGCTTTCAGGTTCTTCAGATCTTCGATCCACCCATGGATCCACCCGAACACTTTCGACTTGGTCGCCAGCAGCACTTTGCAGCAGATCGCCATTGAAAACGACGACGAAACCCGACCCGAAAGACACCTATGCACCCGGCTCCCCTGGGTGAGGTAACTCGAGTACTCCGGTGCTCCCGTGGGTATAGACTCTAGAACAACCTAGTTCTAAAGGGGTTTGCTCCAAGTCCTCCTCTAAGTGTCCTTTTTCTTTAAAACTCCAACCGCGACATTCCCCATAGAAGTCAACGGCGGCTCGCGGCTGTATTCTCACACTGCATGCGTCCCCCGTGGGTCCCCTGTGTCACTACCTTGGGTGGTTCCTTGAGGGCCAAGCACTTCTACAGGCTCTGGCCTTGTGTCTAGCTCAGTCGTGGTTCTTATACCACTTTATTGGTATATGGTTTGGTACGCCCCTAGGGCTCAAACGTGTATTTGTGCTATTACTGTTGATATTCGACTTGTAACTTATGTACTTCGAACTCTAGCCTCATAAAGAGACTAGAGGGGTGTGTTTAAGACTAAATACATATATTTTAAATATATACCTGGTGTGGTCCTCTTTCATTTGGTCACTCAAGAGATTATAGACTGGTAAAACAGGCTGCTTTACATTCCTTCAAGACTTAGCCTGAAGGCTGCTCTCCATAGCTACCACTAGGATAGCTTTCAATAAAGGTTGTCTTTAACCTATCTCCAATAAGGGGTTGTTTGTTCTGGTGCAAGGTGCCCACTATAAGTAGTGGACAGCATATACCAGGCCAACTTCTCACACTACTCATGCACTCATATAATCACCCAGGGACTACCGTTGCAGTCCTTCAATCACGGAGGCACTACCCTTGTACTCATGTAATCACTCAGCTAGTAGTCATGCTGTTATAACATTACGCAGGCACTACTTTTGCACTCCTTTATTTACTCAGGCTCTACCTCAGTAGTCCTGCAATCACCCAAGAAGTACCCATGCACTTATAAAATCACCCAGTCACTTCCTATATAGTCATGTAAATCCTCAGATATTACCCCTGTAGTCATGCAATCACCCAGGTGTTACCTATGTACTCCTTTAATCTCCCAGACGTTACCCCTGTACTCATGCAGTCACCAATGCATTAGCTATACAGTGCTTCAATCACCCAGACACTATCCTTGCACTCTTTCAATCACGCACGCACTTTTCTTGTACTTATGTAATCACTCAGCCAGTACTCATGTACTTTTAAAATCACCCAGTCACTACCTTTGCACTCCTGTAATCACTCAGGCAGTATCTTAGTAGTTCAGTTATCACTCAGGCGGTAGTCATGAACTTATAAAATCACCCTGTCACTTGCTATGTATTCCAGTAATCCTCCGGATATTACCCCTGTAGTCATGCCATCACCTAGGCACTAGTTATGTACTACCCCTGCAGTTATGGAATCATGCAGGGTGTATCTATGCACTCATGTAATAACCCACACACTACTCTTGCAGTCATAGAATGATGCAGGCCGTACTGTTGCACTCATCTAATAACCTAGGCACTACTTAACCCCTTCGATGCTCATGACGGAATGGTTCCGTCATGAGCATCAGTGCCCCTGTGCTCATGACGGAACCATTCCGTCATGAGGCCAGGGGCACGAAATCCCTCTGCTGCAGACAGCAGAGGGATTTCCTTTTCTCCCCCACAGCCTCGGGAGCTGGGGAAGAGCTTCCCCAGCTCCCCCCTCCCTTTCAGTGAAATGAAGATCAGCGCGCACGTCGCGCTGACCTCAGCTGTGCTCAGGGGGCTATCTCAGCCCCGGGGGGGCAGAAAGCCCACTAGACACCAGGGATTTTTATTTGGTGCATTATTTTAGGGTGGGGGCTGCCCGAAACGGGCACGCCAATGCCCCCACCTCCCCAGCCACCATTACAGCCTTTCTGCCCCCCCCTGGGAGGCAGATGGGGGCAGAAAGCCCACTAAATGCCAGGGATTTTTTTGTGTGCTATTTGTTTTAGGGTGGGGGCTGCCCAAAATGGGCACGCCAATGCCCCCACCCCACCCGCCACCATTACAGCCTTTCTGCCCCCCCTGGGGGGCAGTAGCCCCCAATCTGCCCCCCGGGGGGGCAGAAAGCCCACTAAACACCAGGGATTTTTTTGGACGCATTTTCTTTTAGGGTGGGGGCTGCCCGAAATGGGCCCGCTAATGCCCCCATCCCCCCACCACCATTACAGCCTTTCTGCCCCCCCTGGGAGGCAGATGGGGGCAGTAGCCCCCAATCTGCCGCCCCGGGGGGGCAGAAAGCCCACTAAACGCCAGGGATTTATTTTTTGTGTAATTTCTTTTTAGGGTGGGGGCTGCCCGAAATGGGCACGCTAATGCCGCCACCCCCACCACCATTACAGCCTTTCTGCCCCCTGGGAGGCAGATGGGGGCAGTAGCCCCCAATCTGCCCCCCGGGGGCCAGCCCACTAAATGCCAGGGATTTTTTTGTGTGCTATTTGTTTTAGGGTGGGGGCTGCCCAAAATGGGCACGCCAATGCCCCCACCCCACCCACCACCATTACAGCCTTTCTGCCCCCTGGGGGGCAGTTGGGGGCAGTAGCTCCCAATCTGCCCCCCCGGGGGGGCAGAAAGCCCACTAAACACCAGGGATTTTTTTGGACGCATTTTGTTTTAGGGTGGGGGCTGCCCGAAATGGGCACGCTAATGCCCCACCCCCTGTCACCATTACAGCCTTTCTGCCCCCCCCTGGGAGGCAGATGGGGGCAGTAGCCCCCAATCTGCCCCCCCGGTGGGGCAGAAAGCCCACTAAACGCCAGGGATTTTTTTTGTGCAATGTTTTTTAGGGTGGGGGCTGCCCAAAACGGGCACGCCAATGCCCCCACCCCGCCGCCACCATTACAGCCTTTCTGCCCCCCCCTGGGAGGCAGATGGGGGCAGTAGCCCCCAATCTGCCCCCCTGGGGGGGCAGAAAGCCCACTAAACACCAAGGATTTTTTTTTTTGCAATTTTTTTTAGGGTGGGGGCTGCCCAAAATGGGCACGCCAATGCCCCCATGCCCTTGCCACCATAACAGTCTTTCTGCCCCCCCTGGGGGGTAGATGGGGGCAGTAGCCCCCAATCTGCCCCCCGGGGCAGCAGAAAGCCCACTTGACGCCAGGGATTTTTTTTTGCGCATTTGTTTTTAGGGTGGAGGCTGCCCGAAGTGGGCACGTCAATGCCCACATCCCCGCCACCATTACAGCCTTTCTGCTCCCCCTGGTCTCCCGATAAAAATGGTACCTCACACGCGTGGGTGGGGCAAGTACCCGCGACAGGCAAGGGCCCAAAACCTAGTGAGTCGACATCAAAATTACCTATCACAAACCAACCTGGTTTCAAGGGGGTCCCATGAGTTTTGGCCCCGGGTTCGGCGGCCAGCTAGGGAAACCTACCAAACCCACACATTTCTGAAAACTAGACACCCGGGGGATTCCAGGGAGGTATGGCTTGCGTGGATCCCCCAACGTTTTCTTACCCAGAATCCCACAGAAACCTGAAATTTTGCTGACAAAATCACTTTTTTCACACATTTTTGTGTGGGAAAGTTGTGGCATCACCGGACTGAAACAAATTTCCTACCACCCAGTGTTCCCCAGGTCTCCCGATAAAAACGGTGCATCACTCGGGTGGGAGGCCCAAGTACCCGCGACAGGCAAGGGCCCAAAACGTATTGAGGCGACATCAAAATTGCCTATCAGAAGACGACCTGGTTTTGCAAGGGGGTCCCATGACTTTTTGGCCCGGGGCTCGGCGGCCACCTAGGGAAACCTAGCAAACCCACACATTTCTGAAAAGTAGACACCCGGGGGATTCCAGGGAGGTACGGCTTGAGTGGATCCACCAACGTTTTCTTACCCAGAATCCCCCAGAAACCTGAAATTTTACAGAAAAAAATCACTTTTTCCACACATTTTTGTGTGGGAAAGTTGTGGCATCACCGGGCTGACACAAATTTCCTACCACCCAGCGTTCCCCCAGGTCTCCCGATAAAAACGGTGCATCACTCGGGTGGGAGGCCCAAGTACCCGCGACAGGCAAGGGCCCAAAACGTATTGAGGCGACATCAAAATTGAGTCCCGCGACAGGCAAGGGCCCAAAACGTATTGAGGCGACATCAAAATTGCCTATCAGAAGACGACCTGGTTTTGCAAGGGGGTCCCATGACTTTTTGGCCCGGGGCTCGGCGGCCACCTAGGAAACCTACCAAACCCACACATTTCTGAAAACTAGACACCCGGGGGATTCCAGGGAGGTATGGCTTGCGTGGATCCCCCAACGTTTTCTTACCCAGAATCCCCCAGAAACCTGAAATTTTGCTGAATAACAATCACTCTTTTTTAACACATTTTTGTGTGGGAAAGTTGTGGCATCACTGGGCTGACACAAATTTCCTACCACCCAGCATTGCCCCAGGTCTCCCGATTAAAATGGTGCCTCACTCGGGTGGGAGGCCCAAGTACCCACGACAGACAAGGGCCCAAAATGTATTGAGGTGACATCAAAATAGCCTATCACAAAACGACCTGGTTTTGCAAGGGGGTTCCCATGACTTTTGGCCCGGTGCTCGGCGGCCACCTAGGGAAACCTACCAAACCCACACATTTCTGAAAAGTAGACACCCGGGAATTCCAGGGATGTATGGCTTGCGTGGATCCACCAACGTTTTCTTACCCAGAATCCCCCAGAAACCTGAAATTTTACAGAAAAAATCACTTTTTTCATACATTTTTGTGTGGGAAAGTTGTGGCATCACCGGGCTGACACAAATTTCCTACCACCCAGCGTCCCCAGGTCTCCCGATAAAAATGGTGCCGCACTCGGGTGGGAGGCCCAAGTACGCGCGACAGGCAAGGGCCCAAAACGTATTGAGGCAACATCAAAATTGCCTATCAGAAAACGACCTGGTTTTGCAAGGGGGGTCCCATGACTCTTTGGCCCGGGGCTCGGCGGCCACCTAGGGAAACCTACCAAACCCACACATTTCTGAAAAGAAGACACCCGGGGGATTCCAGGGAGGTATGGCTTGCGTGGATCCCCCAACGTTTTCTTACCCAGAATCCCCCAGAAACCTTAAATTTTGAGAAAAAGTCACTTTTTTCACACATTTTTGTGTAGGAAAGTTGTGGCATCACCGGGCTGACACAAATTTCCTACCACCCAGCGTTCCCCCAGGTCTCCCGATACAAATGGTGCCCAATACGTTTTGGGCCCTTGCCTGTCGCGGGTACTTGGGCCTCCCACCCGAGTGATGCACCGTTTTTATCGGGAGACCTGGGGGAACGCTGGGTGGTAGGAAATTTGTGTCAGCCAGTGATGCCACAACTTCCCACACAAAATGTGTGAAAAAGTGATTTTTCTGTAAAATTTCAGGTTTCTGGGAGATTCTGGGTAGAAAACGTTGGTGGATCTACGCAAGCCATGCCTCCCTGGAATCCCCGAGTGTCTACTTTTCAGAAATGTTTGGGTTTGCTAGGTTTCCCTAGGTGGCCGCCAGCCCGAGCCAAAAGTCATGGGACCTCCTTGCAAAACCAGGTCAGTTTTGTGATAGGCATTTTGATGTCGCCTCAATACGTTTTGGGCCCTTGCCTGTCGCAGGTACTTGGGCCTCCCACCTGAGTGAGGCACCATTTTTATCGGGAGATCTGGGGCAATGCTGGGTGGTAGGAAATTTGTGTCAGCCCGGTGATGCCACAACTTTCCCACACAATAATGTGTGAAAAAGTGATTTTTTCAGCAAAATTTCAGGTTTCTGGGGATTCTGGGTAAGAAAACATTGGAGATCCACGTAAGCCATACCTCCCTGGAATCTTCCATGTGTCTACTTTTCAGAAATGTGTGGGTTTGGTAGGTTTCCCTAGGTGCCGGCAGAGCTAGGGTTCAAAAACTACAGCTAAGCACTTTGCCAAAAAAGGGTCATTTTTCACAGTGAAATTGGGGTGTGTCCACGTTGCGTTTTGCGTCGTTTCCTGTCGCGGGCACTAGGCCTACCCACACAAG
This sequence comes from Calotriton arnoldi, assembly GCA_963921515.1. NCBI lineage: Eukaryota > Metazoa > Chordata > Amphibia > Caudata > Salamandridae > Calotriton > Calotriton arnoldi. The sequence goes on from CAWUFW010011728.1 coordinate 363,386, forward strand.
TGAGGTGCCATTTTTCTCAGAAGACTTTGGGGAACGCGGGGTGGGTGGAATTTTGTGGATCCATGCAGATTCCAGAACTTTCCACCACAGAAAAGTGAGGAAAATGTGTTTTTTACACTTTTTAGGTTTGCAAGGGATTCTGGGTAACAGAACCTGGTGAGAGCCAGTCAAGTCACCCCATCCTGGATTCCCCTGGGTGTCTAGTTTTCAAAAATGTATAGGTTTGCTAGGTTTCCCTAGGTGCCGGCAGAGCTAGGGTTCAAAAACTACAGCTAAGCACTTTTCAAAAAAAGGGTCATTTTTCACTGTGAAAATGTGGTGTGTCCACATTGTGTTTTGCACTGTTTCCTGTCGCGGGCACTAGGCCTACCCACACAAGTGAGGTACCATTTTTCTCGGAAGACTTTGGGGAATGCGGGGTGGGTGGAATTTTGTGGATCCACGCAGATTCCAGAACTTTCCACCACAGAAAAGTGAGGAAAATGTGTTTTTTTTGACAATTGTTTAGGTTTGCAAGGGATTCTGAGTAACAGAACCTAGTGAGAGCCAGTCAAGTCACCCCATCCTGGATTCCCCTGGGTGTCTAGTTTTCAAAAATGTATAGGTTTGCTAGGTTTCCCTAGGTGCCGGCAGAGCTAGGGTTCAAAAACTACAGCTAAGCACTTTTCAAAAAAAGGGTCATTTTTCACTGTGAAAATGTGGTGTGTTCACATTGTGTTTTGCGCTGTTTCCGGTCGCGGGCACTAGGCCTACCCACACAAGTGAGGTACCATTTTTCTCGGAAGACTTTGGGGAATGCGGGGTGGGAGGAATTTTGTGGATCCACGCAGATTCCAGAACTTTCCACCACAGAAAAGTGAGAAAAATGTGTTTTTTTTTACAATTGTTTAGGTTTGCAAGGGATTCTGAGTAACAGAACCTAGTGAGAGCCAGTCAAGTCACCCCATCCTGGATTCCCCTGGGTGTCTAGACTTCAAAAATGTATAGGTTTGCTAGGTTTCCCTAGGAGCCGGCAGAGCTAGGGTTAAAAAACTACAGCTAGGCACTTTGCAAAAAAGGGGTAATTTTTCACTGTGAAAATGTGGTGTGTCCACGTTGCGTTTTGGGCCGTTTCCTGTCGCGGGCACTAGGCCTACCCACACAAGTGAGGTACCATTTTTATCGGGAGACTTAGGGTAACACAAAATTGTAGAGCAACTGTTATTATCTATTGACTTTTGATGCATTTCTGCCTTTCAAATGAAAGACAATGTGTAAAAAGAAGTCATTTTGAAAAATGTCCTATAATTCTCATGCTAGTATGGGTACTCCCAATTTCGGAAATGTGCAAATATCTACTTTTTCTAAACTCTATATTTTGTTCCCATTTCAGAAATACATAGGTGTCTTTCATACCGATTTTTCCATGTATAAATTTTCCCAGAATAATTGCTATATACCCGGTACATAATAAAAAACCATTGCAAGATGCTGCTCAGTTATTGGCTCTGGGTTCGTCGGGTTCTTGGTGAACCTACAAGTCCTATATATCGCCACAACCAGAAAGGTCCAGCGGATGAAACGGTATATTGCTTTCAAATATCTGTCATAATTAGAAGAAGTTACAGGTGAAAACGTTGACACAAATGGCTGATTTTTTCAACTAATTTTCAATTTTTCCTATATTTAACTGTTTGTTTCTATAAAGAAAACTTGAAGGATCTACACAAATGACCCCTTGCTGAATTCAGAATTTTGTCTACTTTTCAGAAATGTATGGCTTTCCAGGATCCATTATTGCTTTCATACCCATTTCTACCATTAACTGGAAGGAGGTTGAAAGCACAAAAAATAGCAAAAATAGACTATGTCCCAGAAAAATGCCAAAACTGTGTAAAAATTTTTGGTTTTCTGACAAAAGTCTGCTTGTCCCTGAAAGCTGGGAAGATGGTGATTTCAGCACCACAACCCCTTTTTTGATGCCATTTGCAGGGAAAAAACCAGACGCTTTCATCTGTAGCCCTTTTTTCGCATTTTTCCCCCAAAAACCTAAATTTAGCTGTATTTTGCCTAATTTCTGGGTCCCCTCCAGGGGAATCCACAAACCCTGGGTACCTTTAGAATCCCCATGATGTTGGAAAAAAAGGACGCAAATTTGGCGTGGATACGTTATGTGGTCAAAACGTTACAGGGGCCTAAGCGCGAACTACCCCAAATAGCCAAAAAAAAACTTAGCACAGGAGGGGAAAAGGCCTAGCAGCGAAGGGGTTAATGACTCATCTATGTCTTCAGGTGGTATTTATACACTTATCCGTGCAGTCAACGTCTATGTCTGCACTCATGCAATTAGCCAGTCACTTTTCATCTTCTACTGCAATTTCCCAGCGACAAACTTTGCACTCATACAATCACCCAAGCACTACCCATGGAGTTATGCAATCACTCAAAAAAGATCTATTATATATCTCAGTTTCTAGGTTTCACTATATTCCAGAAATATTGTATACATATTTCTTTTAGATATCATGATGATTTGAAAAGGTAGAGACATATGTAAGTGTGCTTGTAACAATATGGAGAGACTTATAGTTGAGTCATGTAATAGTCTGCTGCTTTATATTTGGCTAGGCCGAACTCTCATGCAGTTTTAAAAACACCAAAGTACTCGCCATGCAGTCTTCCAATGATGCAGGCAGTACATATGCAGTGTTGTAATCACTCAGGCATTACTGCAGCACTGATGCAATCATCTAGGCACTATCTATGCACTCTTGCAATCACCAAGGTATTACCCATGCACTCTTTCGATCATGTAGGCACTACTCATGCACTTATATAATCACCCAGGGACTACCGTTGCAGTCTTTCAATCACGGAGGCACTACCCTTGTACTCATGTAATCACTCAGCTAGTAGTCATGCTGTTATAACATTACCCAGGCACTACTTTTGCACTCCTTTATTTACTCAGGCTCTACCTCAGTAGTCCTGCAATCACCCAAGAAGTACCCATGCACTTATAAAATCACCCAGTCACTTCCTATGTAGTCATGTAAATCCTCAGATATTGCCCCTGTAGTCATGCAATCACCCAGGTGTTACCTATGTACTCCTTTAATCTCCCAGACGTTACCCCTGTACTCATGCAGTCACCAATGCATTAGCTATACAGTGCTTCAATCACCCAGACACTATCCTTGCACTCTTTCAATCACGCACACACTTTTCTTGTACTAATGTAATCACTCAGCCAGTGCTCATGTACTTTTAAAATCACCCAGTCACTACCTTTGCACTCCTGTAATCACTCAGGCAGTATCTTAGTAGTTCAGTAATCACTCAGGCGGTACTCATGAACTTATAAAATCACCCTGTCACTTGCTATGTATTCCAGTAATCCTTCGGATATTACCCCTGTAGTCATGCCATCACCTAGGCACTAGTTATGTACTACCCCTGCAGTTATGGAATCATGCAGGGTTTATCTATGCACTCATGTAATAACCCACACACTACTCTTGCAGTCATAAAATCATGCAGGCCGTACTGTTGCACTCATCTATTCACCTAGGCCCTACTTAATGACTCATCTATGCCTTCAGGTGGTATTTATAAACTTATCCGTGCAGTCAACGTCTATGTTTTCACTCATGCAATTAGCCAGTCACTTTTCATCTTCTACTGCAATTACCCAGCAACAACCTTTGCACTTACACAATCACCCAAGCACTACCCATGGAGTTATGCAATCACTCAAAAAAGATCTATTATATGTCTCAGTTTCTAGGATTCACTATATTCCAGAAATATTGTATACATATTTCTTTTAGATATCATGATGATTTGAAAAGATAGAGACATATGTATGTGTGCTTGTAACACTATTGAGAGACTTATAGTTGAGTCATGTAATAGTCTGCTGCTTTATATTTGGCTAGGCCGAACTCTCATGCAGTTTTAAAAACACCCAAGTACTCACCATGCAGTCTTCCAATGATTCAGGCAGTACATATGCAGTGTTATAATCACTCAGGCATTACTGCAGCACTGATGCAATCATCTAGGCACTATCTATTCACTCTTGCAATCACCAAGGTATTACCCATGCAATCTTTCGATCATGTAGGCACTACTCATGCACTTATATAATCACCCAGGGACTACCGTTGCAGTCCTTCAATCACGGAGGTACTACCCTTGTACTCATGTAATTACTCAGCTAGTAGTCATGCTGTTATAACATTACCCAGGCACTACTTTTGCACTCCTTTATTTACTCAGTCTCTACCTCAGTAGTCCTGCAATCACCCAAGAAGTACCCATGCACTTATAAGATCACCCAGTCACTTCCTATGTACTCATGTAAATCCTCAGATATTGCCCCTGTAGTCATGCAATCACCCAGGTGTTACCTATGTACTCCTTTAATCTCCCAGACGTTACCCCTGTACTCATGCAGTCACCAATGCATTAGCTATACAGTGCTTCAATCACCCAGACACTATCCTTGCACTCTTTCAATCACGCACGCACTTTTCTTGTACTTATGTAATCACTCAGCCAGTACTCATGTACTTTTAAAATCACCCAGTCACTACCTTTGTACTCCTGTAATCACTCAGGCAGTATCTTAGTAGTTCAGTAATCACTCAGGCGGTACTCATGAACTTATAAAATCACCCTGTCACTTGCTATGTATTCCAGTAATCCTCCGGATATTACCCCTGTAGTCATGCCATCACCTAGGCACTAGTTATGTACTACCCCTGCAGTTATGGAATCATGCAGGGTGTATCTATGCACTCATGTAATAACCCACACACTACTCTTGCAGTCATAGAATCATGCAGGCCGTACTGTTGCACTCATCTATTCACCTAGGCCCTACTTAATGACTCATCTATGCCTTCAGGTGGTATTTATAAACTTATCCGTGCAGTCAACGTCTATGTTTTCACTCATGCAATTAGCCAGTCACTTTTCATCTTCTACTGCAATTACCCAACGACTACCTTTGCACTCATACAATCACCCAAGCACTACCCATGGAGTTATGCAATCACTGAAAAAAGATCTATTATATGTCTCAGTTTCTAGGTTTCAATATATTCCAGAAATATTGAATACATATTTCTTTTAGATATCATGATGATTTGAAAAGGTAGAGACATATGTATGTGTGCTTGTAACAATATGGAGAGACTTATAGTTGAGTCATGTAATAGTCTGCTGCTTTATATTTGGCTAGGCCGAACTCTCATGCAGTTTTAAAAACACCCAAGTACTCGGCATGCAGTCTTCCAATGATGCAGGCAGTACATATGCAGTGTTGTAATCACTCAGGCATTACTGCTGCACTGATGCAATCATCTAGGCACTAACTATGCACTCTTGCAATCACCAAGGTATTACCCATGCACTCTTTCGATCATGTAGGCACTACTCATGCACTTATATAATCACCCAGGGACTACCGTTGCAGTCCTTCAATCACAGACGCACTACCAGTATACTCATAAAAACTCCCACACATTTCTTCTGCACACATGCAATCACCCACACTGTACTCATACACTCTGCCAATATACCAGACATTACCTCTGCAGTTATGCAATCACCCAGGCATTACCAATGCACTCTTTCAATTACTTAGGTAGTACTCTTGGTCTCTGTTCCTTCTTTTAGTATTTTTTTTGTGTCTTTCTGCATCTGTTGCTTGTTTCTGCACTCCTTTTACGTCTTTCTGCACTTCTCTTCCCTTTTTCTGCATCCCTGTTGCCTCTTTCTGCACCACTGTTCCTTCTTTCTGTAGTTGTTTTGTTTCTTTCTACACCTCTTTTGGTTCGTTCTATATTTCACTTGCCTCTTTTTGTACCCCTCTTGACTCTTTGTGCACCTCTGTTGGTTCTTTTTTGCACTGCTCTGGCTTCTTCCTCCTCTTCTGTTCCAAATTTCTGCATCCCTCTTGCCTTTTTCTCCAGCCCTGTTCCCTCTTTCTGCACCTCTGTTGCCTTAGTCTGCTCACCTGTTCCCTCTTTGTGCACCTGTGTTGGTTCTTTCTCCACTGCTCTTGCTTCTTCCTGCTCCTCTTTTCCAAATTTCTGCATCTCTCTTGCCTCTTTTTGCACCCCTATTGCCTCTTTCTGCACCTCTGTTCCTTTTTTATGTACTTATTTTTTTTCTTTGTTTACATCTTTTGCTTCTTTCTGCACTCCTCTTCTCAGTTTCTGCACCCCACTTCCCTTATTTTGCTGCTGTGTTCCTTCTTTTTGCACTTCTTTTGTTTCTTTCTGCACTCTTCTTTCCTTTTTTGCATCCCTCTTGCCTCTTTCTGCAGTTCTCTTGTCACTTTTTGCACCTCTCTTGCCTCTTTCTGCACCTCGCTTTCCTTTTTAAGAACTTGTTTTGCTTCTTTCTATAGTTCTGTTGCTTCATTCAGCAATTCTGTTGCCTCTTTGTGCACCTGTTTTGCATCTTTCTTCACCTCTGTTGTTTCTTTGTGCACCACAGTTGCTTCTTTCTGTACCTCTCTTGCCTCTTTCTGCAACCCTCTTTTCTCTTTCAGCACTTCACTTGCCTCTTTCTGTACTTTTTTCCCCCTTTTTGTGCACATTTCTTGCCTCTTTCAGCACGTTTGTTGCTTCATTCTGCACAACTCTTAGTTCTTTCTGCAGTTGTCTTCCCTTTTTCTGAACCCCTTTTGCCTCTTTTGCACCTCTTTTGCTTCTTTGTGCACTTCTTTTTCTTCGTACTGTACCCCTCGTGCCTCTTTCTCTATCCTGTTTCCGTTTTTCTGCACATGTATTGGTTCTTTCTGTAGTGCTTTTGCCTCTTTCTACACATCTCTTCCCTTCTACTGTACCTCTGTTGTTTCTTACTGCAGTGTTCTTGCTTCTTTCTGAACCTCGGTTGCAGTCCATTTTCTAACATGACTTAAACGTCACTTTTGTCCTTCTGCTTTACTATTCTAGTAATGCTCAAAGTGTTGGGCCTAGGCAAATATAAAAAAAAGCCTTTAACATGTCTCAGGTGTAAGTCTCACCATATTCCGAAAATCATATATATATTTGTTTGTAGCTTTTAAATAGAAGGTGTTTCTTTAGTAATAGATAAGAATATTTGTATATAATTATTTTAATAATATTAAATTACTTACATATTTTTTTTTTTAGATATTCTCCATTATTATTAAGAAAGATTCAGTATGACAAGAAAAGCGCAAAAGAAAAGAGAAAAAAACCCAGTACTATTTAAAGGAGAGAGAAAAGCAGAAATTAGATGAAGTACAACATGTGACATTGAAGAAAAAGTCTTCTGGTAAGAGAACTAAAGAATTTGTTAAAAGACTTTTAAGGACTGGAATGAATTTTGAAAATGTGGAAAATAGAAAGAAAAGTTGTAGAGCCAAGAAGAATGAAATGAAAATAGGACAAATTAATGGAATATCAGGTTATGAGAAAACAATCAATGTTGAAAGAAGGATGAAACAATATAAGGACATTAGGAAACGAATGTATAAAAGTAGAGTACTACAAAGTTTATTGAAAGCTTGCAAGAAATATAAAAAAAATCTGTATTTTACAAGAAGAAACAACAGATTGAAAGTATAGTCGAAAAGGCTTTTGAATTGAAAAGAAGATTGTTTAAATTAGTATTAAAAAGAATGAAGACGTTGAATAAAACAATGCAGTTTATGAAGGAGAAAAGTAAAAGAAAAAGACTGGTTAATAGAACTAACTTTTGTAAAAAAAATTCGGGTGAATGGAAGCACACTTCTAGTTCAGAACCATTTTTTAATGAAGAAAGCTATTTTCAACAAAATACATTAGTTCACGCAGTTGATACCAGTGGTCGTTCTTTTGAGGTAAAAAATGGTTGTCCAATTGAAAAAGAAAAGATGGTTGCTAGAAATGTGGAAGAAGTAATAGCAGAAGAAATTCAAGGGAGCCGTTCTCAAGCTCCAGTGTATACGTGGGATTGTAGTAGTATTTGTAGTATACGACAGGAATCTATTGATGTTTTACGAAAATGTTTACGAGAGTATAGTAACAAAAGTGTTAAACAGAAGATTAAGATGTTGCAAGGACTAGATCCTTGTAAAGTGAGAAAAAATACTGGGTTGCAGGGTCATTCTCTGGCTTGTCTTTCTAGAAAAGTGTGTCGAAGTACTTTTCATCATTTGGGAATGTTAGCAGTACATCACTCTGCAATGCGGAAGTTAGTAAGAACTTTGTTCTATGTAAAAAGTCCTGCATTATTTTTAAGTGAAATAAACACTGCTCTTTTACATGGTTCACTATTGGATGTAAAAAAAGTTTGTGATGACATACAGTTTCGTTTCTTTGGTCCTGAAGAGGAGTGTAGAGAAAGTGACAGTTTGATAAGTGTAGGTGTTGAAGAAGAGGTGGAAGAAAGAACTACTGAGAAGTTTGTAGAAGAAATTACAAAGTTTAAGGTAATTTGTTGTGAAAAACCAAACTATGTTTGTATTTGTTGTCGACGTACTCACTATAAAAGTCAAACTAGGAATGTTAATGTGTATTTAAAAAGTGAAAAGGAAAACAATGATAAGTGGAAGCAATTTGGTGCTTATTTGTTGGTGGAAGGTCGTTTTGAGTTGGGTAGTGATCACGTATTTGTAAATATTGTTACAGCAAACTAGAAAAGAACAAAATGCCAGCTAGAGCTGTACATAATAACCTAGAGTTGGTAGTCATTCCTCCAGAACTGTTAGATTTAAATACGTATGAGTCTATTCTTATTCAATCTGTGCACCCGTTTCAGGCTATAGTTCGTATGGAGCCTAAGACAGGTAAGCTGCCTCCAACAGATTTACAAAGAGGTTTAAAAGGAAGAGTTGTGTATTTACCTTTAGATTTTAAGAAAAATATTGAAACTGTTGGTATAGAGAGAGAGGAAAGTGAACCTGTAGTTATTCTAGTTAATGGTGTACCTACAAAGAGTCGGAAAATATGGCAAGAGTTAGTAGATGTCATCAAAGTTAAAAAGGCTATGTTATATCTCATAGAAAACAATATTTATTATAAAAATGTATATCTTGAAGAACCAGAAATATCTTTAGAAGATGATAGAGAAATTTCAACTGGCCAAATCGAAAAAGTGGACAACTCCAGGAGTGAAGAAATTTATGAACATTATAGTATTCATCCTTTACATTCAAAAGAAGTGATTGGAAATACTATTGAATTATTCCAAATGAAGAAAGCGACGGGAACTCCTATGAGTGTTTGGGAAAGAAGTTTAGAAGCCCGTTGTTTTCCACAGCTCTTCCCTACTGGAAAAGGTGGACCATATGATGAACGACCAGCTTCAGAATATCGTTCAACAAGATTGTATTTGAAGATCCAAGATTTCGACAGTGTGTTCCATATTTATTTCATCTTCTATTTGAAAGTGACTTATCTGGACTTTCATATGCAGTGCACCACATATTAAAAACAGGAGTTCATCTTAGACATCTTTCTGCAAAGGAATTTTTGGACAAAGTTCTAGAAAGAGACGATCATTTAGAATCTCAGTTAATTAATTTGATGGCGTGTCAACGTGGTACTAATGAGTATTGGTATCGTCGTCACGGAGAATTAAAATGTATGTTAAGGAACTTAGGAATGGTTTGTTACGCTTAGCTGTGCTGAGTACGCATGGGACGATTTATTTGAATTTCTACGAGAAGCAAATTCAAATGAAAAAATCATTCAATTGAAAACAGCTGGAGAACTATGTTCCTTGGATCCTGTAAATGTGTGCAGATATTTTAATCATAGGTTTCAAGCTATGTTGTCTTTCATCTGCAATAAAAATAATCAACCTCTTGTAGAAGTTATTGATTTCTTTTGGAGAAAGGAGTACCAAGCCAGAGGTGCACCTCATATTCACATGCTGTTATGGATCAAGAATGCACCAAAGTTTGGAACCGATACTGATGAAAGTGTTTTGTCTTTCATTGAAGAATATGTTACCTGTGCCAAACCAAAAGAAGGAGGAAAAAAACAGCTTGAGACAACAAGTTTTACGGTTTCAAAGTCATCGATGTGGTAAATATTGTCGACGAAAATACAAGTCAAAGGGATTTTATACAAAATGTCGTTTTGGATTCCCACGTCCAGTAATTTCAAAAGGAAGAGTGAACTGTTTCATGTCGTCAGTAAGACATACTATAACTCGGAAATCTCCAAAGAATACTTACAACATAAAAAGAACTGAAGATTCAAAATATATTAATGACTACAATCCAGTGATTTTGATGATGTGGAATGCAAATATGGATATCCAGTATGTTGCAGATAATTCGATTGCTGTTGCTCGCTATGTTACGTCATATATAACCAAATCTGAGAAGACGGAGTTGAAAGAAATGTGGCAAGAAATTTCACAAGAGAAGACTCTTAGTAACAAATTGTACAGCTTTAGTTTGAAGATGCTTTCCCATCGAGAGATTGGATCCTACGAATGTTTGGATCGGTTGACCTCTGCAAGTTTATATTCAAAGTCAAGAGGAATCATTTGGGTAAGTCTATGTCTTGCTGCAACACGAAATCGAGTATTAAAATCTGTACAAGAAATTGAATACTTAGCATTGAATGAACCAGAAAGTACAGATATTGTTAAAACAAATATGTTGGATACGTACTATCCCAAAGGAGTCCACATCTGGAAAACGTATGTCTCTATGAAGTACTGCAACATTACAGCTTTAAGAGAAATGTTATAGAAAATATAAATGAAGAAAAATATGCAGTAATTGGATATGATGGATGTTTGGTAAAACATGCCAAAGGAAATCTTATTAATCACAGGAAACTCAGTTGTGATACTCCAGATAAAAGGGAATTTTTCTATTTAGCACTTCTGCAACTCTTCAAGCCTTGGCGTACTGAAATGGAATTACTTGGGGATTTTGACTTCTACGAAGATTCTTTTAATGCATGTAAAGATAGCATTGAATATACAATTTTTCCAAATTATCTGCAAATGTTGAATGAAGAGATTGAACATGAAACTACTATTGCAGCTGAAATAGCTAGAGACAGTTCTCAAGATAGTCAAAGTTCTGCTGCACTAAGTCAAGATCCACTAGGACAACCAGTTCTTGAAAATGAAGCAATAGCCATGAGTGAAGTAGAAACGGCAATGCAACAAGCACAACAGGATATTATTGAGTTGGAAAAGTTAGAAGAATAACTAAATATTGAATAGAAAGAAATATATCAGCAAGTGACACAAGATACAGCATGGTTTACTGCATGAAAAAAAAGATTGCCAATGCACATCATTTAAACCTATTCGAATGTATATCAGTGGGCAAGCTGGAACAGGAAAAAGTTTCTTAATTAAAGTTTTGACCAGTTATCTACATAGAACCACTGAATCACACTTATATTGTGTTGTAACCGCTTCAACTGGGTTAGCAGCACATAACATTAAAGGGATTACATTACATCGATTACTCATGCTACCAGTTGAACATGAAAATAAGATGTAATATCACAAGCTATCTGGAGAAGCTTGTTATGAAGTTTCAAGAGTACTCAAGAAAATGAAACTTCTGATCATTGATGAGGTGAGCATGGTCTCAAACTTAATGCTTGCTTTTGTACATTTAAGAATGCAACAGATTTTAAAAACAGATTATGATGTTTTATTTGGAGGAAAACATGTAATTGTATTCGGCGATCTACTACAGCTTACTCCTGTGAAAGGACAACCAGTTTTTAAAACACTTGTCCATGAAGACACTAAAAAATCTTTGGGAAGTATTGGAAATGTGAACATTTGGTCTCTTTTTGAATATAAAGAACTTATTAAGAATATGCGACAAGCAAGTGATGAGCATTATGGAAATATTCTTCAAGATATTAGAATTGGTGTTTTGACAAAACATGGTAAGAAGCTTTACAAAGTCGGCTACTAACAAACTTGTTTCCAAATGAAAATATTGCACCTGAAATAATTTACAAAAAAATTGGAGAAAAGAAGTCTATAGTTTGCCTTATGCCAGCACTGCAAGAGTGTTCTACATTAAATCAAGAACTTTTGAAACTGGAGAAACAACCAATAGTGAAAATGGAAGCCATTGATAAAATGGAACACAAAGGAGTTACTATTCTTCTCTCAGAGAAATTACAGTCAAAATTAGATTCTTTGGAAAAGTCTGTATCTAAGACTGCTGGTTTAGAAAAGACTTTATATGTATGTGTAAACTGTCAAGTAATATTACGGCGTAATTTGGATGTAGAAACAGGTTTAGTAAATGGAGCAATGGGAAAAGTTGTTGATTTTGTTAATTATGAGAAGAGAGATGGGATTGAATTTTTGAAGATTGAGGAGCATATTAGCAAGACAGGCGATAAAATTATCGCCTTTTTCGCGGCAGGAAACTGCCGCTAAAGCGGCGATAATGGGCTTGCTAATATGCGTTATAGAATTCCAATAGAAGCCCAGGTTAGATGTCCTGCACATCTAACCTGGGCTTCTATTGAATTCTATGACGCATATTAGCAAGCCCATTATCGCCGTTTTAGCAGCAGTTTCCTGCCGCTAAAAAGGCGATAATTTTATCGCCGGTCTTGCTAATATGCCCCTAAATTTGATCAGATTGAAGACGTAAAACAGATTGGATGTTGTGCTGTTCTTTTTTTGCTTGTAAAAGACTTGTACGTTCGTAGAAAACAGTTTCCTCTTTCTTTAGCATATGCTGTAACCATTCATAAATCTCAAGGTTTAAGTGTAGATAATACTTTGGTAAATATTGGAAGTACAGTGCTTAAAGAGGGCATGGCATACGTTGCATTGTCTCGAATAAGAACATTATCTGGTTTGTACTTGATTGATTTTGATGAGAAAAAGGTTAGTGCTGATGCAAACTGTGTGAGAGAGTATAATCGGTTAAGAAGACTGTATGCTCCTAGCTTAGGTGAATATCCTGTATATGAAAAACGTGTAGTCTGCCCAAAACGAAAATATGACAAACATTCTAGTGAGGTTGGCAAAATGAAAACAATTCAAGAGATTGATGAGGCTGCAAAGAAAAGAAAAATGGACACTGTTGATGATATTGTAGGATACCAGTTAGAAAATATTTCAGGTATCAACTGCTATGCTAATGTAATTGTGAATGTTGTGTTTTATCTGGAAGATCTTCATCTTCAAATTATGGAAAATCAAGAGAAAAGATTTAAAGGCCCATTACGATACCGGGCGTAAAAAAATCCGCCACCCATGAAAGCGGCAAAAATCCGCCCGCCTACACCGTCTGAATACCGACCCAGCAATCATGATGCCTCGAACCGAAAACCGCCAGCGGCGGAAAAAACACACAAAATACCGCCCGCCCTTGTCCGAGTCGGAGTCAAACCGCCCGCCACGGACGGAAAGACGCACGACAACACAAAACCGCCCGCCCTCACGGCCGAGACACCGCACGTGAAATTACGATCGCACCGACATGAGCGCGGAAAAACAACAAATACACCGCCCGCCAGCGTAAACAACACTGAAGAAAATGGACACGGCAGAAGCCATGGCGGCCACGTCCCTGCACAGAAACATCCGCGGACTCAAACAAACACACACAACATGGCAAACAAGTCCACACAGCAACCCACGCACAAATACACAGACACAGTACACATCCCGAAAACACACCACCCCTGGACAAACAAATAAACTACAAAGCCCAGAACACCAGCCACAACACACCTGAAAACAACAGACCATCAGGACACACCCACATAGGTAAGTACAAAAGCAGCCCCTCCACAGACCACAACCCCTTGCAACATTGCAAAGCAGAGAGGAGAGGAGAGGACACAGTGACACAGCAAGGACAGCAGCACACCACAGATACGCACACATCACACCCACCACCACCACCAAACACCGGCACCACAAACCCCCTGCACATCACACATCACACACCGCACCAGCACCACAAACACCATGGCATCACACAGAATGCCCAAGTTCACTTCCACTGAGCTGACGGTCATGGTCGACGAGATCGTCAAGGTGCACACACAAATCTATGGCAACCAGGTCCAGCACACACCACTAGCCACCAGAAACAGAATGTGGAACAGAATTGTAGACCAGGTCAATGCAGTCGGGACCGTACCCAGAAACAGAGGAGAGATAAACAAACGGTGGAACGACATCAAAAGCCTGGTCAAGAAGAAGGAGAGCAAAAATCGAGAGCTGGCTGCCACGACTGGCGGAGGGAATCCCGCGCTTTACAAGACCTTCAAAGCGTGGGAGGAGAAGGTGCGAGTCATCATCCATCCGGAGATCCTCACCGGATTACCAGGGGGAGTGGAGGCTGGTAAGTACAAACAAATGTATACCAGCACACCGCTACGTACTCACATGCACTACCACCATGCCATAGCTCCGAGGGACAAACACCCCCATGTCCAGTACACAATACACAACACATCACTCACACATGCAACAGGCACCACCACACACACAGCCCAAACATATCAACCAACAAAACCATGGGGGCATGTGTACACCCAGCCAGCCACGTAACTACCAACAGGTCCCCTAGTACTCCAGAAGCGCCACAACGAGCACCCCCACACCCATGTGGCAGCCGTAGCTGCACCAACCGACAAGTAACAGGTAAGTAGCCGCAACACAAAGGCAGTGGGTGGGAGGGGGACAGCTGAAGTACAACACCCACCAGGCCCCTAGTCCTACAGCACAGCAAGGCGGAGCACCCCCACACACATGTGGCAGCCGTAGCTGCACTAACCGACAAGTAACAGGTAAGTAGCAGCAACACAAAGTGCAGTGGGTGGGAGGGGGGACAGCTGAAGTACAACACACACCAGGCCCCTAGTCCCACAGCACAGCAAGGAGGAGCACAGCCCACACCCCACACCCACGTAGCAGCCACTGCAGTGCACACCGGCAGCCGACAGGTAGACATCCCGCCCCATGACAAACGGTGTCAGTGGGTGTCCAGCCATCACCACGACCCATAACACCGCCCCCACCCCCACAGACCTGCAACATGGAGCACCCCCCCGCCCCGAACCCGGGGGCATCCAGTCCAGTGCACGCTCAAAAACAACCTGTAGGTGGGAAAATGGACAGGGCGGGGTGACTGGAGGCATGAGGACTGAATTACGACTAACACATGGGACATGTCAAGTAGCAGAGGAACACGCAGCACTGCTCCCTGTCACAAACATGTGAACAATGTGCACACGGACATGAACCACAGAGTCACACCCCACATGACCCATCACAGACACAGCAACACCCAAGGAGCCACGTCTGCATGCACAAGTCACACTGATTACAGAACCACACGGCAGGCACAGTGCAACCCATCACACACAACCGCAACACCATCGAAGTCCTGTCCATGTAGCCCCTACTGCCTGTCAACCACACATCCCACAACTACGCCCATGTAAGACATACCACACTAGACGCAACAGCGTGGAACAACATAAATGCACACGAACACCACTGGACCCATCAAACACACAGACACACAATGCACATACAACATACCATCCATCTCATCCGTCAGCCCCAGTCACATGAAAGGTATGTCATCCGAACAGCTGGTCCACATACAGTAGTCACGCAAAGAAACATGCCCATGACAAATCATGTGCCAGAAGTGAATGAAGCGCACGTCACGCTGTGAGCAACAACACACATAACATGGGCCACACCCCCCCGAGCACTGCATTGATGCACATGGCACAGGGCAGCACGCACACCAAGGAATTGGACCATCTGCAATACATCGTGTGGCACACAACCATCACTCACTCATAACAATGCGTCCAATTACATGGCCAGAAATCACAACAGACAGCAAATATGCAGGGTATGTCAGACATACACACACCTCAGACCATGCACTGACATGTTGCCACAACACATGTCACGTTCTGCACCCATGGCTCACAGTATGTACCCCAAAAGCATAGTTCATCTCAAATGCGTTTCAGGGGGCTGACCCCCATTTTGCCATCTGCGTTTCTAAGCGTTCCATTTGAACCCCAAGAGCATAGTACAAACCAACCTCCACGATGGGTCTGGAGTCCGCATACACCAGAGCCACAAAAAGTAGGAGCACAGCAACACACCCATCGGCATTGCCAATCCGTCCCATGCCACATGTCCACAGCACACAGTCCCATTGGCATGCCCACACAACAACAAATAGCACAGCCACACACACGGCTCCGGGAAACCTGTGCACGACTGTGCACGAACTGTGGATGTCAGACAACCTACACATACTTTGTCAGGTGCAACACAATAACATATCTCATTCCCCCCACAGGTGACGAACTGCTGGATGCTGGAGATGGAGACAGCAGCCAGCACAGCCAGCCTGCAAGCCCCCAACAAGGACTCACGGATGTGGAGGATCTGTCCTCCTCTTCGGACACGGACCACCCAGCAGGCCCATCTGGTGTGGCAGGGCCCAATCGCACCCCAGGCACCCTCCTACCCACCAACCCATCATCCAGGGCTGATGACCACTCACAGCCCCCTGCTGCCACTGTCGTTGCGGCCACTACCACTGTTGTGGCGGCCACTCCCACGGTCGTTGCGGCCACTCCCACTGCCGCAACCACCACTATCGCCGCAACAACCACCACCGCCGCGACCACCACCACGTCATCACTGGCCCCAGCCCCAGCGCAAGTGGTGGTCCGGCCGACTGGGTCCACCCTGGGAGCCACAGCGAGGACCGTGGTGAGCAATGTGGCTAGTGGGCAGGCCGGTGGCAGCAGTACTGGTGGGAGGAGCAGGGTCAGGCCAACGCCAGCCTCCCCTGGGAGCCATGCCCTGCCTCAAATGGCCAGAGTCCTTGGGGCCTATGAAGAGGCCCAAGGACAATGGGCCAGGTCTGCTTCCGACACGCGGGAGGTCCTGGGGGTGTTGAGGTCCATGGACGCCCATATGGGCCAATTCGTGTCCCGTATGGACCAACTCGTGGACCTCATGGGCCAGCTGGTGGTGGCGGTGAGGTCACAGGCAAGGCCAGCAACACCACCTCCGCCACCACCTGCTAGGGCGCAGGGTCGGGCAGCAGTGTCCAGTTCCCCTGCGTCCACAGCCAGTGAGCACACCTCACCCACCACCAGCAGGTCGCCACCACACCCCCTCCCAAACGTGGAAGGGGCTGTCCGAAGTGGAAACAGATGTCCCGGGAGGACTTCGCACGCTCCAGACGCAAGTGAGGCAGCCAGCCATCCTTGACCACCCACTGCATTGACTTGGACTACGATCCCACCCCACACAGCCATCAGAATGGCATGTGTCTGTTGGACTAGGGACATAGAACTAGTGGGTACACCCTGAGCATCACGCAGCCATGGCCGACAGCTCATTGTCACTGCACGCAACACTCATGTCATCACCTTGCACACAATGACATGTCACAGTTGAAAATAAATGCACCTTTTACACAAACTGCTGTCTGTGCACTGTGTTTATTGAACGATGATCAACCGCCACCTTGAGCAGAAAAGCATCGGATGTGTGGCATGGCGATGGGACAGGAGGGGCTGTAGGGACCTAGGGGGAAGACAGAACAGGAGCACATTCAATGAGTGTGTCACACACCCATCACACAGTACATGTCAACAACTACAAGCAATGTACACATCGCACAGAGCAATAGGGCACAATGCCACAGCCACCGTCAGTGGCATACAAACCTGGACATGGACCATTGACACACAGCACACAGTGAACAAAAGGCCTCCGTGACACAGCACACAGACACCTGCACAACTACAGCCACATCAGCCGTCGTACATGGACACTCACCGTCAAGTGAAGTAGCGGGCGATGAGCTGCTGACGGACATTCACAGCTTCCTCCTCTCCGCTGTCTTCCTCACTCGAGCTGTCCTGGTCTGCAGGCTGGGGCCCTGGTTGATCTCCGTCATCCACAATTAGGGGGATCTGCTTTCGAATAGCCAGATTGTGCAGCATGCAGCAAGCCACCACTATCTGGCACACCTTCTGTGGGGAGTACGCCAGCGCACCCCCGGTGCGGTCCAGGCATCTGAACCTGGACTTGAGGAGGCCAAGGTACGCTCGACCACACGTCTGGTCCTCCCATGTGCCTCATTGTAGCGGTCATCTGCTGGGGTCCGAGGATTTCGTAATGGACTGAGCAGCCAGGGCCCATTCGGGTAAGCCGAGTCACCTGGGCGTGAGGGACACAGAGAACCGTTGCAATTCAAACAGGACAGTAGACAGCATCCTTAAGCCAGCACGCTACACAACTCCACATACTCACCGACAATCCAGCCACGGTCCTGTTGCAGATTGGTCATCAGTCGTGGTAATATGCTGTTGCGCATGATGTGCGCGTCATGGGCCGAGCCTGGGAACTTTGCACACACGTGGGAAATGACCATGTCCGCAAGGCACACCACTTGCACATTCAGGGAGTGCGTGTGCTTCCGGTTGCGGAAGAGCTGCTCAGTGGCCTGTGGTGGGACAAGGCCAACATGGGTGCAATCTATGGCACCAACGACGTGTGGGATCCGTCCAAGGGCATAGAATGCACCCTTCACTGCCGCCAACTCACGTGCCCTGGGGAATCGGATGTACCTGTTCCTGTACAGCATCATGGCTGCCAGTACATCCCTCAGCACCATGCTGAACATGGGCTGGGACATCCCACCTCCACTGCCCACTGTGTGCTGGAATGACCCAGTGGCGAAAAAATGCAGTGCAGCCATCACCTTAGCCGTGGGGGTGAATGCTGTCGGATACACCCTGCGAGGACGGAGGTGGGGTTCCAACATGGCACATAGTCGATGCAGGGTTGGTCGGTCCAGACGAAATTTCCGGATGACCTCAGAATCCTCCATGTCCGCCAACAATTGGTAAGGGCGGTAAATGTTTGGTCTCCGTCTAGGAAAGATGGAAGTGGACACATGTCAAAGCAACACGCCACATGGCATTTTCACATACACATAACTGATATGACAGAGCAAGAACATGAGTCACAGAACAGCTGTCATGCAGGGACAGCACAGCCACAATACACTTACACAGGTCTCCCACCAATAGCAATGGGCAGTGACACAAACCATTGCTATGTGCATGCACATGGGGATCCAGGCCTCAATGACCTGTGAGGCGTGCTGATGGGGACTGACTGCATATTCGGCAAGCGGCAACACCACGGCAACATGACTGGCTGCTGTGCATCACACTGCTTCCGAGGCTGGATGAGTATGGCACACACCAACGACGATGTGGGCACAGGCTGAGCGGCCAAGACAAGTGGGACCTGTGGCACGAGGGGATATGAGACAGTCATTGGTGTCACCACTGCACCCTATGTGCAGCACTGTACGGATCACACCTCCAGAAGCATTGACAGGTGTACACATTGACAGCCCCATGCCAACACGGCTGTGTGCTTGCAAATACACATCACATGTGACACGTAACCTTGCACGTGCCAAGTGGCAGATGTACATAGTGAGAGATGGCATGCGTGTGCATATGCGTATACCATGCACCCATGCCAATGTGCAGATGATGACATGCTAACAGACATGTGGGGGCCGGCCACTGGCCGTCCCTGCCTATGCACACGGCATGTTGTGGCCCCGTCCATTGTGCACCTGCACCCACACGCACATCATGGCCACACCTGCAGATGCAGTGCGCACATCATACTGTGTGGTGCACATGGCATCAGCGGACTGTCACCAACATGGGCCAGGCCATTACGGCCAACTCCGATGACCCTCGCGGTTGCACCCTGCGTGTTCCACTATGGAGGTAGGCGTCCCGGGCCAGCTGGGAGCAGGCCAACGTCTGCAATTGCCAATGCAGGTCTCAGTGCACTTGTTGCTCGTGTGAATGTCAGGCTGGGCCATGCTGCCCCTCTCAGTCCCAGCAGGCCTGGCCTGCACATTGACTGCACAATGCCAGTAGGTGACAGCACCGACTGCCTAGTGGGTTGCATGTGTCTCCTGTTCAGGACCCTCCAGATGGGCGCTAACTCAGTACTGACTATTGGACACACCATGTCTCGTGATAGGGATGTGTGTGTGGGATGGTGGCACTGAATGTGACCTCCGTTGCGTGGTGGGCCATGCACAGGGCGAGTACGTCGATGATTGCGCAGTGTTGGTCACAGTGGGTGCACCCACACAGATGTGTTGCCCTATGTTCATTTTCTATGTCCGCATGATAATGGACTGTAGATGTGGGCAGACTACACATTGGTCGATGTGCTGTCAATATGAATGTGCCTTCACACCAGGCACAGCTGCCCCTGCACATGTGACCCCTGCTGCACTCGCTGCTGGGTCTGTGGAGCTGATGCACCATCTGTGCGTGGGGCGGACAGCTCTCCTCACTTCCGTCATTGCGCATGTCATCACTTTGCCGCAGGTGACATGGATCATGGAGGGCCCACATGTACGCGTGGGTGGCCTCCACAAGTTTGTCCAATGGTTGTCACCCCCAGTCAGTGCTTCGAATGTGAATGATGTTGTGCTGGTGCTAATTTCAATGTGGCGGGTGGGCGGGGCTAGGTGCGGGCTTACATGCAGGACATGGGAGGGTGATCGGATTAGCGACTAGTTGCAATACACACGGGGCACGTCTTTGCCTGTCCACATCAGGGTCATTCCTTGAACTCACTGACAGTAATACAGTCGTCTTTGTCCCTGTCCTCATGGCCTCCCCTCGCTCCCCCAATATGCATTTGCACCTGTGGGGCTAGCGCATGCAGATGCAGCCCCAAGCTCGCCCCGGAGAGGCCAAGGAGTGTATGTGTGGGTCCAGTTGAACGAGTGGTCTGTCTCACGGTATGATGTGTGGCGGGACGCCGTCCACCTGCGTGGTGCCCCGACTCGAGACCCGGGCAACATAGACAATGCATAACAGTCTCCGCAGTCCGGATACACCACCTGCGACACACAGAGGCTGTAGCTGCCCTAGCGGCCCATGCCGCGTCCATCTGGGGCTGATGGACCCACACATTCACTCTTTTGCCTCACTGGGGCGGGCTCGGAGTTGCTTGCGCACGCGCTGGCTTCTCTGTTGCAACGGCATGTGACGTGTGTGGAGATGTAGGCAATGGGTGGGATGGTGCGAGCCACCTTCCGTGACGTCACTCCTGCTCGTGATGTGTGCGTCCCCCAATACTTCCATATGACTTGTGCCATGCTACACATTGAGGATGTTTTGCCTGCGTGATGTGACCCGGAGGAGCGCGCCGAGTCCTCTCCCCCACCATGCTCCACTGCCATCCCGTGCCCTGGATTGCCTGTGCAGGTTGACAATGTTGGGGATACACCTGGTCGACAGGGGCTGTGTGTGCCTTGTCAAGGGCCTGGCGGGTGCACAACAGGATCCAGCTTGTCCACAGAGGGTGGGCTGACGTGTACGCCTGATACCGCATTGTTCGTGTGCCCGGCTGCTGTGCACACACGTGTTCACATCCCCCCCTGACAGGTGGCCTTTAACATTGCCCAGGGAAGCGGTAATGTGCAGTTCCGGACCCCTCCCGACACAGCGTGTTTCAACTTTGCATGTGCGCATCTACCCGTCACACCCACCCACCTGAGCAAAGCGTCACTCCCGCTTCACATGACACATGTGTGTCTTCCACAGTTGTGCTACTCATTTGCGTTGACATCCAATGACAGTGGACTACATGGTCATGTCACGACTGCCGTGTACATCACACACTCTCATCATCTCACATTCGTACTTGTGAAAGGAATCAGCAGAGACAGTTTCTTTCTTCAAACCATGTATTGTGACTTATGTCCTCTGTGATGCAGTATAGTGGACACTACTGGCAGCGGAATGCATGTGGAGGATATACTGAGCATGATTACACATAGCAAAGGGTGTAGGGGTACATGTGATTAGCTGTTGCATGTGGGATGTGGGCTTCAGAGTTACATCTGCTTGGCCGTTGCTGTGCTAATGTTCATTTGAAAATAGCTGCGGAGTTGCAGACTTTGACACAGACGGTATACATTTAGCCTACCAGACCGCTTGGCATCATGGGCACAGTCCATCTCAGTTCCATGTGACAGGTGTGCTGCTGTTGTTACTCATGCACGCGTGCGTGTGAGTTGACATCAGGGCATGGGCTTACGTGCATGCAACGGCGTCCCACTTGTTGTTGCCATGTGGTGGCTACTGGACATGTCACAGTCACTGGGGTCGTGTTGTTGTTGTATGCACTTGTCGTCCATGCAAAGGTCCTGTTACGGGATTTCCGGGGAGGGGAGAAGGGGTGCAGCTCTCACATACTCCAGCCGAGCGATTCCTGTCCACTGAGCGGTGCATATGTCCATGGGCGCAGGATCCATGTCATGGCATACTTGTACGTGCAGTTCTGTCCATGTGGGTGCGATACACATATCCCATGCCACTGCCTCCCCCGATACATGCAGAGTTCCTGGATGTGATGGGGAACAGAGTGCATGTCCCGGACACATCCGATGTCATGGCAGTGTCGTTGATGGTGTGGTATCAGTTGCAGGTCGTTTGGTATGGCTGTTGTAGTGGTTACTGGCCAGTCCGTGCGGAAGCTAAGCATGGGTACAGTGTCGGACATCATGGCTCAATTGGGGGATTGCGTCGGGGTCCTACGAATTGACAGGTTGACAGGTATGCGATGGCTTCCTGCAGGGCTTCCATTTCATTGGTGGTATACATGTTTGCCAGCCAATGTAGCGGATGGTGGCTGTCACGGTGTTGTTCGTAAGTTGTCCCTTGTAGGAGCATGATGGGGCATGCTGGGTGACATTCGATGTAGCTGTGATCCATGATCCGTCGTGTGGAGGCACAGTGGTCCCATTGCAGTGTGGGTCCGATGTTCGCCACATACGCCATGCCCCCATAGGCTGAACAGACCCTGTCGTGTGCGTCCAGAGGGTGGAATAGTGGTAGCAGGTCCGCCCTTGGACATGCCGGGTTGGAGAGGCACAACTCCACAGGATGGTGGAAGGGACACCTCCGACAGTAGAAGACGGGTATGACGCAGCTGAACAATGCGATGCGGTAAGTCAGTCGGTAACTTACGTTCAGCAGGGATAGGGGTTCGCATCCCATTATCTGTATCAGGTTGTGTTTGTACAGCTTGACCTGTCTGGCGTAGTTGGGTAGGTGTGTTGAAGGTGCCATTTTGCTGCGGGGCGATGTGGTGGCGTGCTCCGGCTGTGTGTGCAGTCTGCAGTGTGCAAGCTCCGAGGTTGCTGTGAGGTCTGTGATGGTCGTAGGGGGCAGGACTTGTGTTCTGTTAGCTTGTGCGGAGGACACGGGCCCTCATCCCACGTGCTTCTCTGAATGTTCAAGGTCAGTGGTGTGTGACTCCTTCCAGATAACTTGCATGGGAACGACATGGGGGAGTTTTTCTTTTTTCTTTCCCGTTCGGTATGTTCTTAGGTGATATGCGCTATCTGCCCTGTGGTCGGTTTCCTCTGCATGCCTGTGTTGGTCTTTTTTTGGGACAATGGCTGTATTCTCCGGCTTGTTTAGTCGGGATGTGGTTTCGGAGTTGGAATGGAAGGTCATTCAGTGCTGTCTGCTCTCCCGTGTGTGGGCGGCAGGCTGTGTTTCCGCTATGCGTTGGGCCTTGTGTGTGGGTGTCATTCTTGGGTCCACCTGTTGTCGGTCCCCGGGCTCTTTGGTGTTCCGTTTTGTATGTCTGGTTCATGGGTGCAGGGTGGTATGGGTGTTTCTGTGTGGTACTGGCGTACCTCTTCCCGACGGGGCCCATGTTCTGCTGGGTGGTGTTGCCGCCGCTGTGTGCTTCGCCATGTTTGTCACACAGGGGTGTGTTCTGATGTTGCATGACTTCACTGACATGTGGGCGTCGGTTGTGTGACGTTGGGTGTTGGCCGTGAATTGGGCGTTGGGGACATGACTGTGGCAGGCCTGTCACGTGTCATGTGCGTTCTGGGTGTGGCTGGTGTGTGTGGTGCTTGGTTGTGTCCCTGTGTTGTTTGTGTGCGACGCATACATGGCGTTATGGTTGG
Source organism: Calotriton arnoldi (assembly GCA_963921515.1). Taxonomy (NCBI): domain Eukaryota; kingdom Metazoa; phylum Chordata; class Amphibia; order Caudata; family Salamandridae; genus Calotriton; species Calotriton arnoldi. The sequence goes on from CAWUFW010011728.1 coordinate 387,405, forward strand.
GTGCTGAGTTGTGCGCATGTGTGGCTGCGTCATCGCCGCTGTGCTGCGGTGCCGTGATGGGGTCGTTAGTTCCTGGTCCCAGGTGGTGTGCCCAAGATAGTTGCGAGATGTTGCGATTTGCCCTGTGTGACATTTGTGGGTGCAGTGGTGGATGTGTCTTGTCCACGCAGGGGTGTTGGGGGGGGTGCCATGTCCTCCTTTTCCGCACTTGCACTGTGTGCGCTGTTTGCGTGCCCTTGTTGTGTGTGTGCCTACCTGCGTCTCCGCGGTACGTTGCCTCCTAGGTGGTGCATCAGGTATAGCATGGGGAGGGCCTGCAGTGCTGGATTCATGCTCGGGGGGGTCGCCTCTTCGGTGTCTGTGCTCGGCGTTCGGGTTTCCACCTCATTTTCACGTGCGGTGTCTCTTAGCCGTGTGAGCTGTTTGTTTGCGGCATCGTAATTTGTACGCCGGGCGGTACGTGATTTCGTCTGGCGGTGTGTCTCCATTGGGCTGCGCCGCTACGTGAGCGGGCGCACTTTGATGGCGGACGGCGTCGCTGGCTTGCCGGCGGTGTTTGGCTGCCTTTTCACATCGTAATTTGGCGGGCGTGTGGGCTGCGGCATGCGGGCGGTAACTGGTGGTTTTTGCATCCGCCAGCACGGCGGTAGTGCTTCCGCCCGCCATCCTAATGGGCCCCTTTGTTCTTTACTGCATTATATTTTTCAAAAGTTGGTAACTGATAGAACTAAAATCCATACTGCTTCTGGAATTCGGCATCTTTTGGATATATGTACTGGTTCTTTGCAATTTACACTTAATGTACAACAAGATGCACAAGAATTTCTTATGTTTATGCTTGCAGTATTGGAAGATGAAGGAATAGAAATAGAAAATTTGTTTGGACTATGTTACAGATGAGATCATAAATGTGAAGAGTGTTCATTTTCTTCTACCACTGAAATAGACACTGAACGATTCATATATTTGACGATACCAGATTGCAAATCAGTGTCTTTTAACAAATTAGAAAAAACAGCTAATCAAAATATGACATGCTCTCATTGTAAATCAGAAATGTTGTCAACATTAAATATAGAAAGATTTGGAAAATATGTCATTTTAATGCTACAACGTTGTAGAGCAGATGGAAGAAAATTGGAAACCAAAATAAAAATTTTTGTGGCAAGTCAACTATCAATTTCAGGAAGAACTTTTAAAGCTGTGGCTATTATTTTTCATGATGGACCTACTACAACATCTGGACACTATACTGTGTACTTAAAGTGCAATAAAGGATGGGCACATTGCAATGATGCACATTTGGAATTTAAATGTAGGTTGCCTTTCGAATTACGAGATTGTTATCTGATATTTTTGAAGCCAAAGTTTTGAAAACATCATTCGGCCTATTGGGAAGATGTGAACACAAAATCACAAGTTTATTTTGGATATTTTCAATACAAACGGTTTTGGAAACATCATTCGGCCTATTGGGAAGATGTTAACAATTAGTATTTGGATTATTGTTTCTACTATTTATTATTCCATTTGCAAAATTGTGTTTGAAGGAACTAGTTGATATATTTGATCTTTATATTATACACGATGTATATGAGAGTATATATTATAAAAATTGTACTTTAGAGTAATAAATGATTTAATGTGGTTGAATAATGTAATTTAGAAACTGTATATAGGTAAACATATAGTTGAATTTGTTGTAAATATTTTCAACGCAGATTTGTTTTTTTTTACAATCTCATTGATTGTATTTTTTTCCCCGCTGTTATATGATGATCAACATAGAAATCACTGTGTATGGTGAAATTCAATAGAATCTGAAAACAGCAAAAAAGAGAACCTGAATATGTTATGTAATTCTAAAATTATATTGTGTTCTTAAAACTATAATATTATTTGCAATAACAGTATTTTTCTTCTCTTTTACAGAAAGTAATACTAAAGTTTGAAAATATTTTACATTTAGTTTACAATGAAACAACTGTAAAATAGTTACAAAGAGTTTGAAATCTACTTCAATAAAAAAGGTAAGATGAAATAATGTAATAAGCATAATAATATGAATTAATGTTTACAGTCACTTTTATTGCAGTCATTCATGTCTTCAAATTCAATCATCTCACTCCTCAAATCACCTCAGCAGAAGCCATGCACTCCTTCAATCACTGCAGCATAACCTATGTACTTACAAAATCACCCAGGCATTACCAATCCACACCTTTAATCACTCTAGCAGTACCCATACACTCCTGCAATCACCTAGACATTACTTGTACAGTCTTGCAATCACCCAAGTATTACCTATGCACTCCTTCAATCATCCAGACATTACTCCTCCACTTATGGAATCACCCAAACAGTTATCATGCACTCTTGCAATCACCCAGGCATTACCTATGCACATACAAAATCATCCAAAGAATACCTATGCACTTACAAAATCACCCAGGCATTTCCAATGCACTCCTCCAGTCACTCAGGCACTACTTATCCACTCATGTAATAACCCAGGCACTACCCATGCACTGCTCCAATCACCCGTGCACTACCTATGCACTCCTCTAATCACCCAGACACTACTCATTCACTCCTTCGATTACCCAGCCAGTAGCCATGCACTCCTCCAATCACCCAGTCACTACCCATGCACTTATAGAATCACCATGCAGTATCCTTGCACTCCTCCAATCACCCATACATTACCTCTGCACTCATGCAATCACCCAGACATTAACCAAGCACTTACAAAATCAGCCAGGCACTACCCATGCACTCCTCCAATTACCCAGGCTCTACTCACCTTGTTATGCAATAACCCAGGCACTACCAATGCACTCATCCAATTACCCATGCACTACCCATGCACTCATCTAATCACCCAGACGCTACTCATTCGCTCCTTCAATTACCCAGCCAGTAGCCATGTACTCTTCTAATCACTCAGCCACTATCCATGCTCTTATAAAATCACCATGCACTATTTTTGCACTCCTCCAATCACCCAGGCAGCACCCAAGCACTCATGCAATCACCCAGGCACTAACCATGCACTCATGCAATCATCCAGGCATTACCTATAAACTCATGTAATCAACCAGGCATTACACATGCACTTACAAAATCACCAAAGCAATACCCATGCACTTACAAAATCACCCAGTCACTACCCATGTACTCCTCCAATCATCCAGGCACTACTCATCCACTCATGCAATAACCCAGGCACTACCCATGCACTGCTCCAATCACCCGTGCACTACCCATGCACTCCTCTAATCACCTAGATGCTACTCATCCACTCATGCAATAACACAGGCACTACCCATGCAATCCTCTAATCACCCAGACTCTACTCATTCACTCCTTCGATTACCCAGCCAGTAGTCATGCACTCCTCCAATCACCCAGTCACTACCCATGCACTTATAAAATCAGCATGCAGTATCCGTGCACTCCTCAAATCACCCATGCATTACCTCTGCACATATGCAATCACCCAGACATTAACCAAGCACTTACAAAATCAGCCAGGCACTACTCATGCACTCCTCCAATCACCCAGGCTCTACTCATCCTGTCATCCAATAACCCAGGCACTACCAATGCACTCTTCCAATCACCCATGCACTATCCATGCACTCCTCTAATCACCCAGACACTACTCATTTACTCCTTCAATTACCCAGCCAGTAGCCATGCACTCTTCTAATCACTCAGCCACTATCCATGCTCTTATAAAATCACCATGCACTATTTTTGCACTCCTCCAATCACCCAGCCAGTACCCAAGCACTCATGCAATCACCCACGCACTAACCATGCACTCATACAATCATCCAGGCATTACCTATAAACTCATGCAATCAACCAGGCTTTACACATGCACTTACAAAATCACCAAAGCAATACCCATGAACTTACAAAATCACCCAGTCACTACCCATGTACTCCTCCAATCACCCAGGCACTACTCATCCACTCATGCAATAACCCAGGCATTACCCATGCACTTACAAAATCACCCAAACAATACCCATGCACTTACAAAATCACCCAGGCAATATCCATGCACTCCTCCAGTCACCCAGGCAGTACCCATGCACTCCTCCAATCACCCGTGCACTACCCATGCACTCCTCCAAACACCCAGGCATTACCCATGCACTTACAAAATCACCCAAACACTACCCATGCACTTACAAAATCACCCAGGCAATATCCATGCACTCCTCCAGTCACCCAGGCACTACTCATCTACTCATGCAATCATCCAGGCACTACCCATGCACTCATGCAATCATCCAGGCACTACCCATGCACTCATGCAATCATCCAGGCATCACCTATAAACTCATGCAATCACCCAGGCATTACCCATGCACTTACAAAATCACCCAAGCAATACCCATGCACTTACAAAATCATCCAGGCATTACAAATGCACTCCTCCAATCACCCAGGCACTACTCATCCACTGATGCAATAACCCAGGCACTACCCATGCACTACTCCAATCACCCGTGCACTACCCATGCATTCCTCCAATCACTCAGCCAGTACCCATGCACTTATCCAATCACTCCGCCAATACCCAAGCACTTATAAAATCACCACGCACTACCCTTGCACTCTTACAATCATGCAGGCACTACCGATGCACTCATGCAATCATCCAAGCATTACCATAAACAGTGTACCCATGCACTCCTCCAATCACCCACAGATTACGTCTGCAGTCAGAAAATCACGCAGGAATAACCCATGCATTTAGAAAATCACCATACACTACCCTTGCACTACTCCAATCACCCAGACACTACCCTTACAATCATACAATCGCATTACTTATGCACTCCTCCAATCATGCACACTTTACCTCTCCACTCACGCAAACACTCAGGCAGTGGCTATGCACACATGCAATCACCCAGACATTAGTTCTGCACTCTTGCAATCACCCAGGCATTACCCATGCACTCCTTCAATCATATATACACAACCTGTACACTTCTCCTTATATTCCACTTACCACAATTCATACAACACTTACAAATTTTTATTTTTTAAACCAAGTGGGCGGTTCTGACAAGAACCATTTTTTTTCTTCTATATTTTTTTTTGTTTTTTGAACTCTTTTTTACTTTTTTTGGTGTTTTAAAAAAAAAACTAAAAAAAAACTAACCAGAACCAACAGCAAAAATGATCAACAAATTATGCAATTAGGATGTCATTGCATTATCAAAAAAACAAAAACTAACAATGGTGGCTCCTAACAGCAAAGAGGATGGCATCTACCGATTGTTCTCCAAAACATAGAGTTTTGCGACATTTCACGCAACACTGCTCCAGCCTAGGAAAATCAGGAAGGATGTTGGGAATGCTAGCTGTGGTAGAACCAGATGATGTGCTTGGTCCAGCAGTGTTGTCTTCAGTTCGACGCTTTTCTTCATCTCGTTGACGCTGTTCTCTTGCTAGTTGTCGAGGATGAATAGTTTGCAAGTGTTTCAGCATCGATGATGTGCCACAAGAGTATTTTTTTTCTGAACCACGTGACAGAATGTTTTTGCAGATGGTGCAGGTAACTTTTCGGGCATTGACTTTTTTTTCTCCTTCAGAAATTGAGAAATATGCCCATACGATACTCTCATATCTTTTTTCTGTGGTTCCTCCAGCTCTTCTTCTTCCTCCTCAGGTGGAATTTGCTGTGGAACATTTGCAGCTATTAGGAAAATAAACACCAAAAAAAGGTAAAAAAGAGGATCAGAAAACAGTAGATCTATCTTCTGAGATGCTCTGAAAGGAAAGAAAAAAATGGGTGGGGTCCTTCAAGTTCTAGAATGAAAAGGTTCTTATCCAATCAAATTGTTTCTTTTAAAGTCACATGGGAATCACGCACCCGGCGTGCACCCGGCGCGACTTCCCAAAAATATATTTATCAATCATTTATCATTATTTCAGTTACAAATATATGATTTTTATAATTAGTTGAAATAATCTCTTGCTATAATATACATATTAAACTTATATAAATATACTTTTAAAACTTAAAGATTTACGATGGATTTGCGCAGCCGGCGCTACCGCCGGAACTACGTACGTCACGTTACGCGGGCGGAAATTCGCGCACTTGTCTCTTAACGAGCGCGCATCCTACATGACTTAACCAATATGGCGGCTTGAATTCGCGCACCCACTGAGACAGGTAAACGATCGGTACGCGAATCCACTTTATTTTAATAAAAAAATAATATATATATATATTAGAAAAGAGAAAACATTTGATTATTTTTAAAAGAATGAAAAAACTAAGAAAAACTATTTTTTGAACATTATACTTAGAAATTAGCATTTAAAAAACCTTTGAAATTCACTGAAAAAACCATAGGTTTCAGGGACGTTATAGCTAGAAATTAGCATTTAAAAAACCTTTGAAATTCACTGAAAAAACCATAGGTTTCAGGGACATTATAGTTAGAAATTAGCATTTAAAAAACCTTTGAAATTCACTGAAAAAACCATAGGTTTCAGGGACGTTATAGTTAGAAATTAGCATTTAAAAACCTTTGAAATTCACTGAAAAAACCACAGGTTTCAGGGACGTTATAGTTAGTTGGACATTTCACTCGTACAAAACCAGAGAAATTCGGCCGTTATAGTTAGTTGAGCTAACTATCACTCGCGCCCCCGCAATGCACTGCTGATGACATCACATATTATATCACTCATGACATGGTCAGTGACATCACTCATGACATCACTGATGACATCTCAAATGACATCACTGATGACATCATCCACGTGATAATCTGATGCACCTCCAAATACCCTAATATACCCTTTGACACACCCACTCTAAAATACAGACTACCATTTTCTAAACCAAAGACACACCAATACTAGTTACTACATACCCACTCACTGATTCCTAGGTCTACACACACATCCACTCCATCATCCATACAGACATTCATACATGCAGTCACTCATCAATACTGGCACTATCATATGCACTCATATACCCATACAAACACTCACACACCGCCACTCACCCATACAGTTACTCACACAGCTAGTTAGTCATGCAAATAATCAATCACATTCCTATTTACTCATCTACACAGTTATACACACACCACCTCACTTATTTATACAGATACTAAGACATACTTACTCTCTTATACAATCACTGATACAAGCACACACTCATCCATACAGCCACTTTCACAATCACTCACTCTCACATACAGTCATTTCTATACTCCAACACTCACATATACTGCCTTTCACATATGTAGTTACTCACACAAGTACCACTGAGATATCCATTCACTCACCAACACAGTCATACACACACTCACCCACCCATACAGCCCCTCACAGATGCACTCTTGAACCCATATACCCAGTGAATCACCCACTCACACATCCATGCAGTGAGTCACACACACACACCCCACCCACCCACACAGACACTTAGGCACCCATACAGATACTCAGACAACCAATCAATAACCTATATAGAGACTCATGTAGCTACTCACCAACCTAAGCAACCACTTACACACCAACTCACAGACTGATACATACATTCATACAGATCAGTCAGTCACCCATGTATTAGAAAGACACGTTTAATCACTCACTTATACAGTTAGTCACACACCTACTAAATCATCCATTCAGATAGTCATAAACCCACTCATTCTCAATACACCTTGGCCTATATATATATATATATATATATATATATATATATATATATATATATATATATATATATATATATATATATAAAACAAATGCAAAGTTTACAGAAACACACAGTTACTGGATGATGTCATCAGTGATGTAATTTGAGATGTCATCAGTGATGTCACTGGCCATGTCATGAGTGATGTAATATGTGATGTCATCAGCAGTGCATTGCAGGGGTGCGAGTTATAGTTAGCTCAACAAACTATAACGGCCAAATTTCTCTGGTTTTGTACGAGTGAAATGTCCAACTAACTAACTATAATGTCCCTGAAACCTGTGGTTTTTTCAGTGAATATATATCTATATATATATATATATATATATATATATATCTATACACATATATATAGATATATACGTATATATATATTCACTGAAAAAACCATAGGTTTCAGATATGTTATAGTTACAAATTAGCATTTAAAAAACCTTTGAAATTCACTGAAAAAACCATAGGTTTTAGGGACAGTTATAGTTAGTTGGACATTTCACTCGTACAAAACCCATGAAATTCCCCGTTATAGTTAGTTCAGCTAATTATAACTCGCGCCCCGCAATGCACTGCTGATGACGTCACATATTACATCACTCATGACATGGTCAGTGACATCACTGATGACATCACTGATGACATCTCAAATGACATCACTGATGACATCATCCAGTGACTGTGTGTTTCTGTAAAGTTTAAATATTTTTAATATATATAGGAAAAGACGTATTGAAGAATGAGTGGGTGTGTAAGTGTCTGTATGGATGATTTAGTAGGTGCGTGACTGACTCTATAAGTGAGTGATTTAACGTATCTTACTGAATGCATGGGTTAGTGACTATACTGGGTGAATGTCTGTATCCGTCTGTCTGTTGCTGTGTAAGTGGCTGCATGGGTTTGTGAATAGCTACATGAGTGTCTATATGAGTTATTGATTGGTTGTCTGAGTATCTGTATGGGTGCCTGAGTGTTTGTGTGGGTGGGGTGTGTGCGACTCTGTGCATAGATGTGTGAGTGGGTGATTCACTGGGTGGATGGTTTCAAGAGTGCATCTGTGATAGACTGTATGGGTGGGTAAGTGTGTGTAAGAGTGTGTTAGTGAGTGAATGTATGTCCCAGTGGTACATGTGTGAGTAACTACATATGTGAAAGCCAGTATATATGTGTGTTGGAGTATATAAATAGCTATAAGCGAGAGTGAGTGATTGTGATAGTGGCTGTATGGATGAGTGTGTGCTTGTATCAGTGATTGTATAAGAGCGTAACAATGTGCTAGTATTTGTATGATTAAGTGAGCTGGTGTGTGTATAACTGTATAGGTGAGTAAATGGCAGTGTGTTTAATTATTTGCATGACTGACTAGGTGTGTGAGTACCTCTTTGGATGAGTGGCGGTGTTTGAGTGTCTATATAGGAGTAAGAGTGCATATGATAGTCCTGTACTGAGTGACCATAAGTATGAGTGACTGTACGGGTGAGTGAGTGGATGTGTGTGTGTAGACCTAAGAATCAGTGAGTGGGTATGTAGTTATTGGTGTTGGAGTGTCTATAGTTTTGCGAATGGCAGTCTGTAATTTAGATTGGGTGTATCAAAGGTTATATTAGGGTGTGAGGAGCTGCATCAGATTATCACGTGGATGATGTCATCAGTGATGTCATTTGAGATGTCATCAGTGATGTCATCAGTGATGTCACTGACCATGTCATGAGTGATGTAATATGTGACGTCATCAGCAGTGCATTGCGGGGGCGCGAGTTATAGTTAGCTGAACTAACTATAACGGGGTAATTTCACGGGTTTTGTACGAGTGAAATGTCCAACTAACTATAACTGTCCCTAAAACCTATGGTTTTTTCAGTGAATTTTAAAGGTTTTTTAAATGCTAATTTGTAACTATAACATATCTGAAACCTATGGTTTTTTCAGTGAATTTCAAAGGTTTTTTAAATGCTAATTTGTAACTATAACTGTTCCTAAAACCTATGGTTTTTTCAGTGAATTTCAAAGGTTTTTTAAATGCTAATTTCTAACTATAACGTGTCTGAAACCTATGGTTTTTTCAGTGAATTTCAAAGGTTTTTTAAATGCTAATTTGTAACTATAACGTGCCTGAAACCTACGGTTTTTTCAGTGAATTTCAAAGGTTTTTTAAATGTATTAATTTTTATATTATTTTTTTCATACTGATTTACTACATTTTTAGAAACAATTTCTTTTACATATTTTATTTTTTAAATTACTTTGTAATTACATTATACATTACATTACAAAAAATACTTTCTCAGAATGAATTACTTTAGTTTAAATACTTAGCACATAGGCAATAGACTTTTAAGTACAGTAGTTACAGTTGTTGCAATGGGCAACACATTTTCAAACACAATGCAACATTCAGCTCAATGTGAATTTCTAGTTAAATGCAATTAGTTACTTTATGGATTACTTTTCTAACGACAGGACTGGATCCTAGATTCAGTCCTGGGACATCTCCTGTAAACAGTTGAGTAAAAGCGTTTTGGTTACAGTCGTGATTTTTAAGGAATATTATTGTATTTTAAAAGTTGACACTTAGAAACTTTTCCTCATAGAATCACCAATGTTATCCTATGGAAGGAAATTCACTTAGCAGGTAAAAACTGTTATTGTTACTTTTTCTTACTCAGTGTTGGATCCTGGATCCAGCACTGGTGCATCTCCTGTAAACAGTTGAAAAAATGCGTTTAAGTCATACAGGCGATTTTTAAGGAATATTTGTAGTTTGTGAAAATCGACACTGAAACTTTTCTGCTGAAAACCAGACAATGGATTCCTATGGAAGAAAAGATAAGTTACTGGTAAGTACGGTTAAAATTACTTTTCAGGGTCAGTGCTGGGCTAAAAGATGCAGCACTGGGTTCTCTCCTGATAACAGGTGAGTAAATCGGAATTCGTATTTCGGCTGATTTTAGAGGAATATTTGTATGTTTCAAAAATCAACACTTAGAAACTTTTTCAGCAAAAAGCAGGCAATGATATCCTATGGAAGGAAATTCAAGTTACTGGTAAGTACGGTTAAAATTACTTTTGAGGATCAGTACTTGGCTGAAAGATGCAGCACTGAGGTCTCTCCTGATAACAGGTGAGTAAATCGGAATTCGTATTTCGGCTGATTTTAGAGGAATATTTTAAAGTTCCAAAACTCCACACTTAGAAGAATTTCCAAGTGAAACCAGTCAATGTTAGCCTATGGAAGGAAATTCAAGTTACTGGTAAGTACGGTTAAAATTACTTTTCAGGACCAGTACTGGGCTGAAAGATACAGCACTGAGGTCTCTCCGTATAAAAGGTGAGTAAATCGGAATTCGTATTTCGGCTGATTTTAGAGGAATATTTGTATGTTTCAAAAATCAACACTTAGAAACTTTTTCAGCAAAAAGCAGGCAATTATATCCTATGGAAGGAAATTCAAGTTACTGGTAAGTACGGTTAAAATTACTTTTGAGGATCAGTACTTGGCTGAAAGATGCAGCACTGAGGTCTCTCCTGATAACAGGTGAGTAAATCGGAATTCGTATTTCGGCTGATTTTAGAGGAATATTTTAAAGTTCCAAAACTCCACACTTAGAAGAATTTCCAAGTGAAACCAGTCAATGTTAGCCTATGGAAGGAAATTCAAGTTACTGGTAAGTACGGTTAAAATTACTTTTCAGGATTAGTACTGGGCTGAAAGATGCAGCACTGAGGTCTCTCCTGATAACAGGTGAGTAAATCAGAATTCGTATTTCGGCTGATTTTAGAGGAATATTTGCACAATGGTGAAGGGAGGGGCGGGGCCTGAGGTGACATCTGTGCAAACGCGCCCCGTGGCGCGTTTTAAGTAGGGGGATTAAGTCCCCTTGAATCATGAGGGTCCCTACGGGCCAACTAGCCCACCAGGAACCTCCAGTATGCGCCAGGGGCTGCGTTGCAGAGACATGTACAGAGGCCACACCCCTTTTACACCTCTCTGCAACGCAGCTCTGTGGCGCTTTCTGGACGTACCTGTTGGGCTAGTTGGCCCCCAGGGTCCCTCAGGATTGAAGGGGATTTAATTCCCCATCTTAAAACGCGCCACGGGGCCTGTTTGCACACATGTCACCTGAAGCCCCGCCCCTCCCTTCACCACTGTGCAAACACGCCCCGTGGCGCGTTTTAAGTCGGGGGATTAACTCTCCTTGAATCCTGAGGGTCCCTGGGGTGCAACTAGCCCACCATATACCTCCAAAAAGCGCCACAGAGCTGCGTTGCAGAGAGGTGTAAAAGGGGCGTGGCCTCTGTACACCTCTCTGCAAGGCAGCCCCCTGGCGCATACTGGAGGTTCCTGGTGGGCTAGTTGGCCCCCAGGGACCCCCAGTATTCAAGGGGAATTTGTTCCCCCTCTGCAAACGCGCCAGGGGGCGCGTTTGCAGAGTGGTGAAGGAAGGGGGCGGGGCCTGCGGGCCGATCGTTTTTTTTTTTTTTGTCCCCTGAAGGGGGGCTGTGTGGCCCCCCTTCCTTTTTTCTGTTTTTGGGCCCTGGGGACCCCATCCCCCAGGGCCTTACCCCTTTTTTTTAATTACAAATAAAATTAAAAAAACGGGAAGGGGGCCGCGTGGCCCCCCTTCCCTGGGCCTGTATTTGCCCCGGGTGTAGGAAGGTGGAATCTGACTATATGGTTGCCCCCACTTTTTTTATGGTGTTTTGCTGGTTTATGACTTAGTTGGACTGGGATCCTGCTATTCAGGGCCCCAGTCTATCTGCTTTCTCTGTAAAAAGGTTTCCATGTGCCTTAGGCACATCTCTGATTGGAATCTGGAGTGCCCTTATAAGTCCCTAGTATATGGTATACTATGTACCAAGGGCATAGGTACCTCAGAGGCCTACCAGGGGCTGCAGCATGTATTATGCCACCCCTGGAAGGCCATCCAAACTGACACCACAGGTCTGCTACTGCAGCCTGGGTAGGGTGGTGCATGCACCCCTTACTGTGATATAGGTTACCTATATCACTAAATACATACACACATATAAACCTATAAGTCACTCCTAAGGCAGGCCTTATCAATCCTAAAGGCAGAGTGCATGGTTCCTATGTGAGAGGGTGCCCCTGCATGAGCAGGGCCCCTCTGCAGCATTCGGAGACCATCTCTGATGCTGTTTGTAGTGCAGCCTGACCATATACTCTTAAGCGCATTATATCCTCGCGGTAAAATGCTAACTTTGGAATGGCTGCACCTAAACATGTCGTGTTTGGTGTCAAACATCTTGGAATACTACCCCCCGCCAATCCTGGCAGCGGGGGTAGCATTCCACCCTTCTAGAGGGAAAGACATGTTAACTCTGGCTTACCCGGTAACTTCTTTCTGAAGCCCTGGCATCACAAAATGGATGCTGCTGCCACAGACACAAGTCTGGCCTCCTGCTGCTGGACGAAACTCCGGCAGGGGAGGCCTGGACAATAGGTTTCCTGTTGCAGGGAGGTGTGACCACCTCCCCAGACAGGATAATGTGTATTGGGGCTGGGTGGATGCACTCTTAGAGTGCTTTGAAGTCCTGCACTGGGGGAGCAAAAGGCTCCTCTGTGCATATGCCAGTTCAAACCAGCTCAGGGGCTACCTGCCCCTGCTCTGGCGCGAAACTGGACAAAGGGAAGTGGGTGTAGCCACCCTCTCCCTTGACCCTCCCATAGGTGGGGTCATAGAGCTAGTCCATCCCCTCTTTTTAGTATAAGAGGGGGAACCTTGCCATTGCAAAGCAGATAACCCCTGGACGACACTCTACAGAAGAATCCTGGCCCTTCGACGTTCCACTACCTTTGGAAGACAGAAGAATCTCCCTTGGAGTCAAGGAGTGACTCCCCTGCTTGGCAGGCACCAAAAACGACAACGACGGTCGCAAACTACGCCGCTCCCGCCAGAGTCCGAAGTCCCTGCAGCCCAGGAAGTAGATTTCCTGACTTCTCCTAGGCCATCGTGAGTCCCCAGCGAAGCTGAGGCAAGTGGACCCCACGAGTAACGAGGAACCGCGACCCCTGGGTACCGTGCACTATTGTCGAGTGCAACCCCTTCACAACGTTCTACGAACCTGTGCTTTGGACCACGTGTGTTCCCGACCTCCAGCAGGAACTCCTCCGAAGATCAGAGGCCTACATTGTCCCGAGTGACCGTGGGCCCCTGTTGAGTGATTCCGCCCGAGGTGTCTTCGCGATCCCTTGCCCGCTGGCTTGTGGGTCCCCAGAAGACTTCTTAAAGAAACTAAAGGGCTCCCCTGGTTGCTCCAGGCCTGCCCTGACTTACCCTCGCTGGGTGAGTTCCACAGACCTTGCTGGTCTGCGCCATCGACTTTTCTTCATCTCCCCGAGACTTGCGGCTGCCAAGGCTTGTTGGCTCCGATCGAGTTGCCGACACCGCAGTCAGCTGCAGACGTCGAGGGACACACCGAATCCAGCTCCTGGTCGTCGTCGACGCCTCCTGGACCACGTTGCTGAAGATTCAAGGCACCCGCAACCGACCTGAATCACTCGACGACGGTGGGCATCCATCTTCCTTGCCCCGAGTCACTGCCAAGTGACTTTGAACACTGTCCCCTCTGCTTTCAGGTCATCCTTCTTCAGAATCCAGGCTTGGATTCCACCGGACCCTTCTTCAGCTCCCGCAAGCAGCAAGTCTTCTTTGTTCGCCATTGAAAACGACGCCGCGACCCGACACCAAAGGACACCTGTGCACCCGGCTTCCCTGGGTGAGGTAACTCCAGCACTACGGTGCTCCTGTGGGTGTGGGCCCTAGAACGACTTACCCTGTAAGTGACTTGCTTGTAGGTTCTATAGAAGTATCCTAAAACTCTTTATTTCCAACCGCGACTTGCCCCATTGAAGTCAACGGCGATCCGCGCCTATGTATCTACACTGCACGCGTCCCCCGTGGGTCCTTTACTTACCTGCCTTGGGTGGTTTCGTGAGGCCCCAGCACTTCTGAAGGCCCTAGGCCTTGTCTCCCTGCAAGTCGTTGTCCCTAAGTCTCTTACTTAGTATATGGTCTGGTACGCCCCTAGGGCCCCAGCCATATTTTGTGCTTAACTTATTGTGAAACGTTGATTTGTGCATATGTTTGTCTTCTAATCTCATAAAGAGATTAGTAGAGAGTTATTTAGAAATAAATACATATATATTTGATATATATACCTGTGTGGTGTCTTTTCATTTGGTGATTCAAGAGATTATATGGTAAAACAAGCTGCTTTACATTCCTCCGAGACTTAGCCTGAAGGCTGCTCTCCACAGCTACCACTAGGATAGCTTTCTTTAAAAGGTTGTCTTAAACCTATCTACCATAAGAGTCGATTTGCCCTGGTGCAAGGTGTCCACTTTAATTAGTGAACAGCATATACCAGGCCAACTTCTCACATTGGTGGGCAGCGTGTGGGATTCCAGCTTGCCATTGTTTTACCAGAAAATCTCTATTTGAATTACTAACTGAAAACCATTATAGGTACTCAAGGTACATATAAAGTCAAGCTTAGTATCAATAAGTTCTACTGAACTTAGAGCTGGGTGCCAAGGGATAGCACACCCTTTCCACAGCTCAAGCTAGGATCAGTAGGCCACAAACTAGAGTAGGTAGTACAACACTGCACAACACTAGAATGTCTTTAAGGGGAGGATCCAAAGAATCCTTGCAGGAAGCCATTGAGCTTCCACCCTCCAAGTATGATACACTCCCATTCTTGGAATTGAGAGCTTTATGCAACTTGAGAAAAATAAGGACAGGCCAAAGTCCCACCACCCAACACCTCAAGGAGTTGTTGGTGGCTTATGACCTTAGTAAGCCTGTAGGGACTGAAGGGGTAGGAGCTGAGGGTGGGGCAGAAGAAGAGGAGGAGGCCAGGGGTACCAATACCCCCAGCCCCCCTCTGAAACTGGCCAGGAGGGTGACAATGACCCTGACCTGGAAAACCCAATCCCTCCTGTGGATGATGATGAGGATGATCAAACTGATGCCCTCTTTGTCCCCCCAGGAAGGATTAAGAGTGTGCCCAGGAAGTCTAGATCTCCTTCTCAGGAGTCTAACCACTCTGGCACCTCTATAGGGAGCTCTGTCTCCTCTCACAGGAGGGAATCCTCTCATGAGAGGAGAGCCAGGCTGGTCCGGTATGAGGAAACTCAGCTGGAAATCAGAAAAAAGCAACTGGCTTTAGATAGGGAATCCCTAGATCTCCTCAGGGAGAGAAGAAAGTTGGGACTAGAGTCCCATGGTGGCAGCAATATCCCTAGAGATAGGGACAGGTCTTATGACCATAGAAACCTAAACAAGATTGTCCCTCCCTACCAGAGTGGGGATGACATCCACAAATGGATAACTGCACTGGAGAGGGCCTGTAAAGTTCAGAAGGTCCCCCAGAGGCAGTGGGCAGCAATCTTGTGGCTCTCCTTTGCAGACAAAGGTAGAGACAAGCTCCTCACTGTAAGAGAAGAGGATGCTGACAATTACACAGTCTTGAAGAGTGCTCTGATAGATGGGTTTGGCCTAACCACTGAACAGTATAGGTTGAAGTTCAGAGACACCCAAAAGCGCAGACTCAAGACTGGGTTGATTTTGTAGATTGTGCTACAAAGGCTCTGGAAGGTTGGATACATGGCAACAAAGTGCAGGACTTTTTAGGATTGTACAATTTGATTATGAGGGAGCAGATCCTTAATAATTGTCAAAACCAGCTTTTGCACCAGTATCTGGTGGACTCTGATCTGACCTCTCCCCAAGAATTGGGAAAGAAGGCAGACAAGTGGGTCAGAACCAGAGTAAAAACTAGAAATCAGGGTGGTGACCAGAAGAAAGATTCTACTAAGTCCCAAGAGAAAGGTGGGGATAAATCTAAGGATAAGTCCCCTACAGGGCCCCAAAATTCCTCTTCTGGGGGTGGGTCCCAAACTCCTTCCTCTCCTGAAAAGAAACCCTATTGCCATGTCTGTAAAAAGCCTGGGCACTGGAAAACTGATCCCAGTTGCCCCAGGATTGGCAATAAAGAAAATGTTCCTCCCACAACTACTACCACCCCTCCTGGTACTACCAGTAGTAATCCTCCAGTTGGGAGTAGTGCACCCAAAGTGCACTTTTGCAAGTGGAACAGAGGTGGGCCCTAGTTTAGACAGGGACCCCTCAACAGACTCCTCTGACTCTGATGGTGGTATAGGATTTGCCACCTTTACCATGGGTCCCATAGCATTGGGCAGGTACAGATTGGAGCCAATAATTAATGGTCAGAAAGCTGTGGCATTTAGGGACACAGGGGCTAGTGTCACCATGGTGGCAGGGAAACTAGCCCCCCTCACCAGCTTTTACCTGAGTTTAAATACCAGGTGACCAACATTGATGGTGTCAGAACAGATCACCCCATGGCCATAGTCAATCTCAGCTGGGAGGGGGTCACAGGCCCAAAAAGAGTGGCAGTGTCCCCAACCCTACCTGTAGATTGCCTGATGGGCAATGATCTGGAAATTTCAGCCTGGGCTGAAGTGGAACACCAAACCCATCTTAGGATGTTGGGCGTCCCTGTAAAGGTTAGTGGGGCTGTGATGGCCACAGCCCCAGCCCAAGAATTTGGAGAGATGGAGCCTGAAAGAATGGCCCACTCTCCCCCAAAAGAGAGCACAAGGGTTGAAGAAAAGTCTTCTTCCCCCAGACAGTAGGTAAGGGTCAGCCTCCTCAGGGAACTGACCCTACCCCTAGTGAAGGAACTGCCACAGAGGTAGTCAGGCCTGGCCTGGCCACACCCCTGATGGCAGAGGACCCTTCCAAGGTGGTACCCCGTCTGGAGCAGGTAACCTGCCCCTCTCTACCCTGCCTCAGTCAGCCCAGGGCTGCAGAGGTCAGGGAGGTCAGTGGACCCCCCAGGGCCCCCTGTCCAGAGGAAGCCCCCATCAGCAGATTAGGGGCACCCAGTCTAGTAGCCCTAGCCAGGTGAAAATTCCTCTACACACTGAGGGATCCCCCATACCTTTATGTAGGGACCTCCCCCAGAAGGACTCTGGTAGGCAAGGGCAAACCTGGGACCAGAAGGTTCCAAACCTGCCATGTCCCTCCAGTAGTCCATCCAAAGGGACCCAACCCCCAGCTGTAGGCAGCCAAAGGTTGGCCCTTAGAGCAAAGTGCAACTCAGTCATGGAAAGACAGGCATACATGGTGACCAGTGATCTGAGGAAGCTGAGGCCAACATTCCTAGGGCCTCACTTCCCTACTCAGACACCTCACCAGCCTTGTACTTTACCTAAGCACACCACAGGTAGTGATTCCCCATGGTGGAGACCCTCTCATACCCTTAGGGTGAGGGATTGCTTAGTGGACCATAAGACAGGGGGCAACCATGCTAGTGCAGGTGCTTCCTTATATGACCACTTAGTCAATGAAGGCTCAACTGGCCAAGGTTAGCCTTATCTCCTTTCGTTTGGGGGGTTATGTAGGAAGGTGGAATCTGACTATATGGTTGCCCCCACTTTTTTTATGGTGTTTTGCTGGTTTATGACTTAGTTGGACTGGGATCCTGCTATTCAGGGCCCCAGTCTATCTGCTTTCTCTGTAAAAGGTTTCCATGTGCCTTAGGCACATCTCTGTTTGGAATCTGGAGTGCCCTTATAAGTCCCTAGTATATGGTATACTATGTACCAAGGGCATAGGTACTTCAGAGGCCTACCAGGGGCTGCAGCATGTATTATGCCACCCCTGGAAGGCCATCCAAACTGACACCACAGGTCTGCTACTGCAGCCTGGGTAGGGTGGTGCATGCACCCTTTACTGTGATATAGGTTACCTATATCACTAAATACATACACACATATAAACCTATAAGTCACTCCTAAGGCAGGCCTTATCAATCCTAAAGGCAGAGTGCATGGTTCCTATGTGAGAGGGTGCCCCTGCATGAGCAGGGCCCCTCTGCAGCGTTCGGAGACCATCTCTGATGCTGTTTGTAGTGCAGCCTGACCATATACTCTTAAGCGCATTATATCCTCGCAGTAAAATGCTAACTTTGGAATGGCTGCACCTAAACATGTCGTGTTTGGTGTCAAACATCTTGGAATACTACCCCCCGCCAATCCTGGCGGCGGGGGTAGCATTCCACCCTTCTAGAGGGAAAGACATGTTAACTCTGGCTTACCCGGTAACTTCTTTCTGAAGCCCTGGCATCACAAAATGGATGCTGCTGCCACAGACACAAGTCTGGCCTCCTGCTGCTGGACGAAACTCCGGCAGGGGAGGCCTGGACAATAGGTTTCCTGTTGCAGGGAGGTGTGACCACCTCCCCAGACAGGATAATGTGTATTGGGGCTGGGTGGGTGCACTCTTAGAGTGCTTTGAAGTCCTGCACTGGAGGAGCAAAAGGCTCCTCTGTGCATATGCCAGTTCAAACCAGCTCAGGGGCTACCTGCCCCTGCTCTGGCGCGAAACTGGACAAAGGGAAGTGGGTGTAGCCACCCCTCCCTTGACCCTCCCATAGGTGGGGTCATAGAGCTAGTCCATCCCCTCTTTTAGTATAAGAGGGGGAACCTTGCCATTGCAAAGCAGATAACCCCTGGACGACACTCTACAGAAGAATCCTGGCCCTTCGACGTTCCACTACCTTTGGAAGACAGAAGAATCTCCCTTGGAGTCAAGGAGTGACTCCCCTGCTTGGCAGGCACCAAAAACGACAACAACGGTCGCAAACTACGCCGCTCCCGCCGGAGTCCGAAGTCCCTGCAGCCCAGGAAGTGGATTTCCTGACCTCTCCCAGGCCATCGTGAGTCCCCAGCGAAGCTGAGGCAAGTGGACCCCACGAGTAACGAGGAACCACGACCCCTGGGTACCGTGCACTATTGTCGAGTGCAACCCCTTCACAACGTTCTACGAACCTGTGCTGTGGACCACGTGTGGTCCCGACCTCCAGCAGGAATCCCTCCGAAGATCAGAGGCCTACACCGTCCCGAGTGACCGTGGGCCCCTGTTGAGTGATTCCGCCCGAGGTGTCTTCGCGATCCCTTGCCTGCTAGCTTGTGGGTCCCCAGAAGACTTCTTAAAGAAACTAAAGGGCTCCCCTGGTTGCTCCAGGCCTGCCCTGACTTACCTTCGCTGGGTGAGTTCCACAGACCTTGCTGGTCTGCGCCATCGACTTTTCTTCATCTCCCCGAGACTTGTGGCTGCCAAGGCTTGTTGGCTCCGATCGAGTTGCCGACACCGCAGTCAGCTGCAGACGTCGAGGGACACACCGAATCCAGCTCCTGGTCGTCGTCGACGTCTCCTGGACCACGTGGCTGAAGAGTCAAGGCACCCACAACCGACCTGAATCACTCGACGACGGTGGGCATCCATCTTCCTTGCCCCGAGTCACTGCCAAGTGACTTTGAACACTGTCCCCTCTGCTTTCAGGTCATCCTTCTTCAGAATCCAGGCTTGGATTCCACCGGACCCTTCTTCAGCTCCCGCAAGCAGCAAGTCTTCTTTGTTCGCCATTGAAAACAACGCCGCGACCCGACACCAAAGGACACCTGTGCACCCGGCTTCCCTGGGTGAGGTAACTCCAGCACTACGGTGCTCCTGTGGGTGTGGGCCCTAGAACGACTTACCCTGTAAGTGACTTGCTTGTAGGTTCTATAGAAGTATCCTAAAACTCTTTATTTCCAACCGCGACTTGCCCCATTGAAGTCAACGGCGATCCGCGCCTGTGTATCTACACTGCACGCGTCCCCCGTGGGTCCTTTACTTACCTGCCTTGGGGGGTTTCGTGAGGCCCCAGCACTTCTGAAGGCCCTAGGCCTTGTCTCCCTGCAAGTCGTTGTCCCTAAGTCTCTTACTTAGTATATGGTCTGGTACGCCCCTAGGGCCCCAGCCATATTTTGTGCTTAACTTATTGTGAAACGTTGATTTGTGCATATGTTTGTCTTCTAATCTCATAAAGAGATTAGTAGAGAGTTATTTAGAAATAAATACATATATATTTGATATATATACCTGTGTGGTGTCTTTTCATTTGGTGATTCAAGAGATTATATGGTAAAACAAGCTGCTTTACATTCCTCCGAGACTTAGCCTGAAGGCTGCTCTCCACAGCTACCACTAGGATAGCTTTCTTTAAAAGGTTGTCTTAAACCTATCTACCATAAGAGTCGATTTGCCCTGGTGCAAGGTGTCCACTTTAATTAGTGAACAGCATATACCAGGCCAACTTCTCACACCGGGGACCCCATCCCCCAGGGCATGGCCTCGATTTTTTTTTTTTCAATGGAGGGGGGCTGCGTGGCCCCCCTCCTCAGGCCATTTAAGGCCCCGGGGACCCCATCCCCCGGGGCCGGCCTTTCCTTTTTTTTTTTTTTCATTTTTAACTTTGGGGAGGGGGGCTGCGTGGCCCCCCTCCCGGGCCACTTATGGCCCCGGGGACCCCATCCCCCGGGGCCTGGCCTCACGTTTGAGACTGTGGGGGGGTCCCCAATCCCCCCACAGTCCCGCCGGCTCCCCGTGTCCTACGGGAGCCGGCATTGCTTTTACACATGGGGAGCAGCTAACATGCTGCTCCCCATGTGGAAAGCAATCAGCTTTGGATATTGGAAGAGAGAGCAGATTTCCTGCTCTCTCTTCCAATATCCAAGCAGTTTGCAATGACAGGACGGGAGCCGCGAGGCTCCACTGCTGTCATTGCAAACAGCAGTGTCCCGGGGGTAGGCACCCCGGGACACTGCAGGAGCCGACCCTGGGGGTGGCGGTCCCCAGGACCACCACAGGCTCCAGGAGGGGCCGTGCGGCCCCCCTCCTTACATTTTGAAAGCCCCGGGGAGGTGGTGGTCCTCGGGGCTTGGGGGTCCAAACGGACCCCCATTGTAATTTTTCTTAGTGCCCCGGGGAGGTGGTGGTCCTCGGGGCGTGTGGGGGCTGGAGCCCCCCACACAGGTTTTTCATAAATAAAAAGAAGCCCCGGGGAGGTGGCGGTCCCCGGGCTGCGGGGAGGGCTCAGAGCCCTCCCGCACCATTCTACATAAAGCCCCGGGGGTGGTGGTCCCTGGGGCTTGGGGGCCCTTAGAGGCCCCCACACATAAAATTAACCCCCCAGCATGCCCCCGGGACTTGGCCCACCCGGGGGCCAATTAACATCGAAGCGCGGAGACCGCGCTCGATGCTTCCGGCAGGATTCGCGCACCCTGAGCGCATCCTGCCGATTTAAAAAAAAAAAAAAAAAAAATTTGCCCAGGGGGTCCTTGTGGGACCCCCTGAGCGGACCTAGGGGGTCAGGGTGTTCCTGATTTGGAGTGTTGACAGCCAATTAGCATGCAGCTCGTGATCGGGAGGGTGCGCGAATCCGACGCGGCCATAGATATCACTATCTTTTTACTTTTGATTTTCTCAGCAACTACTGAACGGATTTACACCATTTAACAAAAAGGGTTCTTTCTGAACCAAGAACTACCTCTTTGCCAAATTTGGTGTAATTCCGTTCAGCAGTTCGGGCTGTAGCCGTGTCTAAAGTTTCCTATGGAAAATTGCATGGGGAAAACGCGTTTTGGGACCCCCCTTTTTTCTCGGCCCCCGCTTGACGAATCCCCCCGAGACTTTCAGGGCAGGAGCGGACCGGAGCGGGCCACAAAGTTTGAAAATTTTGCGAAGATACGTCAACCGGCAAGAGAGTTATTTCAAATAGAATGTCGCGGATTTCCTATGGATAATAGGTTGTAACTATAACTATCTACTGGCGACCGCCAGTAGATAATATATATATATATATATATATATATATATATATGTACATACACTTAAAAAACCAAAGGTTACAGTGATGTTATAGTTAGGAATAGAGTTAAAAAAAACTTAGAAATTCACTGAAAAAAACAAAGGTTACAGGGACGTTATAGTTAGGGTAAGATTTCATTCGTACAAAACCAGTGAAATTCAGCAGTAATAGGTACCTGAGCTAACTATAACTTATGCCTCCGCAATGAACTGCTTATGACCTCACATATTACATCACACATGACCTGATCAGTGACATCACTGATGGCATCTCTGATGACACCACAAAGTGAGTCTGTTTTTAAGAATTTATGGGTGGTAAACATATATACTAACCTACTACAAAAGTTAGATTACTATACTAGTGGCACCACTACTGAGTGATACTACTTCTAACATATATTATGTGAGTGGCTGTGTGACTGTATCCTTTTGTGTATGGGTGTGTGAGTGGCTGTATGGGTGTATATGTGGGTGTGTGTGAGTAGCTGTGTGGGTCAGTGAAATGCTGTGTGAGTGGCTGTATTGGTGAGTGACCGGGTGTGTCAGTGGCTGTATGGGCGAGTGAGTGGCAGTGTGAGTGTCTCTATGGGTGAGTAAGTGGGTGTGTAGTGACTGTATGGATGAGTGAGTGGGTGTCTGAATGGCTGTATGAGTGAGTGACTTGTCGTGTAAGTGGCTGTATGGGTGAGTGTGTGACTGTTTGAGTGGGTGTTTGGTTAAGTGAGTTGGTGTGTGAGTGGATGCATTGGAGTGTAAGTGTCTGTGTGAATGGCTGTATGGGTGAGTTAGCAGATGTGTGAGTGCTTGTTAGGGTGTGTGAATGGGTACATAATTGGTTGTGTGAGTGAGTGTGTGAGTGCTTGTGTCTGTGTTGAGAGGCTGTATGGGTGAGTTAGTGGGTGTGTGAGTGACTGTGTAGGTAAATAAGTGGGTGTGTGAGTAGCTGTATGGGGGAGTGTGTGGCTATGTGAGTGGCTGTATGGGTGAGTGACTGGTTGTGTGAGTGGCTGTATGGGTGAATGAATGGTTGTGTGAGTGGCTGGACGAGTGAGTGAGTGGGTGTGTGAGTGCCTCTATGGAGGAGTGAGTGTGTATGTGAGTACAGGTATGGGTCTGTGAATTTTTGTGTGGGTGTGTGAGTGGGCATACAAGAGGTTGTATGGGGGTGTGAGTGGTTCTGTGGATGATGTCATCAGTGATGTCATTTGAAATGTCATGAGTGATGTCATGAGTGATGTCACTGACCATGCCATGAGTGATATAATATGTGAGGCCATAAGTAGTGCATTGGAGGTGCGTACGTTAGCTCAGGTAACTATAACTTCTGAATTTCACTGTTTTTATACAAGTGAAATCTTAGCCTAACTATAACATCCCTGTAACCTTGTTTTTTTTCAGTGAATTTCTAAAGTTTTATAAATTCTATTTCCTAACTATAACGTCCTTGTAACCTTTGGTTTTTTAAGTGAATTTCTGTGGTTTTTTAACTAGTAGTCGCGTTTGCAGAGTGGTTGAGAAAGGGGGCGAGCCTCCGACCAGCGCTCGGGAATCCCGCTGTATGCAACTTACTGGAGGTAACAGGAGGGGTTCTTGGCCTCCAAGGTCCCTCAGCATCCAAAAGGACTTCATCCCCCAACCAGTAGTGCAGCAGGATTGCTAAGAGGTCTTTGGAGGCCACGCTTCCCTTTCTCCACCACTCTGCAAACACGCCTCCTGGCACACTACCAGTTGGGGGATAAAGTCCACTTTACTCCTGAGGGACTTTGGGGTCCAAGAAGCCCTCCTGGTACCTCATGTAAGTCCTACGCAGCGGAATTCCTGAGCACTGGTCGGAGGCCCAGCCCCCTTTCTCCACCACTCTGCAAATGCGACTACTAGTTAAAGAAGCATTTGCAATGTAATAGGTCTTGCATTTGCGAGAATTAGAGCTATTGGCGTTGTAAATGTAAAAGTTTTTTACTAATGTTTTTTGGAGTGGAGTGGAGTGGATGTACGTTGTGTGTAGTGAAATTATGTGGTATGTTTTGCAGTGAAATTATGTGGATAGAAAGTATGTGGCATTTAGTGTATAGGAATTATGTAGAGTGGGATTATGTGTTATGGAGAGTAATTATGTGATATGGTAGTCTGTGTTGTGAAGTGGTAACCTCAGGTTTAGTCTTCCTCATTTCCATAGAAGCTAAACTATAAACTCAATGAGACAAAAAAAGAAGCAACCACTGAGGAGCACTTCTGGACCTAGTCGGAGATATGAGCAGGGCCACTGGAATTATGCGACTGTTTGGCTGCACCGACTTTCGCACAATTATACATTTTGCGCATTTGCCACATAATCCATCATGTTATGTTATGTTAAAAGTACTTATTGAGCGCACGTACACCAAGCGGTTTCATGGCGGTTTCATCTGCTGCATAATCTGCAGATTTGAACAAAAAAACCTTGTTTCTAGCTCAAACTGCTCAAACGTTACCAAAAATGTAGCAACAAGTGTTATAGAGTGGTGGAAGGCCCTTTGCAAACCTAGAATGATCACCTCTTACTTATTGCTAAATGTGGGTGTTAAATTGGTACTAATGGTGTGCAAACCACTCTTGTTTGTTTCTCTTGCCACTTTCTGCATTACTCTTGCTTCTGCACTTATCTTGCCTCTTTCTGCACCTCACTTGCCTCTTTCTGCACCTCACTCTCTTCTTTCTGCACCTCTCTTGCCTCTTTCTGCACTTCTCTTGCCTCTTTCTGTACTTCTCTTGCTTCATTCCGCACCTCACGTGTCTCTATCTGCACTTCACTTGCCTCTTTCTGCACTTCTCTTGGCTCTTTCTGTACATCTATTGCCTCTTTCTGCACCTCACATGCCTCTTTCTGCACTTCTCTTGCCTCTTTCTGCACCTCACTCTCTTCTTTCTGTAACCCTCTTGCCTCTTTCTGCACCTCTCTTGCCCCTTTCTGCACCTCTCTTGCCTCATTCTGCACTTCTCTTGCCTCTTTCTGCACTTCTCTTGCCTCTTTCTGTACCTCTCTTACCTCTTTCTGCACCTCACTTGCCTCTTTATGCAACTCACTTGCCTCTTTCTGCACTTCTCTTGCCTCTTTCTGCAGCTCACTCTCTTCTTTCTGCACCTCTCTTGCCTTTTTCCCGCTCCTCTCTTGCCTCTGTCTGCACTTCTCTTACTTCTTTCTGTACTTCTCTTTCTTCTTTCTGTACCTATCTTGCCTCTTTCTGCACCTTACTTGCCTCTTTCTGTACCTCACTCTCTTCTTTCTGCACTTCTCTTGCCTCTTTCTGTACCTCTTACCTCTTTCTGCACCTCACTTGCCTCTTTATGCAACTCACTTGCCTCTTTCTGCCCTTCTCTTGCCTCTTTCTGCAGCTCACTCTTCTTTCTGCACCTCTCTCACCTCTTTCTGCACCTCACTCTTCTTTCTGCACCTCTCTTGCCTCTTTCTGCACTTCTCTTGCTCCTTTCTGCACTTTTCTTGCTTCTTTCTGCACCTCTCTTGCCTCTTTCTGCACTTCTCTTGCCTCTTTCTGCATCACTCTTGCCTCTTTCTGCACTTCTCTTGCCTTTTTCTGTAGTTCTCTTGCTTCTTTCTGCACTACTCTTGCTTCTTTCTGCACCTCTCTTGCCTCTTTCTGCACTTCTCGTGTTTCTTTCTGCACTTTTCTTACCTTTTTCTGCACTTCTCTTGCCTCTTTCTGCACTTCTCATGTCTCTTTCTGCAACTCTCTTGCCTCTTTCTGCACATTTCTGCCTCTTTCTGCACATTTCTTCCTCTTTCTGCACTTCTCTTGCTTCTTTCTGCACTTCTCTTGCCACTTTCTGCACCTCTCTTTGCACATTTCTTCCTCTTTCTGCAGTTCTCTTGATTCTTTCTGCACTTCTCCTGCTTCCTTCTGCACTTTTTTTGCCTCTTTCTGCACCTCTCTTGCCTCTTTCTGTACCTCTCTTGCCTCTTTCTGCACTTCCCTTGCCTCTTTCTGTGCTTCTCTTGCCTCTTTCTGCACCTCTCTTGCTTCTTTATGCACTTACCTTGCCTTTTTCTGCACTTCTTTTGCCCCTTTCTGCACTTCTGTTGCCTCTTTCTACACTTCTCTTGATTCTATCTGCACTTCTCTTGCCTCTTTCTGCACTTCTCTTACATCTTTCTGCAGCTCTCTTGATTCTTTCTGCACGTCTCTTGCCTCTTTCTGCACTTCTCTTGCCTCTTTCTGCATTTCTCCTGCCTCTTCTGGCACCTCTCTTGCCTCCTTCTGCACATTTCTTCCTCTTTCTGCACTTCTCCTGATTCTTTCTGCACTTCTCCTGCTTCTTTCTGCACTTCTTTTGCCTCTTTCTGCACTTATCTTGCCTCTTTCTGCACCTCACTTGCCTCTTTCTGCACCTCACTCTTTTCTTTCTGCACCTCTCTTGCCTCTTTCTGCATTTCTCTTGCCTCTTTCTGTACCTCTCTTGCCTCATTCTGCTCCTCACGTGCCTCTTTCTGCACTTCACTTGCCTCTTTCTGCACCTCTCTTGCTTCTTTATGCACTTACCTTGCCTTTTTCTGCACTTCTTTTGCCCCTTTCTGCACTTCTGTTGCCTCTTTCTACACTTCTCTTGATTTTATCTGCACTTCTCTTGCCTCTTTCTGCACTTCTCTTACATCTTTCTGCAGCTCTCTTGATTCTTTCTGCACTTCTCTTGCCTCTTTCTGCACTTCTCTTGCCTCTTTCTGCATTTCTCCTGCCTCTTCCGGCACCTCTCTTGCCTCCTTCTGCACATTTCTTCCTCTTTCTGCACTTCTCCTGATTCTTTCTGCACTTCTCCTGCTTCTTTCTGCACTTCTTTTGCCTCTTTCTGCACTTATCTTGCCTCTTTCTGCACCTCACTTGCCTCTTTCTGCACCTCACTCTTTTCTTTCTGCACCTCTCTTGCCTCTTTCTGCATTTCTCTTGCCTCTTTCTGTACCTCTCTTGCCTCATTCTGCTCCTCTCGTGCCTCTTTCTGCACTTCACTTGCCTCTTTCTGCACTTCTCTTGGCTCTTTCTGTACATCTATTGCCTCTTTCTGCACCTCACTCTTATTTCTGTAACCCTCTTGCCTCTTTCTGCACCTCTCTTGCCTCTTTCTGCACCTCTCTTGTCTCTTTCTGTACTTCACTTGCTCCTTTCTGCACTTTTCTTGCTTCTTTCTGCACCTCTCTTGCCTCTTTCTGCACTTCTCTTGCCTCTTTCTGTATCACTCTTGCCTCTTTCTGCACTTCTCTTGCCTTTTTCTGTAGTTCTCTTGCCTCTTTCTGCACCTCTCTTGTCTCTTTCTGCACTTCACTTGCTCCTTTCTGCACTTTTCTTGCTTCTTTCTGCACCTCTCTTGTCTCTTTCTGCACTTCTCTTGCCTCTTTCTGCATCACTCTTGCCTCTTTCTGCACTTCTCTTGCCTTTTTCTGTAGTTCTCTTGCTTCTTTCTGCACTACTCTTGCTTCTTTCTGCACCTCTCTTGCCTCTTTCTGCACTTCTCGTGTTTCTTTCTGCACTTTTCTTACCTTTTTCTGCACTTCTCTTGCCTCTTTCTGCACTTCTCATGTCTCTTTCTGCAACTCTCTTGCCTCTTTCTGCATATTTCTGCCTCTTTCTGCACATTTCTTCCTCTTTCTGCACTTCTCTTGCTTCTTTCTGCACTTCTCTTGCCTCTTTCTGCACCTCTCTTGCCTCTTTCTGCACATTTCTTCCTCTTTCTGCAGTTCTCTTGATTCTTTCTGCACTTCTCCTGCTTCCTTCTGCACTTCTTTTGCCTCTTTCTGCACCTCTCTTGCCTCTTTCTGTACCTCTCTTGCCTCTTTCTGCACTTCCCTTGCCTCTTTCTGTGCTTCTCTTGCCTCTTTCTGCACCTCTCTTGCTTCTTTATGCACTTACCTTGCCTTTTTCTGCACTTCTCTTGCCCCTTTCTGCACTTCTGTTGCCTCTTTCTACACTTCTCTTGCTTCTATCTGCACTTCTCTTGCCTCTTTCTGCACTTCTCTTACATCTTTCTGCACCTCTCTTGATTCTTTCTGCACTTCTCTTGTCTCTTTCTGCACTTCTCTTGCCTCTTTCTGCATTTCTCCTGCCTCTTCCGACACCTCTCTTGCCTCCTTCTGCACATTTCTTCCTCTTTCTGCACTTCTCCTGATTCTTTCTGCACTTCTCCTGCTTCTTTCTGCACTTCTTTTGCCTCTTTCTGCACTTATCTTGCCTCTTTCTGCACCTCACCTGCCTCTTTCTGCACCTCACTCTCTTTCTGCACCTCTCTTGCCTCTTTCTGCACTTCTCTTGCCTCTTTCTGTACCTCTCTTGCCTCATTCTGCTCCTCACGTGCCTCTTTCTGCACTTCACTTGCCTCTTTCTGCACTTCTCTTGGCTCTTTCTATACATCTATTGCCTCTTTCTGCACCTCACTCTCTTATTTCTGTAACCCTCTTGCCTCTTTCTGCTCCTCTCTTGCCTCTTTCTGCACCTCTCGTCTCTTTCTGCACTTCACTTGCCTCTTTCTGCACTTCTCTTGGCTCTTTCTGTATATGAATTGCCTCTGTATGCACCTCACTCTCTTATTTCTATAATCCTCTTGCATCTTTCTGCACCTCTCTTGCCTCTTTCTGCACCTCTCTTGCCTCTTTCTGCACTTCTCTTGCCTCTTTCTGCACCTCACTCTCTTCTTTCTGCAGCTCTCTTGCCTCTTTCCTGCTCCTCTTTTGCCTCTGTCTGCACTTCTCTTACCTCTTTCTATACTTCTCTTTCCTCTTTCTGTACCTCTCTTGCCTCTTTCTGCACCTTACTTGCCCCTTTCTGCACATCACTCTCTTCTTTCTGCACTTCTCTTGCATCTTTCTGTACCTCTCTTGCCTCTTTCTGCACCTCACCTGCCTCTTTATGCAACTCACTTGCCCCTTTCTGTAATTCTCTTGCCTCTTTATGCAGCTCACTCTTCTTTCTGCACCTCTCTTGCCTCTTTCTGCACCTCACTCTTCTTTCTGCACCTCTCTTGCCTCTTTCTGCACTTCTCTTGCCTTTTTCTGCATCACCCTTGCCTCTTTCTGCACTTCTCTTGCCTCTTTCTGTAGTTATCTTGCTTCTTTCTGCACTATTCTTGCTTCTTTCTGTACTTCTCTTGCCTCTTTCCGCACTTGTCCTGCCCTTCTCCTGCTTCTTTCTGCACTTCTCTTGCTTCTTTCTGCACTTCTCTTGCCTCTTTCTGCACTTCTCTTGCTTCTTTCTGCACTTCTCTTACCTTTTTCTGTACTTGTCTTACCTCTTTCTGCACTTCTCATGTCTCTTTCTGTAACTCCCTTGCCTCTTTCTGCACATTTCTTCTTCTTTCTGCACTTCTCTTGCTTCTTTCTGCACTTCTCTAGCTTCTCTCTGCACTTCTCTTTCCTCTTTCTGCACTTCTGTTACATCTTTCTGCCCCTCTCTTGCTTCTTTCTGCACCTCTCTTGCCTCTTTCTGCACATTTCTTCCTCTTTCTGCAGTTCTCTTGATTCTTTCTGCACTTCTCCTGCTTCTTTCTGCACTTCTTTTGCCTCTTTTTGCAATTCTCTTGCCTCGTTCTGTACCTCTCTTGCCTCTTTCTGCATCTCACTTGTCTCTCTCTGCACCTCACTCTCTTCTTTCTGTACCTCTCTTGCCTCTTTTTGCACTTCACTTCCCTCTTTCTGCACTTCTCTTGCCTCTTTCTATACCTCTCTTGCCTCTTTCTGCACCTCACCTGCCTCTTTCTGCACCTCACTCTTTTCATTCTGCACCTCTCTTGCCTCTTTCTGCACTTCTCTTGGCTCTTTCTGTACATCTATTGCTTCTTTCTGCACCTCACTTGCCTCTTTCTGCACTTCTCTTGCCTCTTTCTGCACCTCACTCTCTTATTTCTGTAACCCGCTTGCCTCTTTCTGCACCTCTCTTGCCTCTTTCTGCACCCCTCGTGCTTGTTTCTGCACTTCTTTTGCCTCTTTCGGCACCTCACTCACTTCTTTCTGTACCTCTCTTGCCTCTTTCCGCACCTCTCTTGCCTCTGTCTGCACTTCTCTTGCCTCTTTATGCATTTCTCTTGCCTCTTACTGCACTTCTCTTGCTCCTTTCTGTACTTTTCCTGCTTCTTTCTGCACCTCTCTTGCCTCTTTCTGCACTTCTCTTGCCTCTTTCTGTACTTCTATTGCTTCTTTCTGAGCATCTTTTGCCTCTTTCTGCACTTCTCTTGCTTCTTTCTGCACCTCTGTTGCTTCTTTCTGCACCCCTCTTGACTCTTTTTGCACTTCTCTTGCCTCCTTCTGCGCCTCTCTTGCCTCTTTCTGCACATTTCTTCCTCTTTCTGCAGTTCTCTTTATTCTTTCTGCACTTCTCCTGCTTTTTTCTGCACTTCTTTTGCCTCTGTCTGTACCTCTCTTGCCTCTTTCTGCATCTCACTTGCCTCTTTCTGCACCTCACTCTCTTCTTTCTGCACCTCTCTTGCCTCTTTTTGCACTTCACTTCCCTATTTCTGCACTTCTCTTGCCTCTTTCTGTACCTCTCTTGCCTCTTTCTGCACCTCACTTGCCTCTTTCTGCACCTCATTCTCTTCTTTCTGCTCCTCTCTTGCCTCTTTCTGCATTTCTCTTGCCTCTTTCTGTACTTCTCTTGCTCCTTTCTGCACTTTTCTTGCTTCTTTCTGCACCTCTCTTGCCTCTTTCTGTACTTCTCTTGCCTCTTTCTGCATCACTCTTGCCTCTTTCTGCACTTCTCTTGCCTTTTTCTGTAGTTCTCTTGTTTCTTTCTGCACTACTGTTGCTTCTTTCTGCACCTCACTCACTTCTTTCTGTACCTCTCTTGCCTCTTTCCACACCTCTCTTGCCTCTGGTTACACTTCTCTTGCCTCTTTCTACACTTCTCTTTCCTCTTACTGCACTTCTCTTGCACCTTTCTGCAATTTTCTTGTTTCTTTCTGCACCTCTCTTGCCTCTTTCTGCACTTCTCTTGCCTCTTTCTGCATTTCTTTTGCCTCTTTCTGCACTTCTATTGCTTCTTTCTGAGCATCTTTTGCCTCTTTCTGCGCTTCTCTTGCTTCTTTCTGCACCTCTGTTGCTTCTTTCTGCACCCCTCGCCTCTTTTTGCACCCTTCTGCCCTCTTTCTGCACCTCACTTGCCTCTTTCTGCACCCCTGTTCCCTTTTTCTGCACCTCTCTTGCCTGTTTCTGCAACTCTCCTGCCTCTTTCTGCTGTTCTCTTGCCTCCTTCCGCACCTCTGTTGCTTCTTTCTGTACTTCTCTTGCCTCTTTCTGCACCCCTCTTGTCTGTTTCTGCACCTCTGTTGGTTCTTCCTCCACTGCTCTTGCTTCTTCTGGACCTCTCTTGCAAATTTCTGCACCACTCTTTCCTCTTTCTGCACCCCTCTTGGCCCCTTCTCCACTTCTGTTGGTTCTTTCTGCACTGCTCTTGCTTCTTTCTGCACCTCTTTTGGCTGTTTCTGCAACTCTCTTGCTTCTATCTGAACTTCTCTCGCCTCTTTCTGTACTCAAATGGGAAGTGCAAGCTGTCAAGTTTAAAAATCTGCGTGCTCTCGTGACTGAGGTATATGTCTACTTGTACATGTATTCTTAGATGTGTTATGCATCTGAAGATGGTAGCTTAAAAAGCGGGTAACGTCTCCTATAGGTGGTCAAATCTTCTCAGTTCTGCCCTGTCATCCGGTTGCACAGGCAGACATGTCTTATGTATACAGGTGTTATAGAGCCCCTCAAATATACTATTGAATTCCCGTGTGCCCTGTATTGTGAGCAGAAAGAAATGCATACACCTTTTTGTACACAAATTTACAGAGTATGCTGTTTGAAACAGGTACTGAAGTATTTGTATGTTTATTTTTATGTAACATGTCACTAGGTAAAAGCAGAGACACGCATGCATACCTTCACAAACTTGGTCAGACTTACAACAGTGATATGCTTAGGATTACTGTTTTATATTTGGTAGGCCTAACATTCTGAGCAATCGATTAACAGTGAACCTTCAAGAGAAAAGTGAGGTTTAAGACATCTTGGGAGAAGGATTAGTGATTAGGCTACTTTGTATGAGTCTGTTGTAAGGTACAGTCAAAGTAGGCCTCTTTCTGTACCTCTGTTGGTTCTCTCTGCACATCTCTTGCTTCTTTCTGTACCTTTCTTCCTCTTTCTGGACTTCTGTTGCCTCTTTCTGCATTTCTCTTGCTTCTTTCTGCACCTTTCTTCCTCTTTCTGGACTTCTGTTGCCTCTTTCTGCATTTCTCTTGCTTCTTTCTGCACCTTTCTTCCTCTTTCTGCACCTCTCTTGCCTCTTTCTGCATTTCTCTTGCTTCTTTCTGCGCCTATCTTCCTCTTTCTGCACATGTTCTACCTATGTAGGCATAGTTAGAAATTAGCATTTAAAAAACCTTAGAAATTCACTGAAAAAAACGGAGTTTTTAGGGACGTTATAGTTAGTATTAGCATTTAAAAAACCATAAAAATTCACTGTAAAAACCACAGGTTTCAGGGACGCTATAGTTAGGAATTAGCATTTAAAAAACCTTAGAAATTCACTGAAAAAACCACAGGTTTCAGGGATGTTATAGTTAGGAATAAGCATTTAAAAAACCTTAGAAATTCACTGAAAAAACCACAGGTTTCAGGGACGTTATAGTTAGGCTGACATTTCACTCGTACAAAACCAGAGCAATTCGGCTGTTATAGTTAGCTGAGCTAACTATAACTCGCGCCCCCGCAATGCACTGCTGATGACATCACATATTACATCACTCATGACATGGTCAGTGACATCACTGATGACATCTCAAATGACATCACTGATGACATCATCCACTTAATATCTGATGCACCTCTTCACACCCTAATATAACCTTTGATACACCCATTCTAAAATATAGACTACCATTCTCGAAACCATAGACACACCAATACCAGTTTGTACATACCCACTCACTGATTCATAAATGTACACACATCCACTCACTCACCCATACAGTCACTCATTCACGCAGTCACTCATCTATACAGCCACTGATATATGCAATCATATACCAATACAGACACTCACACACTGCCACTCACCTATAGAGTTACTCACACACCTAGTCAGTCACGCAAAGAATCAATCACATTGCCATTTACTCACCTATACAGTTATCCACACACCACCTCACTTATTCATACAGATACTAACACATCCTTACTCTCTTATACAATCACTGACACAAGCACACACTCACCCATATAGCCACTCTCACACTCACTCACACATACAGTCACTTATATACTCCAACACTCACATATACTGTCTTTCACATATGCAGTTACTCACCCATATACCACCGAGACATCCATATACTCACCAACAAGACCATACACACACTCACTCAACCATGCCATCCCTCACAGATGCACTCATGAACCCATACACCCAGGGATTCACCCACTCATACATCCATGCAGGGAGTCACACAGCCCCTCACCCACCCACACAGACACTCAGGCACCCATACAGGTACTCAGACAACTCATAAATAACCCATATACACACTCATATAACTACTCACTAACCCATGCAGCCACTTACGTTATGTTATGTTAAAATAATTTATTAAGCGCACGTTCACCGGATGGTTTCTTGGCGCTGAGCGGGATCGGTTACTAGGACAAAGGCAGTGGAATTAATTGTAAGCCTGGGCAAATAACCATGTTTTAAGAGATTTTCTGAATTGGGAGTAGGAGGTGGCCAGACGCAATTCAGGAGGAAGGGAGTTCCAGAATTGAGGTGCAAGAGTCGAGAATCTTAAACCGCCGTGTTTTTTCCATTTGAATGTGCAGGGGGTCAGTAAGTTCATGTTTGAAGAGCATAGATCATGGGAGGGGACATAGCGCTGTATTTTAGTGGTGATAAAGGCTGGGCCGCGATCCGAAAGAGCTTTGTAGATCATACAGCCAAGTTTGAAAAGACAGCGTTGAGTCACGGGGAGCCAGTGGAGGCTCTTCAACAAGGGTTTCACATGGTGAGATTTTGGCTGACCATAAACAAGCCTTGCAGCTTGGTTCTGCACCAACTTACACACCAACTCACAGACTGATGCAGACATTTACACACATTAGTCACTCACCCATACATTGACCAAGGCACGTTTAATCACTCACTCATATAGTCAGACACGGGCCCAACAAATCATCCACACAGACACTCATACACCCAGTCATTCTTTGAATACACCTTGGCATATATATATATAACATTCTTCGACTTGTTAGAAACACAGTCACTGGATGATGTCATCAGTGATGTCATCAGCGATGTCATTTAAGATGTCATCAGTGATGTCATCAGTGATGTCACTGACCATGTCATGAATGATGTAATATATGATGTCATCAGCAGTGCATTGCAGGGGTATGAGTTTTAGTTAGCTCAGCTAACTATAACAGCCGAATTTCTCTGGTTTTGTACGAGTGAAATGTTAGCCTAACTATAACGTCCCTGAAACCTGTGTTTTTTCAGTGAATATATATATATATATATCATATATATATATATCTATATATATAGATCTATATATAGATATATATCTATATATAGATCTATATATATAGATATATATATATCTAACGTACACAAGTCCAATAATGCGCACACTCAGCATTGAACCCAATGCATTGAAAATCATTTATTAACCCGTAAATCTCGTAACACATTTCGACTGTACAGGCAATCTTGATCACACAAGAAAACATTCAATGCGAGTGTCGTTTCATAGCCAAAGAAAAACATAGATGATGGACTTCACATATCAATCAATGTAACAATGTACAAACTGTGGCAGCCATCTTGGAGTAGATACGCATTATATGGGGGCAAACTAGTAAGCCTGATGCGATAAAACCAGTTTACAAGATCAAACTAAAATATTGCAATGAACTTCACATTGTTTCAATCAAGTCCCAAAGTATAATGAATGTTGCATAAGAGAGCATGTAATGTCAAACACTGTCGTCCGATTGTATACTGGGTGCAGTTTTCAGCAACATATAATTGACAGCAAGTAAACCATAGTCATAATTCAAAATAGAAGACTCTACACGGAGACTATCCGGTAATAGTCCAGAGTACCCCAGTGTGTCTGATCCCCTCCTTGACAATAGATCTATCAGTTGTACTAAAACACCTGATGCCTTCGCGGCGTGCATACCCTAGTGGGTTGAGAAAGTTGTTGGAAAGGAGTAAAGTAAGCAGATTGCTTGTCAGGAGGTATACATTAGATACAGTACAACAACTGATGTCAACAAGGCTTACATACCCAAGTGGGTTTAAATAGTGGTTAGAAAGGGGAAAAAACAAACAGATTGTACATTAGGAGGGATACAATAGTTACAGTACAATAACTGATGCAGACAAGGCTTGCGTACCCAAGTGGGTTATGTACTAGATGGGAGGGACAGCACATAGCATGCACAACGCAATCTCACAAGAACAGTCAATGCCTTGGTGTCTGCAGCCTGTATATCACGTCACACGTATAACAAAAGGTCCTATAATACATATATATATATATATATATATATTGGCTAAAGCATTGGAATAGAAATCAGTGGTTGAAGAAATTAGTATCCTGTGCTGTGTCAAAACATGTTTTACTCATGGACAGGTCGTGGCTGGAATATATTAACGAGTTGTTGGCATTATTTTTTGACATGCCCCTCAGTTCAGGTGCACTGTGGATTGCTAACACTTTTGGTAGGATTGTATGGACATACACCACGGAGCCCCCCAAGCTGTGGGTAAAGCATTGGAATAAAAATCAGTGGTTGAAGAAATTGGTATCTTGTGCAATGGCAAAACCTGTTTTACTCATGGACAGGTCGTGGTTGGAATATATATATATATTACGTCGCTGTATACTAGTATTAGTCATAGTGACGGCATTGCAGCTTGTAAATATTTTTTGGACAAAAAACCGATCAATTGCTACAAACATAACAAACTTTTGCTCTTCCTCATTGAATGGTGCCTATGCCACAATTACTTCTTATTTAACAACAAAGTCTACCAACAGTTAAGGGAGTGGCTATGGGGTCTTGCTTTTCGCCAAGTTATGCTTGCCTACATGTGGGAGCCTGGGAGGAGGAGACACTTAGAGGTCAGTTATGTGAAACATGGAACAACAATGTCATAACTTGGCTAAGATATATAGATGATGTCTTTGTGATTTGGAAGGGTGATGCGACCAGCGCTAAGTCCTTTATTGATGATATTAATTCTAATATTTTGAACTTAGAATTCAATGCCACCATCAGTGCGACATCCGTTGAGTTTCTGGATGTAGAAATATATGTGAGAGAGCAAAAAATTAACTCAAAACTACATAGAAAGCCTACAGCAGGGAACTCTACACTCCACGCGGCCAGCTTTCATCCCAAGCATCTCATTGCCAGCATCCCCTATGGGGAAATGCTGCGCATACGCAGGATCTGTAGCTCACCATCAGATCTAGCAATATGCCAGGAAGAGTCATTCCAACGTTTCAAACTAAGAGGTTATTCCATAGCCAACATTAAAAAAGCTATGAACAGGGCCAATCAGATCCCAAGGGAAGACCTACTCAAAGACAGCCGAGTGGATGACACAAACACTAGTATCCCCAGTCCAGAGCCATTACATACAGTCACAACCAGATTCATCACGGCATATAACACTGAAGCCCGCAACATCAGAGCAGTGATAAACAAGCACTGGGGCATCATCAAATCTGATCCCATACTAGGCCCAGTAGTGTCAAATCAACCAGACATCACATACAAACGAGCACCATCCATGCATGATGCCCTTGTGAAAAACAGTCCAGAAATCATCTCCAAGAGTAACTGGTTGTCTGATATCAAGGGATTCAAAAAATGCAACAGTTGCAGGGCTTGCAAATTTGGCAGAAGCATCACCCAGGTAGATTCAGTATTTAGGAAACATCCCTTCATCATAAGGCATCGCCTCACATGCAAAACTGAGTTTGCAGTTTACCTACTTGTCTGTTCATGTAACCTATGGTACATTGGAAGCACAAAGCTACCGGTGCAACAGCGCATCTTACAGCATCTTAGGGCCATAGTTAACAATGATTCTACTTACCCTGTAGCAAGGCACTTTAGTGACAAGCACAGCAACAACTTGGCCCATTTACAGTACTCGGTCATTGATTGCATACCTATGCTAGTGAGGGGTGGAAATCGGGAAAACTCCTTAGACAGCTAGAGAGCAAACACATCATCGAGTTCAACACCAAGGCCCCATCTGGGTTAAACTTGAGTGAAGATTTGCATAACTTCCTATGATTTCTTACTGTATGAATAGGCTATACGTATACACATCGATGACACATAGATTTGTTACCAATGCCCCACCGATTCTGCTATGTTTAGTTCCACCACAATATTTATGGCACACTAGGTGCTTTAGCAAACCATTTATTAGATAGAGAATGGGTATCAATGGCTCAATATGTTCTCGCCATGACTATCTGCTTATAAACTATTTATTTGCACAATATCTAGATTGAAATCGCATATATGCTTATTTTAGCAATTTGCGGGCTTTTTATTTATATTTCTAACAGTAAGCTATTTATTGTGTTATTGGTTTGCTACATGTATTTTTTGGAATCCTTGCGTTTTTGCCACACTTCTTAAATATGTCCATCATAGTTTCATGCGACTGCAGCAGTTGAATCTCCATACAATGTTACTAATTTTGTTCCCTCCCTAACCTAATGTTCCCCCTAGAAATCTATAGGGTGGCATACACCCATGTGTTTATGTACTGTAGAGGCACTATAATGATTATCAATTTTTGTGTCTTTTGTTTTAAATAACACCCCGTGTGCAGATGTTGTCACATTAACCATTGGGTTCAGCACATTTTTGCGCGACCAGATGCACTCACGGGCTCACTCACATTTCCAAACACCTCCCTCCCTTTCACAGAACACACACACAAATTTAATCACTCATGAGTAACAGCAACAGCATGTACTCGCTACAATACTAACAGGCACTACAATTCACTCGTGGTATTTTTTTAATCTATCTCTTTGCTGATCTTGCGCCCTTCAGCCCCGCATTTTAATACTTAATACGGTCTGGCCGATTTAATGGTCAATCAAATTTAGTTATGCGACTTGCGCGACTGATTAAATACTTTATCCTTCGTTTTAGGATACATTTTATACTCACAAGCTCGCAGCTACTTTGGATTTTCCAACGCTGTAATATTTGCAATGGCAAGAGCGAGCACGAGTTACCACACCAGCGCTAGCCTTTAGGAGAATGACATTACAGATGCCTTCAACCTCCATATCATTATAGCACCATGTATGCAGTCATTGGTCAGCACTTAGATTACAGTAATATGACACTGCAGTAAAGCAATGACACTGCAGTAAAAGTGCCACATCATGTTGTAAAGTGCTTATCTGAACGAATACCACTGTAGAAAGACTACTGCTTACTCACCATGTATATATAGATCACCTTCACTTGCAGTGCACTATGTGAACAAGGCCGCATGTCTGGCGGCCGAAACGCGTCTTTGGACAATGATGGTTAATTAATAAACACCTTGCCACTTCAATTGCTGTGGAGTCTGTGTCCTTGTGTAGTGCCGGTGTGACTGGACACTCTTGGATTTTCATGTGGATATATATATATATATATATATATATATATATATACTTGAAGATGAAGGATCACAAGAAAACAACAGCCAGCCAGGGCAAAAATCTGGATCCCAAAGGATACAATGAGTCACAAAGAAATAAAATATCCAAGAAAGAAGTGACTCAAACAGATAGATTCACCAAAGAACAAAAATATATTTCCACTACAACGTTTACAATGGTTGTAAACCATCTTGTACTACCTGAGGAAGGCAGAAGCTGAAACGTTGTAGTGGAAATATATTTTTGTTCTTTGGTGAATCTATCTGTCTGAGTCACTTCTTCTTGGATATATATATATATATATATATATATATATATATATATATATATATCCAATGGGAAGAAATGCTCCTGCTGGAAGCCGGAGTCCCGTGGAAGGTGGCGCGAGAGTCGGCGAAGCCGTCGATACTCCAATTGAAAGTAAATGAAAAACGGTCGCTCGCACACTCAGAAAGATAAGGCAGTTTCGGGAAAACGAAGATTTATTCCATCATAAATCAAACGTATATATATATGTGTGTGTGTGTATATATATATATATATATATATAGTGTACATACACACACACACATATATACATAAAAACAAGTTTGAGGATATGTTATGGTTAGAAAAACTTAGGGCCTGATTACGATGGCGGTGAACCCGCCCCCAGCAGCCTGCCGGTGGCGGGTTCACCGCCATCATAAGGGAATTCTCCACCCGCCAGATAAGGATGGCGGGCGGTGTGCTGGCGGCGGAAAGCTCGTCCGCCACGGGTCCGACAGTTACGATTGCCTGTCGGACCCACCCCGCATCCACAAAATGGTGGCGTGCCAGATTTGGATGCTGCATCCCAGCCAGCTTGTGTATGGCAGTTCAAC
This sequence comes from Calotriton arnoldi, assembly GCA_963921515.1. NCBI lineage: Eukaryota > Metazoa > Chordata > Amphibia > Caudata > Salamandridae > Calotriton > Calotriton arnoldi. The sequence goes on from CAWUFW010011728.1 coordinate 427,469, forward strand.
AGCCATTCAAAGGCTGGTGGGGAAGTACTTTGCAGGGGCATGTTACTTGTGCACTCGGGGGGCACCTATGGTGCCCCCTACAGTTCCCTACGCCAGGTGGCAGGCACCGCATGGTGCCTGCCACGTAGTGCAGGGAAATGCACAACATGCATTTTCATCATTGCGGCGGGTGCTGCAGCCAGCAGCACCCACCGCAATGGTAAACATGCACAATGCGACCGCCATAGTGGAACAATGTGCTTTTGGACTTCCCCTTTTTTCTTTGAACCCCCTTCACTAATCACGACAAAACATTTCATCATTAGCCAATGTAGAAAAAGCAACAGGTCTGAAAAGTTTTGTGGAGATTCATCAAACAGTGAAAAAGTTATTACCAATCAAAAATTAGTGAAATTCCTATCTTTGGGCATCCTAACTACAACTACTTTGTTTTTGTATATGTATATATATATATATATCAATCAATCAATCAAATTATCTTTATTCGATTCAAGATAAAGAATCATAAAAGCATACACTACAGTTCTTAAAAATTTGAATCAGAATTTAAAACGGATGCCATAAAAGCAAATACAATTTAACGTATTTCAGTTAATGTCTTTCTTCTAGTAATCACAGCCCTCCAATATCTTGCTAATACCACGCATGTATATATATATTATTATTATTATTTAAATTTGTAAAGCGCGCGGCTACTCGACAGAGTGTCCCGGCGCTGGCAGAGGGAAGACAGTAAGACCCCTGGACATAGCAGGAGCTGCCTCTGGGGGGGGTGGTGATCCCCAGGGCCATGTATGTCTCCAGGAGGGTAGACTGCAGACCCCGCTCCTTCTATTTGCATGGGCCGCCCCAGGGAGTTGGTGGTCCCCGGGGCTGAGAACGGTCCGGGAGGGGGACCTTTACAAAACAAGAACTTTTTTTTTTTTTTTTTAAATTGCTGCAAATTCTCGGCAAATTATTTCTACAAAAAATGCTTTTTTGCCCTCGCGGGGTGCCTCTGGGACCCCAAGACAAGGGTTTGGGGGTCAGGGTATTTCTACCCCGCCTCCTTTTCATTTTTTTCATGTTTTTTTGTGTGACTCGGCTGAAGCCTAGTCCCAAGATGGCTGCCAACACTTACTGGTTGTAGTGCTGGCAGCCAATCAGAGCTCTGCAGTTCTCTGCACTAGCTCATCATTATTCGCAAAGACTTCGCGATCGCAGATATACAAATTTGGATTTCCTTAAATTTCTAAACGACTACTGAACAGACTTTACACCAAATGACTGAAAGCGTAATCTGCAGACCAAAAGCTAGCTTTCTGCCAAATTTTGTGTATATCCATTCAGCGGTTTGGGCTGCAGCCGTGTTCAAACTTCCTTTGAGAATTAACATGGGAAACACACTTTTTGGACCACCCTTTTTGCCAGCTCTGCTTCACAGTTCACCCTGAAACTTTCCTTGCACAACAAGACTCACTATGATGCTTTTTACAGACAATTTCGTGAAGATTCGTCAAACGACGCCAAAGATATAGGCAAGTCAAAAGACACTTTTTCTTTAGAAACATGGTCCTAACTATAACTACCTACTGACGACTATATATATAGATACATATTATGAATCCTATCGGACAAAAGAAACATATACAAATAGAATCTACCAAGGAAAAGAGCCAAGCAGATAACATGCTAACGATAGAACAAATTCCGGATCCCAAAAATATGTTCGACCTCATGTTCAATCTAAATGATGACGAGATGACAGGACCAAACAAGCATTTGCAATGCAATAGGTCTCGCATTTGTTGGAGTTGGAACTATTGGCATAGTAAATGGCAATGCTTTTTAATTATGTTTTTTTGTTTGCAGTGGAGTCATTAATTAAAGAAAGAAAGTGCACACAATAACATATTATAAGCTTTTACAGCAACTGAACAGTAAAACTATGGCTATGTTAACCTGCGAATTTCAGGAAAGTGGCTGGCACCAGCGAGGGGATGGGCACATTGGGGTTTATGTTTCAGTACATACACGTGCAAATGCACCATGACATGGTGTGCATTTTATTTTAATTTACCATTTAGATGCAATGCAGATGACACGCTTGGACAAATTAATAATAAATGCCTGGTGCTTAGTGTTGCTCTTAGACTGATTCAGACAACTATACACTTAGGGTGTCGAAAGAATGAGTCGAGAGTGGTCATATACATGTGTCCAACAAGTAGCTAAACAACTAAGCTACCCAAGGGCAGCATATATCACACATATGAAGCCTGCCTATCTTTTTTGCCCACATGCAAAAACGGTTGCCCATTGCTTAATATAGAAGCAGTAAAAATGATGGAAATAGGTGTATGGTGTGTTTTTTCTTGTTTATTCCACCAGCGTAAAGTTTCTGTAGTCTGGCCCCTGTTGCTGGTGGCACAGCTCATGTGATGTGCGAGTGCTGATTGGGCCCTTCGGTGAAAGACCTATAACTGATCCCTCAGTCATTGTGTGTTAACAGTCTTATAGATGTGCACAACACAAGTGTGCGCACTATTAGCTAACAAGTGTGAACTCACCCCACGCAGTACTACTGAAGAAACATTTGGTCTTTTGAACAATACAGGAGCATGGGTTATATGTTTGCAATCTTTCCAGTTTTACACTAAAGGATGCGCTGTGTGAAGTTGCCTTTCTACAAGGAAATTAGCGTATATTTCAACAGAAAGGGTATGCCAAATCAATATGATGTGATCAAAGAAATATTTCTAGATGTGGAAAAAAAATGATTCAGTTGAACACGAGGCAAAGAATACAAAAGCAAACACACATTTTAACCTTCAAAGGAATCCAGACTACACTTCATATTTTAATAGCAAAAGCCTCCTGAAGCAAAGTGTTATTTATAACGTACTTCCAACCAAAATCGAGTTAAAGGCTACTGATCTCATGACAAACTTCCCAACAATTCCTTGCTTACAAGATTGCAAGTCAAATTTACTCTCTGCACTCTGTCATAATCATTATTGCTCAACACGGCTCGAGTGGCCTCTTAACACCCATGAAAATAAACAGTTTAAGGTCCAGAATTCACTGACAAGAGGTTACATTGGCCTCAAGGTGCATTCTATACCGGATGGATTGTAAAGAAAGCAATGCAAACTGGGCGAACAGTCCATCTGAAAACCCATCGATCCGAGGCGGACTGAAATCTTGTGTACTAGGCTGCCCCGCCCACAACACCGATGCCGGCCCGAGTTTCCCAGGGCTGTCGTAAGCCCCCTCATCCCCTCAACAACTTTATGGAAACTTACTGTTGTTCCAAGAGACAGCCCATGCCCTCTGACATCTGCGGCGGGGAGCTGATAAGAGCCCTGACACAACCCCACCTCCCCCGCGCCCCAACTCGCACGAAACAGGCCCAAAAACACAGCTGTTCATAAGTTGGAGAACTACATATCAGAGAGGAGTATCACATGCCCCGGATCCATGCTTGGCAGCACTGGGGATGCCACAAACAGTAAATATTCCCGGATGAACTCCCCCAGCTTCTAAGGCCCTTGGGCCTCAGCGATTGTCAGAACTGAGACACACATTTCATTTGTAGGGAATGAAGGTGGCCGCAAGAGAGCAGGCAGCGCGGACGAGAAAGGGGGAGAATAGCGCCCTAGTCACACCCTCCTGCTCGGCCACTATCTTGCCCAGGCTCCGCTGATACCAAGCAGAGCTTGTGGCCCTCGAGCGTGCGCAAAAAAGTTGTGCAAATACAGAGCATTATCTTCCGATTTTAAAGTTGATTCTGCACAGAAAACGCGTCGCTTGACACACATTCAGTGATGTCGGCTTGCTGAGTCACAGACAGATGCGCTTCACGGTAAATCAGTGGGAGTGCGCGCCGTGAGGTCGCCTCCGTTCTCAAGCTGCCCAGATGTTAGAAGGTAGCGAATGTGAAAAGGGGGGACATGGGGCGGGGCAGAAACAGGGAAACTTGGACAACACAAGGGGAAAAAACTGTTCAGTACATATGCCATATCTTGGGATGAATGAGCGTGGCGGACGTAAAGCACGGAAACACATAAAGAAGAAAAGTAGTCCCCAAATGGAGAAATAAACATGTATAGTTAATGATGTAGTACTTGGTGGGTGCTGCATGGCGAAAACCGGAAATGAGAAGGAGGGACAAAGACAGCGGATTGCCCAATGGAAAGGAAGTATTTTTAAAGGACACCAACCAAGACAAATAAACGCAATCGGCAAGGAATGAGTGGAGTTCAACTCCCAAAGCATACACAATAGGTCGCTAAGCGACAGCGCAAGCGCTGTACGCTCGACCTAAAAACTGAGACAGTTGGAATCAAAATACATAATCAGACTCGAAACAAAGATACCGACAGGCCTCAACAATGATGAAGAACTTTTTATACATTTATAAGTTTGAGACATAACCTGCCTATAAACAATAAACTAAAACAAAAATAAAAAGGAGAGACTATTATAAGGAGACTGAAAATGGGTACTATACCGGTAAGTCAGTATGATCGATACTTTATGACCAAATGTACATACAAAACAATATTGAGGCATTAATAATAGATATTTAATGTATTGAGAATACTGAACTCTCGCACAATATACATTGTTTTTATTAATCACTAGGATTTAATGTCTCCAAAAGTCGTGGGTATATTTTGTCAAAAAAACGATGAAAAACTGGTACTATACCATAATTATTGCCCATGGTTTACATAAACAATGTATTGTCAATTTGGCATATGAGGCAGAACTATCCTGTTTCACAGAACACAATATGTATTATTGAAAACACTATAACATACCAACGAAATGTTGCCAAAAATACCCTATAGTTACTGTTGAATATCAAGTCTGTACTACAATACCCACAATGCCTCATTATGGGATGATGAGGGTCTTGTATAAATAATTTAAATGAAGAAAGACTCACTTACAGTGACAAAGACCTCGTTGGGTCAAAACGCGTTGGTGTAGCAGCATTCTTTGAATTAAAAGCATCTCAAAGGACTTCAGTGAGAGCGGCGTTATTTGTACAAAATTAAACGTTTATGGGCTAAGAGGCTCAGCCCAAACGCCAGCACCCGCAATTGAGCGCACCGGGTTGGAGCCTGTTTGCATGGATATATATATATATATATATATATATATATATATATATATATATATATATATATATATATATATCAAAACACCAATCCTTCTTGTAGAAGTCAAAGATTGCGCCAAGCCCAAAATCCGTTTGTAACGTGGTTTATTACATCCAAAGCATATGGCAAACAATGCCCGACGCATTTTGGAACAGCCGTTCCTTTCTCACGGGTCAGTTTACCATTTGATTTCACCCATAACATATAGTGCAAAAAAGTGTAAACATTAACAAAGGACTACTTCGTTGCCTCAAATGTGTGATCAAAACGGCATCCGTTTTGGAATGGTTAATTTTTACGTGATAGTACATTCTTCCAGGTGGAAACAAAATCATATTTTAAATTAAGCCAAGCAGAACATAATAAATATAAATGCTCGCTGTTTTATTTATATTGATAAGCCCCCATGAAACGAGTTTTTATTTCTGAACAATTATAAAGTTCAAAGAATATTGCAATTCCGCCCAAGTGGGCCATGATAATTACTCAAAACTCAATACTCTATTTATTTTTTGCGGCATCAGTTTCTCATCTTATATTATTCAATTCAGCCCAAGTGGGCAAATTCCACTTAGCAAAGATACATGACTTTAGATTTCACATATGACACCATCCACAGTTGCTCATTTTGCATTTCTTCATAGCAAGGCATTAACTCCGTCTCCTAAAAAATGAATAAAACCAAGTGCACTGATCAGTAATGATCTGTCTCATTATTTAAAAACAAACATCATACTTGAGAGGCAAGCATACGGGATTTAATATAAAACAACATACTATTCCTAAGGAATTTTTATCTTTCAGCCTAAATGTACCGATAACTCTTCATCCTTATTGATGCCCTCGGGGTACATAGTTTCGTACTTTATAATCATTCTGGATTCTAGCCGCCGTAGCTCACGAATTCTGTTTCCTCCCCTTTCTGAAGTAGGAATTCTATCTAGGGCACAATATGTAAGTAAACTGGCATTTTTGTTATGACAATCTTTAAAATGTCGGGCAATAGGATATTGCCTGTCTTCATTCGTGATTGCCCGCATATGTTCTAAGATGCGCTTTTTTACCTGGTGGATGGTGCTACCAATGTATATCAAATGGCATGGGCAAATTAAAGCATATACACAGAAATCTGACTTACAACTCAGATGTTTTGAGATTATAAATGGTTTCTGAGTTTTTGATAACTTAACTTGCTTACAGTTAATACTGTTACGGCATGCCTTGCATGCTTTGCAAGTGTAAAAACCTTGTATCTTAAATTGAGAGTCAATCTCTGTGGATAAAATACTTTTACATAATATGTCTTTTAATGCTGGGCATCTACAAAATGTGATTTTGGGATTACTATCAACACATTTCGTTAAAGTTTCATCCGTGCCCAACACATCCTAAAATTTCTTAAGACATTTTCGCACATCTCCTGCCTGATTGCTGAATGATGTGATGAATCTAATGGTATCCTCCCCATTACTGACCTCATCTTTAATTTTCAACAATTCCTCTCTTTTAACATCTTTCAGTTTGTCACATGCTTTTTTGATCACTTTTAGAGAGTAGCCTCTCTCCGCAAACCTTGTCTTCATCCTATTCATTTCTTCCATAAATGCTAAGACCGAGCTACAGTTGCGACGTGCCCTTATTAACTCCCCATAGGGTATACTATTTATGAGGTTGATTGGGTGGCAACTTTCGGCATGTAATAAACTGTTGCCGGCTGTTCTCTTTCGAAACAGTTTACTTTCCAACCGACTTCCGTTTACTTTAACTTTTACATCTAGGAATTCGATAGTATTCCTGTCCATCGAGCAAGTGAACTTTAGATTTAAATTGTTATCATGGAGGGACTCGACAAAGTTACTGGCTTCACTCTCATCCCCTCTCCAGACACAAAATATGTCATCAATGTATCTTGTCCAGAGGACGACATGGCGATTAAAGGCTTCGATGTTATTTGCCACCTGCTCCTCCCACCAGCCTAGGTACAAACCTGCATAGCTGGGGGCGAAGCAGGTTCCCATTGCCATCCCCTGGGCTTGACAATAGATCACGTGATCAAAAATAAAGAAATTGTTCTTCAAACAAATAAGCATCATATTTAAAAGCATCTTAGTATGCATCAGATAACACAATGGACGACTCTTAAGATAGTATCGACATGCTTCCAAGCCCAAATCATGGGGTATACAAGTATAAAGACTGTTCACGTCAAGTGTCAGCAATAACATATCTTGCTCCCAATTGACATTCTCAATTTGTCTCAAAAACTCCTGAATCCTGCACATAGGACGGCAACGCTTGTACATATGGTCTAAGAAAATAATCAATATACTTAGAAGTATTTTCGTACATACTTCTTATTGAGGAAACAATTGGCCTTCCAGGAGGATTACATTTGTCCTTGTGAACTTTAGGCAATAAATACATTGCAGATAATTTAGGAAATTCACAATACAGAAATTTAAACTCATCATTTGATAACAATTTATCATTTTTCCATTTCACAACATTGTTTCTATACTTCTCATTACTAGATTCATAGCATTTTCTATTACTTTTTACGTAACTTTTGTTGTCACTGAGTTCTTTTTCCCTCATCCAGATACATTTTTAGTGGCCAGACCACCACATTTCCACCTTTGTCTGACTTCTTAATGACAAAGTCTTTATTAGTTTGCAATTCTTTAATAGCTGTCTGTTGTCCCTGGGTGAGATTACTATGAAAATGTGTTTTACGTCTCGCCAGTTTTTTTAATTCCCTTTGAACCCCCTTCTCAAATACCTCAATAGCTTCGTTATGTATTTGAGGTAAGAAACCTGATTTGGGTTTAAACTCACTCAAACTGGCTTGATCAATCATGACATTCTCTTGTGCCAAACTCATTAATGGGTCATCTACCCAATTGTCTGCTCCTTCAAGCTCTCTAAGTGTATGCAGGGTATCTATGTCTTCAATCGCAAGATTGGACTCCCTATCTGGAGCTGTGAATAATATTTGTTTCTGTCGATTTTCATGCCATTTTTTGAGTTTTAATTTACGGGTAAAATAAAACAAATCGATTCTACTCTCAGTATAGTCAAATCTTTTAGTGGGGCAAAAGGTTAGTCCTAGGAGATAGCACATCAATATATATATCAACTGTACTTGATATATATATATATATATATATATATATATATATATATATATACATATATATATAAATATGTATATATATATATATATATATATTTATATACAGGCTCCAACCCGGCGCGCTCAATTGCGGGTGCTGGCGTTTGGGCTGAGCCTCTTATAAATAATGTCCTTGTCCATGTTGTCATAATGACATCATGTAGTTTATAGCCCCGTAGAGTACCATTGATATTCATTATTTTAAAGGTGCAATTGCATGGGTAATTGATATCAATTCCATGGATGAAAATTCTACTAGGGCACATTGTGTCACCTAATTATGTTTAGAATTCTTAAAGTGCAGATGCAATAAATAATGTCCTTACGTGACAGGAGATTTCATATAGATTATACATGGGAATATGCGTGGGAATATTCATACCTCATATAGTGCAAATTCAAAGAATCCCAAAACTCAATGTACATGATGAAGTGCTGATTATATTGTAAACGCTATAAATGTTATAATCCCTATGCTTTCAGTTTATATGTGAACATATGCATGTATTTCCATTAGTATAAAGTGCTAATGCATCAGCAATCCCTGAGTTTTATATACTAAAATGCAAATGCATTTAACAGTCCCCTGAATTCATCATTCAGATAAAGTGCAAATGTATGAAGCATAAAGTGCAAATGCATCAGTCATTTCCTGAGTTCTATATGATCAAGTGTGAATGTATTAACAATCCCCTGATTTTCATATAATGTCATCATCTAGAAAAAGTGCAAATGCAAATTCATGCTTTCTGGGGTTTAAATTGCCTACCACTGAAGTATCCAGTTGATGTTCTTGGACCCTAAGGTTAACAAATATCCATGCAGAATAGGGAATGAAGTGCATCTGGTATCTGGTCTGATTTCATTGTCAGATATACTTGGGTTGAACTTCAACACTTCCTGTAAAGTACAAAATTAACCAGGATAGCCCATGTATTTTCTAACCAGACCACAATATACTTTGATTGAATGCACCACAAGTATCTACAGTCATCACAATCTTCAAGCATTATTCAATATGTGTTTCACATTCCCTTATTGACTTATAAACACCAATCCATATGATGCAAGGTAGGAGTCCCCAATGTGTGCAAAAAAGCAATAAAGTGTGAATGCAGATGATGGTATAAGTAAGGTGCGACCTGCTAGATTTAATAAAAATGATGTGAGATAATGACATAAAACTGGTAAGACAGAATCATTAATATACTATAGTAAAATAATACTCTACGATAAGAAAACCAGCCACAGAAAAGAGTCTCATGGGGATATCACAAGTGAACAGGAAGCTCGGCATCCACGTTTAAGCCCGAGGGGTGCCCTGTTCCCATTATTATTATTCATTTAGACTGTGCTCTCCGCAACTCCAGTTCTCTGTTGCCACCCTGGGGTCTCCTTGCCACATGATATATACACCATAGAATCTCATGTTAGCGATGTTTTCGTTGTGAACCTCCCAGATGTGCTTGACCATGTTGTAAGAGAAGTCCTTGTTCTTTATTGCACTTAAGTGTTGCAGAATGCAAAGCTTGATCTTATTGACAGTGCTCCCGACATACGTTTTGCTGCATTGTGCAATCAAGGACATAGACCACAAATGTGATTTCACATGTTATCCATTCACATATATATATATATTGGACCGGGCCCTCTCTGCAGGGTCACTCCCAAACCTTTTGCCTTTTTCCCTCCACTTTTTGCTGAATTTGCTTTTTTGGCCTCTGTGCATTTTACCACTGCTAACCAGTGCTAAAGTGCTTCTGCTTGCTTCCTAAAACTTGGTTTGGCTGGCTTATACCTGTTTAGCATAGTTAATTTACTTGTAAGATCCTTGCAGAGTGGTTTGCCAAATACTCGGAGCATGTAAATTAAATGCTACTAGTAGGCCTGCAGCACTTATGGTGTCACCCACTTAGGTAGCCCATTAAACATACATGTCCTAGGACTGTTCTTGCAGCCTGAATGCAGTTTTAAACTGCCATGTTGACTTGACATTGAAACCCCCTTGCCAAGCATCAAACTCCCCTTTCGTTACATAAAAGTCACCCCTAAAGTAGGCCCTAGGTAGCTCATAAGGCATGGTGCTTTGTAATTAAAAGGTTGGGCATGTACTTTTAAATTCTACATATCCTGGTAGTGAAAAACTCATAAATTCATTTTTCACTATTGTGAGGCCTACCCCTCCAATAAGATAACATTGGGGATTCCTTATTACCATTAATAAGCTGTCATTTCCAGTTGGGAGCTGGAAGTAATATCATGTTTGGTGTCTTTGGAATTGTGGGGAAGAGCCCTATTTAGGGGTCGATTCCGATTCCGTTTGTAAAGTGAACCGACCGACACGTCCCGGGATAAAGTACCGACCGACACGTCTCGCCGCCGTACGACCCGCGCAGTACGATGGAAAGCCTGTGAATACCAACCGACTCACCCGAATATGAACCGGACGACCGAGCCGTACGGAAAAATGGCTTCCGGCCGGAAAAAGCCCTCGAGCAGTACCGTCCGACACGTACCCGGAACGGAGCCGAGCGACACGTACCCGTGACGTACGAGTTGCAAAGTACGATGCCATACGCGGGAAACACGAACTACTCGCATGGAGCACAAGCCGCATGACCGACACGCACACGATACAAACACTCAAACCAACGGACTCCGCCCGCAACCGACTCGAACTCCCGCGAGCGAAACAAACGCCCACGACCGAGTCGAACGCCCATTGACCGAGTCACACACGACATACACAACACAGCATAACAACAGCGTGAAAGGCTCGGAGAAGCCTGTACGACTCACCAGCAGCGTCCGGCACGGTCAGAAGAACATCTCGTACACACACACAAACAACAGCTGACCAAACACAAAAAAAGGACCAAACAAGCACTGACAACGGAAATATATAAAAAAATTATAATCAATTAAGAGAGACACACCCACAACTCAACATATTTAAAGGCCACCAATCACTCCCATGAGCCATTGCCATTTCCTGAGAACCTCCACACACACAACTCTGCTGACACACACCATTGCCATCTCACCAACAGCATTCACACACCCACACCCACAAACCTCACTTGCACCCTCACACACACACACACCAATCACCACCACCCCACCACGACCCCAAACCCCCCCCATCCACCCCACCCTCACCACCAACACCACCCCCCACTACCCCAAACCCCCCATCCACTCACCCCTCACCACTACCACACACCCCCAACACCAGTACCCCAACCCCCCCATCCACCACCCCTCACCACTACCACCACCAACCTCCCCCCACCCCCCCAACACCACAACCACAACTCCCCCATCCACCCCCCCTCACCACTACCACCACCACCACCACCACCCCCAACACCACAACCACAACTCCCCCATCCACCCCCCCTCACCACCACCACCAACCCACCACCCTCGACACCACCACCCCCACCAGCATGCCCCCCAAGAAGAATCCAAAGTTCACAGATAGTGAGTTGACAGTGTTGGTAGATGAAATCATCAGAGTAGAGCCACATTTGTTTGGCACATTGGTACAGAAGACCCCCATGTCCCAGAAGGCCAAGATGTGGGAGAGAATCGTCAACAAGGTGAACGCACAAGCACCTTGTTTGCGCACAAAGGACGGCTGCCAGAACAGGTGGTATGACGTGCGCAGGAGGGTCAAGAAGCTGCTGGAGAAGGACCATCGGCTCAGCAAGCACACCGGCAGCGGCCCTCCTGCCAAACCCGTTTACTTCCGGTCCTGGGAGGAGAAGGTGCAGGCCATCTTACCACCGGAGAGCATACATGGTCTGACTGACATCCCAGAGCCTGGTGAGTACACAAATAAGAGACTCAAGATTGTGGGGCCATGTACACATGTCACCGTCAAGGGGACAGGCAAAACAACTTCCATCAACAAAGCCACAGTAACACAAACAAAGTCATCCCTACAGCCATATGCCTGGCACAGCAACACAACACCTGCTATCTCATACCAACATTGAACTATGTCATCACGTGTACAAACCTAGCAAAAATCAGAGCAACTCAGTGCCACAAAACCACAACAGACACTGCCACACAGTCTGCCACCACTGTCACACCACCTCACAGGGAACCTGACCCACAGGAAGGAAGCTCGGGGATGTTGGGGAAGTCAGTGTAGCCAAAAGCATGATGGGAGTTGTAGTCACAGCCAATAGTCCCCCTCACAAATGGACCAACAACACCACTTCTAACCATGCGCACCTCACAGGCAGTGGAAATGTACCCTCAAGATGGCTGACACTGGGTCCTGCTGTGGGGAGCACAAGGCCCTGATGGGCTATGTGCACATACCAAATGCAGGACCCTGATGCCTGACATCCTGAAAGTCAACTGCCACTCCCTGCAAGGGAAGCATACACAATAGTGGCCCATCTGGCCATGGAGGGAGAAGCACTGCCAGCTCTGACCATGCCCACCACCATGTGCTGTCACACACCCCTCAACACAAACTCCACACAACTCACCTGGGAGAAGGCATTTACCCACACTTCATGCAAACAACACCCAAGACTCACCATACTGGCTACTGCTGTGTGACGTACAGGGACTGTTGCTACTTGTGTACAACCACCACTACACCACTGACTCACAACCTCAACATCAACCCACACTCACCGACATTGAAGCATGTCTCTGTGTGAATTGCCTGGCCCCTGGGGGAGGAGGAGGTACTGCAATGACACTGAAAACCATTGAGGCAGCTGCAAATCACATCTTTCCAGCAAAAACTAACAGCAGCCCTGGGAACACTCACTGCCAAACCAAAGAGCAGGGCAAGATGGCTGACACATGGATACAATGTATGAGTAGGCTGCTAGTCACACACACGCATCGACCAACCCAATCACAGTCACACTGCCAGCTATTGCAAATGTACCTTTGCACTCAACTTCCGGGGATGCAGTGTCCTAGGGACCCCTCTGGCCTGGACGGGTAGGCGCGGATTGTAGTTGACAAGTGCAGAAATGCAGACATACCACAGAGATCCAAACACACAGCAACTCACATACACAGCAGTGACAGGGGACACCTGACTGACTACAATGGACCCATCAACATCCCTCACACTGTAGCATGCTGACATACACTCAAACCCCCGTTGTCAGCCACATGATACGCAGACATTGTCCAGTATTGTAGGCATCATCCACACCACACAGCACTCACTGACATGGACACTGTGGACACAAGGACTAACATGGGCTGCAATGGAGCAGGCATGCAACTCACAGCTGAAGCAACCGAACACACACCTCTGGTCACGACTCTAGTAAAGAAAGACAGCCGCAGCGAACAGTCCATACCACCATTGAGGACATTGACATCACAAAGCATGTGTGCAACCACAAAACTCAGACACAACTCCATTAGCAACAGTGACACCATCACCTGTGTGAAATGGGATGTGGACTGGGGACACAGACAACACAGAAGAGAACATCAGGACAACCCGGGCATGCTGGACTGTGACCAGGTTGAGCAGACACACTAATGTGATGCACATTGACTGACACAAACTGGCATTACACATGCCCCAAACAGAGATCCCAAACTAGGTGCCTTTGCAAGGATGCCAGCGTCAAAGCACAAATGTTGACAGGGATGAAATACCTGTGTCAGGCATGTGTCAGCACCAGTGTAGGAATGGCACAGTACAGTCCAGCGTGCAATTAAGATGCCAGGCAGGCAGACAGCTAGACATGACAACCAAAGTGCCTCAGGGTGTCAGGTGAATGCACCACACTAATGGAAATCTCCGTCAGTGACAAAGTAGGATGATGCAATGGACAGGCATGCAACACCAACCACAGTGGCCAATGTCATGTGTATGAACCATTGATGTCCATGAATACATCACTAACATTGTGTCTTCCTTCCAAACACAGGGGCAGATGTGGACTCAACCACAGACGAGGAAGAGTCCCAGTCCCAGGCTCTGGTGGACCCACCTGGCTCCGGTGGCGCACAGTCTCACTGCTCGTCGGACGACACCCAAGCTGGCCCCTCCGGTCTCGGCCCTCATGCAGCCCCTCGGCAACATTCACCTGCCCCCCTTGCAACCACCCCTGCAACTGCTGATACACCGCAAGCCACCCCTGCCAACACGGACAGACCTACCGAACCATCAGACGGCACAGGGTCACAGGGCACCAGGGCACCTGACAACAGCAACAACATCCAAGATCCCCCTGTGACACCTGTGCGGGACACCACAGGTGCTGGCCGTGTGGCGAGGGGTGGTGGGAGGGGTGGGAGGCCGAGCAGAGGCTCCACTGAGGGTGCGGGGCTGCAGGATGACACCCACCTGGAATGCATCATGGATGCGTACCAGGAGAGCACCGGAGGGTTCAGCCAGGTAGTGGGGATCCTCACGGACATCAAAGAACAGCAGGCTGCCCACCATGCCCGCTTGGACTCCCACATGTCCCGTGTTGAAACACACCTGTCAAATATGGAGTCCAAGTGGGATACCATGGAAGATATAGCAGTGGTGCACCGGGAAATGTTGACCTGCCTCTGCCAGATCAGCACCAACTTGAGCCCACCTCCCTGTGCGACGACTACATCTCGGGCAACAACATCTGCCACTGCCACAGGGAGTGAGGGGGGTCTGGTGGAGGCCCTCGTGCACGGCAGCAGCCTGCAGGTGAGGCTCCCCTGAGAAGAAGAAGAGGGGTCGTCCGGTGAGGAACAAGTGAGACGAAGATGCCCATGCACATCCCCCAGGAAACCAACACCTGTTCTGGACAGTGACCTTTGTGTGCAAACCGTTCACCTTGTTGTACGACATCGTACTCCCCCACATGACATGGAGGGTCTGAGTTGGAACAATGTGCTTAACGACTGTGGACTGTACTCTAGACATTTCATCTACCAACACTCCTAACTTGTTATCTGTGAACTTTGGATTCTAAAGCCAACTGACAACACTCCCAATCCTGAGCACCATCCCCACTTATGTGCTAATAAATTCACCTAAACACAAGACGTGACTCTGTGGTTATTGAGAGGTTGCCAGTGGCATGTACATCTGGATGTGCTGAAGAACACTGTGCATGCAAACCTGTACTGTGATGAGTACACTGTCATGTCAGTCAGGCCAATGTGCCACATATGTGGGAGACACACCACCAGGTCTACTTTACACATGCTCACCACGTCCAACCAATTCATTGCCAACATCAATGTTGACAAGCAAGCCTGTGGTATGCACAAACTACACACCCAACCTGAGTCAGTGGTGACAGGCCCACAAGTGCAGTACGTCAATGTCAGTCTGATGTGTAGGCACAAGCAACACACATCAGAAGGTGCAGCACAGTTTATTGTCAGGCAATTGCCACATGTCCCTTATTACACACATGCAAGCTAGCAACACCTGACAGTGGGCACACGGTCACCAAGTGGATAACTACGGAAGTCCTGGGGTGCCTGGCACATCACTCGTCGGGACACTAACGACTCCATCCTGGCAGTGGAGCATGGGCATCAGGGGTCTCTGTACACCAAACAACAGCCACAGTACCCTGTGAAGGACAGACAGAAACACAATTGTTAACACTGCATGATGCCATACAACTGCAACACACATGGCAAACACAAATCACAGACTACAGCACCCCAAAATACTAATCATCACACAACTGGTGGGGAGTACAGGTAAACTGGATGGACACATCACTGCAGGCATCCACACAAGTAGCACACAGCCACACGCAAGGTGCACCACACACACAAAACATGCACACACAACACATTTACAACACATCACTGTATACTCACATTCAGGAGAAGAAGTTGTTGATGAGCTGTGTGCGGACATCATCCGCAGCCTCATCATCGCTACTGGCATCCTGGCCCAGGCCAGGATCCTCCACAGGTGGCGGGTGTTGGTCATTGTCATCCTGGATGAGGGCCACCTCCCTTCGCACTGTCAGATTGTGCAGCATGCATGCTACGATGATGATCCGGCACACCTTAGCAGGGGCATACGGGAGGGCACCTCCTGTCTTGTCTAAACACCTGAAGCGGCTCTTCAGGAGTCCAAATGTCCGCTCTATCACCCTCCTGGTACGACCATGTGCCTGGTTGTAGCGCATCTCGGCTGGTGTCACAGGGTTCCTCAGGGGTGTCAGCAACCATGGCATGTTGGGATATCCAGTGTCACCTACATACAGACACATGCACATTAGAGGAGTTGGAGAAAAACAGGTAGCAAACAATTGGCAGGCACACACAGTGAGGAAAAGTCAGTACACACCAACAAGCCAGGCACGTAGATTCTGCATCCGTGACATCAGTCTAGGGACACGACTACTCCTCATCACATAGGCATCATGCCCAGACCCAGGGAAACGGGCACACACATGGGAGATTGTCATGTCCGCCAAACAAACCACCAGAGCATTGATGGAGTGGAAATGCTTGCGGTTCCTGTATGGCAGCTCATGTGCCTGTGGTGGCACCAAAGCCACATGTGTCCCGTCAATGGAGCCAATGACATTTGGCATCCTCCCCAGGGCATAGAAGTCACCCTTTATGTCTGCAAGTCGTTGGGGTGTGGGGAAATAGATGTACAGGTCCAGGAAATGTAACATGGCCTCCAACACATCCCGAAGCACCCGACTGAACATTGTCTGTGACATCCCTCCACCAGAAGACACAGTGTACTGGAAGGTACCCGTCGCAAAGAAATGAAGGGCTGCCATCACCTTCACCTTGGGGGTCAGTGCCGTCGGGTATGGCCGGCCAGGTTGCAGGTGTGGGCCCAACTGCCCTGCCAACTCCTCAATCACTGCCCTGGTGAAACGGTACTTTCTAATGGACTCACGTTCCACCATCGTTGCCAGGTCCGGGAATGGCATAGGTACATTTGGGGCCCTGCAGTACAGACAGAAACAAAGGATGAAGGCACACCCTCCAGCAATGTCACAAAGCCACAGCAACACAGCCCATCATAAACAAACACATAACACAATGAGCTGAGGTGGTTGCCACTGGTTGCAGACACTAATGTCCCATACATGGCATCAACGCACATTGAAGCCCAAGATGTGCACATGACAGGGCCCCTGTTGTGCCATGACAAAGCAATGGGCCCTAGCACAGTACATCTGCCCTGTTGCCACCTACCACACAAAGCCCACAGTGACTAGTGAGGACAGATATTTTCTCCACATCACAGCTCCCTGACTGACAGTTACACAGGCATGATGTGACGTATCATTGACATTACACACAACAAGCATGTTAGCCACAGTCCATGTGCCCTGTCGCCACAAGAGGACATATGTAGGTGTCTGTGCCACCCCCACACAACAACACTGTGCATGTACAAACCAATGTGATGTGTGGATCAGCTCACATTGGATCACTGACAGATCACACCACATGCACACAGATAGTGTATGGACATCACAATGTCGACACTGGTTCACCCTGCTTTGAAGCTACTAACACTGATGAGACAGGGTACATGTGACACGACACACACGCAGATCCTGGCTGGGACTGTGTCCATTTCCAATGTCCTGTACTGCATTGCTGCACCCCCCTGTGGCAATGGGCACACCACACATGTATGTGTCCACCCACATCCGGGTCCAGCCTGGGAGTGCTTGTCAACAAGTGGCACACGACCAAACACATCCTGTGCCCCCAGACACACACATAAGAGGCAGCCATACATGACTGGGGACACACTGTGGCACAGGCAGTGGTGCCATTGGTGTGCCCCATAGTCCCTAGCTAGTGACAGAGGATGGCATATGTCAGGAATTGACAGCAAGGCTGACCGACACGTTCAATGTCCCCAAAACCCAAATAACTTGTTTGGACCGAGCCGTGCGCACGTCTGGGCCATACATTACAATGGCGACGGACGCGTGTGACGCGTCGGTCGTGTATGGACCGAGCCGCGCGCATGTCTGGGCCATACAATACAATGGCGACGGATGCGTGTGACGCGTCGGTCGTGTATGGACCGAGCCGCGCGCATGTCTGGGCCATACATTGCAATGGCGACGGACGCGTGTGACGCGTCGGTCGTGTATGGACCGAGCCGCGCGCATGTCTGGGCCATACATTGCAATGGCAACGGACGCGTGTGACGCGTCGGTCGTGTATGGACCGAGCCGCGCGCATGTCTGGGCCATACAATACAATGGCGACGGACGCGTGTGACGCGTCGGTCGTGTATGGACCGAGCTGCGCGCATGTCTGGGCCATACATTGCAATGGCGACAGACGCGTGTGACGCGTCGGTCGTGTATGGACCGAGCCGCGCGCATGTCTGGGCCATACAATACAATGGCGACGGACGCGTGTGACGCGTCGGTCGTGTATGGACCGAGCCGCGTGCATGTCTGGGCCATACATTGCAATGGCGACGGACGCGTGTGACGCGTCGGTTGTGTATGGACCGAGCCGCGCGCATGTCTGGGCCATACATTGCAATGGCGACGGACGCGTGTGACGCGTCGGTCGTGTATGGACCGAGCCGCGCGCATGTCTGGGCCATACATTGCAATGGCGACGGACGCGTGTGACGCGTCGGTCGTGTATGGACCGAGCCGCGCGCATGTCTGGGCCATACATTGCAATGGCGACGGACGCGTGTGACGCGTCGGTCGTGTATGGACCGAGCCGCGCGCATGTCTGGGCCATACATTGCAATGGCGACGGACGCGTGTGACGCGTCGGTCGTGTATGGACCGAGCCGCGTGCAAATCTGGGCCATACATTGCAATGGCGACGGACGCGTGTGACGCGTCGGTCGTGTATGGACCGAGCCGCGCGCATGTCTGGGCCATACATTGCAATGGCGACGGACGCGTGTGACGCGTCGGTCGTGTATGGACCGAGCCGCGTGCAAATCTGGGCCATACATTGCAATGGCGACGGACGCGTGTGACGCGTCGGTCGTGTATGGACCGAGCCGCGCGCACGTCTTGCCCATTGAATCTGATGGAGACGGGTGTGTGTTGCCATTCAAAATCCGCGTAGTACAGTCATTTCCCGGGCCCTGCACCCTCATTGGCCATGAGCTGTCATGGTGATGGACGCAGATTTGAAATTTGAACGAGGCGTGTGCAGGAAATTCAGTTGGAGTCGTACAACATTGTTGCAATTGCCAGTGTGTCATGGAGGTGATGTTTTAAATGATGCTGAAGGCGTGTACGAGTCGTGCTATCCCATGGATTGGCCAAATTCATAGGATGCAAGCTTTTGGACCTATCCCTTTGTACCCCAGGGCAGACATGCCTCCACTGCACAGATATAAGGCTGCCTGGCCCCCAGAGAACCCACTTGCCTGCACCACATGCTACTGGAGCACATCAAGATCATCACTGCTGCTGTCTCTGCTTCCTCTGGCTTCAATGATGGCACGTACTGTGGAGAGGGCCCCAGCCTTCAGTGAGGAGGAGAACCAGGCCCTGCTGGATGGGCTCCTGCCGCAGTACACCAAGCTCTATGGGAAACCAGGGGAGCAGGTGAGTGTGCTGTCCACTGCTTTGCTAATTGTGCTACTGGTCTGACCAGCAGCAGCAATAGTGTACACACCAGTGGCTTGGTTGCCCACTGACTACTGCTCTTGCCACAAATGGGGCACCCACATGTACTGCACAGTTGCAGTGCAGTGCAAGGTGGATTGTCACTAGGTTCCCTTCCCAGGCCATGTCTCAAAGTTGTGAGTGCTGGACACCGGTCCCTCAACCATAGTTGCACCACCTGTGTACCTCATTAGCCTTGCTGATGCCCACATGTGTGACTGCCTGTGTGTTGCACTAATATGTTGCCAGTGTAGTAATGTCCTCTGCACTTTGTCATCCTCACAGGTTGCTGCCCAGAAGAAGCATGAGATCTGGATGAGCATCGTCCGGGCGGTGAGATCCGTGGGGGTCTACAGGCGCAGGATCCGCAACTGCCAGAAGAGGTGGCAGGACCTTCGGGGCTGGACCCGGAGGATCGCACGGGTCCAGCTGAAGCTGTCGCCTCCACGCAGGAGGGGCGGACACCGGACCCTGACCCCCCACATGCTCCGGATCCTGGCGGTGGTCTTCCCGGACCTGGATGGGCAGCTGAAGGCCAGACAGCAGCAAGGAGGGGTGAGTACATGACTGCACTGTGTGCTGTGTCTGACATGCTATGTGCCCCCTCTGGCCTGGTAACACCTCAACAGTACATTGTTCAGTTGATCCAGGACCCATGTCCCTCTCTGGTGACTTGCCCCCTTCTCATCTGTTTGCCAGGTGTTGCTTTTTCTGTCTGGGCATAGTGTCACGTGGAAACTGTGCCCTTACATGTGAAGGTGCATGGGATGTGGGCCAGCATTGCTTCAGGGGACTCAGTGTTGTGCTTCAAGGGTGGGACCATTGTACAGTACATGCCAGGGTCCTGGTATTTATCTGCATGTACTCCTGTCATGTGGGCAATTGACAGCTCGGGCTCACCACATGTGCCTGGGGCATTCGGCACACACCCATGCTGCTGGTTGGGTAAACTGTTGGGGCCTCTGGAGAATGTACCTCAAGTGTGTCACACATGCACAGCCACCTGCCTACTGTCCATGGCTATCACCTGTTCCACGTGTAGTCATGGCTAGTCCAGGGCATGCTACAGTCTGTACTCCCACTCCCGTGTCTCGGTTGGCACTTTGTGCCAGGTGACCAGTTCCCTCAGGTGTCTGCCCCTGTGTCATTGTGCTGTGGCACCGTTGTCAGGCCCACTGGTGTGTACATGGGTTTGGGGTCAGCATGCAATCTGAGATGTACCCATGTGAGACAATACCTCTGTGACATGTATGGATGTGATGACTTGACCGTGCACAATGGTGCCTGCAACTGGGTAGTTCCAGCAGCTGGGTGTCATTCACAGCAGAGTGCGAGTTGCTCAGCTTCAGAGTGCCCTGTCCCATGTCTCTCATGCGTCCAATGGGTCTGGGGTGGGCACATCAGAATCCAGACGATGTTGTTACTGTGGATGGTCATGTGTAGTTGTCAGCTACAGAGTTTGCAGGCCCCATGTCCTGGGAATGTGACACAGTGGTGACAGTTGTTGTAGGGCTGCCCTGCCCCCTGTGACTGGAGACTGTGATGTATGATCTCACAGGCATGGCTGAGCCATGGGACTACACTACCTAGGGGTGATCCAGCAGGAGTGTGTCATGTGCAACATGCACTCCATTGTGCCAAGGTATGCAGGACTTGCGGGGATCAGGATGTCTGGTGCATGTACTCAGCCCCAGCCTCTCAGATGCAACACTGGCCATCCCTACGTCCAGGCAAATGTACAGGTCCATTGTCAGCAGATGTGATGTGTGCATGTTGACAGACCACTACGTATTTTCAGGTCTTGTCAAGTAATGGGTAGGTGGTGCATGTGTCTGCAGTGGGGTGTAGGGATCCTACATGCGCAAGACAGATGGGTGCAAGGGCAGGAGGGATGTGAATGCCATGCTCGACTCTCAGACTCACCATTGGCCTATGCAAATCTGTGTGAGCACTCCTAGCAAAGTTCAACTGATTGATGCCCGCACTTGGCCACTGATGTGCTGTACTTTCTGTGGTGTGTGTGGTCAGTGCAGATGACTAATGTGTTTTCATTCTATTTTCCCTGTGCAGATACAGACACGGACACAGAGGGAGACCGCTCCACGGACCAGGGGGAGCCAGAGAGCCAGACTGGGTCGGAATTTGAGGAGTCGGAGGGACCCAGTGGCACGGAGGGCGAGGGAGTGGGTCTGTGGGCTCCTCGGCAAACACCACCGCAGCTGAGGACCACAGCAGCAGTGACGAGGACTTCCTTGTGGAGGCGGGTGGCAGCAGCCACCATCCAACACCTGTTGAGGTTGTCCCCGCCCCCACCATCACTGCCCTCCCCATGGCTCCCACATCTAAGGTCCGTGGAGGCGCCCGTGTTCATGGGCATGTCTCCTTCCAGTCAGGCACCGCACCCCCTACACCTGTGTCCCCTGCAGCCCTGAGTGAGGAGTCTGTCGACCTGCTGCGGCAGATCCATGTGGGGCAGACATCCATGCTGCGTGTCTTCCATGTGCACACGGGTCTGTTGAACCAGCTGGTGTCGTACATGGAGGGCATGTCATCATCCATGTCTGCCCTACAGAGGACCAGTCAGGGCATGGCCTCCTCACTGACGGCTGCAGTGTCCCTCCTCCAGCAGTCCCTACCCCCTCCTGCCCCTGCCCCATCCCCTACTCCCAGCACCCTACCTGTCCAACTCACACACACACCTGCACCATCATTGCACACAACAGACCCAGGCACTACACACACACCCAAGCCAAAGTCTAAACATGCACGCACGCATACTCAAGGGACTGAACATACACTCACCGGGGATGGGCCAGACACACACACACATGCATCCACAGGCACTCCGCAGTCCTCCGTTGCCTCACCCTCCACAGCCCCTTACCACGGCCCCTTCCACTGCCTCAACTGCATCCCCAGCTGCAAAGAGGCTCTTCCTGGTCGACCTCGGACTCTTCCCCACTGATCCATCCACACCAGCACACAAGGGGAAGAGGGGGTCCGGCCACACAGAGGGGGTGTCCCTCGCCCCCAGACACCCTCCCCCAGGCGCAGGCAGGCTGAGACCCCACGCCGCAGGTCCCCCCGCACCCGGAAGAGCAAGACCCCACCACCGGCCCAACACTCCACCAGACAGTCTCCACCCGCCATCCCCCAGGCTCCCACTCCACAGGTCCCACCACCACACCCTGCCCCAGGTTCACCCACCCACCGCTACCGCATCCCCAAGATGGTCAGGCCTTCCCCCCCTGCCTCTTGCTCTTCCAGCACCCCACACCCCACTCAGCCTGTGTGTGGCACTGCTGTGGAGGGCGTGCCCTCCCCCTCCGTCCTGCCCACATCATCGGATCCACTTCCTGCTCCCCTGGGGATGGGCACTGCAGTGGAGTCTCTGCCCTCCCGGTCTGACTTGGGCACTGCAGTGGGTTCTGTGTCCACTCCCTCTGACCTGCCCACTGCAGTTGTGCCGGCACCCACTGATCCTGACTTGTGCCCCCCAGTTGTGCCGGCACCCACTGCTTCTGACTTGTGCCCCCCAGTCGTGCCGGCACCCACCCTGTCAGACTCCTCCGCTGCAGCTGCCGCTCCTGCACCCACCAGCCCTTCCCTGCCTGTTTCTGTAGACCCATGATCCTGTACCTGCGGTGCCTGGCTGGCCTCTATGTATGCCCCTCCCAGGGGTATGTCCCCTTCCGTTGGCAATGCAGGCAAGCCAAATGTGGCATTTGGACACTTGACCCTGTTGGGTCTGTTTATGGACTGGCCATAGGCCTTCATGTTTTTCTTCTTGATTTTCCATTTCACAAATAACTCGGCTGAATAAAAGCTCCTTTTTGTTCACTAGTGGTTTTGCTTCAGATGTACATGATGTTGTTGATACTTGACATGCCCTTGCTCCAGTGATGGTGTATTCCATGGCTGGGAAATGTAGTGTCACTGTGCTGGAGACCATGTGGGCCATGGGGGGTATGTCCTGTTGGGGTGTGTATCCATGTCATCCTTTGCAGCAATATGACGGGGTCATGATTATGGTCTTTGGAAATGTGTTATCTATCTTTTGTTAGCAATGTCTCATCAGTGTCTTACACACATGCACACCTGTTGGCCTTGGCATGGTTCAATTGGGCCATTTCACTGACTGTGTGGCCATCTCCAATGGACATGCAAGTGTATGCATCTATGTGGATGGACTCATCTGTGTCCTCAGTGCTACTTCATCTACATGTGTGTTGACTCTGTGCAGTTGACTCAGGGGACCCTCCCAGGCTGCTGTTACCAGGGCCACCAATGTGTGGTATATGTTAGCTGTGTGACAAAGTATACTGCTGACATGCTGGTGGCCTGCATGGACAACATATGGCACAGCTTTCCTTCCACAGGAGTGGAGTCCCCTCATGTCACTGTGCTGATGGGGGTTGAGACCCCATTAGCACAGTGCTCTACATATGCTGCATGTGTGATCCCCACACTTACCTTCATGTCACTGTGCTGATGGGGGTTGAGACCCCATTAGCACAGTGCTCTACTATGCTGCATGTGTGATCCCCACACTTACCTTCATGTCACTGTGCTGATGGGGGTTGAGACCCCATTTGCACAGTGCTCTACATATGCTGCATGTGTGATCCCCACACTTACCTTCATGTCACTGTGCTGATGGGGGTTGAGACCCCATTTGCACAGTGCTCTACATATGCTGCATGTGTGATCCCCACACTTACCTTCATGTCACTGTGCTGATGGGGGTTGAGACCCCATTGGCACAGTGCTCTACATATGCTGCATGTGTGATCCCCACACTTACCTTCATGTCACTGTGCTGATGGGGGTTGAGACCCCATTGGCACAGTGCTCTACATATGGTGCTGTTTAGTACCACACAGTTACCTTTTGTACACTCAAGTGATGGGTGTTGAGGCCATTACTGCAGTGCTCATGTGAGGCTTGGCTTGTGTTAGCCACACTATGGTATTGCAGACACGTGTTGTGAGTTACATTGTGTGTACATGGTCATGTTCACTGTGGTGGGTATTGTACACAGACTACATGTTGTGGTCATGAGGTTGTTGTGGATATCCTTTGGTTTGTAGTCCTTATGTTGGGGTATGGGGTATGTGTTACACATCACCCATCCTATGTGTGTGGGCATTGGTAGTGGTACTCACACAGTTCACTATTGGTGGTGGTGACAGGCAAGAGGACCCCTATGGGTGGGGGTGTGAGTGGTGACAGGCAAGAGGCCCCCTATGGGTGGGGGTGTGAGTGGTGACAGGCAAGAGGCCCCCTATGGGTGGGGGTGTGAGTTGTCCCAGCCAAGAGGCCCACTATGGGTGGGGGTGTGAGTGGTGACAGGCAAGAGGCCCCCTATGGGTGGGGGTGTGAGTAGTCCCAGCCAAGAGGCCCACTATGGGTGGGGGTGAGAGTGGTGACAGGCAAGAGGCCCCCTATGGGTGGGGGTGTGAGTAGTCCCAGCCAAGAGGCCCACTATGGGTGGGGGTGTGAGTGGTGACAGGCAAGAGGCCCCCTATGGGTGGGGGTGAGAGTAGTCCCAGCCAAGAGGCCCCCTATGGGTGGGGGTGTGAGTGGTGGCAGGCAAGAGGCCCCCTATGGGTGGGGGTGTGAGTAGTCCCAGCCAAGAGGCCCACTATGGGTGGGGGTGTGAGTGGTGACAGGCAAGAGGCCCCCTATGGGTGGGGGTGTGAGTAGTCCCAGCCAAGAGGCCCACTATGGGTGGGGGTGAGAGTGGTGACAGGCAAGAGGCCCCCTATGGGTGGGGGTGTGAGTAGTCCCAGCCAAGAGGCCCACTATGGGTGGGGGTGTGAGTGGTGACAGGCAAGAGGCCCCCTATGGGTGGAGGTGAGAGTAGTCCCAGCCAAGAGGCCCCCTATGGGTGGGGGTGTGAGTAGTCCCAGCCAAGAGGCCCACTATGGGTGGGGGTGTGAGTGGTGACAGGCAAGAGGCCCCCTATGGGTGGGGGTGAGAGTAGTCCCAGCCAAGAGGCCCCCTATGGGTGGGGGTGTGAGTGGTGACAGGCAAGAGGCCCCCTATGGGTGGGAGTGAGAGTAGTCCCAGCCAAGAGGCCCCTATGGGTGGGGGTGTGAGTGGTGACAGGCAAGAGGCCCCCTATGGGTGGGGGTGTGAGTAGTCCCAGCCAAGAGGCCCACTATGGGTGGGGGTGTGAGTGGTGACAGGCAAGAGGCCCCTATGGGTGGGGGTGAGAGTAGTCCCAGCCAAGAGGCCCCCTATGGGTGGGGGTGTGAGTGGTGACAGGCAAGAGGCCCCCTATGGGTGGGGGTGTGAGTAGTCGCAGCCAAGAGGCCCACTATGGGTGGGGGTGAGAGTAGTCCCAGCCAAGAGGCCCCCTATGGGTGGGGGTGTGAGTGGTGACAGGCAAGAGGCCCCCTATGGGTGGGGGTGATGGGCAAGGGGGGCCTGGGTGTTTGTCACAGGTTTACTGGTACGTGTCGGCTGTTTGTTTGGGGGGGTGTCTCTTACCGTCTCCGTCGTTGGCGTCTGTTCCGGATCAGTCCATGGATGTAGAGGATCGGTATGACCTGTGCGATGGGATTCATGTCGACACCGTCTTGTCTGCACTGGTCGTTGGTTCGTTTCGTCCCAGTTGCAGGCTTGTACGTCTCGTGTCCGGGGATCGTGTTGTGGCGCGAATCGTTCCTTTCATGCAGCTTCTCCGGATGCTGTGATGTGCCGTACGTGTCGACTCGCTCGGCGCATAGGAAGTGCGCATCGTACTTGTCCGGCCGGAAACAGCTCTGACATAGCCCCCGTGCGAGTCGATTCTGCGTTTACGGGTCCGGGTCGTAGGGAGAATTGAGTATTTATTGGGCGAGTTCGTGTCGGTCGTGTTTTCGGCACATGCACGCATCGTACTTGATCGGCAGGACTGACCGGCTCCCGGGACGAGTCGGTCGGGAGGTAAGCGTCCGGACGGCTCTTTTTGAGCTGTCCGACCCGAATCGGAATCGGCCCCTTAGTGGTAAAGTCTGGTTTTTGATCACAATTATTAAAATGAAACTTTTAGAAAGTCAGTATTTTTCTGCTCTTAATCAGTTTGTGCCTATAGCCTTCCCTGGGTCACATTACTGGCTGCAACTGACAGACTTTGTGAATTCCTCCCAGACAGCCAAACAATAGAGGGATTAGGTGTGCCTGAATGGGCCATCTGCTGGCAGGATGAGGTCGGTGGAGCTGAGCACAACCCCACTTACAAATGAATAGCCTGTGCTCTGCCTTCACACAAACGACCTAACAACTCTGCATTGTCATTTCAGCCAGCTTGTAGCCAGGGTAGAGGAGGCAGGTAATTCGATTGTCTAGAAGCTTCTCCCAGCTTCCAGAAACAGGGCACCAGGGTATACAAGTAGGACCTCAGACACCAACTCTTCAGTACACTTCTGGATCTGTGAATACTCTGCCAGGAAGAAAGAGTGCTGTGCTACTACAAGGACTGCCTCTCTGCTGGACTTCTGCTTTAAAGGGACTGCTGCCCTTTTGCCTGGGGAAGAAGAGTTGGACCTGAAACTTCTTCTTGAACCCAGGCCACCAGAGTGATCCAAAGGGCTAGTCTGCTGGCCTCCAATCTAAGCCTCAGACACATATAAGGCTTACCATCCAGCTCCTGGACACAGCTGCAGTGAGTTCCTGACCCCAAGTGGTTCCTCTCAGTCCCTGGATCCCTCATGTGGCTCACCGGCTCTTGAAATCAAGCTTTTGGACCCTCAGCGGCCCATTCGCACAGGAACTGTGTGACTTGCACCAAAAATCAGCACGAGCTGCCGCCAGCCCTTCTCTCCGCACAGCAAGTATTGATCGCATGCCGAGGACCACCAGCACAAAGCCACAGCCTGCCTGTCTGCGACGCCTGGCCTGCTCTTTGCACCTCGCTTACCACTGCCTGCGTTGCTCTCCTTGCTTCCTGTGACCCTCTCCAATGCAAGCGGGACACTTGGTACAAAACTTGAGAAGGTAAAACTTGAGCGGGACTAATTTGGGACTGTATGAGACCCGCGCTCCATCGCAGTTGTCCTGAACATTTGACTTTGAACCAGTGTAGCACGATCAGATAGCCGCGGTTGGCACTTTATGCTTTTAGAGTCTATTTTTCTCTTTAATCTATAAAAATTCATAACTCTGGTTCTACTGATTGTATATGTGTAATTTTGGTCTTGTTTTATTTATTACATTAAGCTCTATTCTTCTAACCTGGTGTGGGATCCTTATTGTATGGTGTTTTCACTGTATTACTGTTTGAAGTGTTGCACAAATACTTTACATATTGCCTCTAAGTTAAGACTGAGTGCTCTGTACCAAGCTGCCGGGGGTTGAGCACAGGTTAATTTTGAGTTTGCTTGTGCCTTACCCTGACTACGATTGTGATTGCTGCTTGACCAGGGCTCACACCCCAGTCAACCAGTAACCCAATTTCTAACAATATATATAGTTTAAGTATGGCCCACAGGGGGATGAGGTCCTCAGGCCCACTAAGGCTTGGGGAGAGGAGTCATGTAACCCTTCCCTTAATATTAATGTATGGGATGACATCCCTAGAGCCAATAGTGGCTTGTGGTGGGGGGCTGAGTGCCCCTCCTCTTTTTTTGTAAAAAATAGGCCCTAAAGATGGGGTCCCCGGGGCCAATAGTGACTTGGTAAGGGGGCCTTGCGCTTCCTTCCCTTTAATAAAAATAAGGCCCCGGGACATGGGGTTTCCAGGACCACTTGAGGCTCATGGAAGGGGGGGCCGCATGCACACC
Organism: Calotriton arnoldi; assembly: GCA_963921515.1. Classification (NCBI taxonomy): domain Eukaryota; kingdom Metazoa; phylum Chordata; class Amphibia; order Caudata; family Salamandridae; genus Calotriton; species Calotriton arnoldi. Next base: position 456,156 of record CAWUFW010011728.1, read on the forward strand.
CTCCACTTTTTAAAAATAAAAGACTCTAGGGGATGGGGTCACCGAGTCAAGAGTGGATGAGCGGGGAGGGGTGCCATGTGACCCCTTTCCTGGCAGGGAGCCCCGGCAGGTGTTTCGCTGCCTACAGGGGGTAGGACGCAGGGCTTAAGGTAACTATAACCCACAACCCTCCATGCACCATCTTGTCATCAATGATGTCATTTCACATGTCATAGAACATGTCATGAGTGATGGAGAGGGTGCCAGTTATAGTTACCCCAGGGTGTGAGTTAGAGTTTCTAGAGATAACTATAACTGGTGACTTTCAGTGTTTTCTAGTTTAAAACGTTACATTGCTACTGAAATTGTCACCTAACTATAACGTCACTTCAACCTTTGTTTTTTTTCGATGAATTTCTATGTTTTTTTTACGTAAAGTAATATTTTATAACTATATGTAAAGCAAACCCCACGCTGGCTATCCCCTCCCAGTCAAACAATTCCCTGCCGAGCATGGCCTTTGGCAACCAACCCTCTGTGGGCAGCCAACCTTCACCTGTGCCAGGCCCTGCGTCCAAACCCCCGCAGGAAGGCAACCACCTGCTGGGGTCCCCCACCGGGGGAGGGGGTCGTGCAGCTCCCCTCCCCAAGCCACTATTGACATCATGGACCCTCTCCCCGGAGCCTTGGGTTTTTAAAAAGTGGTGGGGTTGGACACCGCCTCACTCCCCGAGCATCTAGTGGCCCCGGGGACCTCACCCCACCGGGGCCTTTTTTTTAATAAAGGGTAGGGGGGCTTGTGGCCCCCTTCTCAAGCCACTATTTGCCCTGGGGACCTATCCCTGGGCCTTTTTTTAAAAAAGGGGAAGGGACATGCCCCCAGGGCCAAATACATTAATATTATAGAAGGGGGCGCATGGCCCCCTTCTACGAACCCTAATGAGCCCGGGGGCCCATCCCCCACAGGGCCATAGTTTAACTAAAGGGGAGGGGAGCATGGCCGTTAATTTAGCCTACCCTGAGGGCATGTGGTCCCCGGGGCCTTTATAGGCTATGGGAGGGTGCCCGCACATCCCCTCTCCCCTTTTTTGGACATTCGGCCTGGAGTAATGGTGTCCTCTGGGCCTATTAAAGGTTATGACTGCTTATGACTTCATATATTACAATCACTGATAACATCTGAAATCTATGGCTGTGGAAGTTATACTTAGCCCAGTTATGTATAACTGGTAAATTTAAGCATTTTTTTGTTTTTTAAATGTCATTTTTTTATTATTAGAAGACATACCTATAACTCCACTCTAACCTTTCCAGTGGGAAAAAAATAAATATATATATATATATTAATATACAATATATCTAATGTTTTTAACATCATATTTCACGTCAATAATGAAGGACCAAAAGAGTACTCTGATGCAGATGGAAAGACTGAAATTGACTCAGAAACAATTCAAAATGTTAAAGTTAGAATACTTTCTTTTTACTCAACTCGAATTTATAGTAAGAGTTCCTTAAGATATCAAGGTTAACTGTAGTGGAAAACGAGATCTTCATTGTCTTGACATTGGAGTCGAAAACATTTCAGGCCTGGCAGATGTGCATTATAGATAACCTATTATAAGGACCCAGCTATATACACAAGCCAGAGTACCTACAAATGAGAATAGATGTGCTGTATTCCATACAACAGATTTGTTTTAATTTTATAAAAAAAGACACAGGGTAGCTCGTTTGCGTCATCATTTATGCTTATCCAATATAGAAGGAAGCAAGCCGTTTTGCTCCAGTCTATATTAATAATACTAATAGCTTGAGTTTTATGTAGTGCTTCTTACCGCACTTCATTTATTTCTATGTTGTGCAAATAAGAGGTGATATTATTGTTCAATTGAATTTATAAAACTGGATGAAAGGATGAGTCAACCTTCCCAGGACTCCGCCTCCCATACTTTTGCAGCAAGTGTTTAACTCACTGAGCCATCCTGCTGCTTACAGAAGAATTTTGGCACCGCTGACGAAATGGGGAGAGTGGTTTGTATAATCCTGGACAGCACATGTACTGCATAGGAATGATTTAAGTGAGGCAAGTCAAATGTTCACAATTAAATCCTGGAAGTATGGTATGCATATAGTGTGAACCTAGCCATAGGCAGCCGAGCGCTGCGCAGGGTACGCGTCAAGGATAGTCAGCAAGTGATAAGAGGGGTAGCTGATTCATACAATGAGTAAATAATTAAGCAATATGATGTTGCCATATTTTATCTACCTGGGTGATAAATAAAATAAAAGCAACTAATTTTACTTAAAACAGGAACCCATGGGGGGCGTGGCCGGGATGGCGAGCGGGTAAGACGTGTCCTGTTCGTCTCCCCGCTCCCGTCGGCTGCCCATGGTCGCCCCGGCTGCCTAAAGCGGAGAAAGCCCCCTGAGCCGCCGCTTGATAGTGGCGGGAGCGTGAGGGCCAGTCCTGGGGTGTGAATAGTGCCCCCCCGCAGCTCACGGCGGCTAGGAAACCAGACGGGGGGCGGACTGTCGGAGCACCTAAGATGGCGGATGCGGCGCCATACAGGGAGTGACGGAGAGGCCGTGCGCACAGGAGACGCGCTCCCGTGATCGCCGGAGAGGCGGACTCATCGAGCTGCTGTGGGTAGGATGGGGGTCGGCGGAATCCCCGACTGCGGAGGGCTGCGGTGACCGGCGCACTCACGATAAAGGGGGGTCCGGGCAGAGAAGCTGCTGCCTTGACCCGGCCTGGCGAGCGCTACTGGTGAGAGCGAGGAGGACCGGGGGTCCCGTGGGGCTTGCGGAGCACCGGTGACTATGCCTGGAGGCGAGAAGACCTGCCTGTAACCCGCAAGGGCGGCGAGCTGGGAGTCGAGAGGACCCTGGAGGAGCTGCGAGGCGCTGTAGGGAGAGAGGCGGCCTGGAGCTGATTGCCGTTGCTTGAGTCGGCTGGAGGCGAGGTGAGGCCCCGGGGAGCTTTGGCGGAGGGGCCCGTCGCACAGGAAGAGCGGGCATTGACACTGGAGGGGGTCTAGAGGCAGGATACTGACTCTGGGGACACGGTGCAAGGAGGGTCAGCGGTGTTTCCTGGCCTGAGTGGCGGCAGATGGCAGAAGATCTCCGAGGCCCAACGAAGGTGAGTGGTGCCTGAGGGAGATCTTCCTACGCTGCGGCGGACCCAGGGGGGTGCTCGGGTTCCAAGGCGGCAGTTGGTACAGGAGCCTGGGTGCGGCCCGGTTGATGCCCAGAGGTGGCCAGATCTGAGGGAGCAGGTCGAGTGATTGGAGGGGGCCCAGGGAGCGAAGAGGCCCATCCGGTCAGATCCCGTGGAGGACATTGCGTGGGGCCCAGAGTCCGCAAGTACGTGAGGGAGCACGAGGAGGGCTGGAACTGGACTGCCTTGTAGCTGGCGGCCCCTGGATAGGGCCGGTCTGGGCCCGGGGGTGCGGAGGCGAGGCCCGTCGACTCAGCAGAAGGGCGCTGGTGGAGTGGTGGAGGTGACAGGAGCCAATCGCGATGACCCCGGCTTGAGAGCGTCCATCATGTCTTCCACTAGAGGCAAGAAAGACAGGACAGTGAAGGACATGTTCGCTAAGGTGGGGGGACAGGCCGGAGGAGACAGCAGGGCCCCGTCCCCGACGTCAGGGGGGCAGAGGCTGAGGCCGTGGAGGAGCCGGTGACCTGGACATTCCTCACCCAGCTGTTTTCCACTTTGAGAGACGACATCCAGAATCTCCGCCAGGAGGTAGCCACTGAGGTCAAGGAGGTGCGTAGAGACATGGATGCCATTGGCGAATGGGTGGCCTCGATTGAAGAGAAGGAGGACTCCAGGGAGGAAGAAATTGAACACCTGAAGCAGGAGGTACTGCGGCTGCAGGACCAACAGGTGGACCTCCAGGCCCATGCGGAGGACCTGGAGAATCGTTCCCGGAGGAACAACATTCGGGTGAAGGGCATTCCATGGCAAGAGGAGGGCCCGGACATTACGCTGTTTCTCCAGGGGCTCTTCCGCGGTATCCTGCAAGAGACCACTGACTTCCCCATCAAAATCGATCGGGCCCACAGGGTGGGTTTGCTGAGGAGGGCTCCTGCTCCGCCACCGGACATCCTGGCTTACCTGCCGGACTTCCAATTGAAAGAGCGTATTATGAGAAAGGCCAGGGAGACACAGCCATTGCAGCATGGAGGCCACGACATTGCACTTTACCAAGACTTGGCTGCGATCACGCTTCAAAAGAGAAGGGCCTTCCGGCCCGTCACCTCGCACCTGCGCAGCCAAGGGGTTAGCTATTCCTGGGGGCACCCATTTCGCCTTATTTTCAAAATAGAGGACAAGCTCTGCCAGGTCCGATCGGTGACGGAGGCTTGTCGGATCTTGAACATTGACTTGCCTACGAAGGAGGCGGAGCCCGAGGGAACACTCGGCAGAGACACTCGCGACGGATGGCAGAGGGTGAGCCGACAACGACGGAGGCGAGGGACCCCGGCCAAGCCTGACCCTGAGACGATGGCGCAGGAACGGCGAGGAGTACTGGAGACGCTGGCTTCAGGACTGCCCTCTTGATAAGAGGGATGATGATGCTTCACAGGGGCAGATAAGTGACTCACAGCATGCTGGGGGCGGCCGGGGGGCGGCGGGGGCGGGGGGTATCCAGTGGCCACCGAATGCACCCCACTGACTTTCTCACCAGGGAGCTGCGGAGGCCACCCGCACCTCCCGGACACTGTCCTAAGGTTTTACTAGTTGGGTTTTGTGCTTTTGTTTTGGGGAGTTGGGAGGGGGGGAAGGGTGGGGTGCCAGCACTTCATGGTCCATCGACAGTGGAGAATCCGAGTGAGGGGAGGCCCGTGAGTGAAAGGGGGCAATTAATCCTTGAGGGCAGAGATGCTGGGGGCTATCTCCGGGGTGTCCTTCAGGGGATTGACACAGCTCAGTGGGGACGACAGTGGTATGGCTAGGGGGGATGTGTCCATTCTAACCTTAAATGTCAAGGGCCTCAATAACCCGGTTAAACGTAGAGCAGTGCTTTCCTTCTTAGAGCGGGTGGAGGCGGACATCTGCCTCCTGCAGGAGACGCATTATTGACTAAGGACTGCCGTTGTTTGCGATCCAGGGCGCAACAATACTTTTCCTGTGCTGGGGACAAGAGAGCTGGAGTGGCCCTCCTGATTTCGCAAAGATGTAAGGGGGTGGTGAAGGAAAAGGTCGCTGAAATAAGGGGTAGATTGCTGGCCTATACGATTCAATTTGGGTCACAGATGATGGTAGTGGGATCCCTGTACGCACCTAACTCGGGGCAAGAGGAGTTTTTAAAAGTAGCTTTGTCGGACGCTGTGGCACCCCAGAATAATATGACTCATATTGGGGGCGACCTGAACTTGGTTATGGAGGCACATAGGGACAGGTCACATACATCATACTGGCACAAGGGGGAACTTTCTGGGGAGGGTAAGCAGTGGCTCGCGAAACTGGGGTTCTTAGATCTCTGGAGGGAAGCGCACCCACACGCGACTCAGTATACGTTTTTCTCTAATGCTCATAAGTCATATGCTCGCCTCGACCACTTGCTGGGCACCAGAGATATCCAGGGGAGGGTGGTCGGGATAGAGATTGAACCGATGGCTCTTTCAGATCATGATGCGGTGGTCGTCCAGCTTGCGTTGCCGACAGGCCCACGGCGACAGGGGTGCTGGAGACTCAGGGAGGCGTTGCTTTATATGGACCAGGTGATACAGCAGCTCACTAGGAGCGCTCAAGACTACCTCGCACACAGTGACACGCCCGATACCCACATCACTACATTTTGGGAAGCAATGAAGGCGGTGCTCCGGGGGGAGATTATAGCGATCGCGGCAGCGGAAAACATGGAGCGCAGGGAGACACGGAAGGCCCTGGCCGATCGGGTGCAGGAGCTGGAGAGAGTCCATGGTAGGACGGGAGCGCCGAGGGTCTGGCGCCAACTTAAGGCAGCTAGGGCACAGCTCGCCGGCATTGATTTGGATAGGGCAGAATATGCTGCGGTACGCTTAAAACATGCTTACTATGTGGGGGGCGACCGCACGGGGTGCCTGTTGGCTAATAGACTTCGAGCCCGTAAGCAACGGTCGAGGGTTTCCTCCCTGTGCAGTGATGCTCAGCGAGAGGTCACGGATGACCAGGGTATTGCGGACACGTTCGTACAGTTTTATGAGGAGTTGTACACGGCTGAGCCGGTCCCAGAGGCAGATATACTGGATTATCTCCAGTCGGTCTCTATGTCGGCTTTAACTCCCGACCAAGCGGCAACGCTAGAGGCTCCCATTAGTGTGGAGGAGGTCATTGTGGCGATCTCGCGCCTCAAGCTGCTTAAATCCCCAGGACCAGACGGGTTTCCAGCCCTCTTTTATAAGAAATGTTGTCATATAATTGCCCCTCTCCTGACTAAACTCTTCAATTCCTTTGGGGGGGAGACACCTATTCCCGCCTCGATGCTGGCTGCAGCTATAGTGGTGCTCCCCAAGCCTGGTAAGGATGGCCAGAGATGCGGATCGTACCGCCCCATATCTTTATTAAATGTCGACTTCAAATTGTTCACCGGAATTTTGGCCACCCGCCTCGGCCCTAATATGCTATCCTTGATCGAACCGGACCAGGCAGGCTTCATCCAGATGCGTCAGTGTGCGGACAACACGAAAAGAGTACTTCATTTGATTGACAAAGCCCACTGTACGGGGATGGATGCCCTGCTCCTGATGGTGGATGCCGAAAAGGCGTTCGATCCTGTCAATTGGGGGTTCGTAGGCCATACACTACGTACGGTTGGCATGGGAGATGGCTGAGTTGCTGCTATAGGGCTCCCACTGCGACCATTCGGGTGAATGGAGTTACATCCAGGGCTTTTCCAATACAGAGGGGCACCAGGCAGGGGTGTCCTTTGTCCCCCTTGCTCTTTGCCTTATACATCGAGCCCTTGGCGCAGCGAGTGAGGGAAAACCCGCGGATTACAGGGATTCCTTTTGGAGGGGAGTCACACCCAATTAGCCTGTACGCGGACGATGTGATAGCGGCGCTGAAAGACCCTGATGACTCATTACCCGCTTTTTTGGATGAATTGCTGGAGTTCGGGCGCGTGTCGGGCTATCGAGTGAATGTGGATAAGTCACTGATATTACACTTAAATCCCGGCCTGGATCCCCGGGGAAGGGGGGTTTCGGCCCTACAGGGAATTCAATTGAAGGATTCCATCCCCTACCTGGGACTGGAACTAGCTGCTTCGGTGCAGCGCACGGCTCAATTGAACTATGGGAGTCTGGCACGCCAGGCAAAACGGGATTTGGGAGCGTGGAGTAAACTCCGGCTCTCATTACTGGGACGGGTGGCGGCGGTCAAGATGTCCCTATTGCCGAAAACTCTATACTTATTCCAGACCCTACCGGTGCCGCCACCGGCGGGATCCCTGGTAGCGTTACAGAGGGATTTCAACCACTTTGTGTGGGCAGGGGCGCGCCCGGATGAGTAAAGCATTGGGCTACATGAGGCCAGATGAGGGTGGACTGGGGATTCCTGACTTACTTAGTTACCACCGGGCGGCGCAGCTGCGGTACCTGGTGGAATGGGCACGGCCTGAGTCAGAAAAGAGGTGGCTCTTTCAGGACAGGGCGATCGCGCAGATACCACTCTGGAAGGTCCCCTTCCTGAAAAAGCTCAACGCCCACAGGGATTGATGAGATCACCAGTCACCAAGTCGGTATTGACTGCATGGGATGCGGTGGTGACGAAGAGGAAGTTGTCCACCTTCCCTTCCCCACTCACTCCGCTATTTGGAAACAGTGAGTTCACCCCTGGGATGCCCGAGGCAGCCTTTGCGGCGTGGAAGGCTACCCCTTGCCGCTCTGTGGGTCACCTCTTCGATCTAGAGGGTATTATCCAGTTTCCCCAACTGAAATCGGATTATGGGATTCCTGAGGCCGAACGTATGAGATACCTACAGTTGCTGGGTGCTCCAAGATGAGGTTCGGATGCAGGGGGGCCGGAAATTGACGGCATACGAAAAATGGCTTATCACTAAAACCTCAGACAAAAGCCTCATAACAGATATGTATAATATGATTCGACAGGGTCCCACGGGGCAAGCAACACCTAGTCAGAGGAGATGGGAGAAAGAAATAGGGGGGGCACTCACACGTAAGGACTGGGAGGGGATCTATTACAGGGCAAAACACACAGCTCGAAATGTCGCCAGTGTGGAATCCGCTATGAAGATAGCAACATACTGGTATCCTACGCCGGCGAGGTTGAATAGGGGTAATCCACAGAGGAGTCCTACTTGCTGGAGGGGTGCGATCAAGAGGGCACCCTGCTGCATATACTATGGGAATGTCTGCTCCTAGGGGACTACTGGACTAAGATATTGGACACGGTGAACGCACTTTTTAGCACTCAGATACCGATACCGAGGCTTCCGGTGTACGTGGTTCTAGGGTTACCTAATCCTATTACGTATCCTCTTAAAAGTCTGCGTGGACGCCAGATGGGGATAGCAATAGGGGCGGCATTACAAAATATACTGGCGCATTGGGGTACACCCACACAACCTAACTATTCGGGATGGCTGCATAGAATGTGGTTTGTTCTAGGGATGGAAAGAATCTCAGCCACCCTCCATGGTACGTCTGATTCGTTTGCAACAACATGGCAGCCATTTATATCGCTACTTTCCTCCGAGTTTAATGAGCTCACACAGCCTAAATATCTGCGAGTGCTTCGTCTCCCTAGTTTGTGGCCCGAACAAACCCAAAGGCCCGATACGTAGACCCTGCGATAGAAAGGAGTGGGCGGATATGGAGTGGTAGGATCAGGGAGAGTGCCGGCACGGGGTGGGGGGAGGGAGGGACGTTAGTCATGTGTTTTTTGTTTTGTAATTATTTTGCACTCCAGCAATGCGACAAGGATAAGAGTGGCCGTATGGGCCCAGGACTTTGACGGACACCCAAACCAATGCGAACGCTTTGAGGTACAACTGGGGGTACCCAAGATGTTGTTGGAATAGGTAGCCTACTTATGGAATGGGGTCCAGGGTATTGGGTCCTGTTGTATGTTGGGGCTTAGTTTGCAAACATCAAAAATTAATAAAAACCTTTTAAATATAAAACAGGAACCCATAGCTCACATTTGAAAAGGGAAGGAAATTTAATTTATTTGAATCATTTATTTATTTAGTAAACCGGTCTTCTACAAGAGGTTTTCGGGAGCTGTCTGAAAGCCCACATAACAGATACAATTCGGGGCATATTTACAACAGAATGGCGGAGCACGATGTTATGCCACAATTGGTAGCATTCTGAAAACGCAGGGATGCTCCGTATTTACAATAATACAGCGCACCCCTGCATGTCCCCTAACACTGGCGCTAATTAGCTGCCTAGCACCAACGCAGGCACCCTTGCACTCCAGTGCAAGGGTGCCTGCGTTGCAGGGAATGATTGTTTATGTGCAGGAAGGGATGCCTACTGGCAATTTGCTCTTTCTATGTGTGCTGCAGAATGTAGCACACATAGAAACAGAAAAAATGAAGAGACATTTATAATTTCTCCTCGTTGCGCCAGTTTAAGACCTGCTTTTTCCTGGTCTTATTAACTGGTGCTGTCCCATATTTACGCCAGCCTTCTAAATAGGGGGCAACGTCAAAAAGCAATGGGTGTTGTGGCGGAACGTCCACTGCAACACCCAGTGCACTCCCCTTTCATGCTAAGTGCTGCATGAATAGGGGCCTTATTTACAGGGCGGTGTTAAGCCACATTAAGTAGTTTAATGCCGCCTTGTAAATAAGGCTAAGTGGTTATCGCCACCAGAACATCAAAAAAGTGGCGTTCTGGTGGCAATAAGCCCTTGTAAATATGCCCCAATTCACTTTTAGTTCAGCTATCAGCCATTTCTTACTTTTTGGAAAGCCAGGAAAGGTCACAGTCACAGGTTCCCAAAAATACTGCTGGAAATCTTTCATGAAGTGCGTGAACATTTTTTTTTAAATATACATGGTGCGCAATTATGCAATAAGACTTTAAAACATGTTTCTCCTGTTCCACCACCAAACAACCCATTCCCGTTACCACTCTGGAGTCTGGACACAGGTTTACCTTTTGCAGGAACAAAATATCCAGCTGTGCCCTTTGTCATAGACTGTGGGAATGTTTGTGAATAACCACAAACATGTCAGCTTATGGATATTAAACTTCCCAGGGCATCTCTATCATTGGGAGAAAATGTACTCTTACAAAAATGTATATCTTTACACAAGTGTGAATACATGTTTAAAGAATACAAAAGTTGATTTACATTTGTAAATTAAGCCATTGCGTACCGAGGGCCATATTACACATAGTTCCCCGAGGGCACAATGGCGGTATATGAAACAAGGCATTATGATATTTCAGAATAGACCACAAACGCTTGTGCAGACCCTTCTTTAATACTGATAGTGATGGTGCACATGTATTGTCAGTGCTATCTTTAGAGGTCATTCCCTCATTTTCATGGGGCCATAACCCCATGCAAATGAGGGAATCACTTTGCTTCTTTGCCTGCGCCATATTATGAACGCAGGCACAAAGGCAAACAGGTCCTTAGTAGACGAACTGACAGTGCGCCATAAACAGTGCTATCACTGTGCCTCCTTAAGCCAACTCTATGGAGGGGAGAAGTGGGTCCCCCCGCAAGCCATACTCCTGCAGGCAGGTGCAGTCATGCAGAGCACCTGCCTGTGAGGGGATTGCTCTGCACTCTTTAAAGTGCAGACGGCATGCCAACTGCACTGTGAAACACGAATGGCTTGTAAACAGCATCCCTATATCGCTGAATGCACTGCACTCAGGACAGGCTCGTTTTCGTGGCTGCCCTCAGGGCAGCACATTAATTGACTCGGTCGCACTGTGCTTTTTTGTGCTCAGGCACCTGTTTAATAGTGTTCTGTGGCACAAACTAAGGCAGTGCGCCCCATCTGTAATATGGGCCTAAATGTCTTTGCGAATCAGGCTCTCATTATCTAACCCAGGGTTCTCCAAAGTTGGTCCTGGAGGGCCGGATCCATGCCAGATTTTTAAGATAACTACATTTATCTGAATGTGGATATGCTAAAAACCTGGATCTGGATCATGGATCCGGCACTCCAGGACCAATTTGGAGAACCCTGAATTCTAGCCAAAGCAAGCCTTGAAGAAAACTAAACTCAGGCCTACTGTCACCTGTGCTGCAGGTATCCGTTTCAGCCAATAGTGGTACTTCTGCTGACATGTACATCATGCATTGCAGAATCAAGATCAAATGAGTGGATGGCTATCCCAGGACAGGATCAGCTCAGGTGGATCTCATACGATGGCTGTAACCAGCTTTCATTGCAATTACAAAGATCAAGGCCATTCATTCCAGGATTGACTCTACCAGTGACCATAAGCGTGGCTTTATATGGAACCAACCAAGCAAGAGCATCACCAAGAAAACCCAGGAACAATTCCATGCACACTGGGACTCATAGATGCATGCTGTCCTTCCAGAGTACTCGCAGATCCATGGGGTTTTGTAATTCAGGGAGGATGAGCTCTAGATCCGTGGTTGCACAAAACCAATTCAGAAACCATCTGTAGCTCCGAAAGATAATCTTGCTTTTGATAGTCTTTCTGAAGGCAGGCAGACTGATCATTTCTGGAAGGCTGTTCCGCAATTTATTATCAATTTTAAGAAAGCACTTCTACCCCATGGGGCTGATTCACAGAACTAAACTGAAACAAAATCCTAAACTTACTACTTTTGGTATTCACAGAAGGCACTTACGATTTTTGGTATTCACAGAATGCACTTACGACCACTGTTCCCAATAACCTGCGCGCGTGGGCGCGCACGCACCGAAGTCACCACAAGCGCGCAGTGTGCTGTATTTGGCGCGCACATCCCGCGAGACCGTTCGCGCCGCCGCTTTTAAAACGCGAGCGGCGCGAAAAACGGTAATTCCTGTGGCTCTGGGTTTTGGGAGGGTACAGCTGCGGGGCTGATTGTGGGCCTTTGAGTTAGTATTCATGTTAATTGCAGCCCGTGCGCTGCAATTAACATGAATACTAACTCAAAGGCCCACAATCAGCCCCGCAGCTGTGCTCCTGTTAAGAAAAGAAAAACAGTGTCTCAAACACAACGTGTGCTTTAGCACACGCTGTGTTTGAGACTCTGCTTTTCTTTTCTTAATTGTGCACAGCTGCGGGGCTGATTGTGGGCTTTTGAGTTAGTATTCATGTTAATTGCAGCGCCCGTGTGCGCTGCAGTTCACAAGAATACTATCTCAAAGGGTCACAATCAGCCCCGCAGCTGTGCACAATTAAGAAAGAAAGCAGAGTCTCAAACACAGCGTGTGCTAAAGCACACGTCGTGTTTGAGACTCTGCTTTTCTTTTGGGGCTCCCTGTTTTTTGGGAGAGGAGTTGCACTTGGGCTAAGGGAGTACGTAAGTAGTTTAATTTTAGCGCCCAACAAAATTCACAATGTAAAGCAATGTTAAATGTGGGTGTATGTCAGGGTAAGCTGAGGCCCAGAACAAATGGACATGCAGAATTCACCCACATGCACCATGTTTGTACTAGTTAATCAGCTCGTGGCTGACTACCTAAACTAGCAACAGAAAGGGGGGGGGGTGAGTACTCACAAAAAGAGAGCAAGAGAATCAGGCTGAGACAGCACGTCCGAGTGCCAGAGAAAGCAAGCCCCGGACACAGAAAGAGCATGCAAGCACCATGAGAAAAATGAGAATGCACAAGTCTCGAGAGAAAGCCAGAGTACGGGTGACCCAGACAGGGCATGGGCAAAAGCGAGATCATGGGCACGAAAGAGAACAGCAGCATGGGTTTCAGAAAGAGAAAAACTGAGAAAGAGAGAACATGGTTGCTACAGAGAGTGAAATGGCACAGGTGAAAGAACAGGAGCACTGGCACTGGAAAGCGATTACGAATCTATATTGATAACCTAAGTTCCCTAAAGTTTGCAGCAGTTCCTGAAACTGGTTATTACATCCCCTTCAACCCAGCCTGTTTTCTAAAGGTTGGAGCTGCTCACTATACTAGATTATATACTCTAATCGACCAAGCCTGCCCCAGCATCACACTTCTCTTTGCAAGGTTTTGAGCCTACTTTTATATTTTTCTGCATTAGTAATGAACATATTTTCACCACCAGCCGCCCGAGGAAAGCTATTTTTTTTAAAATATTAAGTTGCAAACTGGTATATACACACTGCGAGTCCCCCTTCTCTTCGGCCTCGTGGCTCTCAGGTGCACAGACTCCCCTTGCTGGTAGGGGGTTACAGTGAAAGAAGAGTGGGTTTTACTATCAAAACAAATCTGCAAAAAAGGTACTTACATCCCGGTCATACACATGGTCATTTGCCTTGCCTTAGCCTTTCGTAAACATGCCCCACACATGACCAACCGCCCCATGGCTTCTTACGTTCCTGGATCAGGAGTTTTGGAAGTCGTCATCCAGGTGGGAGCTCCAGCAGTCTCGACCCCAGCTCCACAAATACTAACGAGAGCTTTTCGACTGAAAGTTTAAACTGTGCTGTACACGGCTAGAAAAAAATGTTATTCTGTGAAAAAACGGGTTTGGTTCTAGGTGTACAGCTGCTCCACATCCCAAAGTTACCATCAGCTGCACGAGTCCCCAATCACCACCCACTCACCCTCCCACTGTGTGATCTGCTCAGTTAGAAGGCACTTCACTCTGCCTGCATCGGTGCTCAGTTAAGGAGCGGCTGCTGCACAGCATAAGTATATGGGTAACCCACCTTTATTCCGAGCTAAGAACAAAACAAGTATTAGACCTATGAAAATGGGCCAAGGCACTACAAAGCAATATGTTCTAAGAATACTACATTCTATACATAGCTACTCTTATTTAAAAAAAAATTAAAAAACGTGGGACATCTACATGAAACCACATTTGGTGGCACGGACATTCCCCAAATCTAGTCCTAAAGAATGAATGTCTGATCCAACTAATGGTAAGGCAAACAGGGATACCAAACACTTGTTTCACCCAATGACATAAGCTTTATTTACAAATAAACAGTAAAAAAAAAAAAAGTCACTCACTCATTTCAACATCGGTTGTGCCTCATCTAGTAAAGGAGTTTTGTGGCAGCGTGGAAAGGCCCAGGAATGTCTTCCACAAACACCCTACTTTACAGGACAAACACCCCTCAAGCTGCCAGCATAAAACAATAATTCAATTGTAGAGAACAGTTGTTCATGCTATTGCTAACAACTTATGGAAAGTGATATTCATTTTGCGAACAGTTCAGATCGGAGGACAGTCAACACCGAGCCATTAGGTTTTCAATTAACTAAACTCCTCTAACAAGCCAAAGGCTATCATTTTGTGGAGGACAGCTTCCCTACTGCAGCTTAGTAAGGGAGGAGGTGAGGTTGCTAGGTTCTCTTTATTTTTTTTTAAACACATTAACTGCGTTTTGTCCACATTCATTTAACACATCGGAAAAGTTGTAGTTGTGATAACTCATGGCTTGGCGAATGCGGGGACCTTTCTGGCACTCCCTTTGCAGATTCAAGTAGGCAGGCATAGATACACTAAACCTTTGTGAATAAAACAAGGCGCCAGATTGTTCCGTTTGTATAGAATACTCTGCCAGCAGATTTCAACACAGCATCTTGCATCGCTTTACATGAATAGAGCACAAATTCACAACGCTGTCCCTGCCATCACCGTTTCTAAAGGTGGGCAAAAAATTCTGCTTCACAGAGCCTGGTGGACACCACAGATAGATACAGCAACTTAAAGGTGGATGAAGTCATGGAATTGTGAAACATAAGGGCAGGATATTGGTTGGAAGGCTTAGATTGGTGATACATGGCATTTTAAGAAAAGTCAACTTGTCTCCCATCTTGGACACTTCACAGCCAGAACTAAGTTCTAAATGGTCTTTGCAGACAGAAGTGGCTAATATTGTGAAAACCTGAAATAAAAATTCAAAAAAATAAAACAATAAAGAATTGTGCGGTAATTGGGGAAGCATCAGGCCTATAATATGTTCAGCAGCAGCAGTGACTGGCTTCATGGCCAGTTTGCTATTGCGGTCTTATTGCAACAACTGGGCAACAAAGGCGGGGATGGATGTTATTACAGAAAGTGAGTGATGCCCCCATCTACATGCCACACTTACTAAAGCCAAAAAGGATCCATAAATAAGTGAACAAGAAGCACACACTCCATCCATGCAAGGTAAATGCCTAACCCCAAAGCGTACAAAGAAGGGAAGGGACAGACTGCTTGGCCACAGCGCCGGCTCTGTGAAGCAGAATCAACAGCACAGACCTCATCACTGTACCCTACCCAGCAGTTATTAAATATAATAGATTGATCAATCCAAATAACTGACTAACATAGCCACCACTCAAATTACTTTCATATTTCACTATACTAATTCAAAATTAATCCTTATGGTTTCCAGAGTAGCGTGCTACTCACCAAAAAAAGCGCTTCAAAACCCAATCAGGGGTAGCAAGCGCTATATAAATACAAACCTCTTTCCCTCTTCTATCCCGCCACCTACCCTTCTCTATCCAAATAACTGAATAACATATCCACCACTCGAATTACTTCATATTTCACTATACTAATTTTCAACACTAATACTTTATGGGTTCCGGAGTAGCGTGCTACTTGCCAGAAAAGCGCTTCAACACCCATTAGGGGTAACAGGTGCTATATGAATGCAAACCCTTCTTCCCCTTCTATCCCTCCGCTATCCTTCTCACTCCAAATAACTGACTAATATGTGTGGAAATGCAGTCCTTTCAGTTTTTTAAGCAAAAGTTTGGAGGGATATTTGGCGCTGCACACACGCGCGGTCTGGTTCCTGGCGCACATAGCCATGGCTGCAGCGCACAGAGACCCTACACTGCCGCACACAGAGGAAAAAAATTAGAGGGAACATTGCTTACGACTCCTAACTTTACGTCCGCACTCGGGCCGGAATTTCCGCACTCGGAGCGTACTCTCTGCACCCGGAGTGTACTCTCCGGCTAGGGCCGTACTCTCCGGCTCGAGCCGTAATCTCCGGCTGGGGCCGGATAAAGTGCAATCAATGGGCCGGATTGCAATTTTTACAAAAAGGAACATTTGGAATGTGTGATAAATGGTAGAGAAGGTCATGAAAAACAGTTTGGGCAGGGAAAAGGGTACGGCCAGACACTACATCATAACCCAGAAAAGTTTTCTCCTTTGCATCATGGTACATGCAGTGCACAATTTGCGCTCCCCTCACTGTTGACTGTGCAGACAACACTCTTATGTTATTTATTTCTATTAAAAATAATGTTGATCCTTTACACTATTTAAAAACTTTCATTATGTTGCTGATGTCATCAGCCAGGTAGTGATCCTTTCACACAAACACTATCCATGCTGTCATCTAATCTGTGTAGCACAACTTTGGCACTAATAAGATAACGCAGGCATTATCCTTGCATTTTTCATTTCACAGAGGCAAAACCCATGCACTCATGCAATCACCGAGACACTACCCCTGCACTTATGCAATCACCAATGCTCTACCCATGTACTCATGCAATCACTCAGGCACTACTGTTGAACTCATTCATTCACCTCTAATACTACTTCTGCACTCATTCATTCAGTGATACACTACCCATGCACTCATCCAATGACCCAGGCATTTCTGTTGCAGTCTTCCTTTTACTCAGGCAATACCCATGTACTCATCTACTCAACCAGACATTAGCCATGCACTAATAAAGTCACTCAGGGACTACCTATGCACTCATCCAATCACTCAGACAGTACCCCTGCACTTATGCAATCACCCAGGTACTGCCCATGTACTTATGCAATCACTCAGGCATTATTCTTCCACTCAACCATTCACTGAGGCGCTAACCATGCACTCATTCAATGACCCATGCATTAACCTTGCACCCATTCTTCCAGTCAGGCATTACCCATACACTCATCCAATCACTGAGGTACTACCCATGCACTCATGGAATCAGACAGGCACTACTCTTGCACTCTAGCATTCACTTAGGCAGTACCCATGTACTCATCCATTCACTCAGGCACTACCCATGCACTCATCCAATGACCCAGGCATTACTCTTGCACTCATACTTGCACTCATCAAATGACCCAGACATTACCCTTCCACCAAACGTTCCACTCAGGCACTACTCATGCACTCATCCATTCACTCAGGCAGTACCCATACACTCATGATGTGCAGTCAACACTAAGGTGAGCACAAATTGTGCACTGCATGTACTATGATGCAAAGGAGAAAACTTTTCTGGGTTATGATGTAGTGTCTGGACGTACCCTTTTCCCTGCCCAAACTGCTTTTCATGACCTCATCTACCATTTAGCACCCATTCCTAATGTTCCTTTTTGTAAAAATTGCAATCCGGCCAAGTGCGGACGTAAAGTTAGGAGTCGTAAGTGCCTTCTGTGAATACCAAAATTAGTAAGTTTAGGATTCTGTCTCAGATTAGTTCTGTGAATCAGCCCCCATGTTTTTATCCCAAAATGAGTGTCACGCAGAAGCTAATTCACTCAAATTAGTCTTGCTAAGTAGCATGTTTTAAGCAATTCGGAAGCAATTCTATAAACAGCACGGTGCATGAATTTGATCCAGCATTGGTGGGAAGCTTGTGAACTGAAGGTCTGTAGTCCAGTTTGTACCATCTGAACATAAGACATGGTACCACATGTAAACACAAGTTGTAACTGCTTCAGAGGAATAGATATAATAGAGAGATACAAGTATTGTCACTGCTGCAGCATTACTAGGAGTGACTTTAGGAGATCTGTTTCCCAAAAATGTCAGAAGAAAAAAATGGGCCTAAATGATATTAATCTGTGAAAAATGAGAGAGGTGTGTGTCATGTTTTAAACTTAGGTGCTTTCCTTGATTAATAGGGGTGGGGCAGTTAATGGGGCAAAGGCTATCCACAGAAATTACCCCCCTTCCACCAGAAACATCTCAGCGCATGATTACCCAACGGGCTTCCCAGTGCCTATAACATTGCCTAAATGGGTGTCCAGCCAGTCTCACATTTATACATTGCTGGAACTGTGTCATCTGCATTCTTATAAATTGGAAACAACAGAACTGGATAAACTAAGCTATTGGCTGAACATAAACATTAGACAGGCCAGGAGACTTGTTGGAACATTGTGCAACACCAAGTCATCTGCCTGAAGCTCAGATGTGAATGGCTGGGGTAAACCACTTGAGTGCCCCCCTACAAGAAGGATATGAAACATGCCAGTGCCATTTCTTATCAATGTTTTGCTGGATGCGGCCTATCAAGATGTAGTGCTAGACAGTAGGCACCAGCAGATTCAGTGATGCCCAGTGCTTAATTTGAGCCGATGGTTGCCGGTGAGGCCACCAGCACCCATATGTGGGGCCGGTGGGGCCCGCTGGCACTTATTTTCCTTATCGGACATTCCCCAAGAGCAATGGAGGGTAAAACACACAAACGGGAAAGAAGAAGGAAGAGAAGACGAAAAAACAGTCAACAAGCGAGAAAGCAGGAGCCTGCAAGAGTGAGATAAAGGGGCAGGGAGTGTCTGGTAGTGGATTAAAGAGGCATGAGGTGGATTCTGCACTATGCAGCCTTGTCATTTGGCACGGGGACATTAATAGCAATGGCCACTGTCTTTTGAGGAGTGCTTTGGGCACCAGCACTCATTATGTTACAAATTAGGCACTGGTGATGACACATTGCGACTATTGGCTGTCTAACATGTTCATTGAGTAGGGGTATCAGCACAGATTCAATGTGGCCTAACGCCTCCGGTTGGCCATCCATATCCTAATGTTCAAGAAAGTCCCTACATTGAACTGACACAGCGCTCTATTTAATCTCAAAAGCTATCAGCAAAAGAGCTACGTGTTGGAAAGCAGAGTGATAACTGTAGGAGAGTAGGATCTGCCTCTTATGGTTACCCCCACTTTTTGCTGATGTATCACTGTTTTTCGACTTTAGACTGGCTGGGGCCCTGCTATCCAGGACCCCAGCCTAGCTGCTTCCTCTCTAAATGGATTCCATGTACCTTAGGTACACTTCAGATTGGATTCTGGGGTGCCCTTATAAGTCCCTAGTATATGGTATACTATGTACCCAGGGCATAGGTACCCCAGAGGCCTACCAGGGGCTGAAGCATGTATTGTGCCACCCCTGGAAGGCCCTCCAAAATGACACCACAGGACTGCTACAGCAGCCTGAGTAAGGTGGTGCATGCACCCCTTACAGAGATATAGGTTCACTATATCTCACCTATCACTGCACATAGAAACCTATCAGTCACCCCTATGGCAGGCCTTATCAATCCTGAAGGCAGGGTGCTTGGTTTTATGTGAGAGGGTGCCCCTGCATGAGCAGAGCCCCTCTGCAGCCTTCGGAATCTCCTCTCCGGGGTTGTCTGTGGTGCAGCTTGACCATATACTCTTAAGTGCATTATATCTTAAACGGTAAATGCTAACTTTGGGATGGCTGCACGGAAACATGTCGTGTTTGGTGTCAAACACCTTGGAATCATACCCCCACACCAGTAACTGGTGTGGGAGTATGATCCCACCCTTCTAGAGGGAGAGACATGACAGCACCGGTATACCCGGTAGAGACTTTACAGAGCCTGGCATCACAAAATGGATGCTGCAGCCACAGACACGGGTCTGGCCTCCTGCTGCTGACCGAAACTCCGGCAGGTGAGGCCTGGACAATAGGTTTCCTGTCCCAGACAGGCCTTAGTGGATTAGGGCTGGGTGGGTGCACTCCAAGAGTGCTTTGAAGTCCTGCACTGGGGGCACATTTGGTGTCCTCGTGCATACCCCAGTTCAAACTGGTTGCAGGGGCTGCCAGCACCTGCTCTGGCGCGAAACTGGACAAAGGAAATGGGTGTAGCCAACCCTCTTTCCAAACCCTCCCATAGGTGGGTCCCCAGAGTTAGTCCAACCGCTTTCTTAGGTATAAGTAAGGAACCCCTGGCAACAGGACTTTAGATATCCCTGGACGAAACTCTGAAGCTGAATCCTGGAACTTCGACGCTCTACTCAAGAATAGAGGACTGAAGAAATCTCCCTTGGGGTCAAGGAATGACTCCCCTGCTTGGCAGGCACCAATGAAGCATTTTGCCGGTCTGCATCTTCGAAGCTCCCGCCGGACTCCGAAGCATCTGCAACACAGGAAGAGGATTTCCAGACATCTCAGAGGCCGACCCGAGTCCCCAGCAAAGCTGAGACCCGCAGCCCTCGTGAGTAGCGTGGAACCGGAACTCCTGGTCACCGTGCACATTTGCTAGTGCATTCACTTCTCGACGTCTCTTGAAGTCCTGCTTTGGGTTACTTGTAGCCCAGGCCCCGAGCACCATCTGCACTGAAGATTGTGAGCCTACACTCCACGAGTGTCCCGTGGGCCCACTTCTGCATTTCCGCTCGAGGCTCCTTCGCGATCCCTGGTCCGTCAACTGGTGGGTCCCTGAGAAGGCAACTCTGATATTCTGTGGGCTTTTCTGGTTGCTCCAGACGTGCCCTGACTCCCCGAGTGGTGAGTCCCTCAGACCTTGCTGGTCTGCACCGAAGCATCTTTCTCCTTTCTGCTGTTGCCAAGGCTTGTTGTGTTCAATCCGGACACCAACGCTGCAGCACTCGACATCCTTTGTGGGACAGCTCGAATCCTGCTCCTGGTTCTCATCTACGCCTACGGGGCCTCGTGGCTGAAGAGTCAAGCTTCACCTCTTTCACCTGAAACACCAGACATCGGTGGGCATTCGCCTATCGTGCCCCTGGTCACTGGCAAGTGACCCAGACTCTGTCCCCTCTGCTTTCAGGTTCTTCTCACCTCCGATCCAGGCTTGGATCTCTTCGGACACTTCGCATCTTCCCGGCAGCAGCACTTCTTTGCAGGCTGCCATTGAAATCGACAACGCGACCCGACACCATTCGACACCTATGCACCCGGCTTC
This sequence comes from Calotriton arnoldi, assembly GCA_963921515.1. Taxonomy (NCBI): domain Eukaryota; kingdom Metazoa; phylum Chordata; class Amphibia; order Caudata; family Salamandridae; genus Calotriton; species Calotriton arnoldi. The sequence continues at coordinate 477,159 of CAWUFW010011728.1, forward strand.
CCTGGGTGAGGTAACTTGAGTACTCTGGTGCTCCCGTGGGTGTTAACCCTAGAACTGTCTAAGTCCAAGAGGGTTTGGTCCTAGTCCATTTCTAAGTGTCCTTAAACTCTAAAACTCTTACCGCGACTTTCCCATAGACTTTAACGGAGCTCGCGGCTGTGTTCACACACTGCACACAGCCCCCGTGGGTCCCCTGTGTCACTACCTTGGGTGGTTCCTTGGGGTCCCAGCAATTCTACAGGCTCTAGGCCTTGTGTCTACTTAAGTCGTGGTTCTTATACCACTTTCTTAATATATGGTTTGGTACGCCCCTAGGGCTAATCGTATATTGTGCTAATTTACTGTGCTATTTGACTTGTAACTTGTGTACTTTGACCTCTAGCCTCATAAAGATACTATTGGGTAGTGTTTAGTAATAAATACATATATTTTATATATATACCTGGTGTGGTTCTCCTTTCATTTGGTCATTCACGAGATTACCAGTGGTAAAACAAACAGCTTAACACTCCTTCAAGACTTAGCCTGAAGGCTGCTCTCCATAGCTACCACTAGGATAGCTTTCAATAAAGGTTGTCTTTAAACCTATCATCAATAAAGTTCGTTTGGACTGGTGCAAGGTGCCCACTATAACTAGTGGACAGCATATGCCAGGCCAACTTCTCACAATAACATGTAAAGAGAGGTGATTTTTTGTTTTTAGCATAGACATTATCGATCACTAGTGTCCACATTTCTGAAGAGACCACTGAGAGGACAGTGAAAGATTAATAACCATCAGGGCAATGTGGTGTATTAAGGGTAGAACATTGCAACTATAGCTATTAACCTGTAGAATTGCAGGGATACAACACAAACTGCTTTACTTCACTTGCACTAGTCCCTTACTTTTCTGAATCTGTGAGGCTTCCTCTCAGACAGCCTCAAATGAGAAGGGACTGGTGAATATGCAACATATGTCAATAACATCAGAAAGTCAGTGGTCAGGAAAACATGCATCAATGAGTCAGGAAAAACCATACCTTGCGTCCTTAGAAATATTCTATTCTATTCAAGGCATTTCTTAAGCGCATGACTACCCAACGGGCATCCCAGCGCCAGACTCTAAATTATGTTTTAAGCAAACAGATATGTCTTAAGCTGTTTCCTGAAGTTGAGTACATTGTCATTTTCCCTGAGAGCTAATAGTAAGGTTTTCCATAATTGGGGGGGGGGGGTCAAGTATGCAAACCAGCACTATCCACCACTGGATTTCTTCACCCTAGGGATGGAAAACAGACTTAGATTCCCGGATCTTAGCTCTGTCCCAGGAAAGTTAGACCAAATCAAATGTTAATTGGTTTGCAGCCCCTTCATGTGCAACGCGCGAAGAACCAGACACAGAATTTTAAACTGAATCCTTTTTTGTATCGGCAGCCAATGTAATGTGGCTAGTGCTGAAGAAGCAGCCTGATGCATTGGGATTCCCAGAAGAATCCGGGCCGCAGCCTTTTGGATCACTTGGTGTTTTTTATTTAATCACTGATAGTGGACTCCCCAGATATAGGGAGTTCCCATAGTTTAAATGTGATAGTTCCAAGTCTTGTACAACCACTCTCCATATGGGGGTTGGCAGCTATCCCAGCTACTTCCTGAGGGTTCTTAGTAGACCGAAACAGCTTGATGACAACGTTCTAGCCTGAACCTCATTAGTAAGTTTGCTATCAATTATAACGCACAAGCTTTTTAATTCTGACTTGGGGGAGGGGTGGTCCCCGAGGGACTTGGGCTAGCTAAGTGCTACAAGGCATTAGTGATCATTGAGCAGTATATGCATCGAGTGCTTTGGTGCTAAATGTCGCAGTGCCCCTAGCAGTATATGCATCAACGGCCCCAGCCAGAAAACGTGCATTAATGGCCCCTAATAGCAGCAAGCATTAATGGCTACTATGATTAATAAACGTTCATGGCTACTGTCCGTAACCAGAATTTTTGGCCCCAAACAGTAATTAAAATTAAAGGCCTACCACAAAAGTGAGTATTACCAGCCCACTTACATTTCTGAGTATTAATGACCACACACACACACTACTGACCAATAGAAAGTTGCCACCTCCAGACTGCCTATACCTCCTTGAGAAAGCACGTGTTGAGACTGTTCCGGAGAGGGTGGGGCGGACTTTCGTCGCCCCTGGCGAAAACTTGTGATTAAGGTGTCTGTCTTGCATAACACCTTTCACAGGGAAGTGTCATAAGAAGAACCAGGGGACAGAAGAATTTACATCCATAGGGTTCTCTCGTGTATTCATATTTCCCCACAGCAGGGTAGATGGGGTGAGTTCAAATCATCTGAAAACACAATACAATTAAATGATTTTGATCCTACTGTAATACCTTTAGCTGCAGTACGTATTGTGATTGCTAAAGAAAGACTGAGGGCCTGGTTTAGAGTTTCGCTGATTTGGGTACTCCGTCACAAACTTGACGAATATCTTGTCCGCTGTATTACAGGTGTATTACATCCTATGGCACGTGTAATGCGGTGGACAGGATATCCGTCTCGTTTGTGACAGAATATCCCATCTGCCAAACTCTAAATCAGGCCCTGAATCAGTGGTTAATTTGTAAAAAAATAAGTGCCGGGGCTCTCGTCAGGAAGCAGCTTGCACCAGCCCATTTCTACTGTTAGCATGTGGGGAGGGAGTGTGGCATAATGGCCAGAGATGCCAACTTCGGAGCTGGGGAACCAGGTTAGTGTCTTGGGTGCTGCTCAACATCTTGTGGGCAAATCACTCTATCTCCCTCTGCCTAACATAAATGAATGTGTCCTTAACTGATGCTCAAAAGCACCGGTGTTGATGATTAAGTGCCGGAGCTGAGCACCGGAAACCACAGGCTCAAATTAGGCACTGCCCTGAATCAAAGAAAAGTTAGTTGACATTCTCTTATTGTTCCTCTTACTAATGCTATATTTCCTGACAAAAGTCATTTTCTGGAGAGACCATTGAAATGAGACCACCACATCAGAAAATATTTTGGAGATTTTCACCGATATCCTTGTACAATGCTCATTTCATAGTGCTCTGATTTCAAAATTGTCCCATGTTATTTAGCCAAAGCAACTTTATTACACAGTGTTAGATGTAACTTTCAAATTTTTTGGGACTCAGTTTGATGCTCTGCAACATATAACAATGGTTAAACCCATATCCTGGAACATACATGGCAGTAAGATTCTAGTCAAAAGCAAGAAATCATAACATATCTGAAAACCTTACACTCAGGCATTGTGGCCCAGATTTGCTAAGATTTTGCATCAGGAGTGCATCATTATTTTGGTGCATTCCAATCGCACAATCTGTTTTGGGATTTACAAAGCCACGCAAAGCCTTATTAGAGTGCCTTTGTAAAAAAAAAAAAAAGACACGGAAGACTGCGCAAAGCACTGCCTTTTATTACCTTGTGGCATCTAGGCGCCACATGGGTGGAGCATGGGCATTCCTATGCAGACACTCATGTATTTCAATGCAAACCCATATTTACAAAGACTTGGAAACATGGGTTTGCTTCAAAATGGTGCTCTTACCAGAGGCTGGTGCAAAGAGTAGAGATGGGGCATTTTTGTTCTAAGAAATAAAGAGCCAAATGCAGAATTACTCTTCTCACTTAATTCTGAGTAATCTCACAGAATGTTTGGGTAATTCTGCATGATTACACTCCACAGAGCTAGGCGAGTTAACACCCAGACCTGTTTTTCTCCTCACTGGTATGGGTGCCACTCTGTGCACTTGGACAATGACTGGGGCAGACCTAGGTGTGAGTTACATCTGCTTGTGACGAAGGTTTCTCCTTTGAAGCTTGTACATTTGGTGGGCACCCCCCCAGGCTATCCTGTCAGGAGGGGGCCACACCTCCTCTCAGACAAGGCCCTTTTGTGCCCTTTCCTGGGAGCAATTCACACCTCCCAGCAGGCTACCGGTGACAGTTGGGGATTAACGCTGAAAATGCTAAAAGAGGCTTTAGGCAGGGAAATGCCAACTTTCTAAAAGTGGTATGTAAGAAATTGGGTATTGGTTGAGAGGGATAGAATCCTCACTCAGCTAACAACCACAATCCTTGTCAGGGTGAACCACAAAAGTCACTAAATTACCTATGCTTAGCCCGCTGGTATATTGGCAGAAAAGTAGTCAGGCGTAACTTAGAGGCAATGTGTAAAGTATTTATGCAGCACTCAAAACAGTAATAAAATAAAAAAGAACACACAAGAAAAATTAAAATCCAATTTAGACTAATAGAATAAATTTTTTTAAAAGAAAATGATACCAGAATGACAAACATCCAATCAGTAGAACCAAAGATATTCAAATTCAAAGTGTCTAGGCGCCTAAAAGCACAGAGCGCCAACTGTAGTTTTCTGGTCACGCCAGACTGGGACAAAGTCACAAGTACAGCCGACTGCAATGGAGTGCAGGCCGGATACAGGGACCAGGTTAGTCTCGCTGAGAGTTGTGCCTTATGCCCCTGATGCAATGTTTCATACTGTTCATCATCGGTTCCAATCAGGAGCTGGGCATTGCTGCGATGCGAAATCCTTTGTCAGGTTGTGTCATGTTGCGTCGGGTCCAATGAGGACCTGCAAAGACTGCGATGCAAGGTCCTGTGTCGAGTTGCGATTCGCTTCATCAGTTCCAAAAAGGCCGCCGATCTTGTGGAGGCACCTCTTGGGGATCAGGGACTCCTCACTCCAGCAGAGGCCAGCTGCAGGGCTCAAGCAGGTCCAGTTGCAGGTCCATGCATGTCAGTTGCACAGTTGTTGGGAGGCCTCTGAAGCTTGTTGTGTCTCTGTAGCTCACATAGGAGGTCAGCCATCTGACCCTTGGAGTCACTCAGATTACCCTGGTATGAAGGTAAGAAGGTCCAGTCTTCCTTCTCAGACAGCAAGGCAGTACTCAAGCAGCAGGGCGGCAGGGTAGCAGGGCAGTAAGGCCGTCTTCTGTAATGTCCACCAGTTCAGGAGTGCTTTGAAGAGTGGCTCTGGAGGTCCATTGCTATACCTATGCCACCCATTGTGTGGGGGATTCCCCATCCTACCCTCACATCTGGTTTGGGAATTTCTTCCCTTACCTCTGTCAAGACTCCAAACTGTCTGTGGTGACAATTGAGAGGGCAGGCCTGATCTCAGGTTCCTTTGTGTGTGCAGAAGGCAAAGACATCTGTAATGCAAGGGGAGCTGTGTACAGCTCCTCCCAGACATCCTGGCAGGATAGCCCATCCTGTCCACACCTAAGCGCACTTTGTGATACCGTCTGGAAGCAATACACAGACTTCAACAGCAGAGCCATTCTCAGTTATGTGGCCTAGGACACTGGCGGAAGGCTCAAATGTTTAGGACAAGAAAATTCTGACTTTCTAGAAGTGGCATTTTCAGAATTGTGACTTGAAATTCAACTTACCCATTGAAGAGGATTTTCAATTACAATTCATTTTAGTGTAAACAGCATATCTCTATCTGCTCCCAACCCAAAATTAACACTTATTAAATGTAATAGGTAAACAAGTGTTAGTCAAAGGGGGAGATAGGCCTTACAACAGTGAAATGTGACTATAGGAGTTTTTACCTGCTAGGACATGTAAAACGTAAGCACACATGTCCTACTTTTTAAATATATTGCACCCTTCTTAGGGCCTACCTTAGAGGTGACTTATATGTATTAAAAAGGAAGGCTTACGTCGGGTGAATGGTTGATTTTCCAGGTCAAAATGACAGTTTAAAACTACTACAAGCTGTAGTGGCAGACAAGAGGCACGTGTTGAATGGCTACTTTTGTGGGTGGCACAAAGAGAACTCAAGGTTCACTAGTAGCATTTAATTTACAGGGCCTGGGCACATGTAGTACCATTTTCGAGGGACTTACAAGTAAATTAACTGTGCCATTTGGTGTAGGCCAATTTTACCATGTTTGAGGGAGAGCGCACAATCACTTTAGCACTAGTGAGCAGTGGTAAAGTGTAAAGGGTTCTAATGCCAACAAAAACAAATTCAGCAAAACAGGAGTGAAAGCAAAATGTTCGGGGTGACACTGCAGAGAGGGCCAGGTCCAACAGTTGTTATTAATTTAGGTCTTTGAAACATTAGTTTATCTATTCCCAAGCTGGAGTTTTGCATTATCAGGTGTTATATTGTAACCCAGTGCTTTTCTATCGGAGAGCCAGCCTTGCCACGGCGAAAACAACTTTGGAGATTTGTCACTGACAGGACATGTACAACTGAAGTAAAAATGTCCTACTTTTTAAATGCCATGAACCCTGCCCTATGGGCGTTTAGGGCCTAACTTAGGGCTGCTTTGTAAGTATTAAAAAGACAGGTTTAAGCCTGACAAATGGTTTATTTTGCCTTGTTGAATTTTGCAGTTTTAGAACTGTACACTCAGGCTGCAGGGGCATGCCTGAAGACATGCTTTGCATTGTCACTTTAGAGGTGACACAATAGGTGCTGTAGTCCACTAGTGACATTTAACTTACAGGCCCTGGGTACACTGGGTGCCATATATTAGGGACTTATAGTGCATACATGCATTGGAGCTTGGTTGGCATGGCTGTAGGGCAACAAAGTCGAAAAACCCGCAGCATCAGTCCAATATTTGGGGGGTGATCATGACTTCAACCCAGGCACCCTTGCGCAAATGTGTAAGGATGGTGCAAGGATGTCTACATTGGCACTTGGCAGCCCAAAGTACACCACCGTAAGCAAAGAGCTGAACTGCTCCATATCTTTGAAAATATGGCGTGACTCAGATCTCTCCCTTTCCTCCAGTGCAGCAACTACCCTTGCTGCACTGTATTACGTGAAATCTCAGTAAACTGAGCCCGTGTTTCTTCAAGAAACATGCACTTGATGGATGGTGAAGTTAGGGAGCCCTGAAATGAATTTAATGGGGTGAAGTTAAATAGCTGCTTCTTCAAAAAATGTTGAGGGGTAACTACTGATTTTCAAAATAATGTAAAAAAAAAAAAGAAAAAAAATCTTCATGCTGAATACATTTAGATGGATAGTAGCAAAAACAACAATAGACGGGATAGACCTGAATCTGGTAAACCTTTAACTTGCTGTCTTTGGTTCAAAGCCATGTTACATGAATTTAACCTGTGAACTCGCTGCATTGCTGCAATATAATTGTTTGGGGGGTTCAGAGTATTCCAGGATGATCTACTAGATAGAAACTCTACCATTCCCCTTTTCCTGGCGTAATTTTCCAAAAGGAGCGTTCTCCAACAATTACATATGATGGAGCAGGGGGGTAACAACATTTTTTGTACCCCTTGGAAATTAATGACCTCATAACCCATAATAATATTAACTGTTTGCTGTGGATGTATTAAACCAACAAGATACTTTTTAATATAAAACGGGTAAGATTAACATGCTTCTTTGTGCAAAATTAAATTAACAAATGTGAAATCGTTTAATATAAATATTGTAGTCTGTATAATAAATAGAATAAAATGCATGATTATGTTGCATAGTAGAATTGTATTGTGGCAAAGAATCCGAATGGTAAGTAAAATGGCTTTAAATGTCGCTTTTGCTAGGTAACATCTAACAGGGGTTTTAGAATGGTGGGTGGTAAATAGAAAGGCTTATATTTTCTATGTTTTAATTTCTGGTTGTGTTTGTTCTTGTGATAGTTCGCTCAGGCCTACTAGGCCACGCTTGGAAAATGGCTGCCGGAAAGGATGAGGTCACGCGAAACCAACAAATATGGCTTCCGTGCAGAGTTTGTGTGAAGATCCCAAGTCACGTGGGTGCAGCCTGTATTTGGAGTGAGAAAAGCCAAGGTCGATTTGACCCAGAGTAAAGATTGTGTCAGGAGCCCAGCCTGGGAACCGGATGAGGACAGCGTGTGAGAAAAAGAATAAACTGATGTGTGACAATCTAAACTGCAACAATAAGGACAAATGATTTGAACTATGTTCGAAAGGTTAAACACGAGACCAAATGTGTGCACTATTGTCCCCCAAACCGGTTAGAACAAGGAGGGCGATGAGGTGACCATCACCATCCCTCGAATGGACCAATTAGCGTGATTCTTGCCCCTAAAGATTGCAACTTTTGGGTGTAGTGAGCCAGAGAATAGGGTATAAGAGAGCTTGTTATTACGTTATGAAAAAAAGCTTGTTTTCTATTTTCTGCCTGGATGCTGCGAGAGGCTTTGTCATTTTTTACTCTGAACTTTGACTGGGGAAGGAACAAGATCGTTGCGGGAATTTCCCGGGAGGTGCGTCGAGGAGGTACTAGCGGGATAGTCAGTCAGTTCGGGAGTCCTATCCTGTGATCTGCGGTTCATTTTTCCATGGTGAACTATTTCTTGACATCACTCTGAGTCTGAGGGTAAATGTATTTTCTAATTTTCTTTAAATCATTTTCCTTGAATGCTTAATAAATGTTCTATATGTTTGAATCTAATAAAGTTTACTTATTATGCTTAAAATATTCTAGATAAAAGATATTCTAACTCTAAAATGAGTCTGTGGTTCTTTAAATAGATTTAAGAGTTATAAATGTCAAAAGTTCTAACTGTGATTAAGCTGGTCTTGATCACCATTACCTAAATCTTACTAGTTGGTCCATCGACCAGAATAAACGGAGTACCTTGATGTATAAAAAATGGATAGGTTTCACAGATAAATGTATATCATGTATAGAGTAAAATTTTATCAAAGTTAATAAAGTACCCCGTTCATCCAGCTACTTGAAAAATCCCTTATTGAAGCGCTCCTGATCCAGAAGATTGAGTCATTGTGTGTATGCGGTGCTATGGGCCCCACCGACATCAAGTTTTATGCTAGAGGAGAGTAAGTGGTTCTGGGTTAGTGGCGCGAGGGGTAACAGTTTTGTTTTAGCCACGCTGGATCACATACATTTCTAGAACTAACTGCTAAATGGATGCTTTTAATTCCCAAATGGCAAACTACAATTCTTTGTATTTGCATTCTAGGGTTCTTGTCATATTTCCAGAGAAAACAATGTCTCCATCTCAACAAAAATTCATGGCATTGCTCTGTCTAACCAGACACCTATGAAAAGACTAATCTGCCCGATCCAGAACTGCAAATCCCACTGGAAGAAGAGCAGCTGTCTAAAACTGAACTCCGAAAAGACCAACATCATGATCTTCGAAAAAAAAAAATCACTGTGGGACTCCACCTGGTGGCCAACAGAGCTGGGACTGGCACCCACCACACCATGCATGCCGAGAACCTCACGATCATCATCTACAGCAAACACGGCATGCCCGCCCAAGTCAATGCCATCACCGCCTAATGCTTCCATACCCTGAAGATACTGAGGAAGATTTTCAAATGGCTCCCAATTAGCACCTGGAAAACCGTGAAGCACACCCTGGTCACAAGCAAGCTGTACTACTGGAACACCCTCAATGCCGGGATCAATAAAAACACTCACCAGAAGGCTGCAGACATTTCAGAACTCAGGGGCCAGAATCACCCTCAACTACCCACGCCGTACTCACATCACACAACACCTGAAGGACCTCCACTGGCTCCTCATTGACAATTGAGCACAATTGCAAACTCCTCACCCACACTTTCAGGGTGCTACATAAAACTGGCCCAGCATACCTCCACAATCACATCTGCTTTCACAAACCTTCCAGACACCTCCCCTCGTACAGTCTCCTACTTACACACATCCTACGCATATGGAAAACCAGATCTGGTGGTCGAACCTTCTCTTACTACTCTCCTGAAGGATGGAATGACTTGCCGCTACACATAAGAGCCTCCTCCTCACTTCTTGACTTCCGAATGAAACTGAACGCTGGCTTTTCGAGTTGTCTCACTAGGCCCTAGGTGTGGCTAGGCTCACCCCTGCTCAGCACCAAGATAGCCTCCCGGGTGATAGTGCGGTCTACAAATCTGCACAACATAACATAAAAGTGATTTCCTTTGTTGTTGAGCAATGCTGTCTTCCAAAAAAAAATCAGAACTGAGATGCTATACTTTCTAAATGCAAACTCAATGAGTGTGGTAAATATTTCTGCATTGTGGAATCGTTTCACAAGTTTTGTGAGTGTTTTGTTTATTAGGGAATTATCAGTACAGAAACAACAATATCAGCTAAAGCTGGTACATTTACACACAGAAAGTATGCACATATACAAAGTATGTTTGGGCAAAATATAACTCTTTGATTAAAACAAAGCTTGAAAAAAAAAGCTTGATCTCAAAAGCTTTTTTCAAAAGGAGGAAGGAAGAGACAAGTGCAGCAAGCTTCTGGCGCAGGTAAACTGAAGCATAGTTAGACCCTTATTCCCATAAAGTAATTGAAACTGACAGGATGAGTTAATTTCTGTTAAACCTGCATTTTGCAACTGTCACTGTGAGAAATCCAGTTCCGGAGGCCCTAATTATTGGGCCTGCGTACACCAGAACTTTAAACTCAGGAACCAAGTACCTCTTTTAGCATTTGACTCTCAGAGCATTGCGGCAGAGCAGTCCAAGGCTGACTCAGAGAGGTGATGTGGGCTAGGACCTCATAACATTGCATAGAGCTGTGGAACAACAGCTTGGGGTACAAAAGGGCTTAATTGGTCCCCATGGATACTGTGAGGCACATCTTGCTCCTTTCTGGAAGTCACCTCTAAATCACTGGCTTGGCCTTCTTCCACCACTGACGCTGCCCACTTCCATCTCTGGCATGGCCCACTGCCTGCATGTACAATTCCCAAAGCTGTATTATTGAGTCTGAGCCCAAAGATGCCAAACCAAGATCTCAGCAATGGAGCCATGTTAACTTCTCTTTTAAATAAAGTTGTTACACTAAACCTCTGGTGTTACAACAGGGCGTTACTATCGAACCATTTGTGGTACTCCGTTTACCAATCGTAACTAGATGGAAGGCTGAGTTGGCACACCAAGATCTGATAATGTGACCTGTCAATCACTGCAGATGTCAGCTGCGAGTGTTTCATTCATTGACTTCCTCCTGCACCCACAGAGCGGCTGGTGACAGCTATTAGCATCAGAAGAGGGGGTTTCTTAAAAAACACTAAAGGCAGGCACAGCTCTCTGCGCATGTGTCTCTGTCATGTGCCTCCAGTATTTGAACCCAGACAAATAGAGAAATAACTACTGAGTAAGAAGGAAAGGTAAAGGATACAAATGTATTGAACTGTGTGCAGCCTGTATGAACTGACTGTAGACAAACTGATGACATGGCAGGTGTGGGTTTCCACACACCTCTGCTGCCACTAAAACCAATGTCGGGGGATATTGGTAACGCTGCATTCCGACATTTTTTAAACACAGGTATGCAGTGTATTTACAAAAATACGGTGCACCCCTACGTTTCCCCTAGTGCTGACGCTAAAAAGAGCTGCCTAGCGCCAGCACAGGCACCCTTGCGCCATGTTGCAAGGGTGCCTGCGCTGCAGGGGGGATTGTTTGGGGCTTATTTACAAGGTCCTTGCGCCACTTTTGCGTCATTTTTAACATGGGAAAAGTGACGCAAAAGTGGCGCAAGGGCCTTGTAAATCTACCCCTTTATGTGCAGGAAGGGACACCTTCCTGCACATAAACAACCTTTAAAAGTGATTTGTTGTTTCTATGTGTTCTGCAGAATGCAGCCCACAAAGAAAGAGCAGAATATGAGGAGAAATTATTAATTTCTCCTCGTATCGCCATCCTAAGCCCAGGTTTTACCTGGTCTTAGTTTTGGCGCTGCCCTATCCTTGTAAATATGCCCCTCGGTATTCATATGTATTTCTTAAGGAACCAGTGTTTCTTTTAGATATATGACACCTCCCACTCCATTGAAGGGAATATCAGTGTGAACATGGTGTTTGGTCTGACTTTTTGTTCATTAGCGGTCCTCAAATGTTAACTGTGTTCTCTACACAGTCAGGCAGGATTGACGCACCTGTCACCTAATTCCATCCAAAGTTGGTTCTGTTTTTTTCTACAGCATTAGATATTAGTTTAGCTATTTCAAAGCCTGGCTAAGGGGAGAAAGAACATGATGCCCAACATGGGTTCTGCGACCGAGGCACTTATATTTGGTCGTGTGCATATCAGTGTCTTAGACTTGGCTTAAAAAAGGTAGGGGGTGTGGTTTAACAAACTTAACTAACACCCTTGACAAGAGGCATGCAAAATGCAACTCTAGGCATGACCCAACATGTGTAAACTAGAAACCTCTACTGACCAAATTCATAGTGCAAAAGCAGTCAAAGAATGACTGACATCACCAGAAATGTGTGTTTTTGGTTTAAATAGCACCCTTATCAGTGAAACACTTGACAACGTTCGCAGCTAATTTAACTATCCTTGGGCTGCCTGCAAGGCAGCAATTTGTTGAAATGAAACAGATCAAAGGACTCACGCATTAGTATGAAAGTTAACAACTGTTTGGAGTGAAAAGCAAAAATAAGTGTGACACAAACTACTGTGCAAAACATCTGACTTCTGACAAGTAGACCTTGCAACAAAAAGTACTTGGTTACTGTTTCATGGGAAATACCGCTCCTTCCTTATGGTCTGCCTTGTCGCAGCTGTCGCCAGATAATTATGTGAGAATACCAGGAGAGGGGCTTTGGTTCCGCCCACATGTTGGGAGCCAGCAGTACATATTTTAATTGGGCAGAAGTTCTGTGCTTCCACAAAAAAGTGCCTGCTCTCCACACAGCTGTGATCATTTTATTTATCCAGCTTTCTGAGGTTGAACCTTCAGGAAACACACATGACATTGTAATGCTATTAAATCGTATTAGGTAACTAGATTCTTTATGGTGCTTTTCTTTGACAGCAGCACAAATGTAGGAGGGCAGTCATTGACTTACATAAATTATTAGGTCTAGCTTGACAATGCAATTGTCTCCTGACCTTTTAACCTACCCCAATGTTATTCTACAGATCTTTGCTTCCACACAAATACGTATCCATTCCCATGCTATCTACTTGTAACATTTCACATTATCATTCAACATTCTTTCAAAGTCAAACCTATTGGCATTGCTAATGCTTGTTGAACTCTGTCCCTGCTGTGCCAGACTACTAGATCTGAGATTTATTAAACAGTTTTAATGACAGGAACAGGGCTAGAAGATGCACACTTTTTAGTGCTCAGCAAAGCAAACCGTTGGAGGGCAAGGTCTTCATACAAGTGTTTGGAACTTTTTTTCATAAAAGTGTTTGGAGCTATATTAGGTAGAGGTACTGTCCTTATTTCATGTTAGGCCCAATAGTTACAGCCAGACCCTGCTAGGTCCTGTTAGAACTTTGTTCCCTCCAACTGTAATTATCCCCAGGCTTCCACATCACACATGCACCATCATTCCATTCCAGCATTCACGCTCAGCATTCCCGACACTAGCTCAGACATGTAAGAAATTAGGACGTAGGGATACTACACAAACATTTCAGGTGAGAGGAGCATCACTGGGAGAACTATTAAGTATTTGCCTCGCCTTCATGGTTTTACAAAGTAGAATGTGTACAGGAACTTCTATTCATAGATCTCATCCCCTTGGTGTCTGAATATAGACTCAGCACTGGTGCTGTCACCGGGCCACTCTGTTTAAGAATGTGGTATGATTTTTAATTTTTTTGGCAGTTTTATGTAGCATGAACCTTACAAAAGGGCATTAGAGCACTTTTCATGAGCACCAGAATATGTAAGACATTTTTTTTTTTTTGGCACAAGGAGATTAAGTGATTTTCCCAGAATCACAGAGAGATTAAGTGATTTTCCCAGAATCACAGAATGTTGAGCTGAGGTCAGGATTCAAATGTGGTTCACCAGTTTCAAAGTCAGCAGCTCTAGCAGCAAGGCCATATCTCCTCCCCAAATTGCTAATATCTCTTGCCTGCAACCTCAGGAATCAGGCCACTCAGGTGACAGAAGAATCACCATCGATGCCATTCTTCCAAGCCTGCATTAGGAGGAATCCTGGTGAATGGATCAGGGAGAAATCAGGTGGAGGCAATGGACCACTGGTCATGGCCAGGATTGGGACGAGAGCTCTAGAGTAATGGTGAAACTCAGGTGTCACACAGTGGAGATGAAAAGGAGCAGGGCAAGCCGTGGATGGGTGCAAAAAAACAAACTGCTATGTTATGTGTATTTGAGAAGCACACTATCACCCTTGAGGGTATCCTGGCATTGAGCAGGAGGGTTGTTCATAGCCCTGCCTATGGTAGCTTGATTGATTGAAAGGGCAGGTTTTCAGTTTCTTGCAGAATTCAAGACAAGAGGAGGAGGCTTACATGTGGAGTGGGAGGGTGTTTCACGCTTTAGTAGCGATGTAAGAGAATGCCCGTCCTCCTGATCTTGTTATGTGTACATATAGGATGTTTGCGAGTAGGAATCCTGCAGCGCTGAAGTGTCAGGGTGGTTGGCGAAAGGAAATGCAACTGTTCAGGTGGGTGGGGTCTAAGGTATGTAGTAGCTTGAATGTGTGCGTGAGAAGTTTGAAATGAGCGTGTTTGGGCATCAGAAGCCTGTGGAGCTCCCTGAAGTGTGGTGTGATGGGAGTTGTAAATGTAAATGTCCAGTATTTGTAAAGCGCGAACAATTACCCGAGGGTGTCAAGGTGCGGGGAGCCGTCGGGAAGATTAAGCGAGCAATTGCCCAGAGTCACATGGTGCTGGGCTGATCTGCCGCTGGTGCCGGGGATCGAACCGTGAGCCCCCGGGTTCCGGAGTCAGTCGCCCTGGCCGCTGCACCACACCTCTTGTGTGTGGGAGGTTGAGGATGAGTCTGGCTACCGAGCTCTGAATGGTTAGTAGTCTTCTGGTGAGCTGCTTGGTTATCCTGGCACAGAGGGTGTTTCCATGATCCAACTTGTTTGTGACCAGGGTGTGAGTGACAGTTTTTTTTTAGATTTTCTTGGAAGCCATTTGAGAATTTTACTCAGCTCCTTCAGGGTGTGGAAGCAGGTTGCAGTGACGGCATTGTCCAGTTTGCTTTTGATGATGATTCTGATGTTCCTGTCATGAGTGCTAGGTGTAGGTGTGGGTCAGAGTTCAGCGGGCCACCAGTTGGAGCCCCATTGTGAGGTGTTCTACCCGAAGATCACTACTTCTGTCTTGTCGGTGTTGAGCTTGAGACAGTTGGATATTATCCAGTGACTTTGGTCATGCAGGCAGTGAACTTGTTTCTTGTGTCAGTGGTCTTGTCCGAGAGGGAAAGCATGAGTTGCGTGTCATTGGTGTAGGAGAGGATGTTGATAGCATTTGCACAGATGACATTGGCCAGAGGAATCATGTATATGTTAAAAAGGGTGGAGCTGAGCGATTAACTTTGAGGCACCCCATAGATGAGTTTTCAGGTTTCTGAGGAGTAAGGTGCCAGGCTGACAGCTTGTTTTGCATCCTTTAAGAAGAAACAGATCCAGCGGAGAGCGGGCCCATGGATGCCAATCATGTGCAGGTGCCTGATGAGAATGAGGTGTGAGATCATGTCAAATGCTTCAAAGAGGTCCAGGAGAATGAAAGATGCAGTGTCTCCTCTGTCAAGGATCATGTGGATGTCATCTGTGGCTGCGAAGAATGCTGTTTCTGTACTGTGGTTAGGGCTGAATCTGGACTGCGTGGCGTCAAGGAGCTGATGGTTGCTGATGTGGTTGGTGAGGCATCGTTGGTAGTTTCACTTGAGCCTTTGCTGGGTATGGTAAGAGGGAGACGGGTGTGTAGTTGGACACACACTCCGATGGATCTACTCCTTCCTGACTTGAAGGACCCAGTCTGTCAGCCCAGCACCATAGAACTTGGTTGCACTCAACCTCATCTGCAGAATTCCGCAAGGATCCTCCCTGGGCCCAACACTTTTCAACATATACATGATCCCTCTAGCCAACATCATCCGCTCTCACAATATCAACGTCCTCTGCTTCTCCAATGACACGCAACTCATTCTCTCCCTAACGGGCAAGATGCCCAATACCAGGATCAAGTTCTATGCCTGCATGACTGAAATCACCGACTGGAAGACCAACTGTCTAAAGATGAACACCGATAAGACTGAAATCGTGACCTTTGGAAAGAGCACATCACCGTGGGACTTTACTTCATGGCCAACAGAGCTTAGACCGGCACCCTTTCCAGCTAAAATTCTACATATTTACAAGGGTATGGTGCATTTCAACTCTCTCCTTGCACTGGCACACTGTGTGCTGCCTAGAGCCAATGCAGGCACCTTTGCACCATGGTGCAAGGTGCCTTTGTTACGGGCAGGATGGTTAAAAACAAAATCGTTAGAGGCCTCTTTCTATGTGTGCTGCAGAATAAGGAAGCAGATTTGTGTGGCTTTGTAAATACCAAAAGTGATTTTGCATTGGGGCTGCGCAAAAAAAGTGAAGCAACTCTGACTCAAAATTCTAGTAAATCAGGGCCTCAGTAGCTGACAGGTTTGTGGATGTTCGCTGTATTTTGCCTTGTCAACCATCTGTAACACAGAATTTGGCATGTTAATCCTGAAATTATGGCAGGGGGAAATCCACCACACTGACGCATTTTCCACCATTGTAAGTGCACTTTACAATCCAATCAGAATGTGGAATTTCAAACTGCAAATTTAATTTTTTTGCACTTGTCCACAAACATCTGTGTGTTAACATTTTAAGTGAAAAAAATGTATATTTGAATTTCAGGTTACATACAGGTAGTAGTAACTGCAATTTCCCCTCCACCGCCCCTCCCCTCTCATGACCACCTTGTTCATCGTTTCCCATGATAGCCTCTTTGTTCACACAGTTGCTCCATCAAGTTTTCTTTGGTTAGTTGTCTTCTTATCAGTTTAAGAGTCATGTCCCTCAGTTTGATGTACTGTGCTTGTGTTAGTACTACTGATTCTTTAATTATGTGTAGCAATCTCAACCCTTTGGGGCACTGCAGTTCTTTGAAAGCCTTTTTCCTCGAAAGTCTATTAGTATCGTCATTTTCTCCAAAATTTCTTTTCTTTCTGCCGCGTTGATTTCATCAATTCCTTTATACCCAAAATCCACCTTATCGTCCCCATCCACATAGATTCAGTAGGGATAATTTCTGTCCCCTTTGCGCTAATATGACCTGCTTTGCTGCTAATTGCACGTGCAATATAATTTTTCCTTTTCTATTGTGTAAGGTTTATTTCTTCTGATGGGGGCACCTAGTAGCATAACCTCTGGGCACTCTGCAATTTGGGGCCCTGTAGCCTCTCCAATTATATGTACTATATCTTGTGTCTCAGAAGTGGGCAAGACCAAAGTATGGAGGTGCCATATGTCACTGCATCCCCTTCAGCAGAATGTTCCCCCAAGGTGTTCAATAGCTCTCAGTCTATTCACTGTGTATTGCCACCATTATAGTATTTCCAGTAGTGTTTCCATGTCCCTATATGGCTTGCTAAAGGATGAGCTCTTGTCAAGACATCGGTCCATTGGTCTCCGTTTAGTGTCATCCCAAGATCCTTCCCCCAAGTCTTTCCGAATGGGTTTTACCTTGCGCCATCTTACTGAGCAGTTGGTAAACCCTAGAGACAAAGTGTATCTCATCTTAATAACTAAGGAGGAACTTTTTTGGGGAGTCATGCTCTTAGTTGCACCCTCCTTTTAGTGTGGATGCAGTACCTAAAATCTAATCATACAATATTAGAAGTGTTCTCTTTCTTGTGTGCTGAATCCCTCATTAAGTTGGCCACATTTTTTCTTTTCCCATATCAAACACATCGCTTATTGTCGTAGAGATTTCCCCTCCCCATGATAGAAGATTTGCCAATCAAGGCCAGGAGTAAAGGCTTTGTTTTCCCACAGCTCTATGAATGGAGAGGGGTGAGAAGTTATAACTCTTTGCATCCCCATTCCATTACAAACTCTCAGAGGTGCCCTTTTCGTCTTAGTCTTTCTCTTATGAATTCTTTCACAATCAAGTTATGATGTTTGTAATCATAAATAGTAATTCTTAATAAATACATTTTTAAACAAAGGGTTGCTTTCCATCTAAAATGGTGAGTATTGGAGAAGCTTGGGGAAGTAAATGAATTTCTATGGAGGGAGCATAGAGAGTGAGAGCTCGGTAAAATGATTTTAATAGACGAGAACTCAGATATTGTAATTGCATAGTAGACACCAATAGGCAGCTATAATAATCCCTGAATCCAGACACTACTTTTTCTCAGAGGCTGCAAAAGCTTGCTCATGTCTTGCCTGGTCAAGAAGACCAACACAGAATCCATCAAACCTTTCAGTGTCTTACATGTTGTTAATTTATTGTCTGTTGTAAATCCATGGGAACCACAGGATGCGTGAACGAGGACTCAGCCTTGGACAAATATCCAGCAACTGGGCTGAACATATTTGAGGTCACCTTGGCCTCTCCCTTAACTTCCACTTCCTCATCTTTATGCTCTTTGGTCGTCCACCATAGTGGGACCAGACCACCATTTGCTTCTGCTCACAGTCCTATCATGAGCGTAAAGGGATTATCTTCTTTAAACTCTGTTGGAAATGGCCCTTTTGCAGGGTTATCGCCAAACCTTTTGCCTCTTCCTCCTATTTTTTCCTGACCTGTTGTTGTTGGCTTTAGGACTCTGGGCACTTTACCACTGCTAAAGTGCATATGCTCTCTGTGTAAATTGTTATTATGATTGGTTATCCATGATTGGCATATTTGATTTACTGATAAGCCCCTAGTAAAGTGCACTGAGTGTGCCACATAAATGTATATTTTGTAGTCTCTTTGTTCCATGGTTGCCCATGGAACCCGCCTGAGATGGCCACCACTTAGTGTGTGATCAATCATGCACCTACGTTTATCCAACTAAATGTGGTGAGAGGAGGCATCTCTGCCTTATTCCACTTCCTAAAAGTATTGCACTGTGAATACCTACTATTATTTCTGATTCTGTGCCATTATCCATGGATATTTTCTCCCATTAGAAATCTCATGTAAGATGTGGTCCATGAAGCCCCAATTACCCTTTCAAACATTGTTTCAGCATCCAAGGAGATCAGGGCTGCCTTTCTGTCACCTTATTTCCAATGCCTAAGGGATGAAGGGTTTTCTTTGTGTTGTCGCTTGTTATTCTTCCTATTGAAAAGCTTGGTTGGTCAGGAGGACCAAGTCTTTGATGACCACCTGTAGTTGGAGCATCACTATTTTTACTACGACTTTTGCACTGGAAGTGAGTAAAGAGAATGGAATATATAAGGTGCTGCTGTCTAGGGGGGTTCATGGTTTTAGTATTAAAGAGAATGTAGATTCTGCCATTCTGGTTGCTACTTTCTTCTCTTTAACATTCTCTTGATGGACAGTGTTAAACTGCTATTTTGACCTGCCAAAATAAACCTTTTGCCAGACTTAAACCTTCCTTTTTAATACTTATAAGTCACCCCTAAGGTAGGCTGTACCGGCTCACACGGCAGGGCACATTGCATTTAAAAAGTAGGACATGTATACTTATGTTTACATGTCCTGAAAGTGAAAAACTTTCCTAAAATAAATTTGCACAGTTGTAAGGCCTATCTCTACCATTAACTAACACCGGGTTACCTTATTACATTTAATAAATACTAACTCCAGATAAGGAGCAGATAGAGATGTGCTGTTTACACTCAAATGAACAGTAATTTGAAATCCTCTTTAATGGTAATGTTATATTATAAAACACAATTCTGAAAATGCCACTTTTAGAAAGTTATAGACTATCTACAAAAGCTACCCATAGTCCAAAGATGGATTGGGTCAATAGTATGTATGAAGAACAAAGCTTCTTCAAGGGTTCATTCTTCAAAATATGTACAATAGTAGCTGATTGTTAATTAATCCAGTCACAATCACAAATGTATATAAAGCATATAACTGAGTCACAGTATATGAAGACTTGGAAATGAAACAACAAAATAGTTTTATAAACAAAAGTTGTTAACAGAAAAGGAGCTCCACCAAATAACAATAGTGCTCTGTGAAGTGAGTTGATCACACAGTGCAAGCTGAATAAAAAATAATAGATGATAAAAAAGGTGATCTTTACAAAGGTGAATAAACAACGAGCTGGTCAATTACAGGGCTAGTAGATAAGGATAACTGTCGGTAACAAGAGGTGATTCTTTTTTTCATTTATTGACTCCTGATGGAACAGTTTCATTATAAGCTGTCTTTGTGCCTTTAATGTCGATGGCATTTTAACCCTTGTAACAATTTATGGATAATCAGGGCAAGAGACAATTGTACAGAGCAAGGGTAGATCCCAACTCACTTGTTAGAAGTGTCCAAAAAAAATAAATCTCCTATTAGTATTGGAAACAATATGGCCTGGTTGGATTCCAAGTAGAAAACGAGGTCACCACGTCGAGGTACTACTGAAATAAGGCAAAACGTGGTCAGGCAAACACTTAGAGAACAGGGGTTATGGCAGTGTGCAAGGTGCCTCTAGGTTAAGCCTGACTGCTTTTGTGACGAGCTACCAGAGGGCTAAGCACAGGTTAATTTAGTGATTTTTGTTCTTCACCCTGACAAGGATTATTGTTGTTGCCTGAGTGGGACTTCCACCCCTCTCAGCCAATAATTCAATTTCTTGCAGAAGGCAGAAGCCTCATACTGGAGGGTATTAAGTGTAAATATGTATATAGATATTTTAATGTGAACCTTTTCGTCTTAGTCTTTCTCTTATGAATTCTTTCACAATCAAGTTATGATGTTTGTAATCATAAATAGTAATTCTTAATAAATACATTTTTTAAACAAAGGGTTGCTTTCCATCTAAAATGGTGAGTATTGGAGAAGCTTGGGGAAGTAAATGAATTTCTATGGAGGGAGCATAGAGAGTGAGTGCTCGGTAAAATGATTTTAATAGACGAGAACTCAGATATTGTAATTGCATAGTAGACACCAATAGGCAGCTATAATAATCCCTGAATCCAGACACTACTTTTTCTCAGAGGCTGCAAAAGCTTGCTCATGTCTTGCCTGGTCAAGAAGACCAACACAGAATCCATCAAACCTTTCAGTGTCTTACATGTTGTTAATTTATTGTCTGTTGTAAATCCATGGGAACCACAGGATGCGTGAACGAGGACTCAGCCTTGGACAAATATCCAGCAACTGGGCTGAACATATTTGAGGTCACCTTGGCCTCTCCCTTAACTTCCACTTCCTCATCTTTATGCTCTTTGGTCGTCCACCATAGTGGGACCAGACCACCATTTGCTTCTGCTCACAGTCCTATCATGAGCGTAAAGGGATTATCTTCTTTAAACTCTGTTGG
This sequence comes from Calotriton arnoldi, assembly GCA_963921515.1. NCBI lineage: Eukaryota > Metazoa > Chordata > Amphibia > Caudata > Salamandridae > Calotriton > Calotriton arnoldi. Next base: position 498,397 of record CAWUFW010011728.1, read on the forward strand.
AAATGGCCCTTTTTGCAGGGTTATCGCCAAACCTTTTGCCTCTTCCTCCTATTTTTTCCTGACCTGTTGTTGTTGGCTTTAGGACTCTGGGCACTTTACCACTGCTAAAGTGCATATGCTCTCTGTGTAAATTGTTATTATGATTGGTTATCCATGATTGGCATATTTGATTTACTGATAAGCCCCTAGTAAAGTGCACTGAGTGTGCCAGGGCATGTAAATCAAATGCTACCAGTGGGCCTGCAGCACTGATTGTGCCACCCACATGAGTAGCTCTGAAAAGGTAACTCAGGCCTGCTACCGCAGTGCCTGTGCGCAGTTTGTAAACTGCCATGTCAACCTGGCAAGTGCACCCACTTGCCAGGCCCTAACCTTCCCTTTTCTTACATGTTAGTCACCCCTAAGGTAGGCCCAAGGTACCCCTGTGGGCAGGGTGCAGTGTATGAGAAAGGTAGGACATGTAGGAAACAATACATAGGCATGACCACGAGGAAAGTAAAAACACGCATTATGGATCATAGAAGCTCCATTAGATGTCGTTAATTTAATCTAATACCAAACTTACGACACACTATCTGGAAAAACAACACACAGCAAATGATCTAGCATGGACTGAATGAAATTGCTCCAGATAAGAGAACACAAATGGGTGTATAGACTCAGGAGCCACGAAATTGGGTTGAATGACGAAATCCCGTGGAACACACTGAATAAATAGGACCCAGCACACTCAGGGTTCCAGTTTGGTCTTCCATCCCATTCATGCTATATGAAAAGGTCCGCATAATGCATGAGGCACATTAGTACAATGAGTAATCAATAGGAACCCTCAACTCTACACATTCAGTGAATAATTTTTACAATGTGAATATAACTTCTTGCACAGCTGAAATGTGGCAGTACTGTGTAGGGATCTTTGGTAAAGTAACTCTGGGTGAGCGCCAATGTGTGAAACACATAGCCAGAGGCATAGTGTTTAAATAAAGCTTCAACATTTTGAACACAACTTCATGCCCTGCTAAAAGCTCAATATGGATTAGTTTTAGTACCACCGCTTTTTCAACAGCGCATCCTGCAAAAAAACAGTTTTGAAAAATCCGAATCTGAGTCACAAAGAGCATACACTCTCGATTTGGTAGAATTTGTAAACTTCTCCCTCTGCTCGTCAATGCAGGAGACACGCGGGTCTCCTAGCAACAGAGGGACAAGGCATTGAGTCAGAATCACGTGACACGACCGCATGACACGGCACGTCACTTGACCGGAAATCCTCTCTATGAGAGGAAGGAGCAATTCTGCACCTCGCCACCTTCACGGCGAGTTGCCGAAACAGTCCGAGGTAGAGGACCACCCATGGCGAAGTAAGGAGATGGGCGGGGGGCAGCTCCACAGACAGGGCCACACATTGATGCAACGGGTAATTCCTGATGAGCAGGCATAAAAAGCATATAAACAAGAGATCTCTGGTTCACAGGGGGTTTTCTTACTCTGGTGACCACAGCTCGCAGGCACTACGAGGGGCATTTTGTAAGTCTACAAAATTTACAATCTAATGGTGCCTCATCTAGACATTGATCTCGATTGTTTTTGAAAGGGTTCCTACCAGATTTGCTTCGCTGAACATAATGGTGCCGCACTTATCATGACAAAAGTACATATTACTATTTAACCTCATCAATGTCTCCATTTGTCTCCTCAGAGTTTGACAACAGGGGGCCTCCCCCATAAACTCGCCATTTTAAGCATTGTTCTTGATGAAACTTGGTGAGTTGTTTGTCCGCTGCGCAGCATGTGTGTGCACAATGATGGTACATCCGATGTCGTTCATACTATGTACGTTTCTATGCATAAGTCTATAGATAATTTTCCCATTACTACATGGCATGTTCAAATTTTTGGACATATTGATATTCAGGAAAAACCGATTGGGTTATGAAAAATATATTTAGGTGGTATTGTAGAAAGTTTGCCAGTTGAATACGATGAGAGGGCATCACGAATGTCTGAACATAATCACACATGAGCTACCTCATCACGATTAATCCCACGCCTACTTTTTTGTGCTTTCCCCTACAGATAACCAAATATACGTTACTTAGGAATACCCTCCGCTTGGAAATCACAGATTCTAAATATAACCTACTGGGTACAGAGGGTAAATATAATATTTGGGATCCGATTGGTCCTGAAGAATGCCGGTGTGACCCAACACTGTGGGCACTTTTAACACGGCTGAAACATGTTGACACTTTGGCAGTAAGGAGGGGTGCAGGGACTCTTAAAATTTCTCCTATCACCACCATCCTTCACGTTTTAAGACCTAGACGGTGGGTCTAGGAATAAATTGTTGCACAGAGACACCACCGAGCTAGTTTGATACCTTTACTGCACTTTTCTTTCGGCGATCCCAAAGCATATTGAGATATCATTTCTTTTTCATGTGTGTATTGTCTTCTCCTCCCTTTTTCTCCACCCCAGGCGTTGGTCTGCGCAGGGGTGTATTGTAAGCAAGCCCAATGATGAAGCATGTCACAACTTTGTGAGTGAGGGCAGTATTTTTTCACAGAGCATGTGCCACCTTTTTATCACTTCTCGCTACTCCTCCTAGTGTGTTATAGCTTTGTGATTGGGGAGGCCGGAGTACAGAGATTTTGCCTCTAACCCCTTCATAGTGTGTGATAAAAGGTAGGACATGCCCTGATGTGTGTGGCATTCCCTGATAGTGAAATACTGCCAATTTTGTTTTTCAATATTGAAAGGCTATCTTTTCCCATAGGATAGAAAGGGGAGTTTGCTTATAACATCTTATAAGCATAACTGCCCCTGGGCAATAAAGTTTAGTATGCCTGAACTCAGAATGTTGAAATGCATCTTTTAGTGAGGGGGATTTTTACATTCTGTGTTTGAAAATACCACTTTTAGAAAGTAGGTATTTTCTTGCTTAGCCATCCAATGTGCCTCTTCTAGGATGTGTATTGACAGTCTGGCTTTGGGGGGACAGGGGCTGGGGATGTGCAGTGGCTCCAGAGAGTCTGGATGAGTCAGCGCTAGGCTGAATAGGCCTGGTCTGCATTTGGAGTGGTGGGAGGAGTAGCACCTGCACCTGAATAGGGCTGTGCCTGCCTTCCACAATGATGGCTCTGCCCCCCTGTGGTGTGTCTGGAGCCAGGGCTCAAACTGACAATGGAGGTTGTTGTGCACTTGGAAAGTGCCCCCCAGAACTGGTTTGGATTGGGCTCAGAGCCCTGGGCAAGGAGAGAACAGAACTTTACTGTATAAAAAGAGGGGCCCAGACACCAGACTTTTAGATCATCCCTAGAAATAAAGAGGACCCTTTGCCAAGGAGAAGAGCTGGAGAGACTGAGGAGAAGTACTGCCCCTTTGCTGTGTGCTGTGTGGGGTTGGCCTGCAGTTGCTGTTTCTGCCAAGGAAAGGAGAAGGACTTTGTTGTGTGCTGTGTCCCCTGCTTGAAGGAGATCTCAAAGGGCCTGTGTGTGCTGGCCTCCTGTTCTGAAGTCTCAGGGACACAAAGACTTCACCCCCAGCTCCCCTGAACTCTGCTGCTGTGAGTTCTGACCTGCCAGGAGGTGCCTGTGCCAGTATTGGACCTCTGGAGGTTGTTGCTGCTGTTTGGGAGCTGGAAGAGAGAAGGAACTTGAAGAACTACAGAAACGACGCATCGTTGTTCTTGCGGCTCTTTTTCTGACGCATCTCCATGGCGCAAGAAGAATTTCCACGCATCGCCATGCCACTACGAAAACTGGCGCAGCGCCTGTCGCGGCTGCAAGAATCGACGCATCAAGGGGTCGCGGCTGAAGAATACCGACTCAGTGGCGCTTGCCGCCGCCGCATCGATTACCGACGCATCCCCGATTTCCACGCATCGCACCTGTGCAGCATGTTTTCCCGACGCATGATGTGCGGACCGGAACCATCACGAAGAATCAACGCATCACTTCCCCCTACAGACAGGATTCGACACATCACTTCTCCTGCGTGCAGCAGAACTGTCGCATCGCCTCCCCAAGGTCTCAGGATCTGACGCATCTCTTGTTTTTGACGCTACTTCACTCTGCAGCTGTTTGGCCTTGTGAATTTTGACGCAACTGCAGGTACTTTGTGTAAAAGTCATGCATCCATAGTTTTCTATGGTACAAGTTCTTGAAACCTTTTGAAAGTCATATTTTTAACTGTGTATGTTGGATTTTTGTCGTTTTGGTCTTGCTAAGTTTAGATAAAGATATGAAAAAACTAAATCGGAACTGCACCACCATTTGAATTGTGAGGGAATTATGTAATCAAGACTGTCGACTGGCTTCTCTTTCAAACACTTGAGACCCGATTGATGCCGCTTTGCTCCTTATTTGAAGGACATCAATTTGGGTGGATAATCTCCGCCCACACGTGCCAGTTCTTATCTGAACACACACGTTGGCTACCGGTCTATGGCTACTATACCATATGTCTCTCGGATGTTTACATACCAGCGCATTGGCTCGTTCTAAATAACATTTACAAATTTGACAAAGAGGATCAATACGAGTGTTTGAAAGAGAAGCCAGTCGACAGTCTTGATTACATAATTCCCCTACAACTAGACAACCTCCCAGGAACACGGGGGTTGCATGGAATTGATTTTGCCCTGAAGAAGTCCTATTCAAACAGGACGAAACGCGTTGGCTGATGTTTTTTTGTATGGATTGAGAATAAAGAAGAGATACATCACACAACTGGCATGAAAATCAACTTTCTTCGTAGAATCAGATCCCAGTAGAAGTTATGAACATTAATAATCGTTTTTGTAATTCAAATGGTGGTGCAGTTGCGATTTAGTTTTTTCATTGGTTGTATTCCCTGTGGAGGGGAAGTGCTTCTGGGCAGGGGGCACATTTGAGAACCTGCACACAGTTTAATGTGTACTATCTATAAATAATTGGGTAACTTTCGGAATTGGTGCTGCATAAGTGCTTTGTGGTCCACTGTCCACCTTTTGTGTTTGCCAGATAAAGATATTTTATTTTTCTAAACTGGTGTGGTGTCCATTTCTGGTGTTTTCACTATGTTACTGTGAGTGTTGGTACAAATACTTTACACATTGCCTTTGGGATAAGCCTGTCTGCTCGTGCCAAGCTACCAAGGGGGTGAGAGCAAGGGTCCCTATTTGGACATAGGTACCTACCTCTGCCAACTAGAGACCCCCATTTCTAACAAACTCTTTCTTAGAATAAGTTTCTGTTCTGACAGACTTGCCTTTCCTATTGCTGCTTCGTTAAATCTTTTACTTCTCTTTAATATATTTTCCTTACTCAAATATAAAATTTCAGAACAACACAGAGAGCGAATACAATTCCATGTGTATTTTTAGTGGACATCCTGAATAGTGTCATATGCAAGTAAAAATCCATAGATTCATCCCTAAGCACTGTCAGAGAGGGTGAAGGGGTGAAGGCTTAGGATCATGTACATCTACATAGCCAGGTTAATAGCCAGTTGTGTATAGCTTTAGATAGTTCTCTTGATGGTTTTCTGAACTAAAATTCTTGTGTTTTATTTTTGCTTATCAAATATTTTTAATTGAAAGATAGTATAAAAATCATAAACAATCAATTATTGTGTTTTAGTTTTAATTACAAAACAGGCACTTGCACTGCTAGGAGGTAAATAATTCAATCAGAGTAAACGATGTTACATTAATTTCAGCTGGATCACATAGTTTTAAAAATAGTTGTGGAATAGAGTACTTTGTGACTACATTTTTCAATGACTGAAAAGGTGACCCCTCAAAGAGTGTCCAATATATGTTGCATTGCAGAAGAGAGTTGGAATACTGTGGAACAACTGCGTCATAAGCCAAATTTAGGACGGTTGGATTATACCAGAGAAGCGGCACTTTGCTAAACATGGAATATTACATCTTTTCGTCCATGCCCTCCAAATATGAACATACACTTCTGATATCTTAAATATAGCTCATTTAAAGTAAAAGGGATAAAACACAGTTAACAGTAAAGCTTAAATCACAGTATGGGTCCCGCAGGGGCCAAGTCCAGGGCTAGTAAACAGAACCCAGCAACTGTGATAATATTGACGTTAACTCAGCCCAGTAATAAAACATATGGCAAGGCCCAGCAACCCCTGGACAGAGGGAGCCGTAAAATTCAAATAGCTCTGCGAAGATTTTTATTTTGTCAAATAAAGCAGAATCAGGACATGTGCGTCAATTCACCAAAATGACAGGGATAGCGGAAGTGACATCACATACCCTTTTACCTTAATGACATCACAAGAAATGTCATCATATGACCCTTGACCCAGATTTTTCCCAGGAAGGCATGTCACATGACTCTAACATCACAGTCACACTATTACACCTCCTTACACTCATTCTTATTCATTCTAACTTCCATTCGCTCCTAATCTTACTTATGCTCTTATTTTCACTCAAACTTACTGATACTCAGGCCCAGTTTTACTAACTCTTTGCACCAGGTTTGTGTCACTTTGTGATGCAAAGCCAGTGCAAAGTGGTAGGCTGGGATTTACTATCTAGAGCAAATCCTGATTTGCATTGGATAGTATCCCAATATAACGCACATTTGTGATATGCTCTGCTTTATGTTATTTTGCATCCAGTGTGCGTTCCATGGGTGGGGCATGGGCGTTCCAGTGCAACCACCCATAGGTTTTGACACAAATCCATATCTACTAACATTGGTAGAGAGGAATTTGCACCAAAAGCTTATGGCTTCTCGAGGCAGGCATAAGGAGGTGAAGTTTTTTCATTTCTCCTAGTTTTTCCAAATGTGCATGTGTGCTGCATTGTACAGCACACCTACAAGGTAGGAAAAGCCTTAAAGCGTAGTTTTTGTACGGGAATGTATCCCTTCCAGTACAAAACCTATGCTTCAGAGAACGGACACACTTTTGCACTATGGCGCAAGGGTGTATGCGTTGGCATCTGGCTGCCAAAAGTGCACTAGCGCACTGGGAGAGAAACAATGCACCATATCTTAGGAGATATGGTGCATTTTTTCTTTTCCCTTTGATACAAGGCAGCGCAGCATCTTTAGTGCAGCATTGTCTTGTGTCAAAGAATAGTAAATTTGGGTCTCAATGTCACACAATCTCACTCAATACTTATCAATGACTCTCACTCACTTTCACTCACACAGATATGCTTATACAAACAGACACATACTCACACATACATACTCTCTTATCTCATATAAAAACACTCTCAACTGCAAGCACGCACACAACATACACTTAAAAACATTTTTACTAACCACAGCTGCCACCGAAGGTCCAGTTCCAGACAGGTGTGCTCCACTTTTTATTACACCAATAGTGAATTACATAATATTCACTATTTGTATAAAGAAAAGTGTACTGAAAATAAGGAATGAGAAGCAGCCCTTTGCTCTTGGCACTGACTTTGCCAACTCTGAGTCCAGGGGTCGCTAAGGCAGTGCCAGGGGTCTCATCTGTGACCCCTGGTGACACCTAAATGGCGTCCATTAACCAGGAAGCTTCAACTATTTGAAAGAAGGCAGAGGACATTAGAAGTGGGAGTGTTCTAAAGAGATACAAAGAACATGGCAGTATAGTCATTTTGATTAAATTGCACCTTTCCATAATACTTAGGAGATGTCTGTCCCTTTTCTACAAGCGTGCAACAGAAATCGTTAGGAGCACATTGTAATTTAATTGATGATCTCTTCAAATTGAGTGGAAATTATGAATTCGAAATATGTAGCTTAGGAAGTTTGAGAAAATGCCCCTTTTTTCTTGGTTACCCCAATTGTTTATTTACTGATGCTGCTGATATTTTGAATCTGTGCACGTGGACACTGCTGTTCAGGCCCTGCTGCATGTGCTCTGAGCCCTAAAACATGATTAAATTGGCTAACTTCTAATTGACATATTTAACATTCTTATAAGTCCATCGTATATGGCGCAGAAAATGCACACATTGCATAGAAAGTTAAATGTCACCTGCAGACTGCAGCACTTATAGTGCCATCCATTATTATGACAAGGAAACTGGTTTCAGGTATACCATTGTAGCCTTACTGCTGTAATTTAAACCTGCAGCCTGATCTGTCAAAATAACACCTTTGACAGGGAAAACACCTTCCTTTTAAGTATTAATAAGTCACCCCTGTGCAGGTCATTTAGCCCACCAGGTATGGTGCATAGTATTTAAAAATGGGACATGTAGAAATTTAATGTCACCATGTACCTACAGTGACGTGCCTCCAAAAGCTATTTTCATTGTGGAAGGGCCTGGATGCCCCATGAGAAACTTAGAGTACAGATTAAAATATTTATTCTGCTATCTCGAGTTTGAAACCAGCTATAAAAATAATGAAAGCACTCTTTTTGTTGTTTATTAAAAAAAACAATTAAATGGTGAAGTCTTATTTTTAACAGATATTTAAGAAGCTCTTGGAGGCTGTCCAGCAGCTGACCAGCAAGTGCTTGACCTTAATGAGGGAAAAATTGCTCCCAGAGCAGGGACAATGGCCTGGGTATTGGGAGGTGTTTTTTTTCCTGGCTGGAAGACCAGTTGGGGTGGGCCTAGGAACTCCCTGTCTCCTTGGGGTGGGCTTTCCCTGTCACAAGTAAATGCCATGTGACACCGGGAGAGAGCCGACCTTTCTCTCCCTGAGTTAGGATGGCACCAAACCCAGTGGAAGGAAAGATACTCCCAGAACCGATTTTAAGTGACAACAGACGAGGAGCTTGGTCATTACCCTGGCCACACCTCTAGTTGAGCACACAGGCTCTGCACATGGAGAGAAGGGTTTCATCATCTTGGATTTTGGGATTGTTTGCAGTAGGGCAAATAGGAACTACTGTAAAACTGAGTAAGGTTGTACCTGGGAACTTTTACCCCATTGGTCAGGGAGGAGGCAAGAGGACCCCCCCACTAGTTGGTGCCAAGCATAATATGGCACCCCAAGGTACCCTCTTCAGAATATGGACCTATGGAAGAACAGAAGAAGAACTGCACCTGCTGTTTGAGACCTGTGAGGAGACCTGAAGGGCAGAACAAATAAGTGAACTCCAAGGCTACAGGGACACAGCTTCTGCAAAAGGCCTTTTCTCTGAAGTGCCCAGTAGACCAGTAGCAAATGGACATGGACTGGTGAGGCTTGACACACAAGTGCTGCTTCTGTTGTCCTGGAGACGCTTGATGTGCGTAACTGGACTTTTCCTAGCACCTCTAAAAAGTTGGGACTTACAGACCCAACCACCCAAGCTAACCTTGTTAAGGCATGAATTTGGTGGGCTTAAGAAACAGGTTTTGCCTGCTTGGAGCTTCTCAGCAGCAGCAAATCCATTTCAGTGGTCCCTCTGTAAGAAGATATCTGGCTTTGTGGAACTCATCGTCCGATATAGATACTGCTGGAGGACTCTGAGTTTTGAAAAAGAGACTAAGGGCCTGATATCCTGTCCGCCCGAAATCTAAATCCTATTTTATCCTATGGGATTTATATTTTGGCGGGCGGGATATCCATCACCGTAGTAACCCGTACACCAAGATCTAAATTAGGCCCTACAATAGGCCCTAAGTCCGAACAATCAAACCTTGACCAGGTCAAGGTGCGAAAAGTATCCTATCAACAAGAGGACTGCTCTGAGCACAAAGCTTTTCCCACCCAAACCAATGACTTCAGTGTGACCCCGTCTAGCTGCTTCCAGCCTTGTGGAACTCTTCTCAGATACATCCTGCAACCTCGCCCGCTGGAGGATTTTGACTTTCATTTCAGAGGCTAAGTCCGACGGTAACATCTTCGACAGGGACAAACCTACTTGGTTTACGTGATCCGCGCTCGTCAGTTAGCTTGACATCACGCTATGTCCCGGTTAACCGCGATTATGGACTATCACTGGCGCTTTACTGCTTCTTTGTACTTTATTTTTGTAGTATGTTTATTGGCTTTTTCAAACATGAAACATAATACAAACATTTGATCTCCCCTGTGAAGCCCATCTCCCAAGCTCGCCACATGCAATTCCTTGTGGATGCAAACTCAATCCCTATGGTACAGTATAGTCCGATGCCTGTATGGTAAACCCCTAGGGGCCACAAGCCTGCTTTCCTGTCCTACCCCACCCCACCCATCCTCCAGCATTGCATCCTGGCTACCCACGGATGGGTAACCCAGTGAATCGTGATGCGTCATTGCTCTAACCTCGTGCCCAGTGCTACCATTTGGGTCTGTAGCTTCGAGCCCCTGTGACCCAGCAGCACCCCAAGAAAGCAGACCTTGTCAGTTTCCTCAAACTCCCATCTTCCTATGTGGTTCAGCCATTGCAAGACCATCAATCAATTACATGTCCACGTCATATGTAAGAAATCTTCCCCAGGAGTGCCACATTGCACACAGGCCACACAGCTATTGGGGTAGATCCTCGACAGCTTGTGAGGTGTCATGTACGTCCTGTGCCGGAAGTGGAATTGAATAAGGTGAAACCTTGCATTAGGAGACATCAATTTCACTTGCTTGCAAGCTCTTATCCATTCAGAGTCAGTCAGATCCCCCACACAATCCAAATGCCACCTATCTCTACCTTGACCTGTCGCATCCCCCGTCAGACACCAAGGCCACATGTAGGTGGGTAATTAGGTACTAACAACCAGCTAAATCCAGTAGTAGATGCATTGTGGAGTGTTCCTGTGGCCCCTCAGGGAAGGTTGGCCAGATCCCATGGGCCTTGTGTGCGATTCCGGCACAGTGCAAGAACTGTCCTGCACCCAGGCCAAACTGCTACTGAGTGAAAGAAAGAAATGTTTTGTTTAAGTACATGTCACCCACCGTCTGGCAGTGACCTGTCAGCCATGCCACATATTTCATGTCCTGCCGCACTTGTTGAACCATTTAAGCAACCACAGAGGGAGACCCTCTGCAAAGGCGGTCCTCAGAATATCTAACAGACCACCCTCTGCCAGACGTCAGCCAATAGCTGGACCAGGTTAGGGAGCCCGTGGGTACCCCCTTCTCCATCAGAAAAGGCTCTGGGATGGTCAGGGGTACCTGCCAGCAGGGCTTTTTCCCAGTTGGAGCCCGCACCGGTCCAGCTCACAGTGTGCTGGAGCTGGACAACTGCATAGTAGAGGAAAAGGCCTGGTAGTCCCATCCAGCCCCCCACCCAAGCATCACCTGTTTTTTTACATTGCAATGTTTATTCACAGTGTTTGACTACAGGGCGGTGTCCCCACTCTGGCCCGAGTTGAGAGAAATACTAATGCAACTCAGGTAAGAGTGACCATGGAAACTTATAAAATTTTGTGAGTAATGAGTGATTGATTTTTAACAGAGAGTTCGTATGTCCACATGGTGCTGGGTACATTTTCATTGGTGTAGTTTGAAGAACTGATAGCCTATTGCCTCACATGGGTATACTTTACCTGGTGTTTTACCATGACATAAGGAGAAGCGACAGATGTATATAAATAAAAGGGTGTTTTTTGATTTTGTTATGTTTGTCTCAATTAGGTAAGAAAGACGAGTGTGGTTACATAATAAGAACCAAGTAAGGCAACATTTATTGTTTAACTTGCTGACTAAAGCCTAATTATTGAAATTTTCAAGAAACCTAGAGGGATCAAGACACTGAGGAAGGCCAGAGACCCATTAGGGCTAGGATGATTGGCTGAAACATGTTGGTAGGAGCAGAAGGGGTGTTGTAGAGGTAACTTCTCCTACACACCCAACATTCATTTTTAACCCTGTCAATTGGAACCATGAATAAAATGAGTATAATGGTTATCACTTCGGCAGTTTTATTACTTTCTTTTCTCTGCATTTCGGGATCTCTCATTCGGAGCACTATCTTCTCTTTTTTCTCTCTTCTTTCTCTAAAAAAACCAGCGCTCCACCCTGAGTGTTGGTCTGCACCAGGGTGTCTGTAGCGACCCAATGATGAAGCATGCCACTATTTAGTGGGTAAGGGCAGTCTTCAACAAGCCGGTGGGCTTGCTCTTAGACTCTGGTCTGCAATAACGCTTCACCTTTATCTGTCTTTTTCCTCCCCTATGTTAACAATAACAGTAACGTAACTAGGGGGATACTATCCGCTTTCCAGTAGGCTGTGGTTTACAGCACTGAGTATTGTTCCTTCTCTTTTTGTGAGATTTGTTGCAGAGGAAAAGGCCTGGTAGTCCCATCCAACCCACCACCCAAGGGAGCTTCAGGGTTCGAGTTTGACTCTGCTTCATTTTCTGATCCACACCAGCGCTCCCATTAGTTTATCCAGGCAAGCAAAATTGGAACTCATGATAGCGTACATTGCGTTTTATAACACATACAAACAATGTTGGCGAAACACCTTTTTCGCCAGTGCTACGAGTCCCATCATATACAGTGGCAGGGTAGTCCACAGGTCCACAGCTCCACCGATCCAACAAGGCCTTTCAGTACTTTCCCCACATTCAGGTCATACTGGGCAGCAGGGTCGTGTGGCCCCCATATTCCCAAATGGCAAAACCTGTGTGTTTCCCACTGCAGCCCCAGCTCTTGGAGGAGGGCGGCCACTGAGTGTTGAAGCCGCCCCGGGGGCAACCTAGATTTTGATTTGTTTATATGCAGTCCCAACATCTGTGTGAAGGTACCAAGTTCCTCAACTAGGAGGGGGGGGGGCAATTGCACAGGGTCCTGTAGCTACACTAGGGTGTCATCCACATACATAAACACCACATGTGTTGTTGCAGTCAGTTGAATTCCCTATGGTCCAAGTCTCGCCTGCAGCTGGCATGCACATGGTTCCACCGCAAGTGCAAAGAGCAATGGTGAAAGTCGGCACTCTTGCCTAGTGCCCCTGCCCAATGCCCAGGCCTCAGAGACAATACCTCTACTGCACACTCTGGTCACTGGGTCCGTAAACAGCAGCTTAACACACTGGCTGAACCGCGGAACAGCACCTTTCATCAGAGGGCCACCCACATAATCTGCCACCCCACGGTATCAAAAGCGCGTTCAAGGTCCAGCATGTCAAGAGCAAAGGCATCCTCGGAAGTGGCCAGCATATGCAGCACGTAGTTCAGATGTTAAACATTGTGTTCCTGCCTATGATGAAGCCCATCTGACCTGGGTGCATCAGGCCTCCCGCCACCCGGAGAACAGTCCTCGCGGCCAGGACCTTCAATCAATCAATCAATCAGGGAATTGTAAGCGCGCTACTCACCCGTGAGGATCTCAAGGCGCTGAGGCGGGGGGGGGGGTCCGCAGATCTGTTTAGCCGAAGAGCCAGGTCTTGAGGGTCTTTCTGAAGGTGTTCAGGGAGGGGGCGCATCTGATGTCTGCCGGTAGCTCATTCCAGGTCTTGGTTGCAATGTGAGAGAAGGATCTTCCGCCTGCTCTGGCTCTGTGGATGCGCGGGGTTTCGGCCAGTGCGAGGTTGGAAGATCGGAGGTTTCTTTTGGGTACGTGGAAGTAGCACAACAATTTACGGTCAGTGTTCGACATCGATAGTGGCCTTTAACAGGCCAGGTCAGATCCAGCGGATCCCGTCCCGCCTTGAGGATAAGGGCCATCACTGCTTCACTCAATGAGGGGGGTAACATCCCCTTCTCACTGACCTCAATAGACTTCTAAGAGCCTCAGCAGTGTTGACGCAGACAGCGACTGGAACAGCTCCAGAAAAATCCCATCTGCTCCTGGCGCCTTGCCACGGGGCAACTCAGCGACAGCAGTTTTAAACTCTACCAGCTCCAGCGAGTTATCTAAGAGCTGTCCCTCCTCCGCCGCAAGGCGATGTAGGTCAGTCTCATAAAAGTCCAGCTTGTCTTCCTCATCAGCCCCAACCTGAGTAATCCCCAGTTTCAAATAGTAAGAGCAGGCATCAATTATCTTTTCCTTATTGATAATGTCAGGACATCTAGCAACCCAGGTGACTATTTATGTGTGTGTGGAGCCTGTTCTGCTTTAACAACCTTGACAACAGTTTTCCTGAATAATCGATTTTGCAAATGAGATGTTGCCTATATTGTGTGCCTGTGTACTTCTCCAACCGTGCCAAAGTTTTCTCCTAACCACATTCTCACCTCATTCAGGTTCCGGAGGTTACTGGGCAGCTGCACGCTTAACTTGTCGAAGCCAGACAGTTCATCCTCTTGGTCAGTCAGTTCCACCTCAAGTTGCCTACGCACCTCGTAAATGCACACCAAACATTCCAAACATTCCACCCTCAAGGCACCTTGTATGCTTCACACTCCATGGCCCTACTGCTTGTTGAGCCCTGGTTTTCCCTAAAGAAGAACTCCATGTAGTCCCTGATATGCACTAAAAATTCAGCATCGATCAGGGTCTCAGCGTGCAGGCGCCAGGGCGGTATTTTGGGGGTACGCCATCCCAGCATCAATGTCACAAGTAGCAGGGAGTGGTCTGAGAGATACATGTTAAGAGATGCAGAGTGTTTATAGATGTGAGTGTCATCGTTGCACTCGAGCATAAAGTCCAGCCTGCTATGAGTCCCATGGACCGGGGAATAGAAGGAAAAGGACCTATCTCCAGGGTGGTGATGCCGCCATATCTCAAAAGGGTTGAGGTCCATTTAAAAACCCCAGAGTGCCGCCTCCATATTGGCTCAGGGCTGTTTATCCATCTGCCAGTTCAGCACACAGTTAAGGTCCCCAGTCCAGATAAGCCTCATGTTCATGTAAGGTGCTATAATAAAATATTTTGTCTTCTCACTCACCTTTTATGTAGCAACCCCCATGTCAGTTGGCTGCCAGTCTAAATGCCCGCCCTCCCCAAAAACAACTGTTGAGCCCCAAGAGGGGCTCTGAAACCCTCCTCCTCCACCAGAGGGCAGATAACAGACCCTCCCCTAACTGATGGCCCACCCAAGTGTGCCACCATCCACGCAACGAAATGCACTAATCTCCCTCCCTCAACAATTAAGCAAAACCACCCAAAAGATATGAGGAAGCCACTGACCAGAGAGCCTGCAATACGAAGTCATGCCTCGAGAGTGCATCGTGCACCGGCTGGTTCTGAAGACTCTACGTGGCTTTTGATGTGGAGTCCTGCATCTTCGCCGGGGCTGCCATCAATGAGGGGCTTGCAATGCAAGGGCCTGCATCAAGGATACATGATGCAGCAGTTCCGTTGAGGCAGCAGGCTGTGAAGGTGATGAGAAGTCCTGGTGACAGGAAAGTCCATTCAGCAAAGGCAATGTGTTGGATCTGCTTGGGCTTGCGCCACGCAGTAGAGGAGATGCGTCAGTTCTGCTGGCTCCACGGATGGAAAGCAAAGCACCTTCAGGCCCTCTTCCAAAGATCCAGGATTGGGGAGGCACAACTTTGCAGGGTAGGACTCACAGTTGCAGAGTGCAGGTGCTGCTACAAGAGGCTAGCGCCTTGGAGTCACTCCGGCTGTCCTCTGTACAGGTTGCAGGTTCGGGTCCTTCTCACCAAGGCAAGAGGTAGAAGGTCAGCAGTCCTGAAGGGCAGCGGTCCAGCAGATTGGCAGTCCTTTCAGCAGCACAGTAGCCCTTCCTACCAGCAGAGTCTTCCACAGGTCCAGAAGTGTACTGAAGAGTTGGTGTTTGAGGTCCAATATCAAACAACCTTCTTTGGTGGAGAAATGGGGTCCTTCTAGAGTCTTGGAATTTACTTTGTCATGGCTTTTGTAAGGTGAGTGCCCATGATTTATTGGACTCAGAGAACTTTCTCATCATATAATTCCTCAGTTTGTGGATGCGTCCACTGCATTACTAGTGCAAAGCAGCAGAAAAACGTGGATATCAGATTCCAAAATCTGCTCCTTTACTCAAGAACACCTAGCTTGAAAACTGGCATCCCAGTGGCTGCCAATTCATACCATAGTACTGTATTTGGCCAGTGTGCAATCATTATCTTAATTTGAAGGTTTGCTTGATATATTAAATATATATATATACCCCTAAGTACTACCTGGAATTATTTATTTTGATTTCAATGAGAGAGCAGTCAGAAGAAGGAAAGTTTACAGCATACCTTTCTAAACTTTTATTTAGTGTGATTTTCATGTTGAATGACTGACCTGCCAAATTCTTGGATATCGCTAGGAGGAGAGCGAAGTTGCTCACACTCGCACAGACTGTACTAACAGAATGGCAACCATCTATTTGTGTCTTGGATCTGATCATTCCATGCTAAGAATGTATTTTCTGAGCATCTTTGGGTTCTCTCCTTGATGGTTTTGGTACTTTGCGTTGACTATTGACTTTAATCAGGTTTCTTTATAATAGAACTACTAATTTTTTTGCATTTCAGCCTTAGACTGTCTCAGAGCTCCTTTCGTCACTGGGAGTGTTCCCAGTATGCTTCCACTCCCTCTTTCCTCTCGCTTCTAGATGTTCTCCCTCCCTATTTATTTGTGTCGATTTATGATTGTTGATAATGAGGAGGACATCATCTGATGCCTATGGATGACTCTGTTTTGGTATTTTTTGATGATTACACTTTCTCTAACTACTCCCACCATTGGTTAGGGTTGTTTGTGTCCATTTTTTATATTTTGCATTGAGCTCTTCTCAGAAATTCTTTGAAGATCTTATTATGAAATACATTGGCCATGATCATTTGTTTCATGCTCTTCTTGCTGCACCTGTATCACTGCAGCATCTGCCTTCGCTTTCTCATTGAAATAATGATATTATAATATTTATTAGGTCAGTCAGTGACCTAATATGGTAACATTTGGCGATGTCGGGAAAATCATCCACAAGAACATCCCCTTTATTTCCCATCATCTCTGTGTGTTGGAGGTATGCTGTAAATTCAGGTTTTCGTTGGTGTTCCGAATTAAACTTGACTCCCTTATCATGGAGTACTTTTATCTGCACTTGAGGCTATGTATACTGCGTGATTTTAAACACAATCATATTATTGTTTGCGGTTGCTGAATTTGCTTGTCAGCGTTCTTTGATGATTGAAGGGTACCGTTGCTCACAATCGTTTTAATGACTCTCCTATCGGGGCTAACATTATGATGGGGATGGTTGGCTTAAGCATTTCATCTGTATTTCAGTAGCCCTGAAGACGCAACTGCATTGCGAAACACGTGTCGGCAGTAATCGCACATCTTACTAAAGTCTACACTTGGATTCTGCGATTATATGTGTCCATAGAGATAGAAGGCTATATAATTTGGTTCAAAATTGGAATAAATCTCCTTATCTGATGACCTACGGATCAACTGTGATGGACATTGAATTCTTTTCCCAGATCAATACGTCTATTTTTACACCCTTTAATTCCCATAATTTCTGTGATTTTATCATAACAACACCCTAAGTATGACTGCCCAGAGGTGAGTGCCGTGTGCCATAGGAATCATCTAACCTTCACTGAAGAGGACTAAAGAGGTGTAAACTGGTGCCAGATTCCTTGTATTTTCATCGGGAGTGGGCCTGGGCTGGCAGTCTGGGCTGGGCTGTTCCTATTGAAGCAGGACCAAGGGAGAATTGCACACAGCTGGTGTCTGTCTAGAGTGGCACAGTGGGCAACAAGTATTGACTGGGATGCACCACAGGTAATTAGCAGTGACTGAGATGAATTCAAATATTCCACCAATCATCTTTTTACTTTCCTCTTTATAACACCAAGAGCAGCAGACGTATGGGCTATTTTGTAGTCTTAGGAGGCTTTTTAGAGAATCTTGTGAGCCTTAGCCACAACTGTTTTGAGTGATGTGTTGCTGGAGCTGGGCTGAAATAGGGTGGGCAGGGCTGCTATGTTAATCCACTGGAATATATGAGTTGCACTTCTTCTGCACCTCTGACCCATATACTCCTCATCCTCAATGTCACCACCAGAGAATCACCTGACCTCCATTGTCTGGCCACAATTATTGACTCTGCATATCAACAGGGAAGCGCAGACAGCTGGCATGTGGGTGCCAGCTTACAAAACTGGGAAGTTCAGCATAAGCCCCACATGTCTTGTCAGCTGCAGTGTCAGCAACAAGAGCAGCTACAGCTGTTTCACAGTTCATAGTGATAAACAGTGCATGCATCACAGAAGGCTAGCACACTGCTAACACTGCTCCCTTTATTCAGCAGAGCATGAGCAATGTGTCTGGCGTCCAAAGACCCACTCCTACTAGGTCTTACCTGTGGAAGGTGAGTGAAGCTTCCAAATCCCCCTGCCTGCTTCTGTGTGGGGCGCTGCCCACATCCTCCCCACATTACCTTTAGCTCCTCTAATCATATTTCTCTGTCTTGTGGTTATTGTCCTCTCAGCAGGGGCCCCTGAAAGAAAACATCCACCTTTGTCTCCCAGGTAGGGTACAAATTACAGTACTTGGCACTTTTCTGGGCAGAACTCTTGGTTGGGGAGAAATCTAATTACCGATGCTTCAGAACATCACTGAATTGTTTTGTTCCCACACCAAATAGGGCATAGATCACTTCTATCTACAGACATTGTGAAGGATTTGTCAGCAGAGAGCTACAGTGAGCTTATGTAATAAAAGTTCTTCGGTGTCCCTGTTATTGCAGGAACATGTATGTAACACAATTACCATGTTTTACTTCTGAGCTTTAGGCAGTGGGCCTTATGGCTTAAAGGCATATTTTATAACTACCTTATTTAGCCATTGTTATACCTAAACATGTCAGAGTGGGTTTATTTTGGCATGTGTATACTGGGCCCGATTCACAGAACTAATCTGAGACAAAATCCTAAACTTACTACTTTTGGTATTCACAGAAGGCATTTAGTAGTAGTAAAGTTAGGATTTTGTCTTAAGTTTGACTTAAGACAAACTTAAGACAGACTTAAGAGAGACTTAAGACAAACTTAAGACAGACTTAAGACAGACGTAAGGCAGACAAGATAGACTTAAGACAGACTTAAGACAAACTTAAGACAAACTTAAGACAAAATCCTAACTTTACTACTACTAAATGCCTTCTGTGAATACCAAAAGTAGTAAGTTTAGGATTTTGTCTCAGATTAGTTCTGTGAATCGGGCCCACTGTGTCTGCAGTGTCCAATGGCTGCTTGTCAGGTCTTTTTGCCTCGTCTTAAATCTTAAATACCATATGTATGTGGCGTGAGGCCTCATTGCATCTCACAATGGATATTTTGACTTCACTTGCAGTTTTACTATGGAACTAACTAAAAGCAAAAAAAGTGCAAATTAGTCACCATTTCTTAGGAGCAACAAGCATGTAGTGGGAGGTGTTTAGTATGATCTTGCTATGTGGAAAAATGCCAGCAACGTATGTCCAGAAACTCAAAAAACACGGGCATGAGGTCAAGAAAAAGATGATTTTCTTACATGTGAATACTGTGAAAATATATCTGCTGGCTTCACTTTATTCAGATCGAGCATATGCAAGTTGAACTTATTTCCCCTTTCTCTTTTCTCTTCCGAGGGGGACAACCTATCTGTAACGTTGGGCCTCAGACCCACATGGTGTGGAGTAATGGACACAGACACGAGGTATTATGGTGCAGTAACTGGCCTCAGGCACGTGCGCCCGGCCCCTTTTATTGACAGGATCACCTGACTGGTGATGCCTGTGGTGGGTGGGTGTAAAGTGTGTTACATTTGCGGGCGGAACACTAGACCGTGTCTAGCTAGACACTACATCCCCCCCACCTCAATGAAAAGAAAGGAACAGAAGTCCAACCTAGAAGAAAACAAACTAACAACAAATAGCACTAATTGAGATATTTCAGGCCATCAGCCAGGCGTCACTGGAGCTTTGGACCGCATGGTCATGATGTTGTAGTTGGCCTTAGCGAAATGTTTTGGACCGGCCTGGTCTCGCAGTGTCGAAGTCTATGTACAAAGTCCAGCATCAGTGCATTGGGAGCTGGGGTGAGGTCCACTCTGGAAGATCTCTGTGTGAAGCCTTCCGGTCTTCCACCGTGACCTCCCTGCGTCCTGTGTGTGTCGAGGAGCTGCTGCCGACGCATTTCTCCCGTTCGGACTCCCATTTCACGGGAACTCCGCCGAGGCCCTTGCCCCTGGATTTCCACGTGACCACGTGGGCTGTGCGGGCCTTTGCGTAGGCCGCGCTTAGGGGTCGCTGCAGACCTCCCCACAGGGCCACGGTCTAGTCTTGTGTAATCCCAGGGGTGGATTTTCCAATGGCCGGGTGCGCTCTACTTCGGTATGCTGCAGGTTGACGGGGGCACACACAGACGGTTCCTGGGTGGCTCGCTCATGGAACTCCGGTTATCTGGAGTGTGTGGATTCACGTTGGTGGTGCGATGCTCCTTGGTGGTGATGATGAATGGTGGTTGTTTCTCAGTTGGGCAGCAGGCGGCGGTCTGTTCTCTTGGGGAGTTTGTGGAGCGAGAAGAACTGGAGGGGCTTCGCAGCTTGCCTTTATCTTGCTGAGGTTGTCTTTTGCTCGAGTCATCTGCGGTGGGACACAGGGTTGGCGTCTGACTTATCCTGTCGATGTTTGGGACTGAATGGTCGCGCGGGGAAGCGTTGGAGAGATACTCGCTTCGCGCTGGCGGCTTATGTCTGGTTCTCCTCATTGGGCTGTCTCCAGGGACGTCGGTCTGGCTTCAGGACTGGACAGTCTCACTGGGACGCTTTGGAGAGAAACTCGGTTCGCGCTAGCTGCGACTTCCAGTTGGGTCTTCTCCATGGGCTGTCTCCCGGGACGGCTGGTGGCTGTCTGGTGTCTCTGGGTGTGCTCCTCCTGTGGTGGTACGAGTCCTCTGCCCTGTCGCTCTGCTCCTTTCCTCCTGCACGCCTGTGGTGGTCGTTTGCCCTGTGGCGCTGTGCCACTGTTCCTTCTCTCTCCGCGGAGTGGCGTCATGTCAGCTCTTCTCTCTCATTCGACCAGGATCTCACTTGGAGGTGGCATCTTGCCACGTGTCTCATGTTGGTGTCACATGGACCTCGCTGGACGCCCAGACGGTCTCACCTTTCTTGTGAGCCTGTCTCAGGTTTGTCCTGTCAGTAGGACTTGTACTTCCTCTTGGGAACTTTCATTGGACGGTCTCATCTTTCCTGTGGACCTGTCTCAGATCTGTCCTGTCAGTAGGACTTGTACTTCCTCTTGGGAACTTTCATTGGACGGTCTCATCTTTCCTGTGGACCCGTCTCAGATCTGTCCTGTCAGTAGGACTTGTGTTTCCTCTTGGGAACTTTCATTGGCACCATCCTTTGTTCGGGGATACCGCAGTGGTTCTCCTTGATGCCTTCCGCATGCCTCCTTCTCTTCGAGGAGGTCTTGCTCTCCTGGGCGCCTGCCCATGCAGCCAAGCTTCTGGGTGCATTTGTCGCGCACCTCGGACTTGGTGCTCTTCTGCCCTCTTCGGGGTAACCGTGATTCTGGTGGTCTGTCCAGCCACATCTTCGACCTCTTTCTGGTCGCTTCTGTTTGGCGCGCTTCCGACTGCGCCTTTCGTTTTCTCCACTGGATGCGCTTACTGCGCATTCTGTTCAGTCTTCCGTTCCTGAGACTGTAGCAGCTGTTCCTGTGCTGCTGCGCACTTGCTTGGGTGCTGTGCTCTCCTTTTCAACATCTACACCGGGATCTGCTTCTTCTTTCGCAGTCTCGGCATGGCCTGGCAGTCTTGGCTGTGTGATGACAACGGGTTTGCCATCCCTTTCTTCCAGGTTCTTTGCATTGCTTGCGTGATTCCAGCAAGTTCAGAGCTCCTTCACTGCGGTTTTCTTACTCGCAGCACTCTTCCTGTCATCTGGTGGGGAGGTGGGTGCCTCACCACTGGCATTGGTCACAGGCTGTGACAGACAGTCCTCTTTGCTTGCAGGCCTATGCTCTTAACCAGTCATTTTTCCTTTTGTGAATGTGCTACTGCGCAACGGCCACTAGATGGCAGTGTCTCTGTATTTTCACGTTCGACAGCTTTCTGATGCTGTGGGCTTCCCGTGCAGTCAATGCTCACGCTTAGCAGACGTGACCGGCTCGTTGTGTCTTACCTCTGGCTGGCTGGGCCCGGCAAGCATTGTTTCTATCCCCCCCCCCCCACGGCACTCTCTTCATGCTCACGGCTGCATGGTGGCCGTGCACCACAGGAGGACTCAGACCTTCTTGCAGTAAGTTTAAATTTTGATTATATATTCTGGCAGCCTGCTGTGGTTGGGAGTTCAATGCTGCCCCACTCTAAGTGCGGTGTTTACGGGCAGGCCCTCGCGCTGAATTCTTCCTGCCCTGGCCACTTTTCTACCGCACCGGGGTCTCGGGTCATGCAGGAGGATACACTGCACCGTCAGTGCATGGGGGAGGGGCACCTCTACTCCTTCCGGACTTCTCAGTTTAATTCCTCAGCGGCACTGGCCGCACACAGTCACTCTGTGCAGCCTCCGCCCCTCGCAGCCGGCCCTCTAACCTTACGGGCTGCGCAGGGGATTGGATCTTCGGCCTCGAACTTTCCTGTGCACGTGGTACGCCTCAGCACTGCGGGCGGGACATGGAGGCCGAAGGTTGCCCCCAATACACATACTGTCGGAAGCCCTTTTCTTCATCTCTTCCCCCGCAGCAGCTTCACTCAGTTCATACGCTGCGCGGGGTGGGCTGGAGCTGGCTCCGGAGACTGCTGGCTCTCTTCCGGGCAGTTTCTCTTCTTCGCGGGGGCAGGGGAGTGGGCAGCTACTTCACTCTCCCTCCTCATCGCGGTAGGCTCACCTTCTTCCTCAGATGCGGTGTGGGCTCCCGCTCGGCTCTTTCACCCTCTGGGCTCTTCACATGCCCCGTGGGCTATCGGGTGCGTCCAGCGCCTCTTCACAAGGGGTGCATTCGATGCATGCATATCAGGTGCGGGGTGGGCTCCCGATCGCCTTTTACTTTCCTCGGGGCCTTTCTCATGCCCGCAGGCCTCTGGGCGTGTCCGGCGCTGGCTTGCAGAGGGGTGCTCTCGACATGGGCAACACTTCCCCTCGCGCCGATCAGCTGGGCTGCTGCACGCACGGTCACATCCCACTCTCATCGCCAGTGTAATGTTGGGCCTCAGACCTAAATGGTGTGGAGTAATGGACACAGACACGAGGTATTATGGTGCAGTAACTGGCCTCAGGCACGTGCGCCCGGCCCCTTTTATTGACAGGATCACCTGACTGGTGATGCCTGTGGTGGGTGGGTGTAAAGTGTGTTACATTTGCGGGCGGAACACTCGACCGTGTCTAGCTAGACACTACACTATCCTCATCAAATACCACATTTAACCTTTTCCTTGCAGAATGATTTTTGTCCTCACTATTTGGGTTGTTGCCTCTCTTTCTGTGTGCAATATATATATATATTACCCAGTGTCATATTGCAACCATTTTCCTAGGAAAAGCATTTGGCCTAACAGCTAGGGTGGTTGACCTCGATTCTGGGGAACTGGGTTTGAGTCTCGGCAACAACGCTGAACATCCTGTGATTCTGGGCAAATCACTTAATCTCCCCGTGCCTAGCAAAAAATAAAAGTGTCCTCATGTAACGCAACTGGTGCTATGTAAAGCGCTCTGATACCTGATACCTTTGAGTCAAGTTCGCGCTATATAAAACTCCGTAAAAAAGAAAACAATTTTGTTTTACTAATAACTTTGGTGCCGTTTGCCGAATCTTCACAAAACGTTCCCAGAAAAATGCTCTTCCACCTCAGCTCCTAAATGGAAAGTTTTGGGGATCCGTTAAGTGGGGGAGGTGAAGACAAAGGAGGGGATCCCAAAACGCATTTTCACTATTCATTGTTACATAGGAACTTTAGGTACAGCTACGGCCCAAATCACTGAACTGATTTAAACCAAATTTGGCAGAAAGAGTGCTTTTTGTGATACGGTGAAAATGCGTTCAGTAGTTTTTGAGCAATTAATGCCCAAAAACATTGCATCTATCACACACCAGAGGATCCACGGACTGGACTGATCTCAAGCTGAGGACTCAAAGGCTGCTACCACATCAACATTGATGTGGCTGCAGTCATCTTAGAACTCGAGACCCAGTCCTGAGTCCTGAAAGAAGGATAAAAAAAAGACATAGGAGGCAGGTTAGGGATACCCGGACCCTTTCGGTCTGGTGGTGGGGTCCCAGAGGGGGGGAATCCATGGCAAAAAATATTTTAAAGTCACAGGCTGCTGCACCTCTTTTTGGGTGGCAGAAATTGTTTATTTGGGGAAGAGGCAAGTGGCCCCCTCCCCAAGCCTCGGTGAGGGCCGTGGACGCGTCCCCCGGAGTCGAGGTAGAATATGAAGGGTGGCATGCTGCCTCCCTCACAGAGCCTTACTAGCCCCATTTCCCCGAAGGCTGAAATGTATTAAAAAGGGTTGGGGGCACATGTCTCCCTCCCCAAGTCTTAAAAGACCCTAGGGACTTTACTCCCCGGGGCCTTAAAATAACTTAAAAAGAGCGGGGGCACATGGCCCCTCTTCCTGAGCCTTTAAAGGCCCCAGGGCCCCCTTCCCCAGGGGCCTGCTTATGTACTCTGTACACGAGAGTCCACCCCCGGGACAGAATCGTTTCGCTGCCTGCACTGATGCGGGCAGGATAAGATATGTTTGCTCCCACCTGGCAGGAGCATTTTTAAATCTTCCATCAGACGGGAGCCAACATGCCTTCCGTGACTGCAGCAGCGCGGGCAGGGAAGGCATCTGTGCTCCCACCAGGCGGGAGATTTAAAAATGCTATCACCAGTTGGGAGCAGACTTCTGTTCCCTGCCTGCACTGATGCGGGCAGGGAAGCAGACATTGCTCCTGCCCGGCGGGAGCAAGCATAAGCAGCTGCTCCCACTGGGTAAGACCAATGCTGGCTCTCACAGTATGCTGGGACCACGGGGACCCTTGGGCTCCCCCTGTGGCCTCCAACGTGGTGGTTGGCAGGTGATCCAGGTGGGCACGAGGGCACCCACCTATAATTAATAGATGCCTCAATGGATGGGGTCTCATTGGCCCCCTTCTTTTTTATTGGAATTCGGCCCAAGTGATGAGGAGGGGAGAGGGGCTGCATGCCAGTTAAAATACATGTTTTGGCATCAAGGGATGGGGACCACAGGGGCCCCTATTGGCTTGGGAAGTGGAGTTGTGTGCCCCTCACTTTAAATGCTCCCAGGTATGGCCAGACCCTGTGGCAAACAGCCGAAGGCCTTGAGCAGTGTGGGGTTGAGTGCCTACAGAAGGGATGGATAGAGGTCCTGATGCCAACTACTCACTGTGCTTGACAGTAGGCTGTCTCCCGGGGGGTTGGCCATGCACAGCATGGGGATGGCTGCTTGTGGGGGGGTTGGACACAGGGCTTGGCCACAGGCCAGGCCCCTTGGCCAAATTCCACTGTGCCCAGTTAAAGGCCATGTGTATCATGGGGTCGGCTGCCTCTGCGTAGGTTGGTCACAGTGCCTGGCTGCAGGTCAGGATCTGTAGCCTACCCCTGCTGTGCATGGCCAAAGGCCATACGCAGCCTCTTGCTGGCTGCCTCTGGGTGGATTGGCCGTGCGCAGCGTGGGGTTGGCTGCACATGGGGGGGGATTGGATGCAGGGCCTGGCCATAGGCCAAGCCCCCTGGCCTATTTCCACTGTGCAAGCTGAAGGCCATGTACAGCATAGGGTTGGCTGCCTGCAGGGGGGGGTTGGACGTAGGGCCTCGCTGCAGGCCAGGCCCTATGGCCAACCCCCCACCACGCACAGCTGAAGGCCATGCCTTTATGTATGGTAACAATATATTACTTTACATAAAAAAAACAACAACTCAAAATTCACAAAAAAACAAAGGTTAAATTAATATTACAGTTAGGTGAAAATTTCAGCGACAATTTAATGTTTTAAATGTACAAAACCAATGAAATTCACCAATTATAGTTAGCTGTGGTAACTATAGTTTGTGTGCTCACAGTTCACTGCTAATTACCCACATATTTCATCACTCATGACATCATCTATGACATCATTGATAATATCACTGCAGAATTTGCAATTAAATTATTGATAACAAAATTGTGCATGGTGGGAGCATGATTTATAGTTACCTTAGGGCATTAGTTATTGTAGGAAGTTAGCTCTGTATGTACTATACCAAAGTAAGGTATAGTATGCACAGAGTCCAGTGGGTCTCCAGAGGTATAGCAGAGGCTAAATTATATATTCACTAGCAGCAGCTAGGCTTATCAGGACGGTGTGTTAAGCATTTGTTGTATTCACTCAATCAAGGCTTATGTCACACACTCAGAGACAGAATCCAGACCAATTAGGTAAGTATAAAAAAAGGTATACTTATGGTTTATTTCTAGAACCAAGCAGGACTTGGTACAGGTAGGTAATAAATACTTGCAAATGCACAACTGTTCAAGGAAATGCAGTTGTTCTTATAATTGTAACAGATACAGGTTGATATCGCTTTTCAGAATACTTGGTATTACACAGTAAATACTCTTTGATTACTTTCGGATTACTTTACAATAGTGCTCACTTTTCCCCATACATTAGCAGTTCCACATATAACACTTTCTAGACCAAAAATCTCCTACAATGGGTCCCTGTGGAAAGAAAAATGGTTATCGAACTCAGAGGTAAGTATTTAACTTACTAGGTTGAGGTTTCAGGGTTAGGACCAAGGTTCCCCAAGGTCCAGGTGGACACTCTAGTTGCACCACCAGCGGCACTGGGGTGGCCGGGTGCAGAGTGCAGGGGCCAACGTTAGCCAACGGCTAAGGGGGGCTTTGGTTGGGGTCAGCTGGCAAGCAGGCCACTTAGGTGTGGGAGCAAAGCTCCTACGGTTGCGGTCGGCAATGCAGGGGCCAACGACCGACAAAAGAACTACACCGCCAGCGGCACTGAGGTGGCTGGGTGCAGGAGGTAGAGCAGACGTCGGGTCCCTGGGCTTCTCAGTGGAGACCGTCGGTTTCAGAAAGCTGCAGGCTTGGTCGGCAGGACTTCTTGGATGTGACCCACAACTGGGAAGGCGACTGGGGGTCTGGGAGGAAGCTTGGACACCGTTGGTTAAGCCACCAAAGGCCGGGAAGGCGTTGAGGGCTAGGGAGTCTTAGGCATCGGTTTCCTTAGGCTGTGATCGGTCACGGCCGGCGTCAGTTGGACAGACACGGCCGGACTTCCTGGACCACTTCGGTCAAGGGAACAGTTGTCTTACCGCCTTCAGCCACGGTTGGGGGACCCTTCAAGTAAAGGCTGCAGGTTTAGTTTCGAAGCTTGTGGGAGGTCAGGGGTCACCGGATCCCACCTCAGGATTGCAGAAGGGACCTCTTTGGAGTATGAGGACACTCTGCCTCGGCCTGTGACGGCCGGGCGCAGAGTGGTGCAGAATTGCGGAGTTCGAACTCTGAAGGTTAGTCTTTGCTTTGGGCAAATCCTGTGATCATGGGAAACAGAGTCTGTTAGTTCAATATAGGGCAGGTCCTCCGGGCTCTCGGGGTCTGTTGCTGTTGGACACGCCGGTTTCTTCACTGTTGGCAGGTCATGGTTGGGAGGACGGTAGGGCTGGGGCCAAGTCAGTTGGTGTCCTCGGTTTCTTCGGTCCTTCTTCTTTCTTCCTCAAATCTGCCTTCTGGGTTCAGGGCTGCCCCCTAAATACTGTATTTAGGGGGTGTTTTAGGGGTATCGAGGTCAGTAGCCAATGGGCTACTGACCTTAGGGTGACTACACCCTTGATGTGCTCACAGCATGTGGGGGAGTGGCACAATTCCTAACCCTGATTGGAGAGTGCTTGCCATCTGCAAGATGGCGGGCACTGAAGAGTGGGCTTCTCCCGGCCTCCCCCACCTGAGGGGTGGGGTTGGCAGAGGTGGGCACACCTTCTGGGCTGCTGTCATTTTTCCCTCCTGTCTTCCTGTCGAAAAGAGGATGAGACAGGAAGGGGGCCCGCTCCTGATAGCAGGAGAGGCTGGGGGTCGTGTTGCAAAGGCGGCAAGGCCTTTGAAGCTCCCCTGCCACAGATGGCTGTTCCTGACCCTGGGGAGGTGTGAACACCTCTGCCCAGAGAAGGCTTTGTTTCTGGGCTCAGGAAGTGAAGGCTCCCACCCCAAGGGTCGAGAAACTTGTCTCATGGTGGCAGGCTGATGTTTACCAGTTAGGTTGCCCACCAGAGGCTGGTAGTTTTTCAGGGGGCATCTCTAAGATGCCCTCTGAGAGCATTGTATAATAAATCCCACACTGGCAACAGTGTGGGTTATTATGCTGAGACGTTTGCTACCAAACTTCCCAGAATTAAGTAAAGCAATTATGGTGCTGTGGAGTTTGTAATGACAAACTCCCAGACCATATACTCTTTATGGCTTTACTGCACTTACAATGTCTAAGAATGGACTTAAACACTGTAGGGGTACAGTGCTCATGAAAATGTACCCTCACCAGTGGTATAGTGCACCCAGCTAGAGGGGTGTCTTACCTATATCCTAGGCAGTGGTTTGCAGGCATGGCAAACAGGTATGTGTGCCATGTCGACTCTTCATTTTTCTCTGCACCAAAACACGCAGCCTGCAATGGCAGTGTGTGTGTGTTAAGGTACAGAACCTCTAAGGGTGGCAAAATATGTGCGGCAGCCCTTGGAGGCCTTCCCTGGTCACATTCCACTTGGTACCCATGGTACCTTTTACAAGGGACTCACATGTGGCCAGAGAGGTGCCAATTGGGGGTACAAAGGTACAGTTTTGGGAAAGAACACAGGCCCTGAGAACCTGATTGGCAGGGACCCAGGGCACATCAAGTCAAAGTGCATCAGAAATCTGGCAAAAAGTGGGGGTGTTACTGCAAAGAGAAACCCACTTTCCTACAGTTATATTTACCAGTCAGCTATGACTGGTGAATTTCAGTGGTTTTTTATGTGTAAAACATTACGTAGTCACAGAAATTCTCACCTACCTATGATGTTACTTTAATCTTTTTTTCTTTTTTTTAGAGTTTTATATAGCACGAAATAGACCCGAGACATCGGGTATCAGAGCGCTTTACATAGCACCAGTTTCGTTACAGAAGGACATATTCATTTTTGTTAGGCACCTTTGTTTTTTTGTCAGTGAATATATATATATAGATAGATAGATAGTTCGGGGACTTGCTGTCCCCTGCTGACTGGCCAGGTCCATTTGTGTACACTTGACTAGGATGATTTGATTAGCTCATACTTATTCCCATCCTTTGGTTGCCTCTTTATTGCTGGGCTTTTCTTGATGCTTGAAGTGGGACCTCTGGGTAGACTATTATGAGGGAGTTCTAAAGAGGGAGAATGTTCTGCATGCAGAGTTACTGCCGGACTAGGGTACCTGTTGTTCCTGTGTCCTGAATAAATGACTGTGCTACAGCATCTCTAGTGTAACACAAATTTGAACGAATAAGGAAACAAGCATTACCATGACAAAGAAGGAATCACCTTTTCCACCTAGTTTGTATTTCCTTTCAATGTGTGCGGATGTCTTTTATGATGCAGAAGAGATGTCTTAACCGTCTATCAACTGGGGACATTAATACTGTCTCTGCAACAGTTTCATCTAATTGCTTCCAGTTTACTACCTTAATAGGTTAATCAATAACTGAAAGTTAATCAAATAACATTTATCTGCAAAGTGTTGGGCACAGCATTACAACCCAAAGGGACATGCTTCTATTAGTAAAATTTGACCCAATTGTACTCCAAGCAGTGGCATAGCATAGGCTTCCGCAGCCCCTGCGGAGCTGGGGGCCCCCAAGCTCCAGGGCCCCCCTCAGTACAGTATCCTGAGCTGAGATCTCCTGATTAAGACCGGAGGGGGGACCCTCCATGTACCTCTGTACTTTATTTACGCCACTGAAGCAATGGGGCCAAGTCATAGTAGCATTTATGAGTACACTAAGCAGTACTACAGAAGTATTTTATATACTATTTCATGCCTTTGTGAGTTGATTCCAAACATCAGGTTCCCCATCAATAAAAGTGCAAAGAGGACACAGTCCTTTCTATTTGCACTAAGTGCATATACATATTCCCTGTCTATTCACATTTTATTTCTATTTTAAATGCTTTGGGGTCAGTTCACAACGGCTTGTCCGAGTACGTAAAAGATTGCTACAGGAGTACTACTTTACTTACTGCAAAATTCCTTTACAAGTAGGCTCCAAAATGTTTTCCGCTGAAATGTACAAATTATGCAACAAATGATGGATTTTCAGCAACTGTGGCAAATTCATGATTATGTGGAAAATACAAACTCACATAATTCAAGAAGCCCTTATTATAGTTACGTATTATATTTAACCTTCCACTGGGAGTTGAGGGACCCAAACTCCATAATGGCCCCTATCCGTGGTTAAGGGCAAAATCAAGCAATCTTTCTTTGAGAAAACTCCTCAACTCAGAAGATTTCATTTCACTTATGACCTGGAGCACAGCGGCATCAGAAGGATATTCAGTGGAGGATCCTGGTTGCACCCAACCCGATTCTGGTGGCTCAGGGGAGTGATGCATTGACTGCAGGAACCTCTGCTTGACCCCATACATAGCCACAGACTGAAATCCCATTGGGGCCCATCATCATAGACGCTGGAAGTAGAGGTACTGGAGATGCTGCAGCACCCCCAAAATAATCATGCTGGAGTTCAGAAGGTGAATGAGCAGTAAAGATTCTTTTATATTTAGATTGTATTTTGTCACATTTGCTCTTCTTCAAAGTCACAGTTCAAATGTTAGGCGAGTCTTCTGAAAAATTGGTGCTTATTCTTTTTAATATGGAGATTAGTGTTTAGTTTTCTTTCTCTGACTGTTAAGTTTGAGGATTTATAGGTTGAGCCTGTGCAGAGCATGCGCTGCTCTGCAAAGCATGCTGTATTGAGGTATGGAATAAAAGCTCAGCCCATATCCCGCCTATATTTTCAATTGGCTCCTGTTACAGTCGTTTCAAAATCGTTGCTTTTCATTCGTGAATTGGCTTACTAGTCCCACCTTGGTACCACCTTGTCTGCATTTGTAACCTCTCAGAAGGACTGGACTTTTTACTTGTGGTGTTACATGGTCTGCTTTATCTAGTCGGTGAGCACTATTTTCTTTAATGAGCTCCCCCTATTCCACACACGACATCGCAGCACTGCGCCCGCTTTTATAGTGTTATTATTAATGTATTTAGTTTTTAATTTGCAGCGCGGTCCGCTTTCACTTTAGCGGCCGCGCTTCTTTATTTATTTAATTTGCAGCGCTGTCCGCTTTCACTTTAGCGGCTGCGCTTATTTATTTATTGAATTTACAGCGCGGTCCGCTTTCCCTTTAGCGGCCGTGCTACAGAAACTTTGTTGCTTTCTTTTTTTTGGGGGAGTGAAAGTGCCCAATATCGTGCTTTCGCTTTAATGTTGGCCACGCCCCATTCTTTAGACGCTGCTCACTGTAACCTGAATACGGTGAGAAGCGTCTGAAGAAAGGGGCACAGTCACTATGAAAGTGGTATCGCATTTGCGAGAGTTTGAGCTATCGGAATTAGAAATGACAATGCCTTTTATATATGTGTTGATTTTAAAAACACGTAAATAAAAGGCATTGTCATTTACAATGCCAATACCTTAAACTTTCGCAAATGCCTATTCCATTGAAAATGCGTGTTTAAAGTGAACTATCTGGCAATCTTGCTGGGATGTGCGGAGTGTGAAAGGAAAGTTCGTAGGATGTCAGTTTATTCTAACACACAACATTTAAATACACGTGAATTAACTGTCGAAATATTTTTACAATATATCAGCAACTATGAAAGCTCACATGAGGCACATGTTCTGTGATTCTGAAGTGCGATGCAAACAAAGATTTTAATAGGCTCAGAACAAATCGAGACGGGAAACATGCATTACAACGCAGTCATTACAACGACCTACCTTTACAACGCAATTGTTACAGCGCAACTGCCTTTACATCGCATGCCATTACAATGCATGCCATTACAACGCATGTCACTACAACGCATGCCATTACAACGCATACCATTACAACGCATGCCATTACAAAGCATTATAAGGTAAGTAATGGAGATTTTTTTAGTATTAGGGTGGATATGGGTTCTGGGGTACATGGGAATAGTAATTTTTACCCCTGCACTATACAACACTTTCCCTACTTTTGCACTCACTGGAGTCGGAATAGTAATTTTTACCCCTACACTATCCAACACTTAGTAATTTTTACCCCTACACTATCCAATACTTACCCTACTGTTGCACTCACTGGAGTGGAAATAGTAATTTTTACCCCCACACTATCCAACACTTAAACTACTGTTTGCCCTAAAAGTATTATGCGTTGTAATGGTATGGGTTGTAATGGTATGCGTTGTAATGGAATGCGTTGTATTGGTAGTTTTA
The DNA here is from genome assembly GCA_963921515.1 of Calotriton arnoldi. Lineage (NCBI taxonomy): Eukaryota > Metazoa > Chordata > Amphibia > Caudata > Salamandridae > Calotriton > Calotriton arnoldi. The sequence goes on from CAWUFW010011728.1 coordinate 530,626, forward strand.
AAAAATGCGTTGTAATGGCATGCGTTGTAAAATCATGCAATGTAATGGTAGTTGCGATGTAAAGACTGCGTTGTAAAAGCATGCATTGCAATTGCATGCATTGCAACGTCATATATTCATCAAGACACGTTACTTGGTGATGTGCAAATGATAAATATTTGCTGAAATCCGATTTCCACACATTATTATTTGCGCGGTATATAGTTCTACCAGTAAAACTGCATTTCAGTGGGAATTTTGTGGCCATTTCAGTAGAAAATGTGCTGTCTGGGAATGATAGTGCCCTACCACAGCATTTTTTTGACACATATTTGCGGCTGTTTACTCCACAATGCACCTCCGGCTGCACACCACACCCACACCACTGTCCTGCTGAATATTCGGTGAAGTAACATTGATGGCAGTACCCCCACTCTCAAAATGGTTCCAGAGCCTCTGCCCATCAGATGTTCATCTTCCTGGGGATGATAAAACGAAGAACAATGAGTTAATACAACCATCGCTATTAGCAGGGTGACATTGATTTTCCCTGGCATCAGCCAAGTCATCTGAGGTCGCCCTACCTACATAGTAAATAATTAGCCACAGGCAGTGAATAATATGTATATAAAATCCTCTACAGAGAACCGATCGTGACTAGTTATGAATAAAACAAAAAAAAACAAAGTGCCTTTAACTGAAAAATAGCACAATGTAGAATCCGTTCATTTTTCTTATATTTTATTCTGGAATAATAGAGTTTAAACGTGCTGACCTGGCCTTCTGTTGCATGTAGTAAGTGGCATCTGAGTTCCCAGTGGGTGTGTTGAATTTACTCTGTGTGCCAGTCCCCAGAGGTCGCACATATTTCACAGCTCCGTGAATGTTTCCCAAAGCTTTTTGTTCGTCGAGAGGTGACCAGGGGCAGCTGTGAGGGCTGCTCTGTTCCTCATGGCCGCGAGCCAGGCCCGGCTGCAGAAAGATACAAACACGGGTTTCCAGGCAGGAAGGGCCGAGTCCGCAGTAAACCTGCGCGTCCGGGGTTGTCTTCCTTGGCAGTGCTTCACATGCGAAATTCTTCAAATGACACCGCGCTCCTGCTGCAAAACTCCCACATCTGTGGCTCTGGGGCTTTTTATAGACCTGGGTGGAGCCGAGTTTCACAGCTAGTGCGTCCGCGAGGAAGTCCGGATGCCAGGCTTGAATCTCTTTGTACTCTTAAGTTACAGTAGGAACAATATTTATGGTTTTTAATCCAGTTATTTCGGATCCTGACTAGTGCAGTTTCTTTTTGAATCGTTGGGCGATTTTTTTTACTATATCTAGTTAGACCCTGTGGGGTTTTGGAGAGGGGACTATTGGATTCCGACTAATAAAGTGAGGCGCACATTTAACAGCTGCAAAAAGTCCCGTGCAAATGTACGGCCACAGAGGCCACATTAAGTCCCTCTCAGGACCACCATACAGGGAGTAAGTTGCAGACAATCAATCAATCAATCAATCAATCGTATTTGTATAGCGCAGCTTATCACCCCGGATGCGGGACGTGTGCAAGGGCGAGGGAGGCGGATCAGGGTTGCCTGGTCGGCTGGTGGAAGGTCAGATGGTGGTTGAGGTACGAAGGTCCGGCATTGTGAAGGGCCTTGTAGGTAAGGGTCAGCAGCTTGAACTGGCATTAGCTGGATGTGGAGCCAGTGGAGGTTCCTGAGGTTGGGGGGTGATGCTGGTCCGTTTGGGCAGGTTGAGGATGAGTTTGGCTGCAGCATTCTGTATGGTCTGTAGTCGTTTGAGGAGATAGGTGGTGGTTCCAGCGTAGGGTGTGGTGTGCACATTTCAATGACTCCGTCTGTGCGCGAGGGATATGCTTGTGTCTCTGCCTACCATGCAACTGGAATCCCTATGGTGCAAATTTTGCACCAGGGCAGATATATTTACACAAGTGATTTGGGCGCAACAGCCCACTTTGTACACAGACATATTCTCTTTGAGGTCGACCTATGAAAAACCTTTCTTAAAATGTTATGTTATCGCCAGGGATCAATACTTTGCATGCGTGCCTCTTGTACCAGAGGAACATGGGAGATGCATTATCACTTTTTCAACTCAATCGTGAGACAAGAGTATTCAATAATTAAATGCTCAACAGACAAGCATTTGCAATGCAATAGGTCTCGCATTTACGCTACTTTGAGCTATTGGCATTGTAATGACAATGCCTTTTATTTATGTTTTTAAAACCAAAACATAAATAAAAGGCATTGTCATTTAAAATGCCAATAGCTCAAACTCGCGTAAATGCAAGACCTATTGCATTGCAGATGCTTGTTAAACTCGGTAATACTGTCTGGGAATTGATATGACCTCATTAGTACTATTTTAATACCCAAATATAGCAACACGAAACAAAAAGGTCCAGCTTTGCTAGGGGCCTTTCACTGCACAGCAACACGTGTCACTGGATTTTGAGTAACTTTTGAACCCTTTGAACCAGAAACAAAACATTTTTTGATTCAAATCTGCAGATTATGTGCAGACAATGGATTATGTGGCAAAAGCGGCAAGGCTATATGTTAGAAATGGGGGTCTCTAGTTGGCAATGGCTGGCGCCACTGTCCAAATAGGGACCCTTCTTCCTAAGTCAGGGCAAGTGGGCTACCCCTTTGATAACCCCTGCTCAACCCTGTGGTAACGTAGCACGAGCAGTTAGGCCTATCTCAGAGGCAGTGTGTGAAGCATTTATGACCATGCACAATAAGGCAGTAACGACACCACAAAAGGACACCACTCAAGTAGGTATAGAAAAATAGTATCTTTATCTAAGGTTTAGCACGAGACTCTCAAAAGCGTTTTAACCAGTCACAATGCACATAAATCAGTAGGGACTTAAAAAGGCAATAACGTATTCACCAGAACGTGGCACTGACTGAGTTCAAGGCCTGGGTCTACGCGACCCGTTGCGCACCAGATACCTGCCATTGGACGGGGACACAGCACGTAGCTTCTCGAAGAAGCGGAGACGGTGACAGGCGGACTCCCAGCGACCACAACTCTGGTCTGCAGTGGTCCGCAACGTGCACTCACAATGATTCGGGCACTCGGGGACAGGCGGGCTACCAGCGGCAGCAGCACGCGGCTGCGGCGGCCCGGGCTGGTGGTGGCGATGACTCTCGTCGTGCAGCTCCATGGTGGGCTCACAGCGGCAGCAGCTCTCTCTTAGCTGAGGCGGCCCACAATCAATCAATCAATCAATCAATCACAGAATTTGTAAAGCGCACTACTTACCCGCGAGGGTCTCAAGGCGCTGGGGAAGAAGAAGGGGGGGGAGGGATGCCGCTACTAGTCGAACAGCCAGGTCTTGAGTACCCTCCTGAAGGTCAGCAGGTCTTGGGTCTGTCGTAGGCTGAGTGAAAGGGTGTTCCAGGTCTTGGCGGCGAGGTGGGAGAAGGATCTGCCGCCGGTGGTAGTTCTTCGGATGCGCGGACGGTGGCCAAGGAGAGGTCGGCGGAGCGGAGCTGGCGGTTGGGAACGTAGAAGGAGAGTCGTCTGTTGAGGTAGGCTGGGCCGGTCTTGTGGAGTGCCTTGTGTGCGTGGATGAGGAGTTTGAAGGAGATTCTCCTATCGACGGGGAGCCAGTGCAGGTTTCTCAGGTGGGGGGTGATGCGGCTGTGGTGTGGAACGTCGAGGATCAGGCGTGCAGAGGCGTTTTGGACGACTCACGATGATGCAAAATTGGCAAAGGTGCGGAGACTCAGGGGCAACAGCTCTCTTTTAGCTGCGGAGGCCCACGGGACAAATTACGATGATGCAAAGTCGGCAAAGGTGCGAGCACTCGGCAGCAGCAGCTCTCTCTTAGCTGCGGCGGCCCACAGGACAAATCCCGATGATGCAAAGTTGGCAAAGGTACAAGCACTCCGCGGCAGCAGCTCTCTCTTAGCTGCGGCGACTCACAGGACAAATCACGATGATGCAAAGTTGGCAAAGGTGCGAGCACTCCGCGGCAGCAGCTCTCTCTTAGCTGCGGCGGCTCACAGGACAAATCACGATGATGCAAAGTTAGCAAAGGTGCGAGCACTCAGCGGCAGCAGCTCTCTCTTAGCTGCGGCGGCTCACAGGACAAATCACGATGATGCAAAGTTAGCAAAGGTGCGAGCACTCAGCGGCAGCAGCTCTCTCTTAGCTGCGGCGGCTCACAGGAAAATCACGATGATGCACAGCTGACACAAGTGCGGGCACTCAGCGGCAACAGCTCTCTCTTACCTGCGGCGGCCCACAGGACAAATCACGATGATGCACAGCTGACACAAGTACGGGCACTCAGCGGCAACAGCTCTCTCTTAGCTGCGGCGGCCCACAGGACAAATCAGGATGAGGCAAAGTTGGCAAAGGTGCGGGCACTCAGCGGCCGCAGCTCTCTCTTAGCTGTGGCGGCCCACAGGACAAAGGATGATCTCGACCAGGCTGGCACAACGGCGGGCACTCAGCGGCTACAGCTCTCTCTTAACTGTGGCGGCCCACACAGATTCAGCGAAGGTTCCGAAGGTTCCAATTAAGACGGGCGCTCAACGGCGGCAGCTCTCTCTTAGCTGCGGCGGCCCTCACACAGAGTTAACAAGGGTTACCAGTCCGCGTTCCTCACAGTAGAACTAGAGGTTCCGGATTACTCAACGGAGGCCTCACCTGCAAGTAGAATCCCTAGCACAGGAATTCAGACAGCTGACGGGGTGAAGTCTAATGTCCCTGAGACTTCAGCAGGAGGCGCTCTCAATTCAGGCCCTCGGGTAGTTTCTTCAGCAAGCTTGGTGAAAGTTTCAAAGTCCTTTCCTCTGTCCACTCGGACAGAGTTTCGTCTTGACATCCAGAAGGAACACACCTGAACAAGGTTTCAGCGCAGCGTTTTATACCTAAAAAGTCTTTGTTCTCTGCAGTCACAAATCACTGCATCCAGCCAGAACCAGTTTGGTGGGGTCGGGGAGCACTTGGTTTACGAGGCGACATCCTGCCCTTTGAGAATCTGGGGGTCTGCTACCAGACGCCCAGTGGGAGGTGGAGCCTTCATTCACCTTGCCAGGCACGGCCCTGCTCAGATCAAAGAGTCACCCCTCCCCATACTCTAAATGCCGATCTCTCTCTCCAGCCAGGTCTGACCCAGCTGGCCCTGCTGCTCCAAAACCAGACGGCCAATACACACGCTAGCAAAGCCTACAGGAAAGCTTAGGCCAGAAAATACCTCGTTTCTAGCAGCGGCATTTTCGAACACGGACTACGCAAAAGATCCTTACTAAAAGATGTATCTCAATGTCCTGAGCTTAAACATATCAAACTCGAAGTTCCTATCGGGTTCCTGGGGGCAGGTAGGATTATGGGATGTAATACTCAGCCTGCCCATTCTGGCCTATGAGAACGGATAGCCTCACAATAGTAAGCAGTGAAATGGAGGGTAACTCGCTATTAGAACATGCTACACAGACATACTTTAAAAGCTGCTTCGGTGGGTAGCGCAAATCAGCGCTGCAGGCCCACCAGCAGGATTTGGTCTACCAGCCCTGGGCACACACAGTGCACTTATACTAGGGACTGACAGGTAAACCAAACAAGCCAATTATCGTTATCCCAATTCATACAGTTATCTTTACACAGGGAGCATTCACGCTGTGGCACTGATTGGCAGTGGCACAGCGCCTAGAGCATCTAAATCCAGCCAACATAAAAGATAGGAAGCGAAAAGAGGAAGGGAGACCCGCGCCAATGATGCCAGGTCTAACACGCGTCCCCTCCAGCTGAAATGTGGGGAGAACTAAGCATCCCCTTGGGAGTTCTCATCACTAAGGCGGAAAAATCTGGACAGACCGTCAGCATTGGCGTGTTCTGTACCAGGGCGGTGTTCCACCGTGAAATCCATACCCTGTAGGGAAATGGACCACCTCAGCAACTTGGGATTCTCACCCCTCATATGCATCAACCATCTAAGGGGCCTGTGGTCTGTCTGAACCCGGAAGTGAGTCCCAAACAGATATGGTCTCAGCTTCTTCAGCGCCCAGACCACAGCAAATGCCTCACGCTCAATTGCACTCCACCTCTGTTCCTGGGAAGTAACCTCCTGCTCAGGAAGGCAACCGGTTGGTCTAGTCCCTCCTCATTGATCTGTGACAGAACAGCCCCTATACCATGCTCTGAGGCGTCTGTCTGGACAACAAATTCCTTTGAAAAGTTGGGCGCCTGAAGCATGAGTGCGGTGCATATGGCAGTCTTCAGGGCGTCAAACGCGTTCTGACAGGTGTCAGTCCAGTTTACCTTCTTTGGCTGCTTCTTAGAAGTCAGCTCAGTCAAGGGTGCAACAATGTTGCCATATCCCTTGACAAACCTCCTGTAGTACCCTGTGAGTCCTAAGAAGGCTCTCACCTGCGTCCGAGTCTTGGGGGTTCCCATGCCAGGATAGTTTCAATTTTGGGCTGAAGGGGCGCCACCTGGCCGCTCTCCACCTGGTGTCCCAAATACACTACAGAACCCTGCCCAATCTGGCACTTACTGGCTTTGATTGTGAGGCCTGCCTTCTGCAGTGCCATCAATACCTCCCAGAGGTGGCGCAGGTGGTCTTCCCAAGAGGAGCTAAACACCGCAATGTCATCCAGGTAGGCGGCACTGAAGTCTTCCAGCCCAACCAACACCCTGTTGACCAGCCTCTGAAAGGTGGCAGGGGCATTCTTCATTCCAAAGGGCATCACCCGGAACTGGTAGTGCCCATCGGGTGTGGAGAATGCTGACCTCTCCTTTGCTCCCTCGGTCAAGGCGATCTGCCAATACCCAGACGTCAAATCAAATGTGCTGAGGTATTTTGCAGCCCTAACCGATCTATGAGCTCATCAGCTCTGGGGATGGGGTGCACGTCAGTCTTCGTGACTGAATTGAGGCCCCGATAATCCATGCAGAACCGAAGTTCTGGGGTGGTACCAGGCGCTGCAGCTTTTGGTACCAGTACCACTGGGCTGGACCAAGGGCTGCTAGAGAACTCAATCACCCCAAGGGCAAACATTTTGGTAACCTCATCCTTAATGTAGGCCCTTACCCGGTCAGTCACTCGGTAAGCCTTGTGCTTAATGGGAGGACTGTCCCCAGTGTCCACGTCATGGACACACCAATCAGTGACACTAGGTACCAGGGAGAACAGATCACTGAATTGCCCCAACAGTTGGCGACAATCACCCTGCTGGTCAGGGGTCAGTGTGGTGGAGAGGACCACACCCTCCACTGACCCATCTCGCTCCCCTGCACACAGGAGGTCAGGAAGGGGCTCGCTCTCCTCCTCCATCCCAGCATCTGTGGCCAGAAGCATGCCCACTTCAGACCTCTCAAAGTGGGGCTCCAGGCGGTTAACATGCAGGACCCGCAAGGGGTTCCTGGGAGACTGCAAGTCCACCACGTAGGTAACAGGACTCTTGCGCTCCACCACCTCAAAGGGGCCGGTCCACCTATCCTGGAGCGCACAGGGCTCCACCGGGGCCATGACCCAAACCTTCTGTCCAGGCTGAAACTCGATCAGAGTGGCATTGTGATCGTGCCAGCGTTTCATCTCTTCCTGGCTGGCTTCCAGGTTTGCCTCAGCAAGTTTCCTGAAATGCCGAGTCTGGTTCCTGAAGGCCAGCATGTAACTAAACACATCCTGGGGAGGTTTCCTGGGAGATTGCTCCCAGCCTTCCTTGACCAGACTCAGAGGCCCTCTTACCGGGTGACCATAGAGCAGCTCAAAGGGACTGAACCCTAAGGACTTCTGTGGCACCTCACGGTAAGCAAACAACAGGCATGGCAAGAGGACGTCCCACTTACGCCTCATGGGCTCACCTAGGCCCATAATCATGCCCTTGAGGGTCCGGTTGAATCTCTCAACCAGCCCATTACCCTGGGGGTGGTAAGGAGTGGTGAACTTATATGTTACCCCACACTCCTCCCACAGAGACTTCATGTACTTGGAGATGAAGTTAGTTCCCCTATCGGACACCACCTCTCTGGGGAATCCCACACGGGAGAAAATCCCCATCAGTGCCCGTCCCACCACGGGGGCCGTCACTGTCCTGAGCGGGATGGCCTCAGGGTATCTGGTGGCATGGTCCACCAAGACCAGGATGAACCTGTTGCCCATGGCTGTCTTGGGATCCAGAGGCCCTACAATATCAATGCCCACTCTCTCGAATGGGGTGCTCACAACGGGAAAGGGCTGGAGTGGGGCCTTAATCTTCCCCCACTCTTCCCACTTGCCTGGCAAGTCTCACATGTCCTGCAGTGAGCATCTGAGCTCCTGCGCATCTGGGGCCAATAGAAGTGGGTGACCAGCCTCTCAAAGGTCTTGGTCTGCCCCAGATGTCCGGCCAGTGGCACATCATGAGCCAACCCCAGTAGGAAGGTCCTGAAGTGCTGGGGTACCACCAGCACACGGGCTGACCCAGGCTCAGCAACCTTAGGCTCGCTGTAAAGGAGATCATTCTCCCAATAGATCCAATGTGACCCTGTCTGATCACCTGCGGCCTGGGTGGCGGCCTGTCGCCGCACCCCCTCAAGAGAAGGGCTGGTTCTCTGTTGCTCGCAAAATTCCTCCCTGGAGGGCCCCCCTTCCTGCTGCCAATGGGTCAGCTTGGGTAGGTCCCCCAGTTCAGCCACTTGTTCCCCTGTAGGTTCCAGGGCATCCCCCTCAAGGTCTGCTCGCTCCGGGACCGTGGGAACCGTGGGGGCCGGTTTCCCACGCCCCCTACCCCTTCTCTTTAAGGCAGGGGCCTGGGCCATACTTTCAGGCTCCAGACCCTCCTGAACATCCTTCTGAGCTGTCATGGACCGAGTGGTCGCACACGCCCACTCAGGCAGACCCAACATTTCCAAATGAGACTTTCTCTCCACCGTAGCCCACGGGGAGTTCTCTAGATCATTGCCCAACAGACAGTCTACCGGCATGGCGGGCCTCACAGCCACTTGAAGAGTTCCTGAGACCCCCCCACTCGAAGGGAACCTGAGCCACTTCACACTGGCTCTCTGAGTTGTCTGCTGACACTACGGGCAGAATGCATGGGGGACAACCTGCTCTTTGGACACCAACCGGGAGCTGACAGCAGTCACACTAGCTCCGGTGTCCCTGAGAGCCTCCACCCTATGGCCATTGAAGGTCATCCACTGCCGGTACTTCCTAGTGTTATTAGGCAGTGTGGGGTTAGGGACCTTCTCAAAGTCTCCTAGCGAGACAAGGGTTAACTCTACGGGATCCCACCCACCTTGGACCTCTACCTCCTCCCCCCAGGGCTACACTGGCAATCTGGCGGGATGGTGCACGGGGTGCTGCACGAGGGGATGCATTGGGGTCCCTCTGGGGACACTGGGGATCATAATACCGGTGACCCACTTGACCACACTTGAAACAAGTGAGTGGCCCCCTCTGTACAGGCCTACCTGTCGGGGACACTGGCTTCTTCTCAGGGGGAGGCTGGGACACCACTGCTTGGTTCCCTTGGGAATTACTTTGGGGCCCTCTCTGGAACTCCCTCGGCTTACCCTTGTCCCCCCACTTCTCTGCTGGGGACCCTGCCCACCTCTGGTGAAGTCTCCCACAAACCTTTGCGGACCCGGGTGTTCACCCAGCGGTCCGTCCTCCTCAGCAAGCTTCCTAGGGTTAGTCAGCTTGCTATCAATCAGGTGCTGGCATAGCTCTGGAAAACAGTTACTAGAAAAATGCTCCCACGCAAACAAATCATACAATTGCTCGAAAGTTTCCACTTTGCTACCCTTTACCCAGCGATCCATTGCTCTGCAGAAAAAAGACACATATTCAACCCACGTGGTACCCTCTAACTTCTTACAGGTCCTAAACCTCTGCCTGTACATTTCTGGGGTCAAACCATAACGGGTCATCAAAGCTTCTTTCATATGGGCATACACCATCCTGCTCTCCTCAGGCAGGTCCAACAGGGTATCCCTACCATCACTCACAAAGCGCCCCCACAATCCCGCTCCCCAATCCTGCTCAGGGACCCGGTGGGACACCATTGCTATCTCATATGCGGCAAACCATTGCCCAATATCCTCACTCTTGTGAAAATCCTTAATGACATCCTTAGGAATATAAACTCTACTCTCAGGAGTTACTAAAGGTATGCTGCCACCAGAGGGGGAGACCGGGACACTCCTCGCCCTGATCTCTATCTCCCTCAACATTCTCTCATGCTCCATCCTCCTTTTTTCAAGTTCAATTGACAATCGATTTTTCTCAATGTCTAACTTCTTACTCTCAAGGTCCTTCTGACCTTCCAATTTAGCCATCTCCAAACTATGCCTCCTATCTCTCTCCCTGTCCTCCAGCTCTTCTGGGGTCAGGCTCCTTTGGGATACACTAGTACCTGGATTGGAGGGTGTTCTATCTCCCCCTCTACTGCATCATCCTGCTGCCCTCCAGCATTCTCTTCCTCATCCCCAGTGGACCCTCTGGCTTCCCACCAGTCCTTCAGCGCCTTGTGGTACTCCTCCTTCCTAGAGAGACCTATCACGGGGACTGCAAATTGTTTACAAAATGACTTCAGCTGTTTGGCAGTATAGGTATCTAATCTTTCCATCTCAAAGGTGAGATCCTCCGAAGCGTTGGATGTTGGCCTTCCCATATTAGCAGTACTCATGGCAGCGATCAACGATTCAATACTAGAACAACCAACCCAAAAAAAAAATTCGAAGAGGGAAAAAAAAACCCTGCGTGACTGCGCTTTGGTCTGTACTCACTAGTGGAGTCTACCAGTTATTGTACGTGGATCATAAATGCAAGTCCTGATGCTCACCGCTGACCGCCAATGTTAGAAATGGGGGTCTCTAGTTGGCAATGGCTGGCGCCACTGTCCAAATAGGGACCCTTCTTCCTAAGTCAGGGCAAGTGGGCTACCCCTTTGATAACCCCTGCTCAACCCTGTGGTAACGTAGCACGAGCAGTTAGGCCTATCTCAGAGGCAGTGTGTGAAGCATTTATGACCATGCACAATAAGGCAGTAACGACACCACAAAAGGACACAACTCAAGTAGGTATAGAAAAATAGTATCTTTATCTAAGGTTTAGCACGAGACTCTCAAAAGCGTTTTAACCAGTCACAATGCACGTAAATCAGTAGGGACTTAAAAAGGCAATAACGTATTCACCAGAACGTGGCACTGACTGAGTTCAAGGCCTGGGTCTACGCGACCCGTTGCGCACCAGATACCTGCCGTTGGACGGGGACACAGCACGTAGCTTCTCGAAGAAGCGGAGACGGTGACAGGCGGACTCCCAGCGACCACAACTCTTGTCTGCAGTGGTCCGCAACGTGCACTCACAATGATTCGGGCACTCGGGGACAGGCGGGCTCCCAGCGGCAGCAGCACGCGGCTGCGGCGGCCCAGGCTGGTGGTGGCGATGACTCTCGTTGTGCAGCTCCGTGGTGGGCTCACAGCGGCAGCAGCTCTCTCTTAGCTGCGGCGGCCCACAGGATGACTCACGATGATGCAAAATTGGCAAAGGTACGGGCACTCAGCGGCAACAGCTCTCTTTTAGCTGCGGCGGCCCACGGGACAAATCACGATGATGCAAAGTCGGCAAAGGTGCGAGCACTCGGCGGCAGCAGCTCTTTCTTAGCTGCGGCGGCCCACAGGACAAATCCCGATGATGCAAAGTTGGCAAAGGTGCGAGCACTCCGCGGCAGCAGCTCTCTCTTAGCTGCGGCGGCTCACAGGACAAATCACGATGATGCAAAGTTGGCAAAGGTGCGAGCACTCCGCGGCAGCAGCTCTCTCTAGCTGCGGCGGCTCACAGGACAAATCACGATGATGCAAAGTTAGCAAAGGTGCGAGCACTCAGCGGCAGCAGCTCTCTCTTAGCTGCGGCGGCTCACAGGACAAATCACGATGATGGACAGCTGACACAAGTGCGGGCACTCAGCGGCAACAGCTCTCTCTTAGCTGCGGCGGCCCACAGGACAAATCACGATGATGCACAGCTGACACAAGTGCGGGCACTCAGCGGCAACAGCTCTTTCTTAGCTGCGGCGGCCCACAGGGCAAATCACGATGATTCACAGCTGACACAAGGGCAGGCACTCAGCGGCAACAGCTCTCTCTTAGCTGCGGCGGGCCACAGGACAAATCACGATGATGCACAGCTGACACAAGTGCGGGCACTCAGCGGCAACAGCTCTCTCTAGCTGCGGCGGCCCACAGGACAAATCGATGTCGATGAGGCAAAGTTGGGAAAGGTGCGGGCACTCAGCGGCAGCAGCTCTCTCTTAGCTGCGGCGGCCCACAGGACAAAGGATGATCTCGACCAGGCTGGCACAACGGCGGGCACTCAGCGGCTACAGCTCTCTCTTAACTGTGGCGGCCCACACAGATTCAGCGAAGGTTCCGAAGGTTCCAATTAAGACGGGCGCTCAACGGCGGCAGCTCTCTCTTAGCTGCGGCGGCCCACACACAGAGTTAACAAGGGTTACCAGTCCGCGTTCCTCACAGTAGAACTAGAGGTTCCGGATTACTCGACGGAGGCCTCACCTGCAAGTAGAATCCCTAGCACAGGAATTCAGACGGCTGACGGGGTGAAGTCTAATGTCCCTGAGACTTCAGCAGGAGGCGCTCTCAATTCAGGCCCTCGGGTAGTTTCTTCAGCAAGCTTGGTGAAAGTTTCAAAGTCCTTTCCTCTGTTCACTCGGACAGAGTTTCGTCTTGACATCCAGAAGGAACACACTTGAACAAGGTTTCAGCGCAGCGTTTTATACCTAAAAAGTCTTTGTTCTCTGCAGTCACAAATCACTGCATCCAGCCAGAACCAGTTCGGTGGGGTCGGGGAGCACTTGGTTTACGAGGCGACATCCTGCCCTTTGAGAATCTGGGGGTCTGCTATCAGACGCCCAGTGGGAGGTGGAGCCATCATTCACCTTGCCAGGCACGGCCCTGCTCAGATCAAAGAGTCACCCCTCCCCATACTCTAAATGCCGATCTCTCTCTCCAGCCAGGTCTGACCCAGCTGGCCCTGCTGCTCCAAAACCAGACGGCCAATACACACGCTAGCAAAGCCTACAGGAAAGCTTAGGCCAGAAAATACCTCGTTTCTAGCAGCGGCATTTTCGAACACGGACTACGCAAAAGATCCTTACTAAAAGATGTATCTCAATGTCCTGAGCTTAAACATATCAAACTCGAAGTTCCTATCGGGTTCCTGGGGGCAGGTAGGATTATGGGATGTAATACTCAGCCTGCCCATTCTGGCCTATGAGAACGGATAGCCTCACAATAGTAAGCAGTGAAATGGAGGGTAACTCGCTATTAGAACATGCTACACAGACATACTTTAAAAGCTGCTTCGGTGGGTAGCGCAAATCAGCGCTGCAGGCCCACCAGCAGGATTTGGTCTACCAGCCCTGGGCACACACAGTGCACTTATACTAGGGACTGACAGGTAAACCAAACGAGCCAATTATGGTTATCCCAATTCATACAGTTATCTTTACACAGGGAGCATTCACGCTGTGGCACTGATTGGCAGTGGCACAGCGCCCAGAGCATCTAAATCCAGCCAACATAACAGATAGGAAGCGAAAAGAGGAAGGGAGACCCGCGCCAATGATGCCAGGTCTAACACGCGTCCCCTCCAGCTGAAATGTGGGGAGAACTAACCATCCCCTTGGGAGTTCTCATCACTAAGGCGGAAAAATCTGGACAGACCGTCAGCATTGGCGTGTTCTGTACCAGGGCGGTGTTCCACCGTGAAATCCATACCCTGTAGGGAAATGGACCACCTCAGCAACTTGGGATTCTCACCCCTCATATGCATCAACCATCTAAGGGGCCTGTGGTCTGTCTGAACCCGGAAGTGAGTCCCAAACAGATATGGTCTCAGCTTCTTCAGCGCCCAGACCACAGCAAATGCCTCACGCTCAATTGCACTCCACCTCTGTTCCTGGGGAAGTAACCTCCTGCTCAGGAAGGCAACCGGTTGGTCTAGTCCCTCCTCATTGATCTGTGACAGAACAGCCCCTATACCATGCTCTGAGGCGTCTGTCTGGACAACAAATTCCTTTGAAAAGTTGGGCGCCTGAAGCATGAGTGCGGTGCATATGGCAGTCTTCAGGGCGTCAAACGCGTTCTGACAGGTGTCAGTCCAGTTTACCTTCTTTGGCTGCTACTTAGAAGTCAGCTCAGTCAAGGGTGCAACAATGTTGCCATATCCCTTGACAAACCTCCTGTAGTACCCTGTGAGTCCTAAGAAGGCTCTCACCTGCGTCCGAGTCTTGGGGGGTTCCCATGCCAGGATAGTTTCAATTTTGGGCTGAAGGGGCGCCACCTGGCCGCTCTCCACCTGGTGTCCCAAATACACTACAGAACCCTGCCCAATCTGGCACTTACTGGCTTTGATTGTGAGGCCTGCCTTCTGCAGTGCCATCAATACCTCCCAGAGGTGGCGCAGGTGGTCTTCCCAAGAGGAGCTAAACACCGCAATGTCATCCAGGTAGGCGGCACTGAAGTCTTCCAGCCCAACCAACACCCTGTTGACCAGCCTCTGAAAGGTGGCAGGGGCATTCTTCATTCCAAAGGGCATCACCCGGAACTGGTAGTGCCCATCGGGTGTGGAGAATGCTGACCTCTCCTTTGCTCCCTCGGTCAAGGCGATCTGCCAATACCCAGACGTCAAATCAAATGTGCTGAGGTATTTTGCAGCCCTAACCGATCTATGAGCTCATCAGCTCTGGGGATGGGGTGCACGTCAGTCTTCGTGACTGAATTGAGGCCCCGATAATCCATGCAGAACCGAAGTTCTGGGGTGGTACCAGGCGCTGCAGCTTTTGGTACCAGTACCACTGGGCTGGACCAAGGGCTGCTAGAGAACTCAATCACCCCAAGGGCAAACATTTTGGTAACCTCATCCTTAATGTAGGCCCTTACCCGGTCAGTCACTCGGTAAGCCTTGTGCTTAATGGGAGGACTGTCCCCAGTGTCCACGTCATGGACACACCAATCAGTGACACTAGGTACCAGGGAGAACAGATCACTGAATTGCCCCAACAGTTGGCGACAATCACCCTGCTGGTCAGGGGTCAGTGTGGTGGAGAGGACCACACCCTCCACTGACCCATCTCGCTCCCCTGCACACAGGAGGTCAGGAAGGGGCTCGCTCTCCTCCTCCATCCCAGCATCTGTGGCCAGAAGCATGCCCACTTCAGACCTCTCAAAGTGGGGCTCCAGGCGGTTAACATGCAGGACCCGCAAGGGGTTCCTGGGAGACTGCAAGTCCACCACGTAGGTAACAGGACTCTTGCGCTCCACCACCTCAAAGGGGCCGGTCCACCTATCCTGGAGCGCACAGGGCTCCACCGGGGCCATGACCCAAACCTTCTGTCCAGGCTGAAACTCGATCAGAGTGGCATTGTGATCGTGCCAGCGTTTCATCTCTTCCTGGCTGGCTTCCAGGTTTGCCTCAGCAAGTTTCCTGAAATGCCGAGTCTGGTTCCTGAAGGCCAGCATGTAACTAAACACATCCTGGGGAGGTTTCCTGGGAGATTGCTCCCAGCCTTCCTTGACCAGACTCAGAGGCCCTCTTACCGGGTGACCATAGAGCAGCTCAAAGGGACTGAACCCTAAGGACTTCTGTGGCACCTCACGGTAAGCAAACAACAGGCATGGCAAGAGGACGTCCCACTTACGCCTCATGGGCTCACCTAGGCCCATAATCATGCCCTTGAGGGTCCGGTTGAATCTCTCAACCAGCCCATTACCCTGGGGGTGGTAAGGAGTGGTGAACTTATATGTTACCCCACACTCCTCCCACAGAGACTTCATGTACTTGGAGATGAAGTTAGTTCCCCTATCGGACACCACCTCTCTGGGGAATCCCACACGGGAGAAAATCCCCATCAGTGCCCGTCTCACCACGGGGGCCGTCACTGTCCTGAGCGGGATGGCCTCAGGGTATCTGGTGGCATGGTCCACCAAGACCATGATGAACCTGTTGCCCATGGCTGTCTTGGGATCCAGAGGCCCTACAATATCAATGCCCACTCTCTCGAATGGGGTGCTCACAACGGGAAAGGGCTGGAGTGGGGCCTTAATCTTCCCCCCACTCTTCCCACTTGCCTGGCAAGTCTCACATGTCCTGCAGTGAGCATCTGAGCTCCTGCGCATCTGGGGCCAATAGAAGTGGGTGACCAGCCTCTCAAAGGTCTTGGTCTGCCCCAGATGTCCGGCCAGTGGCACATCATGAGCCAACCCCAGTAGGAAGGTCCTGAAGTGCTGGGGTACCACCAGCACACGGGCTGACCCAGGCTCAGCAACCTTAGGCTCGCTGTAAAGGAGATCATTCTCCCAATAGATCCAATGTGACCCTGTCTGATCACCTGCGGCCTGGGTGGCGGCCTGTCGCCGCACCCCCTCAAGAGAAGGGCTGGTTCTCTGTTGCTCGCAAAATTCCTCCCTGGAGGGCCCCCCTTCCTGCTGCCAATGGGTCAGCTTGGGTAGGTCCCCCAGTTCAGCCACTTGTTCCCCTGTAGGTTCCAGGGCATCCCCCTCAAGGTCTGCTCGCTCCGGGACCGTGGGAACCGTGGGGGCCAGTTTCCCACGCCCCCTACCCCTTCTCTTTAAGGCAGGGGCCTGGGCCATACTTTCAGGCTCCAGACCCTCCTGAACATCCTTCTGAGCTGTCATGGACCGAGTGGTCGCACACGCCCACTCAGGCAGACCCAACATTTCCAAATGAGACTTTCTCTCCACCGTAGCCCACGGGGAGTTCTCTAGATCATTGCCCAACAGACAGTCTACCGGCATGGCGGGCCTCACAGCCACTTGAAGAGTTCCTGAGACCCCCCCACTCGAAGGGAACCTGAGCCACTTCACACTGGCTCTCTGAGTTGTCTGCTGACACTACGGGCAGAATGCATGGGGGACAACCTGCTCTTTGGACACCAACCGGGAGCTGACAGCAGTCACACTAGCTCCGGTGTCCCTGAGAGCCTCCACCCTATGGCCATTGAAGGTCATCCACTGCCGGTACTTCCTAGTGTTATTAGGCAGTGTGGGGTTAGGGACCTTCTCAAAGTCTCCTAGCGAGACAAGGGTTAACTCTACGGGATCCCACCCACCTTGGACCTCTACCTCCTCCCCCCCCAGGGCTACACTGGCAATCTGGCGGGATGGTGCACGGGGTGCTGCACGAGGGGATGCATTGGGGTCCCTCTGGGGACACTGGGGATCATAATACCGGTGACCCACTTGACCACACTTGAAACAAGTGAGTGGCCCCCTCTGAACAGGCCTACCTGTCGGGGACACTGGCTTCTTCTTAGGGGGAGGCTGGGACACCACTGCTTGGTTCCCTTGGGAATTACTTTGGGGCCCTCTCTGGAACTCCCTCGGCTTACCCTTGTCCCCCCCACTTCTCTGCTGGGGACCCTGCCCACCTCTGGTGAAGTCTCCCACAAAACCTTTGCGGACCCGGGTGTTCACCCAGCGGTCCGCCTCCTCAGCAAGCTTCCTAGGGTTAGTCAGCTTGCTATCAATCAGGTGCTGGCATAGCTCTGGAAAACAGTTACTAGAAAAATGCTCCCACGCAAACAAATCATACAATTGCTCGAAAGTTTCCACTTTGCTACCCTTTACCCAGCGATCCATTGCTCTGCAGAAAAAAGACACATATTCAACCCACGTGGTACCCTCTAACTTCTTACAGGTCCTAAACCTCTGCCTGTACATTTCTGGGGTCAAACCATAACGGGTCATCAAAGCTTCTTTCATATGGGCATACACCATCCTGCTCTCCTCAGGCAGGTCCAACAGGGTATCCCTACCATCACTCACAAAGCGCCCCCACAATCCCGCTCCCCAATCCTGCTCAGGGACCCGGTGGGACACCATTGCTATCTCATATGCGGCAAACCATTGCCCAATATCCTCACTCTTGTGAAAATCCTTAATGACATCCTTAGGAATATAAACTCTACTCTCAGGAGTTACTAAAGGTATGCTGCCACCAGAGGGGAGACCGGGACACTCCTCGCCCTGATCTCTATCTCCCTCAACATTCTCTCATGCTCCATCCTCCTTTTCTCAAGTTCAATTGACAATCGATTTTTCTCAATGTCTAACTTCTTACTCTCAAGGTCCTTCTGACCTTCCAATTTAGCCATCTCCAAACTATGCCTCCTATCTCTCTCCCTGTCCTCCAGCTCTTCTGGGGTCAGGCTCCTTTGGGATACACTAGTACCTGGATTGGAGGGTGTTCTATCTCCCCCTCTACTGCATCATCCTGCTGCCCTCCAGCATTCTCTTCCTCATCCCCAGTGGACCCTCTGGCTTCCCACCAGTCCTTCAGCGCCTTGTGGTACTCCTCCTTCCTAGAGAGACCTATCACGGGGACTGCAAATTGTTTACAAAATGACTTCAGCTGTTTGGCATTATAGGTATCTAATCTTTCCATCTCAAAGGTGAGATCCTCCGAAGCGTTGGATGTTGGCCTTCCCATATTAGCAGTACTCATGGCAGCGATCAACGATTCAATACTAGAACAACCAACCCAAAAAAAAAATTCGAAGAGGGAAAAAAAAACCCTGCGTGACTGCGCTTTGGTCTGTACTCACTAGTGGAGTCTACCAGTTATTGTACGTGGATCATAAATGCAAGTCCTGATGCTCACCGCTGACCGCCAATGTTAGAAATGGGGGTCTCTAGTTGGCAATGGCTGGCGCCACTGTCCAAATAGGGTCCCTTCTTCCTAAGTCAGGGCAAGTGGGCTACCCCCTTTGATAACCCCTGCTCAACCCTGTGGTAACGTAGCACGAGCAGTTAGGCCTATCGCAGAGGCAGTGTGTGAAGCATTTATGACCATGCACAATAAGGCAGTAACGACACCCAAAAGGACACCACTCAAGTAGGTATAGAAAAATAGTATCTTTATCTAAGGTTTAGCACGAGACTCTCAAAAGCGTTTTAACCAGTTACAATGCACGTAAATCAGTAGGGACTTAAAAAGGCAATAACGTATTCACCAGAACGTGGCACTGACTGAGTTCAAGGCCTGGGTCTACGCGACCCGTTGCGCACCAGATACCTGGCGTTGGACGGGGTCACAGCACGTAGCTTCTCGAAGAAGCGGAGACGGTGACAGGCGGACTCCCAGCGACCACAATTCTGGTCTGCAGTGGTCCGCAACGTGCACTCACAATGATTCGGGCACTCGGGGACAGGCGGGCTCCCAGCGACAGCAGCACGCGGCTGCGGCGGCCCGGGCTGGTGGTGGCGATGACTCTTGTCGTGCAGCTCCGTGGTGGGGTCACAGCGGCAGCAGCTCTCTCTTAGCTGTGGCGGCCCACAGGATGACTCACAATGATGCAAAATTGGCAAAGGTGCGGGCACTCAGCGGCAACAGCTCTCTTTTAGCTGCGGCGGCCCACGGGACAAATCACGATGATGCAAAGTCGGCAAAGGTGCGAGCACTCGGCGGCAGCAGCTCTTTCTTAGCTGCGGCGGCCCACAGGACAAATCCTGATGATGCAAAGTTGGCAAAGGTGCGAGCACTCCACGGCAGCAGCTCTCTCTTAGCTGCGGCGGCTCACAGGGCAAATCACGATGATGCGAAGTTGGCAAAGGTGCGAGCACTCCGCGGCAGCAGCTCTCTCTTAGCTGCGGCGGCTCACATGACAAATCACGATGATGCAAAGTTAGCAAAGGTGCGAGCACTCAGCGGCAGCAGCTCTCTCTTAGCTGCAGCGGCTCACAGGACAAATCACGATGATGGACAGCTGACACAAGTGAGGGCACTCAGCGGCAACAGCTCTCTCTTAGCTGCGGCGGCCCACAGGACAAATCACGATGATGCACAGCTGACACAAGTGCGGGCACTCAGCGGCAACAGCTCTTTCTTAGCTGCGGCGGCCCACAGGGCAAATCACGATGATTCACAGCTGACACAAGGGCAGGCACTCAGCGGCAACAGCTCCCTCTTAGCTGCGGCGGGCCACAGGACAAATCACGATGATGCACAGCTGACACAAGTGCGGGCACTCAGCGGCAACAGCTCTCTCTTAGCTGCGGCGGCCCACAGGACAAATCGATGTCGATGAGGCAAAGTTGGGAAAGGTGCGGGCACTCAGCGGCAGCAGCTCTCTCTTAGCTGCGGCGGCCCACAGGACAAAGGATGATCTCGACCAGGCTGGCACAACGGCGGGCACTCAGCGGCTACAGCTCCCTCTTAACTGAGGCGGCCCACACAGATTCAGCGAAGGTTCCGAAGGTTCCAATTAAGACGGGCGCTCAACGGCGGCAGCTCTCTCTTAGCTGCGGCGGCCCACACACAGAGTTAACAAGGGTTACCAGTCCGCGTTCCTCACAGTAGCACTAGAGGTTCCGGATTACTCGACGGAGGCCTCACCTGCAAGTAGAATCCCTAGCACAGGAATTCAGACGGCTGACGGGGTGAAGTCTAATGTCCCTGAGACTTCATCAGGAGGCACTCTCAATTCAGGCCCTCGGGTAGTTTCTTCAGCAAGCTTGGTGAAAGTTTCAAAGTTCTTTCCTCTGTTCACTCGGACAGAGTTTCGTCTTGACATCCAGAAGGAACACACCTGAACAAGGTTTCAGCGCAGCGTTTTATACCTAAAAAGTCTTTGTTCTCTGCAGTCACAAATCACTGCATCCAGCCAGAACCAGTTCGGTGGGGTCGGGGAGCACTTGGTTTACGAGGCGACATCCTGCCCTTTGAGAATCTGGGGGTCTGCTATCAGACGCCCAGTGGGAGGTGGAGCCATCATTCACCTTGCCAGGCACGGCCCTGCTCAGATCAAAGAGTCACCCCTCCCCATACTCTAAATGCCGATCTCTCTCTCCAGCCAGGTCTGACCCAGCTGGCCCTGCTGCTCCAAAACCAGAGGGCCAATACACACACTAGCAAAGCATACAGGAAAGCTTAGGCCAGAAAATACCTCGTTTCTAGCAGCGGCATTTTCGAACACGGACTACGCAAAAGATCCTTACTAAAAGATGTATCTCAATGTCCTGAGCTTAAACATATCAAACTCGAAGTTCCTATCGGGTTCCTGGGGGCAGGTAGGATTATGGGATGTAATACTCAGCCTGCCCATTCTGGCCTATGAGAACGGATAGCCTCACAATAGTAAGCAGTGAAATGGAGGGTAACTCGCTCTTAGAACATGCTACACAGACATACTTTAAAAGCTGCTTCAGTGGGTAGCGCAAATCAGCGCTGCAGGCCCACCAGCAGGATTTGGTCTACCAGCCCTGGGCACACACAGTGCACTTATACTAGGGACTGACAGGTAAACCAAACGAGCCAATTATGGTTATCCCAATTCATACAGTTATCTTTACACAGGGAGCATTCGCGCTGTGGCACTGATTGGCAGTGGCACTGCGCCCAGAGCATCTAAATCCAGCCAACATAAAAGATAGGAAGCGAAAAGAGGAAGGGAGACCCGTGCCAATGATGCCAGGTCTAACACTATAATTATTAAAAATCACCACATCCGCCGATCGCATAATTCCAGTGGCCCATAGCAGACCTCAACAATCAAAGCTGCGTTCACCAGCCTTCCAGCCACCTGCGCTCGTCCGGACTCCTACTTGCACACATGGCACACATAGGGAAAACCAGATCTGGCAGGCGCGCCTTCTCCCACATCGCTCCTAAAGTGTGGAACGATTTGCCACTACACATAACAACCTACTCTGAAAACCAAGCTTTTCGATTCGAGTCTAGACTCACACCTCGGCTACAAGATACCCTCCCGGGTGACAGTGCGCGCTACAAATCTGCCGGGCAGGGCTGCAATACATTTAATGGGGCGAGACCAGCGTTTGTTAATAGGACTGATACAGTTTTAATTAAATGGGTCCAGCGTTTCTCAGCAGGCCATGTTTCAGAAGAGGGAATTTACTTTTACTGTGGAGTGGCACTACCCTGTGAGGGCATGTGTCAACAGGGCAGTACCAGCAGACATGTTGAGAAGTTTTAGCAGGAACCAGGTCACAAAATATTATTCCGGCCACACCTAGACCTGCACGAGCATCTGTTTCCAAATATAAAGAGAGAAAACACGGCAGGTCCGGAACGTAGCGCCATCTATTGGTACAGCCAGGTTATCTGCCTCAGCATTCAGAAACGGAAGGTTTCAAAAAATAGAAATACATTTTGCAGCGTGGGACGCTTAAGGGGCGCTGAAATAATGTCTTCCCGCCTCCCTCTTCTGACAGCCTCCAGTACCAGCACTTCCGAAGGGGGAGCATCTGAGGTAGGCGCTATACTTGTAATGGGCACTTCACCGCGGGGACAGTCACTATGTAATAAACAGGGTTATTACATGTATTTCTTGGCATAGCTGCAAAGTCTGCATTTCTTTAAATAAAACAACGCCTAAACTCCGTAGCCTGAAAATAAATGACGTCAGGACAGAACGTGGAGTTCTAGGCAGGCGTGCCACGCACCGAATGGGCAGCCCCTGCAACGCTTACAGCAGAGCGTGTCTGAGGGGCGGCTGTACTTTTAATGGGGCAGGAGACGTTTACCGAAATTAGTGAAAATGCTCCCTTTCTCTCTCTCTCGGTTTAATTCAAACGCTCACTCAGTTTCTCTTTGTCTCTTTCTGTCTTTCTCTTTCTTTCTCTCTCTGTCCTTCTCTTTCTGGCTCTCACTCTCTTTCTTTCCCTCTCTCGCTCGCTCTTTCTCTCACTCAGGCATCAATTCTGGGGGCGTGGGGGGGTCAAGGAGAGCCTTAAATTAAGCGCCGCCTGGACCTACAGGGGTAGAATGGGATTTCTAACAATCCCAGGATACGGGGGTCTTCAGGTAAATGATTTAGGTTTGAAGTCTGGGGCTCACCAGCTGCAGGAGGAGCCCTCTCGTCCACGAGGTGCAGCCGCTTCTAAAACGTATTCTACGTCACGTGACAGGTATTGTGCAAGCGCAGCGCCAAAGCCCAATAAAGAGCTGAATCAGAAAAATAAGATAACAGGCAGAAGAAATGATGAAAGCAGGGTCATGATTGGGCAGCAGCCTTCATGGGACCTACAGGTGATGTAAAGACACCGTGTCTTGAAGGGAGTGACACCGCTGCAGAGTCCACACCCCACGCGCGCTTAACAGCCTCTTAGGAGGTCCCACTTTTTATTAAGGAGATCTCTACACTTTGACACGCACACACGCTTTAAAGGGCGTCACTGCAGGCTAATTTTAACTTGTCAGTGTTTCATTTCCCTATTTTATGCTGGATTGGTTGTTTGTAATTTATAATGCTGAGTTGCATTTCTTTGTTGGTTAGTTTCTGGAAATGTGACGTTCTTTCGTTGTTTTGCCATATAAGCAACCCTGTAGCTCATATCTGGCACTAGCGTAGCCTCGAGGCGCTGCAGCTCGTGGGTAGCATTCCACTCCGCTCAGCGCTTTTTCGGTGAACCCCATGACAAGCAAAGAAGCCTAGAAATGTTGTGTTACGAAGAAGCAGGGCACAAGTCCTAAACAAGCGCTCGCCATCTGTTTTCACTCAGCCCCGTGTTTACGGGGCTGAGTGAAAACAGATGGTACCCATAAAGATAAAGTGCTTTGCGACAGCAGCAAAGCAGACGAGACAGTCCGGATGGGCCGGACCAAAAGGCCAAAGGGAGGCAACGCAAACAGCTCATTTCCAATGGCAGGCCACCGTTTAGCATAAATGGTGATGCCAGACAATGGAAATGAGGGGCGGGGCTTAAAGCCCTTTTCTGAAATCCCTCTCTCACAAAATCTCTCGCCAGCGATCAGCGCATGCGCTGCAACGCAGGCGAGACCTAATAAAGGGTTAAATAAAAAGCATCATTAACAACAGCCTTAAAACAACCCATTAAAAGGGTAAAGGCTGAATCTATCAACCATTCTCTAGTTGGAGAGTCAGCCTATCAATCTATCTTAGAAGCAATAGCAGAAGTGTCGTACTTTGCCACTTTTTGATTTTTAGTGGGCCATGTAAGGTTTGGCAGAGCAAAGGACCAGTCGAAATTTCCAAGGCCTCTCACCTTTCCTATCATGCAATTTCTGTGCAGATTTAGAGTTAGTGGAACAGCTAGGTTTCCAATGAAGGAGCCTCAGTTGGCTCTGCCATGCAACCATATGGCCTGTCAGCCTATCCATCGCCGGACCACAGGGTCAATGAGTTAAGAGGCCTACCTGTTTTTGGTGGGCTTCCAGGTGCACATTTTCCCTTCCTTTGTCGGCCATGCAAGACGTGATGGACCTAGGAAAGGAAAATCGCCAAAGGGCCCTAAGCAGAGGGACAAAGTTCCCTGTCAATCAGGGCCATTACTTTTTTGTTTTGCAGAACAATCTCCCACTTTGGGGTGCTGTTTTTGTAAATGATAAACTAATCTAAAAGAGCAGCCAACATGGCGCCCAGCTGGTAACGCATCAATCAATCAATCAGGATTTATAAAGCGCAGCTAATCAGCCAATAGGGTATCCAGGCACTTGCAGGTCCTGGAGGCTTATTCAATCAGCCAGGTCATGAGGGCCATTCGGAATTCCAGAAGTGAGGTGGTGATCCAGAGGTGTGTGGGGAGGCTGTTCCAGGTCTTTGCTGCGATGTGGAGAGAAGGAGTGTCCTCCACTTCTGCTTCGGAGGATGCGTGGATATGGACAAGTGAAAGGGAGGCGGAGCGTAGTCTTCTCGACGTTTGGCGGAAGTTCAGGTGGTGGTTAATGTATGCGGGCCCTTGGTTGTGTAGAGCCTTGTGTGCATGGGTCGACAGCTTCATTTGGCATCTATTCTGTACGGGGAGCCAGCGGAGTTGCCAGAGGCGGGGTGTGATTGTGGGTTCGTCGGGGTAGGCTGAGGTTGAGTCTGGCTGTGGCGTTCTGTATGGTCTGAAGTCTCTGTAGTAGTTGTGCGGTGATTCCTACATAGAGGGTGTTGCCGTAGTCCAGTCGGCTGGTGATAAGGGCCTGTGCCATAGTGCGTCTCGTGTGTAGGGGTACCCACTTGAAGATCTTATGTAGCATGCGCAGAGTGAGGAAGCAGTCAGAGGAGACGGCGTTGATCTGTGATTTCATGGTGAACTTGTTGTCAATGATGATTGCGAGGTTTCTGGCATGGTCGGAGGGACTGGGTGCAGGTCCTAGGCCTGATGGCCACCAGGAGTCATTTCATGTGTTGCTTTTGTTGCCAAAGATCAGTACTTCCGTCTTGTCTATGTTCAGCTGCAGGCAGCTGTTCTTCATCTAGTCGGCGAAGTTTGTCATACATCTGTTGAAGTTGGTTCTGGTGGTGGTGGGGTCGTCGGTGAGTGAGAGGATGAGTTGGGTGTCGTCTGCGTAGGAAATTATGTTGAGACCGTGGCATCTGACTATGTTGGCCAGCAGGGTCATATATGCGTTGAAGAGCTTGGGGCTGAGGGATGAGCCCTGGGGGACACTGTAGGTGAGCTCCTTGGGTTTAGAGGTGAACGGTGGGGGGTGGATCCTCTGGATTCCTCCGGTGAGGAAGGAAGTGATCCATCTGAGCACGTCCCCTTGGATGCCAATGTGGTGGAGTCTTTTGATCAGTGTGTGGTGGGATACAGTGTTGAAGGCTGCCGAGAGGTCAAGTAGAATGAAAGCTGCTGTTTCTCTTCGGTCGAGGAGGGTTCAGATGTCATCAGTGGCTGCGATCAGGGCGGTTTTGGTGCTTTGTTTGCTGCGGAAGCCGGATTGGGAGGCTTCGAGTAGCTGGTTCTGCTCCAGGTGTATCATGATTTGATTGTTGATGATATTTTCCAGTACCTTTGCTGGGAATGGGAGCAGGTGCATTGGCCGGTAGTTTTTAAGTTCACTGGGGCCGATGGAGGGTTTATTGAGTAGTGGTCTTACTTCGGCGTGTTTCCAAGGGAAATGTTGCAGTGGTTATAGAGGTGTTGAATAGGGTGGTGATTTCCTGGCCAATCCTTTGGTTTCCAATGTTGAAGATGTGGTGCGGGCTTGGGTCTATGGGAGCTCCCGAGTGGATGGATTTTATGGAGGAGGTGGTGTCCTGGGTGGGGAGGATGTTCTAGGTGGTCAGTGTCTGGTTTGTGTCAGTTACGGTGGTGGCATATCTGTCGAGGAAGTCCGTAGATGTGGGTTGGGGTTCGAAGTTTCTGTATATGATTGCGATCTTGTTGTGGGTGAGGTTTTCGCACAGCTGGAGAATTCCTTAACGATGTTGAAAAGTTCCTTGGTGCTGTTTGCACTGGTTTCGAGGAGTGTGGCAAGGGCTGTCTTCTTTGTTGCCCTCAGCAGGCAGTGTTAGAGGTTGAGGGAGGTCTTGAAGGCTGCCCTGCCAGAGGTGTCCTTGTTGGTGCACCATCTCCTCTCCAACCGATTGCTGTCCAGTTTTGCTGTTCTAAGCTCTTGGGTGTACCAGCTGGCCTTTTAGGAGGATTTTCTCTGGATGTTGCTCTTAATGGTAACGAAGCTGTCTGCACAAGTGCAACCATGGCATGCTAACTGTCAGCATTTAGGCCGTGCGGACACTATGCCGATGGAAGGCCTTTCAGCACAGCAATCCCCAAAAATATAGTGGAGGTTTTTAAATATGGTAGTGAGCGGAGATGAGGTCCCATGCTGATCCAGGAAATATGTTACTTTTATTTAGTCATCCTGAAGACTGATTTATCTGACAGCAACAGAGGTTGAGAAATCCAGTATTTCTGCAATAGAATTTCCTGGGAAGCACCTGGTGCAACTTAGTGCTAGCAAGTTGAGATGGGAGATGCCTTTGCCTTCTGGAGGACCAGAAACAAGCTGGCAGAAGGCACAGTGTGGGGTCCAGCCCATTCCCTCTTACAGACAGTTGACCCTACCTTTGGTCTGGCAGAGTCAGGGAGAATAGACATGGACAGGATGTTAGTCCAGGGTTCAGGGAGGAATGTACAGGCAGTGCAGAATGTGAGCTGTAGCAGACACTTACAACTATCTTGAGATTCCTTTCTGAAAACAGAGATGATCTGGAAGAGCTGCTTGGCGGGACAAGAGACAAAGAAGAGGGTGGAAATGTCACTTCCTAGCTAGCATTATTTTTACTCTTTATTTCCTGAAATGCCTTATGCAGCATGGTTTATCCATTTTGCATGATCTAGCGTTAAACGGGTCATGTACAACTCAGAAGGTACCAAGCTCTTTTATGAACTATATGGTGGGTCTGAAGCTCATAGAAGATACACAGTTCTTAGGAGGGGCCTCTGCTCAAAGGTTGAATACAGTTGTCAGGTGCTTGTACTATAACAAGTCACAAACTCATTCCTATATGCTCAAAATACAGGAATACCAATGGACACTGATATGTGCATTCTAGCACTCAATATCTCAGATATTGTTTCTACTAAGACTATCAGAATACCACGTAGAGTTCTAGGAGTGAATAGATTCTCAGATAGAACCACTACCCTAGTGCTCTGAGGCGACTGAAAAGTGGCATGTTTTTATTTGTATAAGCATCACCTGAATAAATAACTAAATAGAGTCATAATGGAGGCCTCATATGTCCCATTCTGCACCATGATAGATGAATTCTTCCTGAAATAAGCATATACCCATTCTTGACATTGGCTACCGGGAACCCCCATGTATTTGAGATTCACATTCGGCAGATTTCATTAGGCCCCAAAGGCAACATTTGCCTTTGCAGAGCGAAGGAAAATAGACAAGCGTTTCCCACCCCATTTCTGAGTTGTACTTACGGGAGTTAAGGGGCGTTTAGAATTCGAAAGAATCCCTTGCCTCACCCTGAATTCCCAAACTTAGTAAACACACAGGGAGTTATTCACAAAGGTAAACTTACACTTTTCTGTAAGTTTACCACTTTTCGGTATTAACAAAGGTTAACTTAGACCAAAGGTCTAACTTTACTACTTTTCAGTATTCACAAAGGTAAACTTAAACCAAAAGTCTAACTTCACTACTTTTCCGTATTCACAAAGGTAAGTTACAACTAGTAAAGCTAAACTTTTGGTCTAAGCTTACCTCTGTGAATACCAAAAAGTAGTAAACTTACATAATAGTGTAAGTTTACCTTTGTGAATTGGGCCCACAAACCTTAGTATATTATTTTTAGGGCCCCGGCTTTCATTGTATTCACATATATTTTTTATATTTACTTTTTTAACATTTCAGTCTGTATTTAGCCATATTTATTTTTGGGCCATTTTATACATATTTATCCATCTTTATTTTGTGTTTTGAGAACAAATGTAGTCGTAAAATGATATAGTTGGTATGGTTCCACATTTATTTAACTGATAAACATGCACTAATACTTTGATGCCTGTAGCGTTTTAGAAAATTAAGCAGCCAAAAATAAAAAAACACTATACCCACAGGTCAATATTAGCATTAAATACAAATATATGTTCCATAGGCCTGTATTTAAGGAACTCTCATCCTGTTTTTTTTAAATCCCCTCGTTGTTGGTTTTCTCAGCTGTTGGCCTTGGAATTCATGAACAACAGCATGGAGAGTCACTCACAAGAAGCCAGTGGTGGCCGCTCCATTAGGGTGTTGGAGCGCCGCCCCACTGCTTTCTCGCAGTGCGAGCAGTGCTTAATTTGTAAAATATTAAGTGCCAGGGCTCTGACCAGGAGGCCACCGCAGCTTGCACCACCCATCGCCCTTGTCATTGGTGCTAAAACAACTAGTAACCACCTCTCTTGCATGTAAATGCGACAGTTCAGATTATTCCAGGTCCCCAAAGCTAAAGGAATGGCTGGGGAGGCAGGTATTAGCAATTTTAATGTGTATTGTATTCCTAAACTACCGTTGTTCTGCTCATCTCTAAATTAGATGAGCAGCGCCACCATGTGGTGGACTGTTCTCAGTATGGTGTTGACAATTAGTCAGTCAGTCAGTCAAAAAGCTTTATTTCGGCCTTACAGCCCTAAAAGCACATAAAATATTACATATACATGTATCCAAAAACATATATAAAAAGAGAGAAAAAGTAATAAATATTGTGTTAAAAAGTATCATCACTTGTACGGGGTTTAAAAAACAACAGTAGCCAGCAATGACTAGACGCCCCCTTGTCAATACTTGCTAGAGGAATAGTACAACAATCATCCCAGCAATAAAAAAGTGTTTTACATCATGTTGCAAACAATTGCAATGTTACTGTCATCAATTTATATATTTAAAAGCAGCTATTGACTGATAACCCGAAGGGATTAAAAAGTAAGTAAAGAACATTAAGAATATATAAAACATTTTTAAAAGAGAGGTAGGTGAACAAGCGACCCAGGGGAGGAAGAAAATATGTAAAACAAATTTCGGGCTAGGGGATATTCCCCCTTAAAATAGCCACCTATTTAGTACACACTCTATTGAGGTTCTTCTGAGTTCTTTTTCTTTAGAATGGCCCTACGGATACACCACATCGAATATAAAAACCTGGAGATGGCAAACACGATTAACGGGTCTGTTTCGTGTTTGAGGAGTCTGTAAGCCTCAGTATGGTGTCTGATTCCCAGGTTTCTGCAGAGCTGAAGAACCCATTTAGACCTTGGCCTTTTATAGGCGGGGCAAAAAAGGACTGCGTGGAGATCTGTTTCGTCAACTATGTCACACCCAGGGCAGTCTAATTTAGACATTCCCTGCCATTTATTAGTGAGTGCTCGAACCGGGAGCACCCCATGTCTAAATTGTAGGAACAGTTTCTTCGCAAGCAGTGGTTGAATACTGTCCAATACCAGCTCAAGCTTGTATTGCTGTTTGACCTCTAAAAATTTTGAGGTCAGACTACTGGGATTAATACTCTGATACAATTGGACCATTTTGTGTTCCCTGTAGGAAGCGAATAGAGCCTTTTTGGGGATAGAGGGGCAAGTCTCTTCAGGAGTTAACCACATGTCTACCCTCCCCAATGCCTGGCAAGAATTCCTTATATAAGCCAACCAAGGTAGGTTCCCCGCTCCCAAGAGGGACATGACATCCTTTAGCTCCTCCCTATAATTGGCCAGCTCTGGTATACTCCAGAGACGACGCCAATATAAGAGTGGTCGGAAGGCAACAACATCTGCTATGGGACCGATCCCCAAGTCCATCCTAAGGGGTGTTAGCGGAGTGCTCATGGGGAGGCTCAGCAATTGCCTTAAAAATAAGTTCTCTGTCATGGATAGCATATTTGCCGAACAATAGCCCCAGAGTTCTGCCCCATATAGCGTGGCTCCCCTAGCCTGTGTTTTATATATTTCTGCTGGTGGGCCTATCACCTTCTGGGAGCAATTTTTATATATTTTTAAAATGCCACCTGCGGACTGAGTCAATTTGAGGTTAGCTTTCTTAACTTGTGGTCCCCAGTTCATCTTATCATTGAGTGTGAGCCCTAAATAATCAAATACGGGCACCCTCTCTAAAGCCTTGCCATCCAGTTGGGGATGTGGACAATTAATAGTGTTGGCATGGAAAACCATATATTTGGTTTTTTGAAGATTTATCTCCAATCCCCTCTTCCTACAAAAGGCACTAAATACTTCAAGTACACGCTGCATACCCATGGGTGACTTAGAGAGTAGCAGCGTGTCGATCCGCGAACATAAGTGCTGGAATTTTACGATTTGCCAACCTCGGTGCGTCTATATCTTTCCCTGCTAATAAGGTTTCAATTAAACCATTTAAGAAGAGGGAGAACAGGGTCGGGCAAGGACACATCCCTGTCTCACCTCTTTCTCTACGGGGAAGGGAGCTGTCAACTCGCCTTTTTGCCAAATCTAATTCTTGCATAATTATCTTGGTGCAGGCGTTTCAGCTGATGGGAAAGGTAATCAGGTAAACCCATATCATGAAGTATGTCCCATAGCTGATCTCGCCGCACCATATCAAATGCGGATTTAAGATCCACAAATGTGACATAGAGGCTGCCACCCTCTAGGACCACGATTTTCCAATGGATCAACTGTAATCTAAAGATCTGGTCAATAGTCGAGGTCTTGGCCCTAAATCCAGCTTGCAGAGGTGTTAGTACATTGTTTTCTTCTATCCAGCTTAAAAGTCGACCCAAAAGAACACGAGCATAGATTTTTTGGGTAACGTCTATGAGGCTTATTGGGCGATAATTAGCTGGGTTAAGAGGTGTACCTTTTTATAAATAGGAATGATCTCTGCCCCTGCCCAGGTCGGAGGCAACGCCATACCTTGTAGGATGGCATTAAATAATAAACATAAATATGGTGCCCAAACTGCTGGTTCGGTACGAAATAGGTCACCAGGTATCTTGTCTAGCCCAGGTGACTTGGCTGGTAATAGGTTGCTCAAGGCCACTGTGATCTCCTTCATTGTGCAGGGGGGGGTATTCAAGTTTGGGGGTTACTTCAACGGCCGCTAATACTTCGCTGCGATCTTCTACCCCTATTACAGGCCGCGAGTATAAAGATTTGAAGTGGGATCTCCAAACTTCTTCCCCCAGATTGGGTCCAAGGGCCAAATGGCCTTCGGGTTTCCCTGTCTTGACTAAATTCCAGAAGCCTCGCATATCGTGGTTATCAAGAGCTATTTTAATGGCCTCCCATTTATCTATCTCCCAGTTAGTTTTTGCATCAGTTGTAGTTTTTTTGTAGAAGGCTCTAGCTTCTTTTATTCGTAATTTATCATTCTCTCCGATTCTAGTTACTAAGGCCTGCTTAGCTTTCCTACATGTTTTGTCGTACCATGGGTGCTTAGGTTTAAAGTTTTGCGTGGTCTTATCACTATTATAGAAAAACGGAGCCAATGTAGATAGTAGATCCTGGTAGTTTTTTCCCATCGCCAATTGCGATGCCACGTCCCAATTATTTACAGGCAACTGAAAAGCAGTTTCCAGGAAGGGGGCAATTTGCTGATATAAAGTCGCCACTTTCTCTGGTGTCTGTACAAAAGCCCCCAGCGTACCCTCCTACCTCCCTCAATCAATACTAAGTTTGGGGCAGGATGTACAGGAGTATTTTTAGGGTCATTGAGCATGGGAAGGGCTAATTCCAGGGCCAGCGGGTTGTGGTCACTTTCATGTCGGGAAATAACAGCAAAATCCCTAATCTTATGCCATAATTGAACATCGACCAATATATAGTCAATTATAGATGCCTGTCCCGGCTTATTGAAAGTAAAATTCCCCGGACTATCAGAGGGAATCGGCCATTGCAGGCCCTCAAAGAGTGGCTAAGTGTGATTGAATGCACCTGCAGGGCCAAGGAAGTCCATGCCCTTATTGGCCGAATATTGGTTTCCGGAATCGACCAAACCGAGTCTTCCTCACTTGTAATGGGTGTGGTAATACCATTAAGTGGCTCGAATTGACAGTTAAGATCTCCACCTATGATCACTTGACAGCTCACTGGTAAAGTATACAGAAATGTGACTAGACAGTCAAGCGTCTGCGAGGTGTGCCCCTGCCTCACTGGTCGAGAGTAGACATTTATTATAGCGATCTTCAATAAATTGTGAAAGGTAAGAAGGGTACACAGAATGTCGGGGAGGAGGTCTCTAGCATTTTAACTGTACATCCCATGTGTATTCCAACCCAAGTACTTAGGCCCCTGATGGTCTCCCCCTCGTCCCCTGGACTGCTGGAATGCTATATGTGGCATAGCCCACTCTATGTAGATCTACCCTTGACCATGTTTCCTGGAACAGGCATAGGTCATGTTTATCTATAAATTCACCCCAGTCTGGAAAATCCAGTTTTGAGCTGAGACCTGCTATGTTCCAGGAAAGAATCTGCGTATTCAATAATTCGTTAGTTGTGAGTGGCGAGTTCTGGGGGTACAATTTATATGATATGGGACTTGTTGCATCTCCTTATCATTGTCATTATTCCCTGGCCCCTCCCCAGGGCTATAATCAGCAGTCTGATTGATCTCACTCTGGGGACTGGTAGTACTAGTTGTGGTGAGGGTCTCACAAATTTTGTTGGAAATTTTATTTCCCGCCGATGGCATTCCCTTCATTTGAGACTCAGCTTGCTGTGTATTTCCCCAATTGTCCTCATTCATATTGTTATTAATGGACCTTTTACTGTCAGAATTTAGTCAGTCTACCAGGTCCAAGGAGCTAAATCTGTTATCGACAGGGATGCTGTACGTCA
The DNA here is from genome assembly GCA_963921515.1 of Calotriton arnoldi. Lineage (NCBI taxonomy): Eukaryota > Metazoa > Chordata > Amphibia > Caudata > Salamandridae > Calotriton > Calotriton arnoldi. Next base: position 563,670 of record CAWUFW010011728.1, read on the forward strand.
CTATTTGTTGGCGTTCCCAGCCCGGATTTGGCGTAACTCCATCCTGTTCTCTTGGGCCCCAGTTCTTATGCATAATTCTCTCATGGTCATGTCCAAGCTTAGAAGGATAAAAATATCCCAAGGGCAAAGATACAATACCCCCTATCTCCCTGGTGTATCCCCAAGCCAAGATGTGTTGGACCGTCCGGGTGTCTCTAAAATTGATCACGGGATGTCCTTTCGTCTTCGCCCCAACCAGCTAACCCTACGTGTCATCAGGATTTCACTTTGTTCATGATAGGGGAGGGGCCTATGTTTATTTAGCCAAAAGTGATTTTGTTTTTGAGTTCGAAATGTGTCTCCCCTCGACCTGTATCCAGCTCTGGGACACCTGCTAAAATAATTACGTATGGAATAGAGGCTGGGGGCAAGTCTAAATGGGATGATAAGGATTTTGTTTCCCCTATTTTGGAAGGTAGTATGGTCCTAGCCTCAACCTCGTTATTACTTTGTGTATGATGTTTATTAGTTGATCTTAGGGTTTCTAGATCTCTGCTATTGTATGCATTATCAGTGCGATGAAGAAATCTCTGTTGAGGATTAGCTAGGACCTGTTTTTGAGGGACTGGGGATTTAGACACAGTGGATGTATTAGTGTGCACCGTTGGATTATGCCCTAAAGGAGGGGGTAGTGCATTGGAACCAAGTGGATTTAACTGTTTTGGGTGCGGGGCTAACTTAGGAATTAAGGATTTAATAGGTTCAATTGCATCAATAATGGCATCTACTTTGCTCCCCAACAAGTCCAGCTGTATTAATAGATTATCAATTCGTCTAGTCACTACATCAAATTCAGATTTAATAGATGTGGCAAGATGTGCTTTAAGTTCTTTTATCAAATGAGTTGCCCATGGTGGAGCGTCCGAAATTTTCTGCCAGCGCTCATCGTTGACTTGTCCCCTTGAGGGCGAAGTTGGTGCCATCCCAAGAGCTCGTTTCTTCTGTCTCCCTCCCTTGTGTGTTGTTGGTTTTTCTTCCCGCCCTTCTTTTTTGCCCCGCCTCCTTCAATAGGGTTAGTAGTGTGGCCAGATGCTATAGGTTCTTGTAAGGGAAGAGAGTCCGGAATTAGGAGCACATTAGGTGTATGGGATAGGTCTAGGGTCTCAAGCTCCGTGGATGGTGAACTATGAGGGAGAATCGGTGTTAAAGAGAGACGTCTCTCAGTTCGCTCAATTTCACAGGACACTGCTCCTATGGCCCGTTGGAGCATTTTATCAATTGCAGTCGGTTGAGCAATGGGTACTGGCAGTGGAACCTTCTGCCTAGTGGTTGATCTTGTCGATAAGGGAGAACGTTTACCCATAGCTTCTTAGGGATCAATAGCTCGCCAGACCTTGGGAATAGTGAAGCTCCACCGGGTTCAAAGTTTGCTGATTAGGGATACCCCAGTTGGCTAACCCTTGAATTTTGCTTCGTCTAATGGACAGAGAGAGTATATCCAACAAAACAAAAAATTAAAGAGGAAAAAATAACCAAAGAGGGTGGCCCAGCCCAGCCTCAATCAGTCTCGGATGGGCTCAGACGGGCCCACCCTTGGCCCGGGCTTCGCCCGGCACGTCCCGCGCACGTCCCGCGCACGTCCCGCACAGCGGGGTGCGAGGCAGCGCTTTATAGCGCGATGGAAACGCCTCCGCCCTCAGCAGCTGCAGTCAATTAGTGGAGGTGCACTCTGGGATACCGAGTCCCACCAGAGTGGAGATGCCGCGATGCCTTGCACCAGCGAAGGCCTGACAAGGCACACAGAGGCACTGGAGAGCAACCAGAGAGTTCCCCGACTCCTCCACAGATCCAAACAGCAGGACAGCAAGGGAGACACAGAAAGGCAAGCAACTCCCACAGTGCGGGGCTCGAGGCAGCGCTTTATAGCGCGATGGAAACGCCTCAGCAGCTGCAGTCAATTAGTGGAGGTGCACTCTGGGACACCGAGTCCCACCAGAGTGGAGATGCCGCGATGCCTTGCACCAGCGAAGGCCTAACAAGGCACACAGAGGCACTGGAGAGCAACCAGAGAGTTCCCCGACTCCTCCACAGATCCAAACAGCAGGACAGCAAGGGAGACACAAAAAGGCAAGCAACTCCCACACTGCGGGGCGCGAGGCAGCGCTTTATAGCGCGATGGAAACGCCTCCGCCCTCAGCAGCTGCAGTCAATTAGTGGAGGTGCACTCTGGGACACCGAGTCCCACCAGAGTGGAGATGCCGCGATGCCTTGCACCAGCGAAGGCCTGACAAGGCACACAGAGGCACTGGAGAGCAACCAGAGAGTTCCCCGACTCCTCCACAGATCCAAACAGCAGGACAGCAAGGGAGACACAGGAAGGCAATTAGGTGCCGGTGCCGAGCACCGGAAACCAATTAAGTGCCGGTGCTTAGCACCGGAAAACCCCAGCTCAAATTAAGCACTGAGTGCGAGAAGCAGAAAATAAAATGGTATTTTAAATACAATTTTATTTTCTGCTTCTCGCGCTGCAAGAAAGCAGAAGGCAGGAGTATGCCTGGTTGGGGGTGAGTGGGAGGGTATGCCTGGTTGGGTGAGTCGGGGAGGAGTGGCTTGCACCACTCTGAGTGCCCTGACTGTTTGGTCGGCCCTGGGGCCGACCAAAGCAGTCATGCGCACTCTACATTTTCTCTATGTAGGCTGCATGCAGCCTACATAGAGAAAATGGCCTCCCTACAGGCGCCCGGCTGGGCGCCGTCCGGGACTCCGCACCAATCACAACGCTGCCATTGCAGCGTTGTGATTGGCTTACAGGAGGGGAGGGAGCATGCCTGATCCTGTCCAGGAGCAGAGGCGGAGAGGGACGCGGTCACCGCCAGTCAGGTAAGTTTTATTTATTTTTTGTTTTACCCCCCGTGTATTGCGAGCCGCGACTGCCTGGCACAGCACTGCCTCCCGCTGCTGCCAGACGCCTCCCAGATCCCGTTACCAATCTGCATTAAGTTTATTGATTTGGTTGGCCAAATTACTGCGCTCTATTGGTTTTCCCCTGACGGCCGGAGTCTGCCTCGTGCGAGGCCTCATTTCACGGAGATGCGTCTGCTGCCCAGGTCCTTATGGCTGAGAAATGGCCTGTCCCGGCCAATCTTCTCAGCGCCTCGTAGGGTAGAAGGCCCCGTGCTGTGGTGCCAGGCGCCTCGAGCACCAGGAAAGGCTGTGGTTATCTCACAGTTAAAGAACACTCTCTGGGGCACGTACAGCACACAACAGATGCATTTATTCCTGGATGTATTTATGGGTTTCATCTAGCGCCACGTCTAACCTTTCGGTTATTTCTGAGCGCTTGTGGGCCTGTGGCATTTCCAAAGAAGTGCCAGTGCTGTGGTGCCACGAGCCCTTGAATTACAAGGACTGCTGTGGTGCTAGATCTTAACTGCACACTTTACACACAAGATGTGTTACTGCAAAATCAAGCTGGGTGTTGTCTTCCAGGGCGCCTCGAGGCCACGTTCTGCTGAAAAATATCTGCAGCGCATGCACAAGAAACAAGACCTGGTGCTGGGGATTACCAAAGGCCCTGCTCTACAGCTCTGGCAAATCAGCTGGAAACAAAGAACTCGCGACTCATTCATTGGCAGGCCCCTTTAAGAATTCCCACAAGCCCACCTGCGCAGGCCCAAGTGACTACATGTTAGCACACCTGTGGTGACTTCTCTCCTCGTTGTTTATAACGTCTTTTCACAAATGGACTGAAATGTATGCTCTTCCCTAGTGATATACAACCCCATGGACCACGTGTTTGAACTTCGGAAGGATGAGTGATCCTACATTCGAATCAGTGACTGCTAGTTATAAGCTGATCTCAGCAGCGAATGCTTAACCCACTGCACTACCCTTGCACGGATTCACATTGGTATGTTTGTTAGTTATGCTGCGGCTGAAGCAGGTTTCCAGTAATGCCCCCGCGTACTGACGCACCAGAAGCATCGTCTGCTTCCCACAGCCAGTGCTCTGTGCATGGCACACTTAAGGCTATTATGGCTTCCCATTTCATAAGGTGCTGTTCCGGGGGCCCTCAGCACATCTAAGGCTATCTAGAGACAATGTTTTCATTTCAGTAATACTCTCTGAATATGCAGCCGCTCTCTTGCACACTCGGTTGTACAGTTAAGTCCAGTCTCACTGCTAACTGTATGTGATGTACTCGAATCAACCGGTGATGGTCTGTCTAATGTGTGCTGTTTGGTGGTGTGCATATGCAAGTCAGATTCTAATTGGCACGCATGTGTTGTTAACATGTTACCCAAATATATGGCATATCTATGCAGTGCTGGGTGAGTGCACAGTGTTCTGTTTATCATGTTGTGCATTTCATTATTCAAAATATATTTCCCCTGATGTTGTCATATATGAAATCATCAGCGATTTCTCGAGTGATAGTTAACACAAGGTAACATCGAAAAAGTTGGAGAAAGTGAACTGTAGACACAGACGCCTCGTGGCCATGCATCCTTTACTATATATGTATACACACACGCACACACCCACACACACCACTCACTCCTCAGTTTAAATGATTTATGAATTGGATGGTCAACTTAAACTAATTTTCAAAATGCAAATACAAAGAACTGTTTTATCTCTGCACTATAAATTAAGTTAATTATCTGATATCTGTTTTACCACGACATTCTCTCTGCGTGATGCCTGTTTTGTTTGTACGTTTCACTGCACAGTCAATGAATGTATTTATTGTATAGCTAAAACCATTACAAGTGTATCAGTGTGTTCAAAAGTTAATATGGGCAAATGATAACATCAGCATTCGCAAAGATCATCCTCTATAGCTCATAAATATTGGAAATTTCTTAAATGATAAATAATTCAATCGTATTGCTTTATTAACCTTCCTACTTCCTCAAATTTGCTTGAAAATGCACCATTTATCCACTCTTTTTTCAAAATTTTCACGGGGGAAGAACCCCCGTAGGTTTTTCGGGCTCGCTCGCTACGCTCGCTCGCCGCAGTGCAGTACGCCAATAATTTTACACTCTACCACTTTCAAATGTCACCAGCCGCCACTGCAAGAAGCTCAATATTCTGTATTTTTCCGCTTTTCAAAATAAATACAGGAAGGAAACAGATTTTTTCTGCCTGTTTCTATCTGTTAAAACGGAAAACTGGGAGCCTCAATTATAATATTAATAATTAGTGTTTATTTTGTGCTAATCTTATACAAACATTTGAGTGAGAAATATCATCAAAATGATGAGTACTTCAGAGATAACACATATTATTGAAGTGAATACGATATGAACCATAAACATGGTTCCTCGGACAATCCTAACCAGTTAGTCTAAAACTCCCTATTTACCCTACTTCATCATCTTGTTGTTGTTGTTATTATTATTATTATTATCATCATCATCTTCATCATTACTCACTTTGTTTACGACCCATGTAATACTCCTGCACAGACCGGTTATTATCACTGCTCCTCCCTAATGAGGAATAGTTTACATGCCTTTTCTTCCTTATCATTTATAAGAAGTATGTGGAGGCTAACACGCTTGGACCCTCATGTTTGAAACACCAATCTGAAAGCCGTGCTTTTGTATGAAGCCTTCTAAGGCGTGGAGGTATAAGTTCTTCTACGTTTTGCACCTGGTTAGCAGGGAAATCGAAGCCTGTTACAAAGTCATCCTACAACGAAAGCTTTAGCTCTAAGTCACCATCATAGATAACATCCTGCAGGAAAATGAAAAACTCCCTGTTCAGCTGAAGCTATGCAGAATAGATGTAGTAAAAACTTCCACCTTCCAAAAGTAAAGTAAGAAGGATCATTTCAGGCCTTGTTCACTTATGCACAATAGACACACTTAGCACATCTGCACAAACAGGGGCCATGTTAACATGCATCAAGGCCTATAATGCATACTAACGCTGTCCAATGCATTTAAAAGAGTGTTCTGTACATGCTAACTGGGCCTGTTTAGCATTGGTGAACAGGATGATGTGATGGTCACCCCAAAGGTTTGTGTGTCAGAATCTTGGGGCAAAAAATATTGTTCCTCAAAAATATTCTGCCCTAAATATTGACTACAAAAATATTGTGAAGCTAAGTGTATGTGGGTAAGCACTGATTCACTATCCTAAACTCCTTATCTACATTCTTTGAAGATCTATGTATAGTTAAGGTACATACATGTGGAGTTAAGTATAATTAACCTACACTTGTCTATATTCTTACCTTCATGATATTTTTGTAATCGATCTTTAGGCCATGAACAATATAGTCCCATGAACATTGTAAAAGCGATATAAAGCTTGTGATATTGTGTGGAAACACCTCCAACAAAGTGCTCATGATCTGGTAAGTCTGGTAAATTAGGTAGTTCCAATAAAGTCTATGTACTAATTCCAAGGTCCTAGCTGAAGGAAGGAGTTGTAGCTGAAGTATGTGTGCACATTTCAAACCATGTGTTGATAATGCCAAGTGGAGTCCACTTCGGGTGGCTAGGATGATTTTGTAAAGGTGGAGTTGCATGGAATATATCCTCTCAGAATTGAAGACATGCAAACAAGAGTGCTTCTAGATTTATCCCTGATCATATTGGGTACTCTGATTGCTGTTCGTGACTTGCCTGCCAGCAGTTTGGGGTCCTACATGCACAAAGACATCTGGGAGTAGATTTACTATGATTTTGCGTTGCCGCTGTTTTACTTTTGTGCGGCAGCCACAATGCAAAATCCATTTTGGCTTCTACTAAGTCAGGCAAAGCCAACTTTGAGTGGCCTTCCGTGGGTTAGTAAATGCAAAGTAACGCAGCACATAGTGCTGCCTTCAGTTACTTTGCATGGCTGGAGCATGGGCGTTCCGATGCATCCACTCATATATTTTGATACAAACACAGATGTACAAAGACTTGTAAGCCTGGGTTGCTCCAAAATGGTTTCCCTACCCGACAGATGTGTAACGGGGAGAAAAATCTTTATTTGTCCTTGTTACCTCCTCTTTCCATGTGTCCTGCATTCTCCAGATCACACGAAAAGAAGAATATGTCTCTAAGGATTGATTTTGTGCAGGAAGGTATCCCTTTCTGTTAAACAACAATGATGCCCATAACGCAGGCACCGTTGCGCTATGGTGCAAGGGTGCCTGCGATGGCGTTAGGCAGCACACAGGGCGCCAGCACAGGGAAAGAGCAGAAATGCTTTATATCTTTGTAAATATGGAGCATTTCTGCTCTCTCCCTTCACGCAACGAAGCGCAGCAATTCCCTTGCTGCACTGTGTTGCGTGAAATAATAATAAATATGCCCTCTGATGTTTCGTACCTATGATTTCTGACACAGGACGTCAGAAGGCCTTATGGTGGCGTCATTGTGATTCTGAGATGTGAATGCTCAAAATGCTATTCCCAACTGGCCTAAGAGTGATTGACAAACCTTGTGAAAAGCCCCACATATCCGATGATTTTGTGTTTGCCTAAGCAGCTGGTGGTGGCTCACTCCTTCTCGAAACTACTGAATATTGTTCAAGATTTTGACCCTGAGTTTTGTTCCAGTCTGTGTGGTTTTGCGGAAACATCCTTAGATGCAGATTTAAAACAACTGCCCCTGGGGTTCATTAATCTTCAGCAAAACCTGCAAGTGTTAAAGAAATGTATTTGTAAGAGATGAAACCCCTTGTTTCCACTATGAACTTGTCCATTCATGAGTCTGCCCTAATTTATAACCTGGCCCTATTTAAAAACAAACACAAGGAGATGATGGACGGAGCACTGAAACTTTTCAGACACTCACCCCAAGTCACAGATCTGGGTTGAATACATCATCATTCTTTAGCTCACTTTGCCACCTCAGTTCAGACCCAGCTATATGCAAATCAGTCTTGACCCTGTGCCTCATGGGAACAGTCCAGCCCGAACTGCCAAGCCAGGTCTTCCCTGAACCGGAAACAAGCATCCTGGGACCGGTTTCTCGGTAACAACCTTCATCAGCCAGGCTAGCTTGAATCCAGTGGCAAAGTGAGCAAGGGACCCACGTCTGGGCATACCCTGCCAACTTAGGGTGAACAAAGCAAACACGAGGAGATGATGAACGGAGCACTGAAACTTTTCAGACACTCGCCCCCAGTCACAGATCTGGGTTGAATCCATCATCATTCTTTAGCTCACTTTGCCACCTCAGTTCAGACCCAGCTATATGCAAATCAGTCTTGACCTTGTGCCTCATGGGAACAGTCCAGCCCGAACTGCCAAGCCAGGTCTTCCCTGAACCGGAAACAAGCATCCTGGGACCGGCTTCGGGCTAACAGCCCTCATCAGCCAGGCTAGCTTGAATCCAGTGGCAAAGTGAGCAAGGGATCCACGTCTGGGCATACCCTGCCAACTTAGGGCGAACAAAGCAAACAGAAGTTTCAGCGCTCCGTCCATCATCTCCTTGTGTTTGCTTTGTTCGCCCTAAGTTGGCAGGGTATGCCCAGACGTGGGTCCCTTGCTCACTTTGCCACTGGATTCAAGCTAGCCTGGCTGATGAGGGCTGTTAGCCCGAAACCGGTACCAGGATCAACGCCCAACTCTCCAAATTCATCGAAGTGAACCACACCCTGGACTTCTCCCAATCCAGCTTCCAAAGCAATCACAGCACCGAGACCACACTCCTCGCTGCTCCCGACGACATCCGCACCCTCCTAGACCGAGGTGAAATGGCAGCCCTGATCCTGCTAGACCTCTCGGACGCCTGTAAAACAGTCTCACACCGCACCCTAATCACGAGACTCCACAAAGCTGGCATTCATGGCAAGGCCCTGGACTTGATCCACTCCTTCCTCTCCGGCCGAACTCAACGAGTCAGACTAACTCCGTTCCACTCTAAATCTACAGAGATCAGCTGCGGAGTGCCCCAGGGCTCCTCACTGAGCCCCATCCTCTTCAACGTCTACATGGCCCCCCTCATAAGAAACCATGGACTTAACATCATCTCCTACACTGACGACACCCAGTTGATCCTCACCACCGAATCCTCAGCCACCAAAATCAACTTCCACAGCGGGGTGAAGGCCGTTGCCTCCTGGATGAAGGACAGCTGCCTCAAACTCAACTCGGACAAGACAGAAGTATTCATCCTGGGACTCACCCCCTCTGCCTAGGACGGCTCCTGGTGGCCTGCCGCAATGGGAATCCCTCCCACCCCCACGGAACACGCATTCAACCTCAGCATCATATGCTCACAATGAACTGCCAGATCAACGCTGTATCCTCCTTATGCTTCCACACGCTAGGCCTGCTTCGGAAGACCTTCAGTTGGATCCCTACCAAAGCAAGAAAGACGGTCACCCAAGCACTCATCACCAGCAGGCTCACCTACAGCAACGCACTCTAAGCCGGCATCACCCAGAAACTCCTCAGGAAACTACAGAACGTTCAAAACGCCGCAGCAAGACTTGTCCTCAATGTTCCCCGCCTAAGCCACATCACCGAACACCTTCGCGAACTGCACTGGTTCCCAGTCAACAAAAGAATCACCTTCAAGCTCCCCACTCACACCTACAAAGCCCTCCACGATGCAGGACCAGCGTACCTGAACCACTGCCTCACATTCCATGTACCCGCCAGACACTGGCCCTTGCCTCTGTCCCTCAGATTCACAAGACAAGAACCAGAGGAAGATCCTTCTCCTACCTCGCTGCCAAGACCTGGAACACCCTGCCCCTCCACCTCAGGTAATCCGCGTCGATGACCCAATTCAAGAAGTATCTCAAGACCTAGTTCTTCGACTGAACCCAGACAGAGCAGCAGTACCCCCTCCCCCCTTCCCCTAGTGCCTTGAGACCCTCATGGGTGAGTAGTTGCACTGTACAAACCCCTGATTGATTGACCGCACTGCCTAAGCCGTGCATGGCCCGCCCCCAGAATTTGAGTTCAACTCGTGTCTGGCGGGCTTTTCTTTTGCAATTCCTATGGCGGTGCCCTGAAAATGGGCACTGTAATGGGAACGCAAAAGCAGTTCCAGCACGGCATGGACTGTGAAGTCCATGCCATGCTGGAACTTGGGGTGCATGCAAATAGGGGGCACATGTGACCGATGTTACTGACCTTGTCAGTAAGTTGCTTCCCTCGCCTAACAGCTCCGCCTAGTAGCTGTTGCCCCCTGACCCTTTCAGGTTTCAAGTTCGAGCCCTCCTCCACCTGCAGGCATCTGTCTGTGCCTCATCCCTGGTAGTTGAACTTTGTGTTGTTTAAAGTGTTGCTGACTTCTCTGCATTGTGTTGTTTAAAGTGGTGCTGACTTCTCTGCATTGTGTACCACATCAGTATCATTTAAAATGTGGTAGGTAGCCCATGATCCAAACATGTATACAGACTGAATAGGGTTTTCTGTGTTTTTTACTGTGGCTTGCCCCTATCCCTATTCTGAACACTAGGGTTCCTCCCTCTCTTTTCTACATTTCTAGAACCAAGCCAGGCCTGGTGCAGGTAAGTGAAATAATACTTTGCAGAAATAATACAGTTGAATGCAGTTGTATGTAATTGGTTTGGATCCAGGGAGGTCAATTACTCAGAAATAGTTGAAATTACTTTTCAGTTACTTTGCAATTACTGTATGATTACTCTTTAGATTACTTTTTCTACTCAGTGTGATATGCCTAGATATCACACTGGGAGATTTCCTAAATAAAAGGTAAGTAAATCAGTGTTTGTAAGCACACAGATTCTTTTGTTTTCATACAATTTCCCAACTCACTCACACTTAGAACAATTTTCACAGTAAAGCAGTCTATCCAATCCTATGGGAGGAAATTAAGTTATCGGTTTACAGGTAAGTACTTGGTTTTGGGAGTTGGGTTTCTGGGGTTAGAACAAGGGTTACCCCAGGGTCAAGAATGCACTCCAAGAGCACCCTCAGCTCACTAGGACGGCCGGGTGCAGAGTGCTGAGGCTTAATGTTATCCAATGGGGGAATATGGAGCCTCCTGTGGTGGCTGCTCACGAGCAGGCCATAAGGTTGAGGGAGTAAAGCTCCTGGAGTTAAGCACAGGGCAAAGGGGGGTTCAAATTAGCACCCAAGGTGCACCCACAGCGGCACTAGGGCGGCCGGGTGCAGGGTGCTGTTTCGGCGTTGGGTGCCCTGTTACTTTCAATGGGGATTCTCTGGTTTCAACAAACACTGCAGGCTTGGGCACGAGGATCTTCTGGGGGTGACCACCAGTTGGAGAGATAAGTTGGGATGTTGTGGGATGCCAGGACACTGTTGGTTGGGCCACGCAAGGCTGTGGGGCATCGGGTGCAGGGGTGTCTTTTGGCATCGGGTTTTTCTTACCGGCTCCGGTCGGGGGATCCGCCAGAAACGGGCTGCAGGCGTCGTCAGGGGACTTGAGTCAGGTCAGGGATCTCCAGATCCCAGGTCAGGATCGCCAGGGAGACCTCTTCGTGGTGTTGGGCCACTCAAACTCGGGCCGTGGTGGCAGGTGCAGAGTGGTGCAGACTCGCAGATTTGGCCGGAGCCAGAGTCTGTTGGTGAGCAAATCCGGTGCTCACGGGAGGTAAATTCTTTTCGGTAAAGGCAGGGCCGGTCCACTGGGTTCTGGGGGCTGCTGGATGCAGGACATGCCGGGATTCCGCTGGAGTAGGTCAAGGTAGGGACAGGCCGGTAATGCTGGGGCCAAGCCAGTTGGTGTCCTCCTCTTCTTCCTTCAGCACGGCTCTTTGGTCCTTCTTCTTGTTCCTTCTTGTCTGAGGAGGCAAGGTTCTGGGTTGCCTCTAAATACTAGATTTAGGGGTGTTTCAGGTGGGCACAGGATGGGACCAATTGGTCCCTTCATTGGGGTGTGTACACCCCCTAATATGCCATCCTCCAGTGGGAGGGGGCCATAAGCCTCACTCTGGTTGGCTGGGTCCCCCCATCTTTAAGATGGCAGGGATTGAAAGTTGTGCTTCACCTCGCCTACCCCGCCTGAGTGGTGGGGTTGGCAAAGGTGGGTATACCTCTCTTCCTATCTTGGTTTTCCCACTGATTCTCCCACCCAAAGTGGGGGTCATAACCGGTGGCGAACAGTTGCTGGGAGCAGCAGATGGCTGGGTCAGCTCACAAAGGCAGAAAGCCTTTGAAGCTTCCCCTTCGTGGACCCTGCTCATCCTGGGGGGGAGGCTTGGTACCTCTGCCCAGTATGTGCTTTGTTTCCAGATGCCGAGAGCGGGAGGCTCTCGACTCAGGGGTCCAGAAACATGTCTGGGGGTGGAAGCTGGCGAGCAGCCAGTCAGCCAGGACACTAGAGTCAGTTCATTTTTCAGGGGGCATCTCTAAGATGCCCTCTGAGTGCATCGTATAATAAATCCCACACTGGCAACAGTGTGGGTTATTATGCTGAGAAGTTTGATACCCAACTCCCCAGATTTCAGTGAAGCCATAATGGTGCTGTGGAGTTCGTAATGACAAACTCGCAGAACATATACTCTTTACGGGTTTACCACACTTACAATGTCTAAGAATAGACTTAGACATTGTAGGGGTACAGGGCTCATGCATCTGTACCCTCACCAGTGGCATTGTGCACCCAGCTAGAGGAGTGGCTGACCTATGCCATAGGCAGTGGGTTGTAGGCATAGCACACAGGGATGTGTGCCATGTCGACTCTTCACTTTTCTCTGCACCACAACACTTAGCCTGCAATGGCAGTGTGTGGGTGTTAAGGTACAGGACCTCTAAGGGTGGCACAATAAGTGCAGCAGCCTTTAGAGGCCTTCTCTTGTCACGGGGCCCTTGGTACCTTGGGTACCTTTTACAAGGGACTTACATGTGGCCAGAGAGGTGCCAATTTGGGGGTACACAGTACAGTTTTAGGGAAAGAACATAGGCCCTTGGTACCTGGTTTGCAGAAACCCAGGGCACACTTAGTCAAAGAGCATCAACATCAATTAAAAAGTGGGGGCCAACCATGCATAAAGGGGCACTTCCCTACACTAGTTCGAGGCCCTCCTCCAGCTGCAGGCACCCACCTGCGCCTCATCCCTGGTAGTCCAGTGGGGAGCATCTCTACTCTGCTGCTGCTCTGCCCTCTGTCTTCTGCTTTCTGCCTTTTTCTGCTACTCTGCTCTTTTTTCCATCTTTCCTTTATTCCATTACTGCTTTCTTGTCACTTTGCTTTTTCCCCTTTTTGTCCGTTTTTTCCCTTTCCCTCGTCGCTGCTATTCCCCTGTGGCCCGGCCCCCCTCCAGCACCGTTTTCCCACTTCCCACCTCCCAGCTGTCCAGCCCTCCTTAGTTCGCTATTTAATGGTGGCCGATGTGTGGCCGCACTGCTGGCACGCCAAATGCAAGCCCGTCTGCGCCTGTCCGCACCTGGACTGCGCCCAGCGCCATGGACCCTAGCCCTCGGATGATCCACCGGTACGACTCCAGCACTCTCCATGAACTCAACACAGGACGTTCCAAATTCTGCCACCATGCATCGCCGAAGAACACCCAAGGGCCGTTCACCTGCCGCAACTGCACATTCACCGGCCTCTGCACACCAGTGCCACCGACCGCACAGCCCTCAAGAACCGGTCCCAACACCCTCAGATGCATCCTACTCAACACCCTCTCCCTCGAATGACATGCCATGGAGATTTGGGATCTGCTTGACACCATCTCTCCCATCGCCTTTACAGAGAAGTGGATGAACTCTACCTCAGCCCCGGACATCGCAACCGCCATCCCCGACATCTACAAAATCACCCACAAGGACCATGTCGACCAGCCGGCAAGAGACATCACCATCATACACAAAGACACCCTCCACCTCACAAACAGGTCCGACGACCACTCACCCAACATGGAACACCTCCACTTCCAGATCCAGGCCAACCTGAATGCCACCCCCGTGGCACCCTTGTCTATAGATCTCCCGGACCCCACCCCCTCCTCAGCGAAACCATAACCGACTTCATCACTCACCACGCTCTCGCCTCAATGAACTGCTTCCTCTTCGGTGACCTCAATTTCCACCTGGACAACCTCAAAGACCACAACACCTCATCCCTACTGGAGAACCTTGCCACCATCAGACTCAAACAACTGGTCACAATGCCAACCCACTCAGCAGGACACATGTTCGACCGCATCTTCTCTGTAAGCAACAACATCTCCGTCAGCCATACCTCCGAGCCACACTGGACTGACCACCACTGCGTCCACTTCTCCTTCACCAAACCCACCGTATGCCACCACGCCCACTGCAATGCTCGCAGAAGCTGGAACAAGGTCACTGAAGACCAGCTCACCACCTCCCTCAGCAAGACCCCACCACCGACATCCATGTACACCAACACCTCAGCACTCAACCTCCACCACTGGCTCTCCGATTGCACCGACACACTGGTGGCCCTCTGGAAACCCTCAGGCAAACAGCCCTCCAAGAAAGCCAGCTGGTTCTCCCCCGCCCTCCAAGAGTCCAGGCGCACCTGCAGATGGCTCGAGAATAGATGGAGAAGCAGCAAGATCACGGAAGACCATGCAGCCCTCAAATCCGCCTTCACCACACACCTCCGCCTCATCAGAACAACTAAGAAAGCAGCCATCCAGCAATGCATCAACGCCAACGCACACAACAGCAAAGAACTCTTCGCCGTGGTCAAAGAATTTGCTAAACCCTGCACAGAGACAGCAGACATTCCCCCGTCTCAAGACCTCTGTGACAACCTCGCCACCTTCTTCCACTGCAAGATCAAGGAGATCTATGACTGCTTTGCAACCCAAGGTCCACCCACCCCACCCACAACCACCACACCCAATGACTTCAGACCCCAGCAGACCTTGACCAACTGGACTACCCTCACCTCTGATGGCACCCTCAGGATCATGAAGAGCATCCACTCCGGAGCTCCCTCGGATCTCTGCCCTCACCACATCTTCAACAGAGCCAGCACCTCCAGCACATCCGAAGTCTGCCACACCATCAACTGCTCTATCGAATCCACAACCCTCCCGAAAGACTGGAAGCATGCAGAGATCAATCCCCTGCTGAAGAAACCCTCTGCCGACCCAACAGACCTCAAGAACTACAGACCAATCTCTCTGCTCCCCTTCCCAGCCAAGGTCATTGAGAAAGCCATTAACGCCCAACTCTCTGAGTTCATCGAAACAAACAACATCCTTGACCTCTCGCAATCGGGCATCAGAAGCAGCCACAGCACCGAGACCGCTCTCCTTGCCGCTACAGACAACATCCGCACCCTCTTCAACCAAGGCGAAACTGCTGCCCTCATCCTCGTGGACCTCTCAGCTGCCTTCAACACCGTCTCCCACCACACCCTCTGTGCAAAACTGCACGACGCTGGCATCCACGACAAAGCACTAGAATGGATCCGCTCTTTCCTCACTGGCTGAATGCAGAGAGTCAGACTTCCACCGTTAAAATCAGAACCCACAGAGATCAGCTGTGGAGTGCCTCAGGGTTCCACATTGAGCCTCACCCTTTTCAACATCTACATGGCCCGCTTGCAGCCATCATCAGAAGCCACGGACTCAACATCATCTCCTATGCCGATGATACCCCGCTGATTCTCTCCCTAACAGATGAACCCATAGAGCAACTTCCACAACGAGATGAAGGCAGTCGCCACCTGGATGAAGGACAGCTGTCTCAAGCTTAACTCAGAAAAGACCGAAGTCCTCATCCTGGGCTCCTCCCCCTCCGCCTGTGTTGAATCCTGGTGGCCCGCAGCAGTCGGGCCCCCCCACACTGCGGACCACGCACGAAATCTCGCCATCATCCTGGACACCTCGCACTTTATTAACCCCCACATGAACGCCGTTTTATCCTCCTGCTTCCACACGCTCCACCTACTTCGTAAGATGTTCAAGTGGATCCCCACTGAGTCCAGGAAAGCGGTCACCCATGCACTCGTCAGCAGCAGACTCGACTACGGCAACGCACTCTACGCTGGCACCACCCAGAAACTAAAAAAACCTGCAGAATGTCCAAAACGCCGCCGCCAGACACATCCTGGACATCCCACGTCGCAGCCACATCTCCGGCCACCCCAGAGACCTTCACTGGCTACATGTCAACAAAAGAATCACATTCAAGCTCCACTCGCATGCCTACAAATCCCTCCACAACGCCGAACCCGCATACCTTAACCACTACCTCTCCTTCTACGCTCCCAACAGACATCTCCGCTCAACCCAACTGGCCCTGGCCACATCCCACGGATCCGCAAGACCACAACTAGAGGAAGATCCTTCTCCTACCTCGGTGTGAAGACCTGGAACTCCCTGCCCCTGCACCTCAGGCAATCCCCATTGTTGCTGCAATTCAGGAAGGACTTCGAGACCTGGCTCTTCGACTGAACCACAGATCCACTCCCTCCCCTCACCCTCAGCGCCTTGAGACCCTCACGGGTGAGTAGTCGCGCTTTATAATATTACTGATTGATTGGTTGATTGATTGAAAGCATCCTTTTCCCCACCGCCAGCCTTTTCATGGTGGGTTCACTGCCATAAAAAGGCTGGCAGTGGGAAAACTCTTAATATGCTCTGCAGACCGTGGCGATCCTGCCCTGCATATTGTATACCCCTGTCCGCTGCGCCACTGCCAGGGAATGCCGGATCTCTGGCGCATCCGGCGCAGCAGTGGCGGGCCGAATGGGTGCCTTGGAATACGGCGGATGCAGGACCGCCACTGCTGGCCCACCGCGAGTCTGGCGAGACAGTCTCTACTGAGAAGTTCTTCTTAATGGACATTGGATCACATCCAGAAGCTAGTACTTTAACCAACAAATCATGTGTGCTCATTGTCTTTCTCATAGGAATCCCTACCCAACCAGGAGATAAGTCTCTGAATACACTCAGAGACTGGTGACGGATACACTGCAGCTGCTATCCAAGAAATAAAGACACTTAATTCCGAACGGTCACTAATATTCATCAATCCATATCAAGTGTACGCATTCATGGTCTAACAGTCTGGTAAAAGTTAAAAAACATATAAAAACTCAGTCACCTAATGGACTTTAGCATGGTGCATTTTTCTGTGTATAACTAAGGAACAGATAAGCCTCATGGCATCGGGTAAGATATAGATTTGGGATTTGTTCAGTGCCCCTTTAACTTTCCATATGCTCTATCAGTTGATAAACAGTGGAGTCTAAAGCCTTTTGGCCCCTTTCGGTATTGTGAGATCAGAGTCAATGAGGCGTAATACCTCTTGACTGTCACTGTATCCTGGGTAAAGATAACCAATACACCCCCTTGCTTCTGTAACACCCAGGAAGGTTTCCTTTATGATGACTTCTGAGAAAAGTAAGAGATAACATAGAGGTAATCACCTGACAGGAGAAGAGGTTTTGGCCAATAAATACAGGCACTGCATTCTGTGCTACTACATGGCAAGCCGTGCAAGGAACTAAAAAATTATAAAGATGCAACAGTCTAGCTATGTCGCAGGGTATGGAATGGAGACCGACCTACTCACACCTCACCATCATAAAGAGAAGCTAGTATTGTTCCTTTTATCCATTTGAGTAGATATCTTGTTTGTAATGGAAACTGGCTGTGTGATGATTTCAATGCAGATTTATTTAAGTCCATTCCTCACACTATATCCACAATATCTAATTGTGGTGGTCTCACCATCATTTTCAAGAACCTCTGTCAGTTTCCACTCTTCCTGAAAATCTTAGTAAGGTTGCCAAATCATTACTCTTTACCACTTCACTCATTCTCGCTAGTCCTTTTCAGGTGTTCTTCTTTATGCACCTCCTGGCTCTCCTAATAATTTTGGATCTTTAATGTCAGACTTAGTGGCCTCTTATATTTTGAAAATACTCTAGCTTTGTGGTTTTAGGAGATTTTGCTATCAGAATGGAGGATAACACCTGTTCTGAGTTCTCTGCATGCCCTGATACCTTAACTACATCATATCTCACACAGAGGGTCACACATCTGATCCATACAGCCGGCACCCCCTCAACCCTATTTTCACATCTGAATCCTTCTGCTCAGTTTACACCTCTGTCCCTCTCTGTTGGCCAGATCATTATGCTGATCCATTCTCATCCATTGCAGCTTTTGGCAGCCAAACCTTAGTAAGTCAGTGTAATCAACCTTCTCATTTGGTCAGATTCTGGTCCACAGTAACTAAAGAGAATTTTTGCTTCGTTCCCCAATGACTTATTTTTGCGCCCTGGTCTTCCGGGACAATATTGAAGCTAATGGAGACAAATATAATGGTTTACTGCAGAACGTGCCAATTATAAATACAACTGCAAATGTTTAGAAAGAGCATGGCCTCTCACAGTCATTATAAAAAAGGCTTTTACATCAACAATTAAGTATTATAAAAAAAAACAGGTTAAAGTAACTCACAGCTTTTTTTTGCTCAGAAATTTCATCTTTTAACTGTGCACATGAAATCTTCTCAATTGTTAATGACCTCTTTTCTCATCCTCATCTGTATATCAATATTCTTCCCTCTCTGTCTCTGTGTGATGCTTTCTTCCTCTTTGTTGACAGCAAAACACAGAAGCTAATTCCAGCTTTCTTTCATCTACTACATCAAGTGTCACAGAGAACGACTCATCATTGTCCGTCGAGCCTAAGGATCCACGTAGTTCCCTGCTTACTGATTTTGAACCTTTGGACATAAGTCCGCCTGCCATCCTAATCACCCCCTAAATTAGGTTATCCTTTAGATCCCTGCCTGCCCCATAATTTACATCTGGGCTGTCAGTGAAGTTGCTCCTGTTTTGGTGTCAATCTATCAATAAGTACAGCCTCTGTCCCTCCTAGTTGGAAATAGGCGCTGCTAGTTTCTCTGCTCAAAAAGTAATCTGCAGATCCATCTGATCTCAGTAGCTATTTCTTTCTTACTACTTCCTGTAAAAATCTTAGAGAAGGAATCCAACAGACAAATTCCTCAGTTAATGATTCATCAGGGATGGTGGATCTAGCTCAATTTGGGTTGAGGGCTTCTCACAGCACTGAGCTGGTGTTCTCTCTTTCTCAGAATCCTTACAAGAGGCCCTTGACCAAGGCTGAAAAGCTACAATTGTTCTTCAAGATTTAAGTGCTGTATATGATACTATATCTTATCTTATTCTGCTTCAACGCATATGTAAACCTGACGTACAGGGTCGGGCTCTTACATTGCTGGTTTCAGGCCTTTCCTTTTATTGTAAATGTGTTTTTCTTCCTCCTTATTTGTTTTGTCTCATGGCGCCCAGACTGCGTGATGCCTCAGGGCTCCCCACTCAACTGCACTCTTTTGAACTTCTTTGACTCCCCACAAGTTGATCTCAACCTCTCCTTCGGCTTCCTAGTGGTATTGTATGCTGATATTACCCAGAGCATCATCTCTTCTTCAGAGAGACAGTTCAGGTGGCTCCTGACCATTTTCGATCTTGTATGACATGAGTCACCTGAGGGAGGACAGCCGGTTGTTTAAAGCTGAACAGGGATAAAATTGAGGTTTTCATTTTGGGTGGACCCACCCTCTATTGATCCTTTTGCCGGTGACCAGGTGAATTGGGTCGACTTCCTATTCCTTCATCTTCTACCAAGAACTTGGGTTTCATAGAACTTTGAAAATCAGTTTGCAAATCAGTGTTGCTTTGACTATTATAATTCACTGAAACTCAGTCTTCCTAATACATTGAGAGATAGATTTGATTCAGAACAGTGCTGCTAGGCAACTGCTTGGGATTCCTCCATGTAATTCAGTCTCTCTGCACCTTCCTGCCTAGCATTGGATTCCTGTCTATAAGCATATGTCGATCTATCTATCAATCTATCTATCTATCTATCTATCTACATATATATATAGATAGACATATTTATATATATATTCGCTAAAATATTTTATATATATAAATATATATATATACATATATATATTCTCACTGAAAAAACCATAGGTTTCAGGCACGTTATAGTTAGAAATTAGCATTTAAAAAACCCTAGAAATTCACTGAAAAAACCATAGGTTTAAGGGACGTTATAGTTAGTTGGACATTTGACTCGTACAAAACCATAGAAATTCCGCCGTTATAGTTAGTTCAGCTAACTATAACTCGCGCCCCCGCAATGCACTGCTGATGACGTCACATATTACATCATTCATGACATGGTCAGTGACATCACTGATGACATCTCAAATGACATCACTGATGACATCATCCAGTGACTGTGTGTTTCTTTAAAGTTTAAATATGTATTATATATATGCCAAGGTGTATTGAAGAATGAGTGGGTGTATAAGTGTCTGGATGGAGGATTAAGTAGGTGCGTGACTGACTGTTTAAGTGAGTGATTACATGTGTCTTACTGAATACATGGGTTAGTGACTAAACTGTGTGAATGTCTGTATCAGTCTGTCTGTTGTTGTATAAGCTGCTGCATGGGTTGGTCAGTAGCTACATGAGTGTCTATATGGGTTATCGATTGGTTGCCTGAGTATTTGTATGGGTGCCTGTCACGGATGGAGGCAGAGGATTCTTACCATGAACTTGCACAGGAACAGAAGATGCTAATTCCCTACTCCCTCTCAGGGATACTGTGAGAAGTTGGCCTGGTATATGCTGTTCACTAATTAAAGTGGACACCTTGCACCAGGGCAAATCGACTCTTATGGTAGATAGGTTTAAGACAACCTTTTAAAGAAAGCTATCCTAGTGGTAGCTGTGGAGAGCAGCCTTCAGGCTAAGTCTCGGAGGAATGTAAAGCAGCTTGTTTTACCATATAATCTCTTGAATCACCAAATGAAAGGACACCACACAGGTATATATATCAAATATATATGTATTTATTTCTAAATAACTCTCTACTAATCTCTTTATGAGATTAGAAGACAAACATATGCACAAATCAACGTTTCACAATAAGTTAAGCACAAAATATGGCTGGGGCCCTAGGGGCGTACCAGACCATATACTAAGTAAGAGACTTAGAAACAACGACTTGCAAGGAGACAAGGCCTAGGGCCTTCAGAAGTGCTGGGGCCTCACGAAACCACCCAAGGCAGGTAAGTAAAGGACCCACGGGGGACGCGTGCAGTGTGGATACACAGGCGCGAATCGCCGTTAACTTCAATGGGGCAAGTCGCGGTTGGAAATAAAGAGTTTTAGGATACTTCGGGAGAACCTACAAGCAAGTCACTTACAGGGTAAGTAGTTCTAGGGCCCACACCCACAGGAGCACCGTAGTGCTGGAGTTACCTCACCCAGGGAAGCCGGGTGCACAGGTGTCCTTTGGTGTCGGGTCGCGGCGTCGTTTTCAATGGCGAACAAAGAAGACTTGCTGCTTGCGGGAGCTGAAGAAGTGTCCGGTGGAATCCAAGCCTGGATTCTGAAGAAGGATGACCTGAAAGCAGAGGGGACAGTGTTCAAAGTCACTTGGCAGTGACCCGGGGCAAGGAAGATGGATGCCCACCGTCGTCGGTCGCTTCAGGTCGGTTGCAGGTGCCTTGACTCTTCAGCCACGTGGTCCAGGAGGCGTCGACGACGACCAGGAGCTGGATTCGGTGTGTCCCTCGACGTCTGCAGCTGACTGCGGTGTTGGCAACTCGATCGGAGCCAACAAGCCTTGGCAGCCGCAAGTCTCGGGGAGATGAAGAAAAGTCGATGGCGCAGACCAGCAAGGTCTGAGGGACTCACCCAGCGAAGGTAAGTCAGGGCAGGCCTGGAGCAACCAGGGGAGCCCTTTGGTTTCTTTAAGAAGTCTTCTGGGGACCCACAAGCCAGTGGGCAAGGGATCGCGAAGACACCTCGGGCGGAATCACTCAACAGGGGCCCACGGTCACTCGGGACGGTGTAGGCCTCTGATCTTCGGAGGGATTCCTGCTGGAGGTCGGGACCACACGTGGTCCAAAGCACAAGTTCGTAGAACGTTGTGAAGGGGTTGCACTCGACAATAGTGCACGGTACCCAGGGGTCGCGGTTCCTCGTTACTCGTGGGGTCCACTTGCCTCAGCTTCGCTGGGGACTCACGATGGCCTGGGAGAGGTCAGGAAATCCACTTCTTGGGCTGCAGAGACTTCGGACTCCGGCGGGAGCGGCGTAGTTTGCGACCGTCGTTGTCGTTTTTGGTGCCTGCCAAGCAGGGGAGTCACTCCTTGACTCCAAGGGAGATTCTTCTGTCTTCCAAAGGTAGTGGAATGTCGAAGGGCCAGGATTCTTCTGTAGAGCGTCGTCCAGGGGTTATCTGCTTTGCAATGGCAAGGTTCCCCCTCTTATACTAAAAAGAGGGGATGGACTAGCTCTATGACCCCACCTATGGGAGGGTCAAGGGAGGGGGTGGCTACACCCACTTCCCTTTGTCCAGTTTCGCGCCAGAGCAGGGGCAGGTAGCCCCTGAGCTGGTTTGAACTGGCATATGCACAGAGGAGCCTTCTGCTCCCCCAGTGCAGGACTTCAAAGCACTCTAAGAGTGCACCCACCCAGCCCCAATACACTAAACCCTGTCTGGAAGGTGGTTACACCTCCCTGTGACAGGATGCCTATTGTTGGGCTTCCTCCACTGTGAGTTTCGGTCATCAGCAGGAGGGCAGCCCAGTGTCTGTGACTGGTGGCATCCATTTTGTGATGCCAGGGCTCTTTAGGATTCTACCGCGTTTCCACAGCAGGTACATGTCTTATCCCTCTAGAAGGGTGGAATGCTACCCCCGCCGCCAAGATTGGCGGGGGGTAGTATTCCAAGATGTTTGACACCAAACACGACATGTTTTGATGCAGCCATTCCAAAGTTAGCATTTACCGCGAGGATATAATGCACTTAAATAGTATATGGTTTAACCGCATCCACAAACAGCACCAGAGAATGGACTCTGAGAACTGCAGAGGGGCCCTGCTCATGCAGAGGCACCCCCTCACATAGAAGCCAAGCACCCTGCCCTCAGGATTGATAGGGCCTGCCTTAGGGGTGACTGATAGGTTTATATGTGTGTGCAGGAGAGATATAGGAAACCTATATCTCAGTGAGGGGTGCTAGCACCACCTCACCCAGGCTGCAGTAGCAGGCCTGTGGTGTCAGATTTAGACTGCTTCCCAGGGGTGGCATAACATATGCTGCAGCCCCTGGGAGGCCTGTGAAGTACCTATGCCCTTGGCACCTAAGGTACCATATACTAGGGACTCATAAGGCACCACAGTATCCAATCACTAGTGCACCTAGAGTGCACTCCATGTCGTTTAGAGAGAACAGAGAGGCTGGGGCCCTGATTGGCAGGGACCCAGCCAGACTATAGCCAGAAACCAGTGCTAACATCAGAAAAAAAGTGGGGGCAACATAAGAGGCAGATCCTACTCTCCTACACAACCCCCCAAACGTAGGGACACTAAACTAACCTTGACCAGTTGAGTCTTCGTGTTCAAAGTGGAAATACCTTGAGAGTCCATCTGCATTGGCATGTTGGGTCCCAGGCCTATGTTCCACTGTATAGTCCATCCCCTGTAGGGAAATGGACCACCTCAAAAGTTTTGGGTTTTCACCTTTCATCTGCTTTAGCCATAGGAGGGGCTTGTGGTCAGTCTGAACTATGAAGTGAGTACCAAACAAGTATGGCCTCAGCTTCTTCAGGGCCCATACCACAGCAAAGGCCTCCCTCTCTATAGCTGACCAACGTTTCTCTCTAGGGGTCAGCCTTCTGCTAATAAAAGCTACTGGCTGGTCTTGACCTTCATCATTCAGTTGAGACAGTACAGCTCCCACACCCAGCTCAGAAGCATCTGTTTGGACAATGAACTTTTTGGTGTAGTCTGGACTCTGTAAGATGGGGGCAGTGCACATGGCCTGCTTTAGGTCTTCAAATGCCTTTTGACAGCTAGCTGTCCACTGAACCTTTTTTGGCATTTTCTTAGAGGTAAGATCATTCAAGGGGGTCACTATAGATCCATATCCCTTGACAAACCTCCTATAGTACCCAGTCAGGCCTAAGAAGGCTCTCACCTGTGTCTGGGTGGTTGGAGCAACCCATTCCAGTATGGTTTGGATTTTGCTCTGCAAAGGCTGAACCTGGCCTCCACCTACAAGGTGGCCCAGGTACACAACCTGACTCTGCCCTATCTGGCACTTGGTGGCCTTGATAGTGAGGCCTGCTTTCTGCAGGGCCTCCAAAACATTTCTGAGGTGGACCAGGTGATCCTGCCAGGAGGAACTAAAGACAGCAATATCATCTAGATAAGCTGAGCAATAAGTTTCCATCCCTGCCAGAACTTTATTCACCAACCTCTGAAAAGTGGCAGGTGCATTTTTCAATCCAAAGGGCATCACCACAAAGTGGTAGTGCCCACCAGGGGTCGAAAATGCTGTTTTGGCTTTTGCATCATCAGCTAATCTGATTTGCCAGTAGCCAGCTGTTAGGTCAAATGTGCTTAGATACTTGGCTGAGGCCAAAGTATCAATCAGCTCATCTGCCCTTGGTATGGGATAGGCATCAGTCCTAGTGACTGCATTGAGGCCTCTGTAGTCTACACAAAACCTCATTTCTTTCTTACCACCCTGGGTATGAGGTTTGGGTACCAGGACTACTGGGCTAGCCCAAGGGCTATCTGAAGGCTCAATCACGCCTAACTCCAACATTTTCTGGACTTCAGTCCTGATACAGTCCCTGACATGGTCAGGTTGCCTGTAGATTTTATTCTTGACAGGCAGACTGTCCCCAGTGTCCACCTCATGGGTGCACCAGGTAGTCTGACTAGGGGTCAGGCTAAACATATGTCTAAACTGTTGCAGAACTTGTCTGCACTCAGTTTGCTGATGGTCAGTGAGGCTGCTTGCCAAAGCAACACCATCTACTGACCCATCATCAGGGTTCTGAGAGAGCAGGTCAGGGAGAGGGTCACTCTCCTCCTCCTGGTCCTCATCAGTTGCCATGAGCAAGCCCATGTCAGCCCTGTCAACATATGGCTTTAATCTGTTGACATGAAGCACCCTTAGGGGGCTCCTGGGAGTTCCAAGATTCACCAGATAGGTGACTTCTCCCTTCTGTTCAACTATTGTATGGGGGCCACTCCACTTGTCCTGGAGGGCTGCTGGGGCCACAGGCTCCAACACCCACACTTTCTGTCCTGGCTGGTATACAGTCAGCACAGCCTTTGGTCATGCCAAGCTTTTTGCAATTCTTGGCTGGCCTCCAGGTTTTTGGTTGCCTTTTTCATGTACTCTGCCATCCGGGAGCGGAGACCAAGTACATAGTCCATCACATCTTGTTTGGGGAGCTTGAGAGGTAACTCCCAGCCCTCTTTTACCAAACATAGTGGACCTCTCACAGGATGCCCAAACAGAAGCTCAAATGGGCTGTAGCCAACCCCCTTCTGTGGAACCTCTCTGTATGCAAACAAAAGGCAAGGAAGAAGAAGGTCCCATTTCCGCCTAAGCTTCTCTGGGAGTCCCTTAATCATTCCTTTCAAGGTCTTGTTGAAGCGTTCAACTAAACCATTGCATTGTGGGTGATAGGGAGTGGTGAACTTATAAGTTACACCACACTCCTTCCACATTGCTTTCAGATATCCTGACATGAAGTTGGTACCTCTGTCAGAAATGACCTCCTTTGGAAAACCCACTCTGGAGAAAACTCCAATGAGGGCTCTTGCCACCACAGGTGCTGTGGTGGTCCTCAGAGGAATTGCCTCTGGGTACCTGGTGGCATGATCCACCACCACCAGGATAAATCTGTGCCCAGATGCAGTCTGAGGGTCAAGGGGACCAACAATGTCAATCCCTACCCTTTCAAAGGGTACCCCCACCACAGGTAGTGGTATCAGGGGGCCTTTGTTGTGCCACCTGCCTTACCACTGGCTTGGCAAGTGACACAGGAGCGACAAAACTCCTTTGTGTCCTCTGACATGTGTGGCCAATGAAAATGTGGAACAAGCCTGTCCCAGGTCTTGTTTTGGCCCAAGTGTCCTGCCAAAGGGATATCATGTGCTAAGGTCAAGAGGAACCCCTAAACTTCTGAGGTATTACCAACCTCCTGGTGGCTCCAGGGGCTGGGTCTCTACCCTCAGAATATAGGAGTCCCTCATCCCAATAAACTTTATGGGACCCACTAGCACTCCCAGCAGCCTCAGCAGCAGCCTGCTGTCTGAGGGGTTCAAGAGAGGGGCAGCACTGTTGCTCCTTACTCAGATCTTCCCTGGAAGGGCCCCCTGCCCCCAAGAACTCAACCTGGTCAGGTTCAAGTCCCTCTGGGGCAGTTCCTTCTTCAGGTTCTGCTTCACCTCCCTCTGGAAGTGAATCCTTGATCTGAGACAGAGGGGAAGGCACTGCCTTAACCCTACTGCTCCTTCTCTTGGGAAGCATCTGGTCCATTGTTCCAGGATCCAGAGCTGGTTCAGTGTCATGCATTCTTGCTTGTGACCTGGTCACAGCAAATACCTCTGCAGGGATGCCCAACATCTCAGCATGAGTCCATAACTCTACTTCAGACCAGGCTGAAGTCTCTAGATCATTGCCCAACAGACATTCTACAGGGAGGTCTGCACTGACTACAACCTTCTTGAGGCCAGTTACCCCTCCCCAGGAGAAATTCACAACTGCCAGACTATGGTTGGTCTGGACATTGCTTGCATTGGTCACCTGGTACATTTCACCCAGGATGATCTGTCCAGGGTCCACTAGGTCCTCTGCCACCATGGTGACACTAGCACCTGT
This sequence comes from Calotriton arnoldi, assembly GCA_963921515.1. Taxonomy (NCBI): domain Eukaryota; kingdom Metazoa; phylum Chordata; class Amphibia; order Caudata; family Salamandridae; genus Calotriton; species Calotriton arnoldi. The sequence goes on from CAWUFW010011728.1 coordinate 590,277, forward strand.
GTCCCTAAATGCCAAAGCCTGTTTGCCATTTATCAAAGGCTGCTGTTTGTACTTGCCCAGATTACTGGGGCTTACTAGGAAGGACATATCAATGTTTCCCTCACAAATCAGCATTGCCTGAGTGGTCACTCTGACTAGGTCAGAATCCACTTCAGAACCCAGGGTCAACCCTACTACACCCTTATTCTGAGTACCACCCCCACCAGTAGCTGAGCTAGGGGGCACAGTTGCCTTAGGGGCAGGAGTGGTGGTGGTTTGGTCTTTGGACTTGGTACAATCAGAAGTCCAGTGCCCTTTCTGTTTACAGAATTTGCACCAGGGCTTCTTTTGGCCTTTTCCCTTGTTGGACTGTGACTCCCCACCAGATGCAGATTTTTGGGGCCCTTGTGAAGACTTCTGGTCTTTTGACTTATCCCCACCTTTCTCAGGGCCTTTAGGATCTTGCTTCTTAGTGTCACCCCCTTGGTTCTGGGTTTTCTGCCTCACCCTGGTTCTGACCCATTTGTCTGCCTTCTTTCCCAATTCTTGGGGAGAGGTCAGATCAGAGTCCTCCAGGTACTGATGCAACAACTGGTTCTGGCAATTATTTAGGATCTGTTCTCTCATCATCAGATTATACAATCCCTTGAAATCAGTAACCCTACTGCCAACCAGCCAACCCTCTAGAGCCTTGGTTGCACAATCAACAAAGTCAGTCCAGTCCTGAGTCTGTGCCTTCTGGGTATCTCTGAACTTTAACCTGTACTGCTCAGTGGTTAAGCCAAACCCATCTATCAGTGCACTCTTCAGGACCTCATAATCATCAGCATCCTCCTCTCTAACAGTGAGGAGCTTGTCTCTTCCTTTATCTGAAAAGGAGAGCCACAAGATTGCTGCCCACTGCTTTTGGGGGACCTGCTGTACTCTACAGGCCCTCTCCATAGCAGTTATCCACTTGTGGATATCATCCCCACTCTGGTAGGGAGGAACAACCTTGCTCAGGTTCCTATGGTCAGGAATATATTCTCTGCCTCTAGGGACACTGTTGCTGCCACCAGGGGGTTCTAACCCCTCTTTTCTAGAAGCTCTCTGGATCTCCAGGGCTTCCCTATCCAGTGCCAACTGCTTGGTTCTGAGGGCCACTCTGGCTTCCTCATACTGGAGCAGTTTGCACCTTCTCTCAGAGGAGGTCTCTCTTAAGGAAAAGTATGAGCTCCTCTGCTGGACAAATTCTCTGCCAGAGTGATAAGAGTGGTCAGATTCCCTGGAAGGGGATCTGTGCCTCTCCTCCTCTCTGTCAGTTCCCGTAGGGAGAATTCCTCTGTCCTTTTCAGGCCCCTTGGAGCCTGGCCCTTCAATCACAGAGTCTTGGTCATTCTGATTTTCATCATCTGACCCAGATACTATGACTGACCCACCCACTGATTCAAACCCTTTAGCTCCTAGAGCCAATCTAAGGTCATCTGCTGTTAGCAGATCTATCAGGTGCAGGGTTGAGGGACTCTGTCCTAGCCTCAGGTGTCTGTCAACACACATGGCTCTCAAGTCAGAGAAAGCCATGTCCTTATACTGAGGCTGAGTGGATCCACTGGGTCCACCCCTTAAGGACATTCTAGTGTTGTGCAGTGTTGTACTACCTACACTAGTTTGTGGCCTACTGATCCTAGCTTGAGCTGTGGAAAGGGTGTGCTATCCCTTGGCACACAGCTCTAAGTTCAGTAGAACTTATTGATACTAAGCTTGACTTTATATGTACCTTGAGTACCTATAATGGTTTTCAGTTAGTAATTCAAATAGAGATTTTCTGGTAAAACAATGGCAAGCTGGAATCCCACACGCTGCCCACCAATGTGAGAAGTTGGCCTGGTATATGCTGTTCACTAATTAAAGTGGACACCTTGCACCAGGGCAAATCGACTCTTATGGTAGATAGGTTTAAGACAACCTTTTAAAGAAAGCTATCCTAGTGGTAGCTGTGGAGAGCAGCCTTCAGGCTAAGTCTCGGAGGAATGTAAAGCAGCTTGTTTTACCATATAATCTCTTGAATCACCAAATGAAAGGACACCACACAGGTATATATATCAAATATATATGTATTTATTTCTAAATAACTCTCTACTAATCTCTTTATGAGATTAGAAGACAAACATATGCACAAATCAACGTTTCACAATAAGTTAAGCACAAAATATGGCTGGGGCCCTAGGGGCGTACCAGACCATATACTAAGTAAGAGACTTAGAAACAACGACTTGCAAGGAGACAAGGCCTAGGGCCTTCAGAAGTGCTGGGGCCTCACGAAACCACCCAAGGCAGGTAAGTAAAGGACCCACGGGGGACGCGTGCAGTGTGGATACACAGGCGCGAATCGCCGTTAACTTCAATGGGGCAAGTCGCGGTTGGAAATAAAGAGTTTTAGGATACTTCGGGAGAACCTACAAGCAAGTCACTTACAGGGTAAGTAGTTCTAGGGCCCACACCCACAGGAGCACCGTAGTGCTGGAGTTACCTCACCCAGGGAAGCCGGGTGCACAGGTGTCCTTTGGTGTCGGGTCGCGGCGTCGTTTTCAATGGCGAACAAAGAAGACTTGCTGCTTGCGGGAGCTGAAGAAGTGTCCGGTGGAATCCAAGCCTGGATTCTGAAGAAGGATGACCTGAAAGCAGAGGGGACAGTGTTCAAAGTCACTTGGCAGTGACCCGGGGCAAGGAAGATGGATGCCCACCGTCGTCGGTCGCTTCAGGTCGGTTGCAGGTGCCTTGACTCTTCAGCCACGTGGTCCAGGAGGCGTCGACGATGACCAGGAGCTGGATTCGGTGTGTCCCTCGACGTCTGCAGCTGACTGCGGTGTCGGCAACTCGATCGGAGCCAACAAGCCTTGGCAGCCGCAAGTCTCGGGGAGATGAAGAAAAGTCGATGGCGCAGACCAGCAAGGTCTGAGGGACTCACCCAGCGAGGGTAAGTCAGGGCAGGCCTGGAGCAACCAGGGGAGCCCTTTGGTTTCTTTAAGAAGTCTTCTGGGGACCCACAAGCCAGCGGGCAAGGGATCGCGAAGACACCTCGGGCGGAATCACTCAACAGGGGCCCACGGTCACTCGGGACGGTGTAGGCCTCTGATCTTCGGAGGGATTCCTGCTGGAGGTCGGGACCACACGTGGTCCAAAGCACAAGTTC